>OZ024742.1:222440386-222646455 GCA_964016885.1 Eledone cirrhosa
GCATGCTCCGATGGATGTGTAACAGTAATATACGTGAACGACAAAGCATAAAGGAATTGAGAGAGAGACTGAGCATAAGAGGAATCAAATGCTGCGTGCAGGAGAGGCGGTTACGCTGGTATGGACATGTGATGCGTATGAAGGATGACAGCTGCATAAAAAGGTGCAGAGCACTAGAAGTTGATGGAAACCGCGGAGTGGGGAGACCCAAGATGACTTGGGATGAGGTGATAAAAGCCGACCTTACCCAACTACACCTCTCAAAGACAATGACACACGACCGTGACTTCTGGCGTCACGCAGTAATACAGGGTACCCGACCTCCCATGGGTACATGCTGAAGCATATAAACAATATGCCCCCACTCCCCCCACCGCAAGGTGGTCGTGGAGGTGCCACGGCAAAAAAGCACCCAGCCCACACTGTAAAGTGGACGTGTAGGCGCCACGAAAAAGCACCCAGCACTCACTGTAAATGAGGTTGGTGTTAGGAAGGGCATCCAGCTGTAGAAATCAAGCCAGATCAGTTCCTGTATGAGCAAGGCATGGTCAGCCGACCAGACACTGCCCACAACAGGACAACCCGTCTAACCCATGCTAGCGTGGAAGAACGGACGTAAAACGGTGATGATGATGATGATACATACACATGGAGGCACATGGCTTAGTGGTTAGAGCATTGGGCTTGCAATCGAAAGGTTGTGAGTTCAATTCTCAGACCGGGTGATGTGTTGTTTCCTTGAGCAAGACACTTTATTTCACATTGCTCTAGTTTACTCAGCTGTAGAAATGAGATGATAGGGACTGGGGTCCCTATCATTCCACTGCAAAGTGGTCGTGGAGGTGCCACAGCAAAAAAGCACCCAGCACTCACTGTAAATGAGGTTGGTGTTAGGAAGGGCATCCAGCTGTAGAAATCAAGCCAGAATCAGTTCCCATCCCACCCTTGCAAGTAGGGAAAAAGCAGACGTAAAATGATGATGAAATGATGATGATACACATACATATCAACATATCCATACATACACATACACACAAATACACAAACACGCACATATATATATATAATATACATATTTATAATATGTATATATATGTAGATTCCCAAGTTGTGTCAGGGGGTAACCACAGTTAAAAAAGGTATTCAACACATTGGTAGAATATAGGCATCTTTATTATAGATGATTTCATATGAATGAACAGTTCTAGTGCTAAAGAAGTCATTTCTATATATATAATAAACATATATCTATATTATATAAGGATTTTCTGCTCTATGGTTAAGCTTTTACTATTTTGATGGCAGACTGTATGACACATGCATACGAACGGCAATGTTCCATGGTAGTGAGACCTGGGCGCTGTGTGTAGAAGATTTGTGTAGATTGGAAAGAAATGAAGCTTGCATGCTCTGATGGATGTGTAATAGTAACATATGTGAACGGCAAAGCATAAACAAACTGAGAGAAACTAGGCATAAGAGGTATCAAATGTTGTATGCAAGAGAGGAGATTGCATTGGTACAGACATGTGATGCATATGAAGCATGACAGCTGTATAAAAAGGTACAGGGCGATCAAAGTTGATGGAAGCTATGGTGTAAGAAGACCTAGGAAGACTTGGGATGAGGTGATAAAAGCTGACCTTGCCCAATTGCACCTCTCAAAGGCGATGTCACAGGACCAAGATCTCTGGTGTTATGCAGTAATACAGAAAACCTGACTTCCCACAGGCACAGGCCAAAGCTGAAGCACACACAGTATGCCCCTCCCCCTCTTCCACCACCACCCTCCACACTCCCACTGTAAAGCTATTGCGTACATGTCACGACAAAAAGCATCCAGTACTCCTGTAAATGAGGTTGGCGTTAGGAAGAGCATCCAGCTGTAGGAACCAAGCCAAAATCAGTTCTGCATGAACAAGACATGGTCACTTAACCTAGCATTACCCACAACAGGGCAACTCGTCTAACCCATGCTAGTGTGGAAAATGGATGTAAAACCATGATGATGATGATGATGATGATATATATATATATATATATATCGTTTCTGAATTTGTTTAGCAAGATTCTTTATCTGAAATCGTGGGTTGAAACCGATATTGTTATACTTTGGGAGGGTCATGTTGCCAATAAGAAACACACGCACCAGTTGCTTTCACTTCAATTTATTATAATAAATTTATAAATTATGTTGATTTTGGTATAGTCCGAAACGGCCGAGTTTCGGTGGATCAGATGGTATGGTCCGAAACTCGGCCGTTTCGGACCATACCAAAATCAACATACTGATTGCGTATTTGGTACGGGTGATGAGAAATGTGTCCCGCATGTGCAGCCCCGAAGAACTAGAGAGACACATACAACACTTCATCCACCGTATGCAGTTCTCTGGCTACAATCAGAGAGATAAAATCAGAGTGTATAGAGGAGCCAGAACCAAATGGGAAAAAATGGTAAATAATGACATAAATGGGACCTGCCCCTTGTATAGGAGCAAATTTTGGAATAGAATAGAAAGAACTAGGAACAAGGCTAATAGAATAAACTCATGGTATGATAGCAATAAATACCAGAGTGTAATGTTCATCGATACAACCCCTAGAGGTGAATTAGCTTACAAATTTAGAAGGGCCCTAAATAAACATAAACTCAATATTAAGATAGTAGAAAGACCAGGTACCTCCGTAAAAACACTTATTAGCAAGACATACCCTTTTCAAAGACCCTCATGTATAGATAAGAAATGTATAACCTGTAAAATAAGCCCCCATATTAACTGTAAAACTAGAAATGTAGTGTATAGCATAAGATGTACTGAAGGACAATGTAGAGACAAAAATATAGTGTACATAGGTGAGACAGCTCGTAGTGTAGGGGAACGGATAAATGAACACTGGCGAGACCTTCAAGATAGTAAAGAATCATCTGTACTCTACCAACATGCTAAAATAGAACACAAGGGTAAATTAGAGAACATAGAAATAAAAATAGAATCTACACACAGAAAAGACGCAATGTTTAGACAAATTACAGAGGCAATAAACATAAAAAAATTACAACCAAAATTAAATAGAAAATATGAGTGGAACAGCAACATCACAACTTACAATTAAGGACAAAATGAAAACACACACACACATAGAACAAACAACCAACCAGTAACATGTAAATAAACAAATAAATAAATGAACATAAACACACACAGACACCCGGATGTGGCGCATGCGCAGACTGAGCACACAACACACACACAGAAACAAAATGGCGTAGGACAGAACAAAGGAGAGGCACAGAAACAAAGAAAGGAATCCCCAGTCACTGAAGAGGTCACAGAGTGTGTGACGAAAGAACTATGACAATATATAAACAACTATCTGGTTGTGGAACCAACCAACCAACCAACCAGAAATTTATAAATTTATTATAATAAATTGAAGTGAAAGCAACTGGTGCATGTGTTTCTTATTGGCAACATGACCCTCCCAAAGTATAACAATATATATATATATATATATATAAAACCCATGCTAGCGTGGAAAATGGACGTTAAACGATGACAATGATGATGATGATATATATATATACAAGGTGTCCCCCAAAAATATATACACATTTATTAGAATGCTGCTGAAGTGTGTATACATTTTGTGGGGACACCCTGTATATAGCCAGGAGTTGCAACTGACAGATAGTATCATTAATGGAAAGACCAATGGGAACTTTGTTACCTTGGTTTGATCTGAGAATTGGCTCCTTTCTTTTTCTTTTACTTTATTTTACCTGAAATGTTCTATTTTCTGGTTCTGTGGCAGCCAGAAATAATCAAGAGAAAGCCAGGTATAGAAAGACTGATTTCTGCTGCATTACTGAATTGACAGGTAGGAGTGATAAAGCCAGGTATATATATATATACACATATATACACATATATACACACACATAGTGTAACTGATTTCTGCTGTGTTATTCAATTGACAGCTAGGTCACTCTTTTGACAGGCTGATGGCTGTTAAAAGTAGAAAAACCAACACCACTTCCTTGTATATATATTAGGAATATTGACCCTGTCTGTCTGGCTACACACCTGGTGTTTGTTCATAGATAGGTTTTCAGACCTCGCCCATTGCTGCTGCTGCATCATCATCACCACCACCATCATCACCACCACCACCACCACCACCATCACCACCACCACCACGACCACCATCATCATCACAACAACCACCATCACCACGACCACCATCACCACCACCACCACGACCACCATCATCATCACAACAACCACCATCACCTCAACCTCCACCACCACCACCACCAGCATCATCACCACCACTACCTTCATCACCACCACCACCACCATAATCGTCATCATCACCATCACAACAACCACCACCACCAGCACCACATCATCACCATCACTACCTTCATCATCATCACCACCACCACCACTACCATAATCGTCATCATCACCATCACAACCACCATCACCACAACCTCCACCACCACCACCACCATCAACATCAACACCACTACAATCACCACCACCATCATCAACACCACCATCGCCACCACCATCATCAACACCACCACCACCACCACCATAATCGTCATCATCACCATCACAACCACCATCACCACAACCTCCACCACCACCACCATCATCAACACCACTACAATCACCACCACCACCACCATCATCATCAACACCACCATCATCATCAACACCACAACGCCACCACCATCATCAACACCACCATCGCCACCACCATCAACAACACCACCATCGCCACCACCATCATCATCATTTATACTTGGATGGGTTGGATGGTTCTTCTCTGGCTGAGCTTCTCTCCACCTGTTTCTTTTGTTACCTTCTCTGTGAGGAGGATCAGCATCTTGAGATCAGTTCTCACCACTTCTGCTCCAGTCTTCCTCTACTGCAGCTTCCTTCCAGTAGGAGATAAGATATGTTTCTTTATTAGCCACAGCGGCACAAAAGAAGGGGACAAATACAAAGGGGGAAGTTTACATACAATAAAAACGTGTAAAATGTTATCACAAATGCAATTAAAAAAATTAGTCGATTTTCCCCAATAGAGGGAGACGGTTCATATGGGTAACACATACCCCCGAAAAAATGTGCAACCCTCATCTCCAGGAGTACGAAGAGTTTGTACTCCTTTCCTCTCCTCCTCCTTTTCCTCAACCTACAGGCTGATATAGAGAGAAGGCCCATTCACTCGGGCCATTCTCGCCACTTTCACCCACCTTTCATAAAACTTGCTGGGGTACAGCACCTCTCTCTCCATCCTGATTCTTCTTCCAAAGTGGTATTTGAAAAAAAGAATCAGTTGTTGGCCGGAGAGAAAGGTGTCTGATCTCAGCCCTTTCAACCTTGTCCACCATATAACCTCTTTCGCCATAGCTATCACACAAAGGAAAACCGCCTCTCCTTCGTTTTTGAAGGAGGGTGGCGGTTTGATCATGACAATGGCCTCGGTGGTCAACCGGATTGGTCCCACCCGCGACAATAGTTGTTCTACATAGCCCCACAGGTCAGTGACGCCTGGGCAGTAAGATAGAAGTACAGACAGTACTGTGGTGGTGGTGGGGAGGAGGTTCTGTAACTCAGAGATAGATGTACAGACAGTACTGTAGTGATGGTGATGTGGGGAGGAGGTTCTGTAACTCAAAGACAGTACTGTGGTGGTGGTGTGTGTTAGAAGGTAGGGTAGGTATTGGGGTATTCTGGAACTCAGAGACAGATATACAGACATTACTGTGGTTGGGGGAAGTTCTGGAACTCAAAGGTATATGTACAGACATTACTGTGGGGGGGGGGGGGGGGGTTCAGACAATACTGTGGGGTGGACAGGAAGAATTCAACTCAAAGATATACAGAATTAACCAACTGAATGTGGGTTGAGAGAGGTAGCTTCTGGAACTTCACTGTCTGACCTATCAATTTTTTAGAAATATCACTTTTTATTTAGAAATATCATTTTTCTTGATTTCAATCTCGGATGTTTACTGACTTTCAGCATTGACATTATCATGAGCTTGGAAACAAATGAAGTAGCTGCACATCGACATGAACTCGCTAACTGCACATCTATCCAGCTACATATAAACATAAGCTGGATAACAGCTGCACTATCTGCACATGAGCATGAACTCGCTAACAATTAAACCAGAAACACATCAACATGAGCTGGCTAACAACTAAACTAGCTGCATATCAATACAGACTGACTAACAACTAAACTACCTGCATATCATGAACTAACAACTAAACCAGCTGCATATCAACATGAGCTGACTAACAACTAAACTAGCTGCATATCAACATGAGCTGACTAACAACTAAATTAGCTGCACATCAACACAGACTGACTAACAACTAAACTAGCTACACAACATGAGCTGACTAACAATTAAATTAGCTGCACATCATGAGCTGACTAACAACTAAACAAGCTGGACATCAACATGAACTGACTAACAACTAAACTAGCTACAGATCATGAACTGACTAACAACTAAACTAGCTGCACATCATGAGCTGACTAACAACTAAACAAGGTGCACATCAACACAGACTGACTAACAACTAAACTAGTTGCACATCATGAGCTGACTGACAACTAAACAAGGTGCACATCAACACAGACTGACTAACAACTAAACTAGCTGCACATCAACATGAGCTGACTAACAACTAAACTAGCTGCACATCAACATGAGCTGACTAACAACTAAACAAGCTGCACATCATGAACTGGCTAACAACTAAACTAGCTGCACATCAACATGAGCTGACTAACAACTAAACAAGCTGCACATCATGAACTGGTTAACAACTAAACTAGCTGCACATCAACATGAGCTGACTAACAACTAAACAAGCTGCACATCATGAACTGGCTAACAACTAAACTAGCTGCACATTAACATCAGCTGACTAACAACTAAACTAGCTGCACATCAACATGAGCTGACTAACAACTAAACTAGCTGCACATCAACACAGACTGACTAACAACTAAACTAGCTGCACATCAACACAGACTGACTAACAACTAAACTAGCTACACAACATGAGCTGACTAACAACTAAACTAGCTGCACATCAACACAGACTGACTAACAACTAAACTAGCTACACATGAGCTGACTAACAACTAAACCAACTGGACATCAACATGAGCTGACTAACAACTAAACTAGCTGCACAACATGAGCTGACTAACAACTAAACCAACTGGACATCAACATGAGCTGACTAACAACTAAACTAGCTACAGATCATGAACTGATTAACAACTAAACTAGCTGCACATCATGAGCTGACTAACAACTAAACTAGCTGCACATCATGAGCTGACTAACAACTAAACAAGCTGCACATCAACACAGACTGACTAACAACTAAACTAGCTACACAACAGGAGCTGACTAACAACTAAACTAGCTGCACATCAACACAGACTGACTAACAACTAAACTAGCTGCACATCAACACAGACTGACTAACAACTAAACTAGCTGCACATCATGAGCTGACTAACAACTAAACTAGCTGCACATCAACACAGACTGACTAACAACTAAACTAGCTGCACATCAACACAGACTGACTAACAACTAAACTAGCTGCACATCATGAGCTGACTAACAACTAAACTAGCTGCACATCAACACAGACTGACTAACAACTAAACTAGCTGCACATCATGAGCTGACTAACAATTAAACTAGCTGCACATCAACACAGACTGACTAACAACTAAACTAGCTGCACATCAACACAGACTGACTAACAACTAAACTAGCTGCACATCATGAGCTGACTAACAACTAAACTAGCTGCACATCAACACAAACTGACTAACAACTAAACTACCTGCACATCAACATGAGCTGACTAACAACTAAACAAGCTGCACATCATCATGCATTGACAAACAACTGTACATGCAACGAACTGCACATGTTTGGTTTTCTGTGTTTTCTACTCCATGGAATCACATCTTATATTGCTGGAAATTGCTGCAAGTGACAGATTTCACAGAGTTCAGCAACCTCTCTTCTTTACACTGGAGACTATCATTGTCATCATTATCATCATCATCGTCATCATTATCATCAGCAGCAGCAGCTTCTTCATCATCATCATCATCACAGTCTTCATAATCATCATCATCATCGTCTTCATTATCATCATCATCATCGTTTTCATTATTATCACTATCATCATCATCATCATCGTCTTCATTATCCTCATCATTGAAAAAGATTTTGAAATAAGGAAAGTATTGACATCGACAGCATGTGATAAATTGAATAATATATGAAAATCTAACCTGAAAAGAAAAATGAAAGTACTTCTGTTTGTGACAAGAGTGGAGTCTATTCTGTTATATGGAAGTGAAACATGGACCATTGACAGGGCAATGGAGATAAAGCTGGACAGTTGCTGTACTAGAACATTGCATATGGCACTGAATATGTCATGGCAAGATCATCATCATCATCATCATCATCATCATTGTTTAACGTCCATTTTCCACACTAGCATGGGTAGGACGGGCTGCCCCTTTGTGAGAGATCGCTCACACTGAACTGATTTTGTCTTGGTTTCTACAGCTTGATGCTCTTCCTAATGCCAACCAGTACTGGGTGCTTTTTGTCGTGACACCTACATGACCACTTTACAGTTTGGGCTGGGCACTTTTGTTGTGACACCTACACGACCACTTTACAGTTTGGGCTGGGCACTTTTGTTGTGACACCTACACGACCACTTTACAGTTTGGGCTGGGCACTTTTGTTGTGACACCTACATGACCACTTTATAGTTTGGGCTGGGCACTTTTGTTGTGACACCTACACGACCACTTTACAGTTTGGGCTGGGCACTTTTGTCGTGACACCTACACGACCACTTTACAGTTTGGGCTGGGCACTTTTGTTGTGACACCTACACGACCACTTTACAGTTTGGGCTGGGCACTTTTGTTGTGACACCTACACGACCACTTTACAGTTTGGGCTGGGCACTTTTGTTGTGACACCTACACGACCACTTTACAGTTTGGGCTGGGCACTTTTGTTGTGACACCTACACGACCACTTTACAGTTTGGGCTGGGCACTTTTGTCGTGACACCTACACGACCACTTTACAGTTTGGGCTGGGCACTTTTGTCGTGACACCTACACGACCACTTTACAGTTTGGGCTGGGCACTTTTGTCGTGACACCTACACGACCACTTTACAGTTTGGGCTGGGCACTTTTGTCGTGACACCTACACGACCACTTTACAGTTTGGGCTGGGCACTTTTGTCGTGACACCTACACGACCACTTTACAGTTTGGGCTGGGCACTTTTGTTGTGACACCTACACGACCACTTTACAGTTTAGGCTGGGCACTTTTGTCGTGACACCTACACGACCACTTTACAGTTTGGGCTGGGCACTTTTGTCGTGACACCTACACGACCACTTTACAGTTTGGGCTGGGCACTTTTGTCGTGACACCTACACGACCACTTTACAGTTTGGGCTGGGCACTTTTGTCGTGACACCTACACGACCACTTTACAGTTTGGGCTGGGCACTTTTGTTGTGACACCTACACGACCACTTTACAGTTTGGGCTGGGCACTTTTGTTGTGACACCTACACGACCACTTTACAGTTTGGGCTGGGCACTTTTGTTGTGACACCTACACGACCACTTTACAGTTTGGGCTGGGCACTTTTGTCGTGACACCTACACGACCACTTTACAGTTTGGGCTGGGCACTTTTGTCGTGACACCTACACGACCAGTTTACAGTTTGGGCTGGGCACTTTTGTCGTGACACCTACACGACCACTTTACAGTTTGGGCTGGGCACTTTTGTCGTGACACCTACACGACCACTTTACAGTTTGGGCTGGGCACTTTTGTCGTGACACCTACACGACCACTTTACAGTTTGGGCTGGGCACTTTTGTCGTGACACCTACACGACCACTTTACAGTTTGGGCTGGGCACTTTTGTCGTGACACCTACACGACCACTTTACAGTTTGGGCTGGGCACTTTTGTCGTGACACCTACACGACCACTTTACAGTTTGGGCTGGGCACTTTTGTCGTGACACCTACACGACCACTTTACAGTTTGGGCTGGGCACTTTTGTTGTGACACCTACACGACCACTTTACAGTTTGGGCTGGGCACTTTTGTTGTGACACCTACACGACCACTTTACAGTTTGGGCTGGGCACTTTTGTTGTGACACCTACACGACCACTTTACAGTTTGGGCTGGGCACTTTTGTTGTGACACCTACACGACCACTTTACAGTTTGGGCTGGGCACTTTTGTCGTGACACCTACATGACCACTTTACAGTTTAGGCTGGGCACTTTTGTCGTGACACCTACACGACCACTTTACAGTTTGGGCTGGGCACTTTTGTCGTGACACCTACACGACCACTTTACAGTTTGGGCTGGGCACTTTTGTCGTGACACCTACACGACCACTTTACAGTTTGGGCTGGGCACTTTTGTCGTGACACCTACACGACCACTTTACAGTTTGGGCTGGGCACTTTTGTTGTGAGACCTACACGACCACTTTACAGTTTGGGCTGGGCACTTTTGTCGTGACACCTACACGACCACTTTACAGTTTGGGCTGGGCACTTTTGTCGTGACACCTACACGACCACTTTACAGTTTGGGCTGGGCACTTTTGTCGTGACACCTACACGACCACTTTACAGTTTGGGCTGGGCACTTTTGTCGTGACACCTACACGACCACTTTACAGTTTGGGCTGGGCACTTTTGTCGTGACACCTACACGACCACTTTACAGTTTGGGCTGGGCACTTTTGTCGTGACACCTACACGACCACTTTACAGTTTGGGCTGGGCACTTTTGTCGTGACACCTACACGACCACTTTACAGTTTGGGCTGGGCACTTTTGTCGTGACACCTACACGACCACTTTACAGTTTGGGCTGGGCACTTTTGTCGTGACACCTACACGACCACTTTACAGTTTGGGCTGGGCACTTTTGTCGTGACACCTACACGACCACTTTACAGTTTGGGCTGGGCACTTTTGTCGTGACACCTACACGACCACTTTACAGTTTGGGCTGGGCACTTTTGTCGTGACACCTACACGACCACTTTACAGTTTGGGCTGGGCACTTTTGTCGTGACACCTACACGACCACTTTACAGTTTGGGCTGGGCACTTTTGTCGTGACACCTACACGACCACTTTACAGTTTGGGCTGGGCACTTTTGTCGTGACACCTACACGACCACTTTACAGTTTGGGCTGGGCACTTTTGTCGTGACACCTACACGACCACTTTACAGTTTGGGCTGGGCACTTTTGTCGTGACACCTACACGACCACTTTACAGTTTGGGCTGGGCACTTTTGTTGTGACACCTACACGACCACTTTACAGTTTGGGCTGGGCACTTTTGTTGTGACACCTACACGACCACTTTACAGTTTGGGCTAGGCACTTTTGTTGTGACACCTACACGACCACTTTACAGTTTGGGCTGGGCACTTTTGTTGTGAGACCTACATGACCACTTTACAGTTTGGGCTGGGCACTTTTGTCGTGACACCTACACGACCACTTTACAGTTTGGGCTGGGCACTTTTGTTGTGACACCTACATGACCACTTTATAGTTTGGGCTGGGCACTTTTGTTGTGACACCTACACGACCACTTTACAGTTTGGGCTGGGCACTTTTGTTGTGACACCTACACGACCACTTTACAGTTTGGGCTGGGCACTTTTGTTGTGACACCTACACGACCACTTTACAGTTTGGGCTGGGCACTTTTGTCGTGACACCTACACGACCACTTTACAGTTTGGGCTGGGCACTTTTGTCGTGACACCTACATGACCACTTTATAGTTTGGGCTGGGCACTTTTGTTGTGACACCTACACGACCACTTTACAGTTTGGGCTGGGCACTTTTGTTGTGACACCTACACGACCACTTTACAGTTTGGGCTGGGCACTTTTGTTGTGACACCTATACGACCACTTTACAGTTTGGGCTGGGCACTTTTGTCGTAACACCTATACGACCACTTTACAGTTTGGGCTGGGCACTTTTGTTGTGACACCTACACGACCACTTTACAGTTTGGGCTGGGCACTTTTGTCGTGACACCTACACGACCACTTTACAGTTTGGGCTGGGCACTTTTGTCGTGACACCTACACGACCACTTTACAGTTTGGGCTGGGCACTTTTGTTGTGACACCTACACGACCACTTTACAGTTTGGGCTGGGCACTTTTGTTGTGACACCTACACGACCACTTTACAGTTTGGGCTGGGCACTTTTGTCGTGACACCTACACGACCACTTTACAGTTTGGGCTGGGCACTTTTGTCGTGACACCTACACGACCACTTTACAGTTTGGGCTGGGCACTTTTGTTGTGACTCTAGGGGAGGGGGTTGGGAACTTGGGTGGAGTGGGGAAGATGCTTGGGTAAATTTGGGGACGTAGGTATATCGGTGGGAGGTGTATGGGAAGGGAGATGGTAGGGGCAGGTGTTGCCTACTAGGTATATGCCTCAGCTCGAGCATATTGGAGGGCGAGATAGAATGACAAATGAACAGCTAGATTGAGACCTACCACCTGTGTCATCCAAGGTAGGTGACTGGAAGATGACGTTATCACAAAACTGTATAAGTCACCCAGAGGAAGTGACATACAAACTGGTTCTGTAGAAAACACTATTCAGACAAAGTAGCATAAGTTTTAGAGTAATAACATGTATTGATACCCTGAGAAAAATACTGGTTTCAACAATTTAGATGAATTGATGACTGTAATGATAGACAAGGAAGATTGGATACAATGAACTGATTTGATGTGAGTGGAAGTTTGGTCGAAAGGAAAAAAGTGAAGTGATAATCATCATCATAAACATCATCATCATCATCACCACCACCACCACTATTACCACCATCATCACCACTACCATCATCCTTATCATCAGCAGTATAATTCATCTGAAAACATATCTATTCATTATCTACAATCCTAATAATGAAAAGATCAATATAATTCTAATTGTGTCAGTATTATATTTGGACTGGATCACCCCCACCCCACCCCCACCCCCACCCACACACACACTTCCAGTGCAGTGTGGTGGCCATGGATTGATCCTGAGATATTTAGTTTGAAAAGTAACTGTTTAGAGTCTACTGGGTGAGAGAGATCTGGTCTGCTGGCATTTTGCCTTAAATTATTGATGTGTGTGTGTGTATAGATGATATATGTGTGTTTGTGTGTATAGATGATATATGTGTGTTTGTGTGTACATATGTATATATATATATATATATATATATATATATATAGATCAGTTGATATAAAAACTGTAATGCTTGAGTACTGGCTTAGTATGTGTTGACCTGTTCAATCTTCGTTAGTAGGGAAAGCAAGCATTAACCAATGATAATAATACAAATAAATACACACACACATACATAAATAGACCAGGTCATGGAAGTATGAGAGAACGGTATAATGAAGCTAATCATGGAAAGAATTAGCTTATGTGAGATGGAGTTTGAGTTTGTGCCATAACAGGGAACCTCCTATGCCCCTATTCTTAGTTAAGAAGCAACTAAGAAAACAAACCAATATAGTTAAGAGTTCATTGACTTGACAGGGAATTCTTTTGGCTTTTCTGGGTTCCTTGCTCTGTAGTTTGGGTGTTGATGGTTGGCTTGTGAAAGACCGCACTTAACCCTTTAGCATCTAAACTGGCCGTATCCGGCCACAATTTTCTCACCTTTTCCGTTCAAACTGGCTATAACCAGCCACTCATACTTATGTTAAGATAAATAAATATTATCAAAATCTAGTAGATTCAATATTATGTGAGATAATTATGTAAGGTAAAGCCTTTACCATGAAAATACAATAGTATATATTGAGTAATGTAAATGCTAAAGGGTTAACATTGTGATGGTTGTATCTAAGACATGATAGCCTCTCTAGTACTGGTGCTATGGTAAAACACACTTGACATAGTGCAGGAACATATGTAAACGAGATGTAGGTGTCCAGCCCATCTGAGTGATCAGTAGCTCTGCTTCAGTCCTAACTCAGTCTGTGAAGATCTATCCAATCCTTGTTAGCAGAGAAAACAGATGTTAAATAACGATGATGATAATATTAATAATTGTTTCTACATTTGGCACAAGGTCAACAGTTATTCCAGTGTATTACTGGTAATTTATTTTATCAACCCCATAAGGATGAAAGGCAAAGTTAACCTTGGCGGGATTTGAACTCAGACCATAAAGGGCCGTAACTCTTCCGAACCTCTACCGATACTGCCAATCCACTGCTCTGATAATATTAATAATCATCTATTTGATACTTTCCATGATTTTATTTGCCAAAATTTTCAGTTACTTGATTTTATAGGAGTTATCTTCCTTGGTATTGACTACATGAATAACCTCAGTAAAGCAGTTTTCCCCACTCACTTTACTACTGTTACATACATAAGATATGTTCATTGCATAATCAGTTGTTATAATCAGAGTTCTACGCTTACATAAAGAAAAATGATCTCTAACTCCTATTTCTCTTGTTGGTAACACTATATCATATATACACAGTACTAACTTAGTAACATAACCTCTTCTTCGTTTACTGGTACTAAACAGGTTTTGAATTACCTATGTTTTCTTTTTCTTGCTCCCTGCCAAAAAATAACAAGCAAAACACATTAAAACCAACAAGAATATATGCAAAAAAAAAAAATCTTAGACAAAGACATCTAAATTTAACCTTTTTTATGCCAAACTGCTTGAAACCAATCCTGGTTCTATGATACATAGCTATTTATCTCAAAACTATCCAAGAACCTTTATGTTATCAACGCCAGCTTAATCATTGTTTCTACATTTGGCACAAGGCCAGCAAATACCCAGTACATTACTGGTACTTTATTCTATCGACCCCGTAAGGATGAAAGGCAAAGTTAACCTCGACTGGATTTGAACTCGGACTATAAAGGGACATAACTATGCTTGAAAACATGGCGTCTAACCCTCTACCAATACTGTCAATTTACCACCAGCTTAATAATGGAATGGTTAGTTGTGTGACCAAATTCCTCCAAATTCTTGATTATTTTCAAAATTATTTGAAAATTATATGCAATATAAGAGTTAGAGTTTATTATAATGTTATGTAAGAAACTGTGTTAAGTTATGCTCCAGACACCTGTTTAATAATTAAAAAGTTATTTGTTTTACTACACCCTCCAAATTCTTAATTATTTTCAAAATATTTGAAAACCATAGGCAATACTTTTCACTAGGAATATAAAGGAAGGATTAAATATATCTTTATAACTTTTTTTTTTACCTGTTACTGTTTCTTTACTTTCTATTTATTTATTTATTTTTGCTCAGAATTGTAAATCTATAGTAATATTATATGCCTTGTATAACAGGAGTATTTTGGCTAAAATGCATATGCACGAACGCACACACACACGCACACACACAGTCAGACAGAGAGAGAGACATCTTTGTTTAAATATATATATGCTAGTCAGGAAAAAAGCCATTAAATGATTCTGCAGCTGATGATGATGATATAAGTGTATGTGTGGTGTATATATATATATATATATATATTTATTTATTTATACATGTATATATATATATTATGATTATTAATATTATTGATATTATTACTATTATTATTATTATTATATTTTGTTCTACAGATGGTTTTGGCATAAATACTTAATCCACAACATCCTTAATGTAAAGCTGGAATTTAGAATTGTCACTGCCAATAAAACATGCCTCCAGCTATTACAGTGTATTTGATATGATATAATACACCATACCTCCAACCATTAGTGTATTTATATATAGTCTATGGACCTGGCTTATCTTATAACGTGAGAATCCATGTAACTCATGGAGAGAAATGAAGCAAGTATGCTCCGTTGGATGTGCAATGTCAATGTGCGTGAACGACCAAGCATGGACGAGTTGAGAAAGAAACTGGGTATAAGTGTGGTGTGCAGGAGAGAAGGCTGAGATGGTATGGGCATGTGATGCGCATGGAGGATGACCGCTGAGTAAAGAAGTGCCAAGAAATCCCAGTAGAAGGAAGAAGCAGTAGAGGAAGACCACGTAAAACATGGGCGGAGGTGGTGAGAGCAGACCTCAGATCACTGAAACTCACCGAGGAGATGACGAAGGATCGTGACAAGTGAAAAGATGCTGTGGTGAATAGGACCTGTCCAACCCTTGCAAGCAGGGAAAAGCAGACATAAAATGGTGATGATATATATAACAAAATTTAATATAGAAATGGCTTCTACTGGACTAGAAGTGTTTCATTCGAAGGAAATCATCAGGCTTTCCTGATGATTTCCTTCAAATGAAACACTTCTGTAGAAGCCATTTCTATATTAAATTTTGTTGTATACACTCTACTAATGTATTGAGTACCTTACTTACCTCCGATTGAACCTGGCACACACACACATATTTATATATATAAATATCAGAGTAAACGAGGTATCGTTTAAGGTTATCCAAGGAGAGGTTACGAGTAATCTGTAACATGGAGGATTTTAACTTATCCGTGTTAATCTTCACTCATTTGTTATATATATATATATATATATATAACAGCTAAACCTAGATAAAGCACATGTGTATGTATGATCAGATGGAGTCTCTATCATTAAAACAACCAAGAAACCTATGAGATGCAATCTTGTAGGAGGCCAGTTCAACTTATGTAGGTGTAAGCCCTAGCAATATGTGTATGACATGACTGGGACTGCTATCATTAAAAGATCCAAGAAATTTCTTATGAGATGCAGCCTCATAGAAGGCCAGCTACATAATCTACATAGGTGTGAGCCCTAACAATAACACACGTGTGTGACTGAAGTCAGGGGGCTTATCAGGCTGGTACTTATCCCAGTTTATGTAGCATGAAGCGACTGAGAGTATATGACTTCCCCCAACAACTACAGATTAGTAAATCCTTCTTACTTACCTCCTCCCTGTAGGATTCTATATAATACTACAGTATTATCAACTAATATTTTTCTAACTAAATGTTGTTGCATAATGTGTGTTACAATGTATTTGCAATAACTTCTTGTTAAATGTATTGTCAGTAGATTTTCTATCAGGAACTAATTTACACTGATCTCAGCACATTTTTCTAAATCTAGCTACATATTTATATCTTCTCTGATATCTGTGAATGAACTGTTTGTTGTCTGATGTCTCTTAAATGCAAACTTAGGCATATGTGTATGTATGTATGTTCATGTTTATGTATGTGTGTGTGTGTGTGTGTGTGCATATGTTCATGTATGTGTATGTATGTGCATATGTTCATGTGTGTATCTGTGTATGTTCATGTGTGACAGTATTGAAAAACAGACATTAAATGATGATTTATATATGAACACACACACATACATACATACATATATACATACATATATATATATATAAATCCCAAATACAATTTATAGATTGTCTATAGCATTTTATATCCATAATGTTATCAACTCACTCCACAAAATATATTTATATTGGAAACTAATATTTTTACCGAAAGTTCTTCACTCGGATGGGAATTGGATTTTTATTTTTGTTTTAGTTTATTCTTTTATTCTTTTACTGGTTTCAGTCAGTAGACTATGGCCTTACTGGGGCATCACCTTGATTTAGTCGATCATATCAACCCCAGTGTATATTTTTTTACATAGTCTCCTCCCTTTTCGATGCACTTGGTCCAGCAGACCACAAGGCTGTGTATTCCTTTCACGAAAAAGGTTTTTGGTTGATTGCACAACCATTTATACACTGCTTCTCTTATGGAAGCTGAGTTCATCGTGGATGATTTTATAGACAGAACCATGACTAATCTGCAGAGAACATGCTACACCATTGATGATAACTCACTGGTTTGCCATTACCATCTCACGAGCTTGCTGAATCATCAGTGGTGGAGGTTGATGGATGTTCTACTCCTTCCTTGTGCATCACGCTTGTCCAACCACTTTTAAACTTCTCAATCCACTCATACACTGCGAGTACACTGTCACCATATTGTGTTAAAAGCCTCTGATGAATTTCACTCCCTAACACAGCTAGCGGAATGGCCATGTTTACACCAGCAGTGTAGCTGGTGAGACTATGGGGTGGCACTTTTCAGTCTGCTGTAGGCTACAAGCATTCTTTTAATGCTGTGTGTAGGACATGCCATCTTCATTTTTATCATATAAATTTCAGTTATTTTTCTTGGCAGAAGTTCATTTGAGGGTATGTGTTGCTCTAATTATCATGTTTGGGACCTGGCCTTTCTGGCCAGATGAATTTTGTGTGTGATTAGGTTGTATTTTGGTGATTTGGCTGATTGTTTTGGTCGCGCCTTTGCCTGGCTAGCTCTTATTGACCAACCATCTTTTACCTTTGATTTTCAGCTGAATTTGTTTTTCAAAATTATTGTATTCCAGTTTATTCAATATTCACTTTCCTTGCCATTAAATTATCATCAGTATATTATTTGCTTTCTGGTCAAATTACCTATCGTACGTTCCATTCTCCGATACTCTCCTTCCAATGAAGCTCTTTACTGCTTTTGTTGCAAACTGTTTTCAGACAAAAGTAACTCAAAATTTAATTCTGAGGATGGATTCAACATATGGTGGAAACTGAATTCTAGAATATCTAAGCACGAATCCAGTGCAGCTCACGTTTGGAATATCACACAATGGAAGGAATTGGAAATTGGGATTGCTCATGGAGCAACAATTGATAAAACGTGTTGTTGAAAGCCAAGTGAAAATGTGGAAGGAAATCCTTTCAAGATTGCTTGATATTATTAGATTCTTAGCTAAAAAGAATTTGGTTTTACGAGGCCACCAAGAAGGAATGAATTATGAGAGTCTGATGAGCAACAGAAAATAGAGGAAATTTTTTATAGCTTGTTCATTTGTTGGAGAAATATGATCCGGTGCTACGTGATCATCTTCTACAAATCCAACTGGGAAACAAGTTTGCTACTTCATATGTCTCCTACTATTCAGAACGAGTTTATAGAAATTTGAGAAGCAAGGTCATCAAGCAAGTAAAAGAAGCCAAGTACGTTTCCATGATATTCGACAGCACTCCTGATATTTCACATAAGGATCAAATGAGCCAAGTTTTACGCTATTTTATGATTGATGTAGATAAAATGAAGGTTATTGAATCATTTGTATGTTTCATTGAAACAAAAGGTAAAACCTTCAAGAATATTTCTTGGGTAATTGATATTCAAAACTGTAGGGGGCAAGAATATGATAATGCTGCAGTGATGGCTGGTCTACATACTGGTGTTCAGAAACGTATAAAAGAAATTAATCAAAAAGCAGAATTTGTCTCTTGTTCATGCAGCTCCTGTTGGTGTGAATTCTGGGGTTTTTTTGGGATGTGTGGAACATTTGTTTGTATTTTTTTTCTTCATCAACCCATCGCTGTGATGTTCTAACTTCAGTCACTGGTCAAAGTGTCAAGTACATAATAGAAACTCAGTAGAATGCTAGGGGAAAAGCTGTAAGTGTTGTAAAGAAACATTTCTCAAAAATCTTAAGTTAACTGATGAAGAAGAAAATACAGCTACAAGAGCAGATGCTGGAGTTCTACTTGGTGCGTTGCAATCACTTTCCCTTTTCTTCTTTTTTGGCCTGTGGAGACCCTTCCTTCTAGAAATTAACGACACAGACTTACCTCCAAGCCAAAGGATTGAACATACAATGTGATATAAAACTCAAGACATTAGAAACATTTCTAGCTGAAAACAGGGACAAGCTAGTGAGTAATGGAGTTAACTATTCTAAAGAAATTTGCAATGATCTTGGGTCAGTCATGGGGCGTCAGTGGCGACCCAAAAATAAGAAACAAATGTTTGGTGAAGGATTACTAGTTGCTGAATTGCCATACAACATTGAATTGAGGAGAGAAATGTTTTCTTCACTGGACAGAGTGATCAGAGAAATAATTTGAGATTTCAACAGCTTCATGAAGTTGCTGAGAAATATGTCTTCCTTATCCCATTGAATCATTTGGGCGATAAATATGTGTGTCAATCACAATCATGATGACATTGATAAAGAGGAGTTCCTAGTTGGAAGCAAAAGACTTCAGCATTTTATTGCTGTTGCTGCTATTAAAGAGTGTAAGATGTGGCAAGAAGACTCCCTTGAATTTTTGCTGTTTATTCAAAAGCATATCCTTGGGAACTTGATTCCAAATATAGTAATAATGATGTAGATTTTCCTCACAATTGCTATTAGTGTTGCTGCCTGTGAGAGGAGTTTTTCAAAACTAAAACTGATCAATAATTACTTAAGATCTACTACAAGCACCTTGCAGTTGAGTAATCTTGCCATACTGTCTATAGAGCAACAATTGACAGATGAAATAGTTTTTGACAATGTCATTGAAGAATTTGCCAGCAAAAACGTGTACTGGGTACATTTTCACGTGGCACCAGCACTAGAGAGGTTATCATGCCCTGGACACAACCAAAGGAGTCTTCTGAGCGTCTCTGTTTGGCAAGTTTTCTATGACTGAATACCCATCCTTAATACAAACTACAATACAGCATGTACTTGGTATATTTTATCATGGCACCAGCACTAGAGAAATTGATGTGTTAGTGACGTGAGTCTTCTTGACCCTTTTTTAGCAAGGTTTCTACAGCTGGATGCCCTTCCTAACACCATTCATTTTACAGAGTGTACTGGGTGTGTTTTATCATAGCACCAGCACTATCACTTTACAAAATGTATGAGGGGCATTTAATCATGGGACCACCACTAGAGAAGATGCCGTGTTAATGACATGATTGAAGAGTCCTCTCAATCCTTTCTGTAGTCAATATATTTTTTTCCTGATAAATGGAACTCAGTTGTGTATAGTTAATGTATCAAGTATCAAAAAATGTTGTAAATAAATTATACAACACTTTCTGGTAATCCAACCACATCATGGTTTAGATATGTTTTATTTTGTTTTTATATTCTTTTATTCCTTTATTCTTTCACTAGTTCCAATCATTAGGTTGTGACCCCCCTGTACATATTTTGTTTTCCATGTCTAGTACTTATTCTCTCTCTCTCTTTCTTCTCTCTTTGAACCACCAAGTTATGCGACATAGACACAGGCACAAATGTAAACACACACACATATGCAAGCGTTGTAGTAACATACTCTTAAAAATGCATGGAATGTTTGTGATATGGAGACTTGGAAGACCACAGATCAGGATAATACACAATGCATGTTTAGATACAGAGATGGTATAGATATTCAGTAAAATCCCTTCAAAGCAAACAATCTTACAAGCCAGTCAAAGTGGATAGAGCCCTATCTATCTGTTTCTCTCTTTCTCTCTTTCTCTCTCTCTCTCACTATATCATCATCATCATCATCTTCGTTTAACATCCACTTTCCACGCTAACATGGGTTAGATGGGAGTTGTCCCACTTGAGGCAAGGTTTGGTCATATAGGACTATCTGGCAGGTTTTCTACGGCTGGATGCCCTTCCTAACACCAACCACATTTACAGTGTGGAACTGGAACTTTTTACCGTGTTACCTACACGGCCACATTACAGCGTGGACTGTGTGTTTTTTTCTCGTGACATCTACATGATCTCGATCTCATTATCTCATTTATTTGGACTGGATGTTGTGGTACCAACTTTATAGAGAGAGGGTGGTGTTGGTGGGAGTGGGATGATAGGGTAGGGGTAGTGGATTGGGGTGTATATTTGGTTAAGAGGTGCCTACTGACTGTAGGTTTCGCTTTGTACATAGGCAAAGCGGGTCTTCTGTATTACTGCGTAGCCCCAAAGATCTCGGTCCAGTGACATTGTCTTAGAGAGGTGCAAGTGTGTAAGGTCGGAATTTATCAGATCGTCCCAGTTTTTTCTGGGTCTATATATATATATATATCTAGGGCGGGTAAAATTTCCGAGATCCATGGACGAGTTCTCTCCAGCGGTCTCTGTCCCTCATTATCGCTGCCATGTCCTGCGTCTCCAACAGACCAGTGTCTGTCATTAGGGCATCAACATACGTTAACCTTGGTCTTCCTCTTTGAGTGTGTCCATGTAAGGGCTCCCACAAGAGCACTGAGTGCAATGTCAGCTCTGAATGTCAGTGAGCATGTCCAGCTAACCTCAGTCTCCTCTGTGTCACTTTTGTTGTGTATATATATGGGTGTGTGTGTGTGTCGGGTTTAATCAGAGTTAACCACAGTAAGTAAGGTACTCAATACATAGCAGAGTATATAATGTTTATGGAAATGGACTAGAACTGTTTCATTTGAAAGAAATCATATATGTGTGTGTGGGGTGGGGTATACACACAAGACAGGCTTCCACATAGTTTCTGTTTGCTAGATTTCACTCACAGCGCATTGATCAATGCAAGACTACAGTAGAAGACACTTACCCAAGATCCCACACAGTAGGAATGAACCCAAAGCTATGCAGTTACAGGGAAAACTCCTTAACCACACATCTGTGCCTGCACTGATTTTAAAAAGATTTTCCTTGGTATAGTAGTTAGCATTAGGAAGGGCATCCAACCGTAGAAAGCATGTGAAAATATGGAATATACAAGCAAGATGTGGTTCTCCAACCCATCTACTCATAGGTCATGGGGACCCATCCAACCCATGCCAGCATGGAAAATGGACATAAAACGATGGTGATGATGGAAGCAAGGCACAGAAGATGAACATTGAGAGACAGAGAAGACTGCAAAGAATGGAAATGAGAATGGTTTGGTAGATGAGTGGAATATCTCCCAGAGAGAGGAAGATAAACAATGAATGATAGAAATAGAAGCAATGATAAAATGAGATGGTTGAGTCATGTGTTGAGAAAGGATGAAAGTAATTGGGTGAGAAGTGTGATGAAAATGAATGCAGAAGGAAGTAGAGGAAAAGAAAAACCAAGAAAGACATGGCTAAAAGATGATGGGGGAAACGAAAGCCCCAGAGTTGGTGGGGAGGGACGCAAACAATGGAGCAATTATAAATGATAGGGGGAAATGGGGAAGCTTGTCACCCACGCTTCTGCTTTAGAAGGAAAAATGGGCCTTAAAACACTGCTGTTGATGTTGTTGCTGCTGCAGTTGTTGTTGTTGGTAGTGGTGGTGGTGGTGGTGGTGTTTATGATTAAACTATCTCTCTCTCTCTCTCTCTCTCTCTCTCTTCGCTCCCCAATGATTGGCATCCTTTCGTGTGCTGTGTCCATTTGTGTATCAAATACTGGGGGGAAAAAAATTCTCTAGATAAAATATCAAAAGCTTTCTGGTAATCCAACTACACCATAGTTTAGATATTTAGTTATGTTATATTATGTTATTGTATTTTATATTATGCTATGTATTTACTATGATATTTCTCCCCATATATACTTTATTCACTATAACATTAATGGTTCTGGAATTTTGTGGAGGTTTCATATATTTCTTGGTTTCATTGATTTTGTTTTGTTTTGTTTTTCTCTCCTATGATTAAGATATTGCTGTTTGTATGTTGAATAGCAAACAGTCACTTGGAGGAGAGAGGGAGAAGGGGAGCAGTAAAGATATTAGTGACCAGTCATTGGCGATATATATATATATATATATATATATATGTGTGGGTGTGTATGTGTATATGTATGTATATATGTTTGTGTGTGTATGTATGTATGTATATATATGTGTGTATGTGTGTGTATATATATATGTTTATGTGTGTGTATATATATATATATATATATATATATGTGTGTGTGTGTGCATGTATGTGTATGTATATATATATATGTGAGTGTGTGCACAAAATTGCATTATGGGAATGATGAGAAAGATGGATGCTTTTGTTCATTCATTCTATTTTGTTTTGTTTCTGTGTGCAACCTTGTTATATATATATATATATATATATATATATATATATATATATATATACATATATGGTGGGGGCGATGGATCTGTCATTGCTTGTACAAGAAAAGAAATAAACAACTAAACTATAGCTATTACATTCAATGGAGTATGACTTTGTATCAGGATATACCATGCTGTCACTAATAGTGTTAAGTATTCATATAGTTATGAGTAAACACAGACATCCTCTCAACACTCCAGCCCAGCCCTTAATCCAACTGAACATCTAAGAGATTACTGCTGGGAGGAGATAGTGGGCTGTATCAGCAGATAGAGACAGTCTAGGGGAGGAAGGATAAGTTCAACTGTTATTAAATCTCCTGAAACCGCTTGTGGTTCAATATTTATTTTAAAGTGTTTATTAATATCGCTAGATCATCAGACAACATGTTTTCCAGCATATAGCTACGTCCCTTTACATACTGAATTCAAATCCCACCAAGGTTAGCTTTGCCTTATATCCTTACAGAGTCAGTAGAATAAAGTACTGGTAACGCACTGGAGGTCAAATTAATTGACCTCTCCTCTCCCAAAATTTATGGCCTTGTGATTAAATCAGAAACCATTATTATCATTATCAACATCACTTAATGTCCATTTTTTTTCCATGCTGCCATAGGCTGGACAGGTTGTCATGGACCAAGTCAGATAAGCCAAGGGCTACATCTTACATATATGTATATGGTCCTACATTTTATAGTATATACTGGGTATCTTTTGTCACAGCACCAACACTTAGGAAGATTTTTGTGCCCTTGATACAGCTGAAGAATCCACTCAACCCTGTTGGGCAATTTTTCTATTGCTGGGTGTCCTTCTTCTCAAAAAAACCTTCCATTATATATTTAAAAAATGAATAGTGTGACAGTTAGTTATATTAGTAAATCCTTCCAAATTGTTGATTATTTACAAAATTATTTGAAAGTCATAGGCCGTGCCTTTCATTAGAAATATGGTAACGAATGGGTTACTTTTTTATCAAAGGAAGTGTAACTAAATACTTTATTTATTTAGATATTCTCTAATTAAAAGTACATTCACAAGATATCTTGAGGTGATATATATATATATAAATATCTATTTATTATTAGCAAGAAGACATTTAATAACCTGTTCAGTTTATATTGAAACTAAATTTGCTTTCCAAGGAGAAATAATATAAGTTACAATATAATTGTAGTGCACCTGAAAACTGTAACAAGAATTTTCATCATGATCGGCGGCAGCATTTTTTTATAAAATCAAGCACTTATAACTTTCTTTACACCCAACTCTCCTTACATCCCTGAGTGAATAATATAAGCCAGGTACATTTAACCTTTTTGTGACCATATTTCTACCAAGAATGTATTTTGCCTCTGTGTTTTAATGTTCAAAGTAATTAGGAATTATGAGAGGTTTAATGAAATAACTAACTTTCAATTTAATTTGACTGACTGTCAAAACCTCCGATCTCCTTAGTCCCTGAACTGCTATTTTCTTCCACAAAATTGAGAGGAGTGCACCCTGCCTCAGGAAGGAGTCCCATGAGGGGAAATGGCTGATTCAGTGTATGTCACTGGCTGTTCTCTGTGGGGCACAGCTGAAATATCCTGCCTAGATGGGGAGATGAGGGTAGAGTCTACCCACCTCTTAACCCCTTTTGCTATTTACTTTTTTTCTTTTTCTTTTTTATTGCAAACATTATGCATTATGTACTTTGATTAAAATTTGTTGAATAAATATCTTTAAGTACTGCAAAGACAAATATCTAACTACTAAAATCTAACGTAGTTGGTGTGAGGAAGGGCATCCAGCTGTAGAAACCAAGCCAAAATACAGATTCATATGAGCATGACGTGGTCTCCTAACCTGACTTGTCTCATAACATGACAACCCGTCTAACCCATGCAAGCATGGAAAAATGGACGTTAAACAACAATGATGATGATAATGATGATATCACTCTGTCCCAGATTTGAATTTGAGTGGGTTCCTGTTTATCTCTTAACACCCTGTAGCGATTTAGCAGAAAATATCTAAAAACAGGTTTGTTAATTCAAATGATTATAGTATATTTACAAGTGAACAAACTGTTATGAAAATTTGCAGTATTAGAATAAAAGCAATAATTGTTTCTACTTTTGGCACAAGGCCAGCAATTACCCAGTATATTACTGGTACTTTATTTTATCAACCCCGTAAGGATGAAAGGCAAAGTTAACCTCGGCGGGATTTGAACTCAGAATGGCAAGGGCCGTAACTCTATACGTCAAAGTATGGCGTCCGACCCTCTACCGACGCTGCCAATCCACTGCCCTAGAATAAAAGCAATAATATTAAATGTGATAAAGTACCAGTAATGCACTGGGTAATTGCTGGCCTTGTGCCTAAAGTAGAAACAATTAAATGTGATGCAGTCATAGTGTTCTGGGCTAATCTATCTACTTCCCTGTGGCTCTGTAATCTACTCTACACATCCTACATCCCTTATAGGCACTAAATAAAACTTTACTTTATCTTTTGTCCTCTTATCTTCACCTTGTCAAGTTCAAACTTATAACTTCTTGACCTAAATAATGGTCTTATATATCTCAGCTATCAGCCCTTCATCACTCAAGAATCTAAAGTAACCCTCTGCCCCTACCTACCTACCTCAACTATAGAAGTAACCCCAAATCTCCACTAAATACCTTCTTTACCTCACTACAGAATTAACCCCAACCTCCCCTCCTTAACTGAAGTCACTCCAACTTCACTGCAGAAGTAAACCCCACCATCATCATCTCCATCACCAATACTGAAATAACTCCCACTACAGAAGTAACCCTATCACTATTACAGCATTGGAGTAAACCCCCTACTCCACAACAGATGTAAACTCCACCTCTACCACCACTAGAGTAACCCTCTCCCTCATTCAACAGAAATAAACGCCACCACCACTACTGAAGTAAACCCAAGTCCCTTTATCTCTTTATCCCTCTTCTTTCTGTCCCTCTTCCTCCCTCACTCACTACTTCAGAGTTAATGGAATGGAATCCCACAATCAACCAGTTAGTAGAACATTCCATTTTATGTAACCTAATTACAATAATTCTTTCTAAAGTTGGCACAAGGCCAGCAATTTAGGGGAAGGGGGAAAGTTAATTATATCAACTCCAATATTTAACTGGTACTTTATTGTATCAACACCAGATGTAACCTAATAAATAAATCTCCTCTGCTAGTTGTAATAGTAAAGGTGATGGGGGGGGGGGGGGGGGTACTGGTTATGTAACTTCCAAAGGTTATTGATTTGGGGAAAATTGATTATATCAACCCCAGTATTTAACTGGTACTTTAATTTATCGACACTGGATATAACCTAATAAATAGATCCCAACTTTCTCCTCTGTTAGTTATAATAGTAAAGGTGATATTGAGTTGAGAGTGAGGTTAATGGTTATGTAAGTTCCGAAAATTGTTGATTTTGGGAAAATTGATAAATCCCAGTATTTAACTCGTACTTTATTTTATCAACACCAGATGTAACCTAATAAATATATCTCCTCTGATAGTTTCAATAATAATAATAATAATAATAATAATAATAATAATAATAATAATGAAATTATTGTGTAAAGTGCTCAGGTGCACTATAACTCGTCAAAGGTGCATGTATAGTACATAGAATAATATACAAATGTCAGGGAAGTGAATAGTGTATGAGTCATGATATACATGTGTGTATGTGTATAGAGGGGGAATATTAGGTGTAGTGTTGGCGAATCTCAGGAAGCATGGAGGTTTTAAAGGATGCAGTGTCTCGACAGCTAACATAAAGGTGATATTGGGGTAGTTTACTGGTTATGTAACTTATGAAGGTTATTGTTTTTTTTTTTGGGGGGGGGGGGGGATTGATTATATAAACCCAGTTATAACTACTTTATTTTATTAACACTGGATATAACCTAATTAATAAATAATAAATCCCAACTTTCTCCTGTGTTGGTTGTAATAATAAAGGTGATATTGGGCTGGTGGGGTTACTGGTTATGTAACTTCCAAAGGTTGTTGTTTTGGCAGAGTAGTTATGACATCATTATAATGACCAAGCAAGGCTATCATCTCTATATCCTAAATATTTGTTTCTGTAGATACAAAAAGATAATCCAACCTTCTCCTACTCTCCCTTCCATTCCTCAATACCTTGCCTCTCTCCTCCCCCTCATCCTTCTTCTTCTTCTTCTTCTTCTAATGCCACTGCTGTTTCCTATCATTAAAGCTATATCCCCCTCCCTACATTTTCTTTTACTTACTCCCTTTCCACTCATCTTCTCTCCATCATCACTACCCTCTTCTCCACCTCCACCCCTATCCTACCTACTCCCACCACACCTCCAACAATAGACACCTATAAATAGCCAGACTGACCAACTTTATTTGACATTCCTAATGATTTCATATGAATCAAATAGTTCTAGCCCTGTAGAAGTCATTTCTATATAAAATAAAGATGTATATATGTATATATATATATATATATATATATATATATATATAAAACAGAAATTGTGTGTGTGTGTGTGTGTCCTAATTTTTGCAAAGTCTATACAAATCCACATTTCTTCTCTGACTTCAAACTTGCATTTATATATTCCTTGCGGTCTAAAGATATTAACTGCAGCTTTTATTTTTCAATTTTCTGTTGTTAAAGAGGTGTTAGGCGCGGGTTAGCGATCTCTCTCGCTCTTTCTTAGTCTGTCTTTTTAGATAGATACATAGCTATAACGTCGCGCCCTTATAATATCTGTCTGTATGTCTGGCTGTCTGCATTACGACATTCTGAAAACATTGTTCTCATTGCTGACGTATTATCTTCGCTATTTTCCGTTCATTGCCAGGGAACGTCTTCACGAACCAAAGTATCGTCTTCCTGTTTTCCTTCGGTTGCAACATTTTTTGAAATATTTACTTCTGCGTTCACAGATTGATTTTTTTTAGTTTCAGAAGGGTGAAAGCAACGATTCTTTGCTTAAACTTTAATCTGTTATTTTAATATATATATATAGAATCAAAAGGCCTTAAAATTAATTCTAGTATGTAGGAAGGAAAACAGGGCACTGGTCCCCTCTGGGAAATGGCCATGCTCAGTGTGTAGGAAAGGAGTAGGCAGAAACTCCATTTTATGTCCCAAATGCAAAGTATGGGTGCATAAAAGATGTAGTGGGATCACAGGTAAGCTAACTAAGAACATAGATTTTATATGTGGCCGGTGCTCAGGTGCAATAAGTAGTAGCAAGTGCCCACAGGATACTAGCTCATTCCATTGCCCAGATGGTTCTATAGAAATAGTGGACACCTTCCGTTACCTGGGTGACAAAATCAGCAGTGGTGGAGGGTGCTCTGAAAGTACAGTAGCTAGAGTCAGAACGGGATGGAAAAAGTTCAGAGAGCTTACACCACTATTGGCCGCTAAAGGTTTCTCTCTAAAAATGAAAGGCAGTCTGTACGATGCCTGCATACGAACAGCAATGTTACATGGCAGTGAGACATGGGCCTTGTGTGCAGAGGATCTATGCAGACTGGAGAGGAACGAAGCTTGCATGCTCCGCTGGATGTGTAATAGTAATATACGTGAACGGCAAACATAAATGAACTAAGTGAGAAATTAGGAATAAGAGGGATCAGATGCTGTTTACTCAAGAAAAGACTACGTTGGTATGGACACGTGATGCACATGAAAGACGACAGCATTATAAAAGAATGCAGGGCGATCAAAATAGACGGTAGCTACAGAGTAGGCAGACCCAGAAAAACCTGGGACGACTTGATAAATTCCGACCTTACACACTTACACCTCTCCAAGACAATGTCACTGGATCGAGATCTTTGGCGCTATGCAGTAATACAGAAGACCCGCCTTACCTAAGTACAAAGTGAAACCTACAGTCAGTAGGCACCTCTTAACCAAAATATACCCCCGTCCCACTACACCACCCTTCTCGATGTAAAGTTATGTTGGTACCACAACATCCAGTCCTAAATAAATGAGGTCGTGTAGGTGTCACGACAAAAAACACACAGTCCATGCTGTAATGTGGCCGTGTAGGTAACACGGTAAAAACCTCCCAGCCCACACTGTAAAGATGGTTGGTGTTAGGAAGGGCATCCAGCCGTAGAAAACCTGCCAGACAGTCCTACACGAGCAAGACAACCAATCTTGCCTCAAGTGGGACAATTCCCGTCTAAACCCATGCTAGCGTGGAAGATAGACGTTAAATGATGATGATGATGATGATGATATAATTATATATTCGTGTACAGATATTTTTGCATACACAAAAACAAAATATAAACAAACGTATTTATTTCACGAAAGCACAGACGGCTTATCGTCATTGTTACTGCCGATATGCCACCCAAAAAGTCCCACTACTTTTGGCACAAAGCCAGCAATTACATAGTCAACGGTTCGGAGATCACATGCATCACTGACAAGTTTACTCCTTATTCTACCAGTTAGTCTTAGTGTTCTTCGTCCTGCTTTTAGGTCATGCCTCGAAGGAAGAGATACTCCATTGGCCGAAATACTGTGAAAGCAGCAAGAAAAAGAACAAGGTGGGCAAACGAATCGTCAGTGGAATCTGCTATTCGACGGTCGCAAGATGCTGAACGTACTGCCACCAGAAGAGCACTTGAAACAGACAACCAACGAACCATTCACCGAACCGTGTCAGCTTAGCAAATCAACAAATCCCAGGGTCAGACCCTAGCTGTTGTTGGTCTTCTTTTGGAAGAGTCATGTTTTTCACACGGGCAACTATGCATTGGCTGCTCAAGAGTGGGAAGCAAGACAAATCTCTTTGCATATGCCCGACATGGAAGTTCAAGGAACATTGTGTACAAGGAGGTGCTACAATCATTGTTTAGGTAGACAAGGCAGAAGGAGATATACACGATTGGCTGAAGCAGGACGAGACTGTGTTAGTAGTACGACCAACGGCCGCTATCACACCAACAGCAGCAAAAACAACAACAAAAAAGAGAGGGATCGCAATTACATGCTTTTGAAAAATCTTAATGGAAAATGATTTGCCTAAGCACAAAATGTAGACACCATTCCCAGGCCGAGGTATTCCGTACTTCTCTGTACTGTTTCAGAAAGGAGGGATAAACATGTCAATCTATGTTTAGAAGCCCGAGCAACGCCGGGCCATTCTGCTAGTATATATATATATATGTGTGTGTGTGTATATATATATGTATACATATATATTACCGTCTAATATATATATATTACTGTATAACCCATGCTAGCATGAAAGATGGACGTTAAACGATGATGATGATGATATATATATATGTTTATCCCGGGTTCAATCAGGGTTAAGCACAGTAAGTAAGGTACTCAATACATAGCAGCATATCAATATTTAATGTATAAATACCACCATATTACATTGACAGTCGGCTTTCCTGATGATTTACTCTGAATGAAACAGTTCTAGTCCTGTAGAAGCCATTTCTATATTAAATATATATATATATATATGTAAAAGGTATACAGAAATAACAACACAGCTGTTACAGTATATGGAAGGAATATATTAGGTTAATGCTTGAAATAGCAGGGAGAGGGTCTTAATGTTTCAAACGTTAATCCTTCATCAGAAGAAAGAATGAGAAATTAGAAAGATTGAAGGGACACGGGCGAGGCAGAATCGGAAAAAAATGTTTTTAGAGAAAAATAACAGGTCCATTCATGTTGCCATCTCCTGGAAAACTGTTGATGCTGGCGTTTTGTGTATGATATACATTTTTAGAAAAGTGGATGATGGAGCGCGTCTAGCTAAAATGGAAAAAAAAACATTCTGTATATAGAGCTATACGCGTGTGTGTGTGTGTGTTATTATATGTCTGTACAAAGATAAGAGGACATATGTGTGTATATGTAAGTAAAAGAGTGTGTGTGTGTACTTGTAAATACAAAGGTGTGAGCAAAAGTATGTTAATATAAGGGTGTGTGTGTATACAGAGCTGCGAAGAGAAATATATATATATATATATATATATATATATATGGGAGGAAGTTATAGTTCACTTGAAGCATTGTGTAATGAGGTATAAACGTTTGTATATGTATAATAAAGCATGACTTGGCAAGCTATTTAGAACACTGGTTTAACCGCTTTACTTCCCTCCGAAGAAAAGATATTATCTCGAAAATTAAGGACATTTAAATAAATCTAAGGTAAAAGACTAATTGTCAACAATATTTTTGCATTTGCATTCTTTATTCTATGTCCATACCTGCATTGTTTTGGCTTTATTATACATATACAAACGTTTATATATATATATAATTTGGAAAATGTGTAAGATCATTGGTAAAGGAAAAGAATGACTTCATTTGTAGTTGGTATTCTATAACAACTTCATTCTATAATTTTATAATTATGCTATGTAGATCTAATAAGTCCATTGTTAACTTTGGTTAACTTTCTAGAGAACTTTCTTGCATTCGTCGGTGGTGATTATCAAGCCGATCCACCAGGATTTTATACATCATTATCATCTCAGACACACATCTCTCCGTCAGCATCACAATTTTCCATGACACACTGCCTTGCAATCCTGAACTCCTCACGCCTTTGCTCCTCATGTTGTAGAACATGTTTAAATTTCTTATGTTCTGCTTCCCTTCTTGCAAAATATACCTGTTGCCTAGCCTATCTTCTAGCATCCTGGTAGTGCTCTCTCCTTCCCTCTATTCTGCCATTCTTTCCATGCCTGTCTTTTGGTCTTATTTCTCTCCTCCACCTTACTGTTCCACCATCAAGTCACTCTACTTCTTCTTAGAGAACTGCTCCAACCACAGATTTCATTTGTTGCCTTCAGTAGGTTATATTTCAGGAATTCTCACTGCTTGTATATTGTATGTCTCTATTTGCTTTTCTTTGCTGTCAAAAGCACCAAGCAACATACCTCTAAATTTATCACTAGTTGTAGGGTCCTTTAACTTTCACATTCTTCTCCTCAAGGTTGTCCTCTGTTGTTGAGTTCGTCTAACCTTAACTATAAGGCTGCTAACTGTTAGGTTATGTTGGATGATGCTTTCTTCTCTAGGGAGGGACTTTGTATTTACAACTGTCACTCTGTCTCGTCTTCTGGTAAGGATAATCTATCTGGACTTGGTTTTTTGAAGTTTGTGTTACAGATAGATAGATCATTGGCACCACAGAATTCCAGAAGCTTCCTCATTTCTGACACCAAATCCATAACCTATGTGGATTCCATTAAAGTCGCCTACAATGATTATGAAGTCACCGTCGCTTATTTGGGAAGTTGTGTGCATTAGTGATTCATAGAACCTGTCTTTTAGTTCGTCTGAGAGTCCTGTAACCCTTATATGCTGATATGATCATTACAGTTATTCTATTTAGTACAAGTCTAAGTTTGATGATACTGCCATTCACTCTATTTACAACAATTACCATGTCTAACCACTTTTCTGCTACCATAATCCCTACTTCCCCCAGCCCATTGTCACTTCCCACCCAGAAAAATTTGTAGCATCGTTTTTTTGCCCAAAAGGAATCTAGCTGACATTCCCCTCCACCTAGTCTCTTGCACGCAACATATATCAATATATATATTCTTTAAGTTTGAGTCTTGTTACTCTAGAGCAGCGTTTTTCAACCGGGGTTCCCCAGAACCATAAGGTTTCGCAAAAGGTCCCTAAGGGTCCGCGAGAACAAGTGAGATAAGCTAATGCACTTTTGACTTTTTATTTAATTTCATATACGTAATATTACCAAACATGCACAATATATTCTTGGTTATTGTAATATTGTAATATAGACATCATCCTATCTAACCTATTATGTTATTAAAAAATATAACAATCATTGGGAATATATTTAGTGATGTCTGTACGGCGCCAGTGTGAAACCGCCTTCACTATCATAGTCAGTGCTACTCAGCGGACGGGACCTGTACGTGACTGATTCATGTATCAAGTGACTCATTCAGTACAAGACGCATGCACAGTCTACATCAGTTGTCTCTGTGGTTCCTGGCGTACAGGTACAGTCCCTCATTTGCCCACAATATTCAGTAAATTTCTTTTCCAGCATTCAGGGATATTTTATGAATTGTAAAAATTTAAGCACGCTTTTTTATTGCATTTTATTGCATTTTTACAGAAATACCTAATCACCCAATGTGGCGATTTTTGAAGAGGAAACGTTTCGAAAATTCTGACGAGGTTAGTGATGAAGAACCACAAACTCATGAGATTAGTGATGAAGAGCCACAAGCTCCTGACCAATTCCACTGCACTAGTAGTTCAACAACGGGCAGAAAGAAGATCTGTCTTTACGATGAAAGTTATTATTAATGGGCTTCACATGGACCGGTGACCCAAGCTGTCCTATTCCATTGTGTGTCGTCTGTGACAAGCGACTTTCAAATGCAGCAATGGCTCCAGCTAAACTGAAAAGACACTTCACAACAAATCACAGTCATATGAAAAATAAAAGTGCAGATTATTTTAAAAGGTTGTTAGAATATCAGAAAAAACAGAGTACAGCTTTTTTGAGTAAAGTTAGTGTAAGTGAAAAGGTTCTTGAAGCAAGTTATTTGGTAGCAGAAATTATTGCACAGAAAAGGAAAAGTCACACAGTCGGTAAAATGCTTGGACAAAATGCAGTACAAGAAATTGAAAATGTTCCACTTTCAAACAGTACAAGTCGACGTATTGATGATATGGCACATGTCAGTGAAGAAGTTTTGTGTGACAAATTGAAAAATAGCAGTTTTTCTATTCAGGTTGATGAGTCAACAGATCTTACCAATAAATGTCATGTTGTAGCTTTTGTAAGATTTGTCAATGAGGGTGAAATTCAAGAAAACTTCCTATGTTGCAAAGAACTGCCTGAGACGAGCAAAGGAATAGATGTATTCAATATTTTGTCCTCATATCTGGAAACAATAGGTCTCTCCTGGAAGGATTGTGTTGGCATCTGTACTGATGGTGCTCCATCAATGGTTGGCTCCATAAAAGGTTTTGCTTCTCTTTTAAAAAAAGAAAATCCTGATATAATCTCAACACACTGCTTTCTTCACAGAGAGGTATTGATTTCAAAATCACTTGGAGATGAACTGAAAAAAGTTTTTGATGATGTTACAAAAAGGATCAACTTTATTAAACAAAGACCAGTTCACTCCAGAATGTTTAAAAGACTGTGTGAAAAGCTGGACAAAGAACACATAAATCTATTGCTACATACGGAAATCCAGTGGCTGAGTAGAGGAAGAGTTCTAAATAGGGTGTTTGAGCTGAAAGATGAGTTGCAGAAATACTTTCAAGAAACCAATAAGCAAGATTTTGCTAAGTGCTTTGAAGATGAATATTTCCTGCAGAGGCTAAGCTACTTAGCAGACATTTTTCATCACATGAATCAACTGAACAAGTCACTGCAAGGCCCCAGAGAAAATATACTAACTTCAAGTGATAAAATTCTTGCATTTAAAAAAAAAGTGAATTTGTGGAAGAACCATGTTGCAAAAGGAAATCTTGAGATGTTTCCGCTACTTCTGAGGCTTAAAAGTGAAGAGGGATATCAGGAAACTTCAAGTCTTATTGAATCCCATCTGGAAGAACTGTATATCAGAATTGAAAATTATTTTCCTTCCCTTTCAACACAGGTGTATGATTGGGTGTGGGATCCATACTCTGAATCTGCTGGGCACCCTGAGAACTTGACATTAAAAGAAGAGGAAGAACTTTGTGAGCTGCAGTGTGATCGTACACTCAAGATAAGATTTACAGACCTATCTCTGGACAAGTTCTTAATTTCTGTGAAAGAAGAGTTTCCTACTATTCATAGGAAAGCAATTAATATATTGTTGCAGTTTTCAACGTCTTACATGTGTGAGCAAGCCTTTTCTTATTTAACAAGTATCAAGAGCAAAGACAGAAATCATCTCCTCTCAATTGAGAATTAAATCCGTGTGTGTTTATCTAAAGTTCGACCTCGAATTAAGTATTTGTGTAGCAAAAGACAGGCACAGGTTTCACATTAGAGAAGCATGTTTCACTTTATCAAATGGCTCTGAAAGTAACATTTTCTTGGCCCATTTATTGGTTCACAGGAGATTTTGCCTTGATTTACCTTATGTCTTTTCAACATTGCCAGTAAAGGATAAATAAATAATAAACTGATGCAGCAATTATCTGTTTTCGTTCTGTTTACATTTATATTATAGGTATATGATATTGGTTACTTATGTTTATTTTTTACGTTTGAGTTTAGAATTTTTTTTGTGTGAATGGAGGCACATGGCTTAGTGGTTAGAGCATTGGCCTTGCAATCGAAAGGTTGTGAGTTCAAATCTCAGACCAGGTGATGTGTTGTTTCCTTGAGCAAGACACTTTATTTCACATTGCTCCAGTTTACTCAGCTGTAGAAATGAGGTCTATATCATTCCACTGCAAAGTGGTCGTGGAGGTGCCACGGCAAAAAAGCACCCAGCACTCACTGTAAATGAGGTTGGTGTTAGGAAGGGCATCCAGCTGTAGAAATCAAGCTAGAATCAGTTCCCGTCCCACCCTTGCAAGCAGGGAAAAAGCGGACGTAAAATGAAATGATGATGATGATGATGATGAATGAAAACTCCCTGATGAAGTATTATAAACGAACAGTATGAATTTTATTTAGCATTGCCGAAAAATTAGACAAAGAAGTATTAATTTTTCCTTAAACCAGTTATTCAAAAATATATACTATGATATTTACCACGTGAACTACGCTGAAAATAAAATGAGAAAGATATGGTATATAATTTTGTTTTTGCGCAGGGGTTCCTTGAGACATGTAATTTATTTTAAGGGTTACGCAAGGGTAAAAAGGTTGAGAAATGTGCTGCTCTAGAGTTTCTCCTGTGTACTCACAGGGTCATCAGTCATATATATTAGCTAATGTCCATTTTTCCTGTTAGCAGCTATAGTAGAAAATACTCCTTACCCAAAGGTGTTGTGCAGTATGGCTGTACCTGAAACCATGTGATTGCGAAGCGAACTCCTTAATCACATTACTATTCCAGCATCATCATTTTTACGTGCATTTTTCAATGCTTGCATGAATTAGACAGGTCCTTTTCAGCACAGCATTACTCCACTCTGCATAATCTTTCGTCATTTCCTCTGTGAGTCTCAGTGATTTGAGATCAGCTCTCACCATCTCCACCCAGTTCTTCCTTGATCTACCTCTACTGCGGCTTCCTTCCACTTAGATTTCCTGACACTTCTTCAACCACCAATCATCATTATATATAAATTTAATCTATCTATTTTTATGGGGGATTTTCAATAGTTTGCTGACAAATTTTTCTCTTTCTCCCTCCATAGAGTTGGTAATATTTCCATATGACTTGTGGAATTGCTGTCAATTTTCATCTTCACCAATGGATTATAACCTTAAAAACTAAGAGGTAAGTTGTTGAGTTATGTCTTAACCCTTCTAAGCACCAAACCTCTCGGAAAGAGCCTCTGGTTCTATTATACAGAACCATTTATTTTAACCCTTTCTTTACCATATTTCTAATGAATAATAATTTACAAATCATTTTGATAAGAACCAAGAAATTGAAGGGATTTACTAAAGTAATCAGTTTTTTCAGTACTAAGTCGGTGTTTGGAACAAAACTTAACAAAGGTTCTTACATAAAATTATGATTAAATTTTTTTTTAGATAAATATAAACACTTTAAAATAAACAGTTTGGTACATAGAACGACGGGAGGTTTCTGTTAGTGGTATCAAAATAGTGTAAATCTTTATATTTATTTTTTAATTTTGCATCGTAATTTATGTCAAAATCTTTCTTAATTTATGTTCCAAGCACCTTCTTAATAATGAGAAAGTTAATTATTTTACTAATTACCTCTCAGTTCTTGATTATGTTTAAAATAATTTTAAAATTTGGAAATATGTTAATGAAAGGGTTAATCCTGAAACTGCCTCTGATTCTATGATACAAAACTGTTTTAGAATGTTTATATTTATTTCAAAAATCCACCCTCATAATTTTATGTAAGAACCTTTCTTAAGTTATGTTCCAAACATTAACTTGAAAATGAGAATGTTAGCTATACTACTGAATCCCTCCAATCTTATGTGGAACACTCTAACAGTTTCCACCAACCCACCACCATAATAACATTAATGGTTTCTAATTAAGGCACAAGGCCAGCAATTTTTGGAGGGGTAAAAATTTATTAAATCAACCTCATTACTTAACTGGTATTTTATTTTATTGGCCCTGGAAAGGTAAAAATTAAGTTGACCTTGGTGACATTTGAACTCAGAACAGAAAGAGCTGGAATAAATACTACCAGACATTTTATCTGATGCTCTAACAATTCTGCCAACAAAGTACCATAACAATAATTAATTGTTTCTAATTTAGGCACAAGGCCAGCAATTTTCATTGGAGGGTAAAGTCAATTATATCAACTCCAGTGCTTGATTTTATATTATCAATAGACCTGTCAACTCTACCCGTCCGACAAGGAGATCTCCCACCCACTTTAGGGTGGGTGAAAGATGTCTTCTTTTGGGAAAATGGGTATAGCTTTCATTATGTAAAATTTGGGGCACTTTTTTCATGTTACTCCCCGTTTGGGTTTTTAGAGATTGGCAGGTCTGTTTATCGACCTCGAAGGGATGAAAAGCTTGACCTTGGCAGGATTTGAACTCAGAACATAAAGAAATATAACTATATGCTAAAAAGCATATTGTCCATCGCTCTAATGATTCTATCAATCCATCAACCTGATAATAATAATTGTTTCTACATTTGGCACAAGGCCAGCAATTACCCAGTACATTACTGGTACTTTATTTTATCGACCCCGTAAGGATGAAAGACAAAGTTAACCTCGGCGGAATTTGAATTCAGACCATAAAGGGCCGTAACTCTTTGCTGCAAAGCATGGCGTCGGACCCTCTACTGATACTGCCAATCCACCATCACGACAAAAAGCACCCAGCACACAATAGGACAACTCGTCTAACCCATGCTAGTGTGGAAAAATGGACGTTAAACAGTGATGACGAATAATAATGATACAGTTATCTATGCTGTACTGTAGGCCAGATGATGTAGGTCAAACAACTTCTATATTGATTATGAACTGAAATCAATCAGATTGAAACAGCAATCTTTATTAGTTGTGGAGAAAATAAATAGATAATAATAATAATAACAACAATAATATGAAACTAAATACTAAACAAAAAAAATACCCCTGATAAAAGATGAATAGTAATAATAATGAAGTTGATGTTTTTTGTTTCATATTTGCCACAAGGGCAATGGATGAGAGACATTGCAAAGACAGTGTACTAAGAAACAATATAGATTCTACACAGATAGAGATTACCTTTTTAATGTGATTGGTCTATTTGTAATCAATATATACATGTAGAATGTGTATGTGTGTGTGTGTATATATATATGGAGGCACATGGCTTAGTGGTTAGAGCATTGCAATCGAAAGGTTGTGAGTTCAATTCTCAGACCGGGTGATGTGTTGTTTCCTTGAGCAAGACACTTTATTTCACATTGCTCCAGTTTACTCAGCTGTAGAAATGAGATGATAGGGACTGGGGTCCCTATCATTCCACTGCAAAGTGGTCGTGTAGGTGCCACGGCAAAAACCACCCAGCACTCACTGTAAATGTCGTTGGTGTTAGGAAGGGCATCCAGCTGTAGAAATCAAGCCAGAATCAGTTCCTGTCCCACCCTTGCAAGCAGGGAAAGGTGGACGTAAAATGATGATGATGATGATGATGTATGTGGGGAGGAGTGTATATAATATATATATTACTGAACTTCGTAGAAGCCCATTGTGTGTGTGTGTGTATATATATATATATGGGGGGGGGGGGGCAGTGTATATAATATATATATTGTTGAACCTCATAGAAACCCATTGTGTGTGTATATATATATGTATGTGGAGAGGAGTGTATACAATATATATATTGTTGAACCTCATAGAAGCCATAGTGTGTGTGTCCTGTCATGTTTGTGCTTGTATCTCGTAACTTAGCAGTTCAACAAAAAAGTGATCAATAAAATATATACCAGATTTGAAAAAATAAGTACTAAAGTCGATATGTTAGACTAAAATTCCTTTCATGATGGTACCCAGCATGATAGAACCGGGGCTCCTAGCTTTAAAAGACCTGGGAAACTTCCTATGAGACATACTCTCTTAGGAGGTCAGTTAAACCAGCAAAGACTATTATATTTCTATATATGGTGTTTGGCCTTGACTTGACTTGCTGTATTGTATAGCAGGAAGTATAAACAAATCAACACAATTCTCCATTCCTATTTACTCCAGTGGCCATTTTGAATATCACAGGAAAAGAAAAATAATCAATAAAATATCAAATATTTTTCTTTGAAATATTTGATATTTTATAAGTTTTAGTAATAGTAATAATAGTTTGTGATTTAGGCACAAGGTCAACAATTTTGTGGGGAGAGGAAAGTCGATTAAATCAACTTCCATAAAGATGAAAGGCAAATCTTAACCTCAGACGGATTTGAGCTCAGAATGTAAAGGGCCATAACTATATACCACAAAGCATGTTGTTCGACACTCTACTGATACTGCTGATCCACCATAGTAAAAATGATTTATAATTTAGGCACAATGGCAATAATCTTTGAAGAAAGGAAAGCTGATTAAATCTACCCCAGTACTTTAGTAGTACTTTATTTTATTGTCCTTGGAAGTATGATAGGCAAAGTTCACCTTGATAGGATTTGAACACAGAATATAAAGAGCTGTAACCAAATGCTTTAAAGTATTTTGTTGCGATTTGGAAGGAAAGGGAAAGTCAATCAAATCAGCCCCAGTACTTGACTGGTACTTTATTTTATCAACCCTGGCAGAATAAAAAGTAAAGTTGACCGCAGCTGGATTTGAACTTAGAACATAAAGAATGGGAAAAAATACTGCAAAGCATTTGTCTGATGCTCTAATGACTCTTATAAGCTTTAATAGTAATAATAATAATTATTCAAATGAAATAGTGTTCAGTGGGAAGTGGGGCTAATGGTTAAGGTGTTGAGCTCACAATCGTAAGGTTGCAGACTCAATCCACAGACTGTGTAATACATTGTGTCCTTGAGCAATACATTTCATTTCACAACCTCTCTAGTGCTGGTGCCATGACAAATACACCCACTCTGCTCTGTAAAGTGATTGGCATTAGGAAAGGCATTCAGCTATAAAAATCTCACCAAACAAGGGTGCGTGGACTCTTCTATTGTATCAAGGACATGACAACCTCTTTAGTGCTGGAGCCTCTATAAAATGTAAAATATTCTGTAACATGCTGGAACTTACATTTATGTAAGCAAGACAAGGGTCTCAACCCATCTGAGAGATCGATGGCTCCATATTGGACATTAAATGATGATAATAATGAATAAACTAGAACATTGATTTTGAAATGCCATTCAATTTTATGTAAATATAAACACTTTAAAACAAACAGTCTTATGTCATAGAAACAATAAACAGACTTTACAAAATATTACAGGAGTAATTGTTGCTATAGCTGGTTGCCTAAGTTTCAGTCTTGACTGTTAAATAAATTCCGTAACATTAACTTACATAAAAACACAGACAAAGAATTAAACAATAATTTTCGATAAAATAATTAATTGTCTGTGATATAAATAATTGATGTTCAACCGATTAGCATTTAAACCGGCTGTATCCGGCCAGAATTCTCTCATCTCTTTCTGTTCATACTGGCCATAACTGGCCACTCATACTTACATTAAGGTATTGTTCTCAAAATAAGTAATGTCAAAATCTCATAGATCCAATATTATGTGAGATAATTATGTTATATATACTATTTACCAATAGTATATATAGAGTAATGTAAATACTAAAGGATTGCCATATTTCTAATGAAATATACTTTGTTATTTGAAAAATTGATAGTAGTGGATTGGCTGTTCTGGTAGAGTGTCAGACAACATGCTTTGCAGCATACAGATACATCCCTTTACGTTTTAAGTTCAAATTCCGCCAAGTTTAGCTTTGCCTTTCATCCTTATGGAGTCAATAAAATAAAGTACCAGTAATGCAATAGGGTCAATTTAATCAATTTTCCCCTCCCCAAAAATTGTTGGCCCTGTACCTAAATCAGAAACCAATATTTTCAAAATTATTTGAAAATTATATGCAGTGTCATATGGTATGTCAGGGTTAACACTTTTGATACCAACTAATCTCTGGTTCTCTGAAACAAAACCACTCATTTTAAAGGACTCATATTTATATATAAATTTTCCAACATCATCATCATCATCACCATTTTACATTTATTTTCCACACTGGCATGGTTTAGATGAGTTATCATATTCTGAGGTTAGATAAATTAGATGACAGTGTCTTGCTCATAAATTCCATTCTGGCATGGTTTCTATGGCTGGTGGCCCATCCTAATGCCAACCACTTCATGGCATGTACTGGTTGCATTTTATCAAGACTCCAGCCCTATCACCTTACAGGATGGACTAGGTGCTTTTTATCATGGCATTCATTAGTGCATTATATTGTGTCCTCAACCAGGCTGAGAAATTAGTGATGGAAAACTATTTAAGTTGTATTACAAATGCTATCTTAGTAATGAAATAATTGTTTCTACTTTTGGCACAAGGCCAGAAATTACCCCAGTGCATTACTGGTGCTTTATTTTATCGACCCCGTTAGGACAAAAGGCAAAGTTAACCTCGGCAGGATTTGAACTCAGAACGTAAAGGGCCATAACTCTATGCTGCAAAGCTTGGTGTCTGACGCTCTACTGATACAGCCGAAATAATGAATAATTTTAGTAAATCCATCCAAATTCTTCATTAATTAACTCTGAACTACATGAAACCACATTATCAAAATGTTCTTGAAAAGTACAAAACAGCATTATAACTGCATCACATTAAAAATTAAAGCAGTGTTTACTTAAATTTAATGCAAATTTTCATGGTCTGTCCATTAGTAAAGATACTATAAACACTTCAATTTACAAACCTCATGAAACCACATTAGTATAAAACAGCAACAGGACTGCATCACATTAAAAATTTGTCTAATACTGCAAATTTTTATAAATTAATCCACTAGTAAAGATACGATAAACATTTGAATTTCCAAACCCTGATTTTAGATATTTTCTGCTAAATCATTACAGGATGTTAAAAATTAATTAATTGGAATACCATGTGTTTCATGGGAAATACAGTCATGGTTAACATACAAAGAGAGAGAATAAATCATTTTGTGTAAGATAAGATAATTGTTTGTGATACAAATAATTGATGTTAAATGTGGTTTTGTTTTGACTAAAGTGGAGGGTGGCATGTTTATTTTTCAGCCTACATATTGCTACTAGCCATTTCGCCTTCTCAACTTCTGCTCTTTTAGAAAAGCATGAATGAACCAACTATTGGCTCACTTACCCTAATTATTCCATTATTTTTGCCAACGCCAAGAGAGAAAATAAAATAAAAAGATTTTCTCCAAAAAAGATATCAAAAATTTGGGCTGGTGGGGGAGGAGAGAGGTGATGAGTTGTATATATGTGTTTTTTATTGTTTTTTTCTTCCTGTTGTGATATTCAAAATGGCCGCCACAGCAAATAGGAACAGAGAATTGTTGACTGTTTACTTCCTGCTATGAAGCAGCAAGCCAGGTCAAGGTCAAACAACTTATACACACACAAACACGTGTGTATATATATATATATACATATATATATATATATATATATATATATATATATATATATATAGAGAGAGAGAGAGATATACATATATATATATATATATAAACATAGATATATATATACATATATATATATATATATATATATATATATAAACATAGATATATATATACATATATATATATATATATAAACATAGATATATATATACATACATATATATATATATATTATATATAATATATGCACACACACGTGTGTGTGTGTATTAATTATAGACAGACCAATTAGATTGGAAAGGTAATCTTTATAAGCTATGGAGAGAGGGGATATAAACAGAAAATAAAAAAAAACAGTAATATTAATGATAACAATAATGATAATAATAATAATTATTATGATGAAATAAAGAAACAAATGTAAGGTAAAAATGCAAGGGAGGGCAGCCGAATCATAGAATATCAATAATATATTCTAATAACCCTGTGATTGGATCTTGCATGTTATTTTTGTTTTTTTGCAGTGTTTTGTTTAGCCTTTGTTGATTTTTTTTTTTTAAATGTTTGATTGACTAGTTCTATAATTTGTTTTTAAATGACTGAAAATGTAATCATTTTCCGAAATAGCTTAACCATTTTCCAACTGTATCTCTAATGAAATACACTATTTCAATTAATTGATAAAACGTTTTGAGGGATTTACTAAAATTATAAACTATCTTATTACTAAGATAGTAACTTAACATATAGTTCTTATATAAAATTATGTTGGAAGATGTTATTTCAAATAAGAACCCTTTAAAACAGATGGTTTGGTTTCATAGAGCCAGTTTTGGGCAAATTGGTATAATAAGGGTTAATCTTTTTGTGATTGATTTTTAATGAAATGTATTCTATTTCAATTAACTGATTAGTTAAACTATGAATTATTACATTACTAAGATAAGAACTTAACATATGGTTTTTTTTATATAAAATTATGTTGGAAGATTTTAATTTAAATAGCAACCTTTGAATATAGGTGGTTTTGTTTCATAGAATCAGAGCCAATTTTGATTGGGTTGGTAGCAAAAGCATTAAAATATAAAAGAAAAGGTTATCAATTATCATCTCCTTTGTATTCTCACAATAATCGGGGTGGGACACCAAATGGCGGAGCTGGTAGAGAGCAAGATTAAATGCCTCAGTATTTGTTCCGGTTCTCTGCATTCTGAGTTCAAATCCCTCCATGGTCAACTTTGTTTTTCATCCTTTGAAGGTCAATAAATAAAGTATGAGTCTAGGAGTGGTGGATTGGTGGAAGTGTGAAAGAGTTAAGCAGGTTCTATGTGTTCTGAGTGCAAATCCCATTGTGTTTGAGACCTACTGATTTTTATAACAATAAATTGAGCATAGAACAATATCCGGGTTGTGTTTACAAGCCAATGATTTTGATCAACAAGAACCAGTTTAATAACAATATCCATTAGATGAGATCACCCAGCGATTATAATAAACAACACCCATTGTGTGTGTATCTGTATCTATAAGTATGTGTGCTTGTTTGTGTACCTGTGTGTGTCTATATATGTGTGAGTGTGCATGTATGTATACATCAATTGCTCCCCCCTCTCTTAACTCAATGTAATGTTTGTAATAAATACTATCCATTGTCCAGAGATATGCAGGTCAGATTTATATATATATATATATATATATATAAATCTTACCTGCATATCTCTGGACAATGGATAGTTTTTATTACAAACTTACATATATCATCATCCTCATCACTGTTTTACATCTGTTCTTCCACGCTAGCATGGGTTAGACTGGTTGTCCTGTTGTGGGCAGTAGCCGGTCGGCTGACCATGTCTTGCTCATACGGGAACTGATTCTGGCTTCATTTCTACAGCTGGATGCTCTTCCTAACACCAACCTCATTTACGGTGAGTGCTGGGTGCTTTTTTTCCATGGCGCCTACACATCCACTTTACAGTGTGGGCTGGGTGCTTTTTTTCAGTGGGAGGGTGTGGGGGCATATTGTCTATATGCTTCAGCTTGTACCCGTGGGGGGTCGGGTCTTCTGTATTACTGCGTGATGCCAGAGGTCACAGACGTGTGTCATCGCCTTTGAGAGGTGTAATTGGGTAAGGTCGGCTTTTATCATTTCATCCCAGGTCTTCTTGGGTCTCCCCACTCTGCAGCTTCCATCGACTTCTAGTGCTCTGCACCTTTTTATGCAGCTGTCACCACATCACATGTCCATACCAATGCAACCTCCTCTCCTGCACACAGCATTTGATATATATATATGTGCGTGTGTGTATAAACTTAAGAAAATTAACAAAGAGAGGACAAGACAACGAACAAAAACAAGGCAAAAAGAAATTTTTTAAGAAGAAACATTAAAAAAAAATTTTTTTAAATAAAAATACAAACAAAGGACACAAAACTCCAGGGTCATCAACCGTTTAGATGGACTTTGGCAATTTCAACCACTACCAATGGTACTGTTGGTCCACCCGGAGTCACAGCAAACACTGTTCAATGGAGTAAGAGATGAGAGACAAAATATTGATTTATAGCAATTAAGCTACAAGTACATATAGAATTTTATGTGACGTTTGGGAAAATGTGGTACCTCTTATAGCATGAGAGTCATGAATGAAACAAAAGAAAAAGGAAGAATATATATATATAGAGAGAGAGAGAGAGTAATGTTATGATTTACATTACTAAACTTACTGGACTGTATGTTGTTACCGAGCTACAATATTATATCTGTGTGTGTGGTTACTGAGCTAGGCTAGTGTGTGTAGATGTCTTTATCTGTGAATAAATAAGTCCTTGTGTATGTTTTGTCTCTGAGTATAATTACTATATGTATGTGTGTGGGAGGTGTTATGTATACTGATATGTGTGTATACTTAATCTAAGTATTAGATACAATAAAGCTGTGATTTCACCTTGGGACTTTGTAATATAAGTTGTCATCATCATCATCATTTTATGGCTGCTTTACATTTAACCATTTTCAAACCACTCCTGGTTCTATGATGTAAAACATTTTTTTTTTTAAATGTTATATTCATCTAAAACCTTCTCTCATAATTTTACGTAAGAACCTTTCTTAAGTTATGTTCCACATGCTGTGTATGTGTGTGTGTGTATATATATATATATATATATATGTCACTGGACCGAGATCTTTGGCGCTACACAGTAATACAGAAGACCCGCCTTACCTAAGTACAAAGTGAAACCTACTACAGTCAGTAGGCACCTCTAACAAAAATACACCCCATCCCACTACCCCCACCCCATCCACACCACCCTTGCAATGTAAAGTTATGTTGGTACCACAACATCCAGTCCGAAACAAATGAGGTCGTGTAGGTGTCATGACAAAAAAAACACACAGTCCACGCTGTAATGTGGCCGTGTAGGTAACACGGTAAAAACCTCCTAGTCCACACTGTAAACGTGGTTGGTGTTGGAAGGGCATCCAGCCGTAGAAAACCTGCCAGAAAGTCCTATGCGAGCAAGACAACCACTCTTGCCTCAAGTGGGAAAACTCCCATCCAAACCCATGCAAGCGTGGAAGATGGACGTTAAACGATGATGATGATGATATGTGGGTTTCTGTGATCTATATACACTGGTCATAGACACACACATATATATCTACACATCAACACCACCAGCTCTCTGCCATTCTTCTTCTCTGTCTCCTCTCCTTCTCTCTATGTCTCTCTTTCAATCTACTCTGTCACAACCACGATCTCCTTCTCTTTCTCTCTCTTTGTTTATGAAGGTACCCGGAAAAACCCCATATCTCGAGAACCCGTGGTACAATTTACGTGAAACTTGTTTTATTCCATTTGTATTCCCATTTCAGAGTCAACTTCCTTTCAACGTATTTGCGCATTATGCAAACAAGCAAGCAGTCACAGAGTTTTAGTAGTATATAGATAACATTAATGGTTTCTAATTAAAACCCAAGGCCAGCAGTTCATCTCAAAAATCTTCCATTATAATTTTATATAAGAACTTTCGTTGTTAAGTTCTAAACTTTTCTAAACACTAACTTAATAATGAGGAAGTTACTAAATCCCTCCAAATATTTTGAAAATCATGGGCAATCTTTCATTAAAATGATACCAACCCACTCAAAACCACTTCAGTTCAACAATGACAAACCTCTTGTTTTAAAGAATACTTGTTTAAATAAAAAATATTTTTATGAAAGAATATCATTGTTAAATTATGTACTTCCAACTTATTAATATGGTTATGTTAGTAAATTCATTCAAATTATTGATTATTTACAAAATTAATTGAAAAACATAGATGCTTTATTTCCATATTTTATTATGTGTGTATGTATATATACATGTGTCTGTATGTATGTGTGAGAGTCTTTATATATGTCTTTGTGTGTTTCTGTTTCAAAATTAATTGCAAAACTTAGATGGTGTATTTCATTAGAAATATGGTAATGGTCCTTATAATTTCTTCATTCCATGTTAGTTCAGGATTCTATGAGTTTAATGTGTGCGTATGTAACATGTGGTGCGGTAAATAAATATATACATATACAAAGGAACCAAACTTTCACTGTCCCGCTTTCCCCATCTCTCACTATTATGAGCAAATGGGGGCCCACACACTGGACACCCCACAGCCCCAGTGGACAGAATAGAGAATGTATTTCCCTGGAGCATGATGAGGGAGACGCGCTGGAAAAGCCATTCCAACTTGCGAGACTCACATCTGCAGGTAGCCAACTCTGTGCCAATGGTAGTGAGGAGGGAGATAGCCCTAGGGCCAAGGACACCAGAAGTCTCCACTACTATGGGCTCGACCGCAAACCTGTTAGAGAGCGACCGATATTTGGAGAATGGTAATGGTTAAGGTCCCATTGTGTTGCACCTTGAGCAAATTTCTTCTACTATAGCCTTGGTTGAACAAGCCCATTGTGTGTGTGTGTGTGTGTGTGTGTGTGTGTGCGTGTGTGTGACCATATCTGATTGTCTTCATACCAATATTATACTGGGAGGTTTTAACCATATCTCACCTACACACTTAAAATTTATGGTCAGGTTCTCATCAGTTACACATACATATACATTATATCTAATATATATTTGTGAAATGGGCGGTGGTTGAAATTCAGATGTGCACGGTTAAATGGTAGTAGACGTGGTCGGACTGACATGGAAATTTACACACCTATGTAAAAAGTGCCAAGGAAGCAAATAGACTAGGTTTCAAATCTCTAACTTGAAAAATGTGGTCCCTGGGGCCCCAAAACTATCGCGTTATTTCCCCCTGTTCTAATACTAACTCATCAATTTATTTTGCTGCGTTCTTTCGCAGCTTTCTTTCGCTGTTAACATACAGTACCATTTTACGAAATGCCAATCCAAAAACGGTCATTGTTTTCCATCAAAAGATATAAAACCCTTAAAATGCGAAGAAGGGAGTCATGTTCTCAAGTACGTTTTTTCAGATATCATTTTCATTTTATTTCTAATACATGTTAACCACCACTAACAGTAAGTAGTATTTTTCAAATCATCGTCTTATTTAAAATAAAATATCAAAGACAACGTTATTTCGCTGTTAATAAACTTTTGGCTACTACAAGCTTCCATGGTTACGGAGAAAATCGATGAAACAGGAATTTCCCATTCAAATTGAACTGAGAGTAATCTGTGAACGCAGAAGTAAATATTTCGAGAAAAGTTGCAACCGAACGAAAACAGGAAGATGATATTTTGGTTCGTGAAGATGTTCCCTGGCAATGAACGGGAAAAAAGCGAGGATAATGCGTCGTTATGTGGATCGTGAAGAACAATTTCATGCAAAGACAAGACCAAGTTTATGGTATAAATGGAGTCGTTAGACTAATATTCTATTTAAAATAACCGAATGATTTCCAGCCCCGGAGTTTAAGAATGATGTAAATAAAATTGTAAACGAAAATGACAGAGGTTATTAAAATAGTAAAAGTAAATAGTGAAGATTTATGCCCCAACGGACATACACATACATGCGCACACACAAATACATACACACTCACACACACACACACACACATACGCACTCACAAATACATACACACACACGAACGCACGCATTTCTCCAGTATTTTCACCAAACTTAAGACATAGGTTACTTATGTACTCCGGATGGTCATGGGCACTTTCATTTTTCCAGATATTGATTATAGGGCCCCCCCGGCAGATAACCCCTTTAACCACTTCCTTGGAGTCGACTGAAGCACTGCAGTGCAATGCAACAGAATGTCATAACTTCTGGAGTTCGCAACCGATTTTCACAAAACTTGACACATGGGCTACGTTTGTCCTACAGATGAATGTGAACTCTCAGAATTGGCACATATTGAGTAGGGGACCCTTGGGGGCAGGAACCCCCTTTTGGAAAAAGCCGATGATTTTGTAAAAGTATAGTTTTCGAAACAGCACTGAAGTATTGTCATAAATGGTATACACAACTACTATTTAATACCCGAGCAACCTCTGCTAATATATATATATTTATATTTATAGACACACACATACATGCGCAGACACACTTGCACATGTACACACAGTCACATGCAGAGACATATTGAAATAAATCATATAACTGTAATGATAATATTCCTTGATGGCGCTCTGTTCCAGACCATTTCTGTAGAAATCTAAAATAATGAGGAATGAAAAAGAAAACAAAAACAAAAGAAATAAACAAAGCCTAATAAGATATTGATCTTTGCATTAGAAATAGTTTATTGAGAAAAAAATGATAAATTTATAAATAAAACTAGGGTAATGGTTGCACTTATGTTCTGATATTATCTACATCACCACTACGATCATCACCATCATCATCATCATCACCACCACCATCATCATCATCATCATCATCATCACTATCACCATCATTATCATCACCACCACCATCACTATCATCATCATCACCATCTTCATCATCACCACCATCTTCATCATCACCACCATCACCAGCATTACCATCATCACCTTTTTCATTATCATCATCATCATCACCACCATCACCACTACCATCATCACCATCTTCATCGTCGTGGCAGAATCATTTGAATATTGGATGAAATAATTTGTGATATTAGTTGTGCCCTTTTATGTTCTGAGTTCAAATCCTTGCCTGTCACCCTTCTGGGGGTCAATAAAATAAGTATTGGTCAAGTACTGTAGTTGGTTTCATTAACTGTCCCCTTGCTTCAAATTGCTAATTGCTGACCTTCTGACTAAAATAGATGCCATTATTGTGTTATCTCTGTTTTTCCAATCTGGCATGAGTTGGACAGGGTTGTTACAGACCAAGTCAGTACTTAATTGGAGCTATTGTCTTCTCATATGAGTTGAGGTCCATTTTGATGTTGTTTCTATGGTTCAATGACCTTCATAATGGCAACCACTTTACAGAGTTTACTGGGTGCATTTTATTGAGGCACCAGTACGACCATTTTATCTAGTGTACTGAGTACATTTTAGCATGGCACCAACACTAAGAAGGTTGTCAAATCACTGACTTAACTGAAAAGCTCTTGCTACACTCTTTTAGCATGGTTTCTACTGCTGGAAGCTCTTCCTAACACCAACCACTTTACAGAGTATACTAGATGTGTTTTAACATAGTTGAAGAATCCTCTCAGCCCTTTTGGCATGGTTTCTATGGATGGTTTCCCTTTCTAATGTCAATCACTTTACAGAGTATTCAAGGTGCATTTTAACGTGGCACCAGCACTACTACTTTACAGTGTGTACTGAGTGCCTATTATTGTGGCATCAACACTAGAGAAGTTATTTATATATATATTACTTCATGTTATCTAGTGTTACAGCTAGAGAGATAGATCTACTTGTCAGGAGCCATTAAGATTTATATCCCAAACTAATGTAGTTGTACCTTGTCATGTCAGATTTGAAATTTCTACATATTTTCAGTCAGTTGTTCAGAATGTTGTTTGTTCCACTAAGTTTTGCTCCTTGCTACATTTTCTTCTGTTTCGTTTTGTTTGTCAGTTCTTCTCATTTGCTTTTAATCACACTGACTCTTTCATCATTGTCACTGTCTCTCTCTCTCTCTCTCTCTCTCTCTCTCTCTCTCTCTCTCTCTCTCTCTCTCTCTCTCTCTCTCTCTCTCTCTCTCTCTCTATTGTTATACTTTGGGAGGGTCATGCTGCCAATAAAAACACACACACCTTGGTTTTCACTTCAATTTATTATTATAAATTTCCGTTTGGCTGGTTCAATAACCAGATGGACTGAATGGTTGTTTATACGTTGTCAAAGCTCTTTCGTCACACATTCTGTGACCTCCTCAGTGACTGATTTCTTATTTTGTGTCTCTCCTTTATTTTCTCCTACACCATCTTGGCCAGGGGTTCGCATTTCTCTATATCTCTTTCACTCTCTCTCTATATATATGTGTGTGTGTGTGTGTGTGTATCTACTTACTTCATGGATAAGAGAAAACCCGTATTCAATACCGAAGTAGAGTTTAACCCTTTAGCATTTAAACCGGCTGCATCTGACCAGAATTCTCTCACTTCTTTCTGTTCAAACCAGCTGTAACTGGCCCTCATACAGATGTTAAGGTATTGTTCTTAAAATAAATAATATCAAAATCTCATAGATTCGATATTTTGTGAGATAATTATGTGTGGTAAAACCTTTACTGTGAAAATATAATAGTAAATATAGAGTAATATAAATGTTAAAGAGTTAAATATTCATTTATAATGCCTAAGTAGTGAGTTTTGTTTCTCTGGAGTTTTGTTTCTTTTCAGGATTTCTTCTGTTCTCCCCTTCTCCAAGTCTTCCCTCATTTGCACTCTGTCTCTACTATTGAAAATTTAGTCTTGCTTGATGATCCTGTGTGTGCACAGGTGAAACACCAGAGTAATAAGACTCACTACTTCGCCATAATAAATGAATATTTGTGTGTGTGTGTTCTATACATTGAGACATTGCTTTTCTTTTTCTAACAAGTGGAAAACTAATTACACTTTGTGTAATTAGCCACAGTTGAGGAGAACCAAGGAAGACTTGAATGGAAATGGTGAGTGATGACCTCAAATAATTGAAGCTCACAGAGGAGATGACAAAGAAATGCAACAAGTGGAGAGATGCTATGCTGAAAAGAACCTGTTCAACCCATGCAAGCATGGAAAAGTGTGGTGATGATGATGATATCTATATTTGTCTTTTTTTATCTTGAACTATATTTATATCATTATCATCATCATTTTTACATCCGTTTTTCCATGGTTGTATGGTTCCATATATATATATATATTCATCATCATCATCATCATTAAACGTCCATCTTCCACACTAGCATGAGTACCTTCATCATTATCCTCTCTAGTTCTGGTTTTTCCAAGCTTGCATGCATTTGACAGATCTTTTCCAGCACAGCTTCTCTCCATTTGTTGCTTTCCTTTGCGATCTCCTCTGTACAGTTGAGCATTTTGAGGTCCGCTCTCACCACCTCCTTCAGGTCTTCCTTAGCCTTCCTTTACTGCAGCTCCCTTCCATTGGGAATTCTTAGCACTTCTTCACCATGTGAGAGAGTGAAGGTTATAGCATTTGGAGATTGAACAGAGACAGTATAAGGTCTTAGAGGATTTTCAGTCTGGACAATTATCTGACAACCTCCCTAGTGCTGGTGCCATGATCAAATGCACCCAGTCTATACTGTAAAGTGGTAATGCTAGTGCCAGGAAAAAAACACACCCACTACACACTGTAATGTGGATGATATTAGAAGAAGTATCCAGCCCTATAAGTCATGCCAAATATGGTACCTATGAGCAAGATGAGGCTGTTCTAGTCCATCTGATCTTGGAGTGTGACAACCCGTCGAACCCATGCCAGCATGGACAGTAGACATAAAATCAATGATGATGATATATACATATGTAAGTCATAAACATGAAATAAAAAGTACCATTCAACACAATACAAACAATACATTAGTTTAACCCATTAGCATTTACATTACTCTATATATACTATTGTATTTTTGCAGTAAAGGCTTTATCTCACATAATATCAAATCTATGAGATTTTGAGAATAATACCTTAACATCAGTATGAGTGGCCGGTTACAGCCTGTTTGAACAGAAGGAGGTGAGAGAATTCTGGCCAGATATGGCCAGTTTCAATGCTGAAGGGTTAATACTTATAAGAAGTTAGCAAAGAGTCTTAATGTTTTGGACACTACTCTTTCTGTGGAAGAAAGATACAAAGAAAAGAGGGGTGTTGAGGAGAGAAAAGAAAAAGGAAAACGGAGTAAATGGAGAAAGAGAAACATGTTAGAAAAGGACCTTGGCAGATGTAATGAGATCTGATCCCAGTGGGCAGATGTGATGAGAGCTGACCTCATTGATCTTACAGAGGAGATAACAAAGGAATTCAATGAGTATAGTGTCAAGAAATCCCAGTTTAAAGGAAGCTGCAGTAGAGGGAGGCCAAGGAAGACCTAGGCAGAGGTTATGAGAGCTACTCTCATATTGCTGAAGTTCACAGAGGAGATGACAAAAGAAGGAAGCTGTGTTGGAAAAGACTTGTCCAACTTATACTAGTATGGAAGAGCAGACACAAAATGATGATGTTCATACACACACACACACACACACACACACACACAGTATATGTTTAGTAAATGGTTCAACATGTTTGCTGTTTGCTATGTTGCATTGTTACAGATGGATGATGATGGCTTCCTAATTGACATTGACAGTTGGGAAGATTCTACATACCCACAACATGCCCCCACCATCCCCACCTCTGCCACCACCATCCCCACCTCTACCTCCACCTCTACCACCACCATCTCCACCTCTACCACCACCATCCCCACCTCTACCACCACCATCTCAACCTCTACCACCACCATCTCCACCTCTGCCACCACCATCTCCGCCTCTGCCACCACCATCTCCACCTCTACCACCACCATCTCCACCTCTGCCACCACCATCTCCACCTCTGCCACCACCATCCTCACCTCTGCCACCACCATCCCCACCTCTACCACCACCATCTCCACCTCTGCCACCACCATCTCCACCTCTGCCACCACCATCCTCACCTCTGCCACCACCATCCCCACCTCTGCCACCACCATCTCCACCTCTGCCACCACCATCTCCACCTCTGCCACCACCATCTCCACCTCTGCCACCACCATCTCCACCTCCACCCTCTCCACAATTGCTAATCTTCACTTATTCATTATCATCAAACATAACATGACTCCCTCCATCTCTGCCTCTTCCTCATTCATTGCCCCTCACTCCCTCACATTCATTGCCTCTCTCTCTCCCTCTCTCTCTCTCTCTCTCTCTCTCTCTCTCTCGCCTAGTACTCTAGGCTTAGTATTTTCTGTCTCTTTCATTTATTCAATATCACTCCCTCATTCTCTCTTACTCTCTCCCTCTCTCTTCCTCGATCTCTCTTTCTATCCCTCCCTCCTTCTCCTCCTCCTCCTCCTCTTTTACATTGTATTATTATTCTCTTTTATTTTCTTAAACATTTCTTAAAACATCATCACCACCATCAATACCACTACCACCACCACTGTCATCATCATCATCATCACTATTATCGTCATTACCACCATCACCACCATCACCCCCCCCCCACCCCAACACCCCACCGCCAACATTTCACCTAATTCTCTGGTTGTTTTACTCACTTAGAATTTGGCTATTTCTGATTTGTGATCCTGTACATATGTGTGTTTGTATGTATACCTGTGTGTGTGTGTGTGTGTGTGTGTGTCTGTCTGTGTGTCTGTCTGTGTTTGTGTGTCTATGTGTGTGGTTGTTCATCTATATATATATGTGTATGTGTGTGTGAAATTGCATGTGTGTATGTGTGATTGTCTCTGTATACATGTGATATGAGAATGTGTATATGTGAATGCCTACATGCGTGTGTGTGTGTTTGTAAGTGCATGCATTTCTGTGTGTAAGTGCATGTGTGTGCTTGTGTAACTATCTCTCTATACATATGTAAGTGTATGCAGGCATGCATGCGTGTGTGTGTGTGTGTGTCATTGTATACATGTGTGAAGATAAGCATGTGTGTGTGTGTGTGTATGTATGGGTGTGTGTATGTTTGTGCATCTCAGTGTGTATGTGTATGCATGGGTGTGTGTCTGAGAGAGTGTGTGTGTGTGTGTCAGTGTGTATGTGTATGCATGGGTGTGTGTCTGAGTGTGTGTGTGTGTGTGTGTCTCAGTGTGTATGTGTGTGTCTCAGTGTGTATGGGTGTGTGTATGTTTGTGTGTGTCTGAGAGTGTGTGTGTGTGCGTCTCAGTGTGTATGTGTATGGGTGTGTATCTGAGTGTGTGTGTGTGTGCGTCTCAGTGTGTATGTGTATGGGTGAGTGTATGTTTGTGTGTCTGAGAGTGTGTGTGTGTCTCAGTGTGTATGTGTATGTTTGTGTGTGTGTGTGTATGTGTATGTGTGCATGGGTGTGTGTATGTTTGTGTGTGTGTGCATCTGTGTGTATGTGTATGTGTGCATGGGTGTGTGTATGTTTGTGTGTGTCTGAGAGAGTGTGTGTGTGTGTGTATGTGTGTAATGGGCTCACTTCAATGCTATGTCATTTTAACTGACAACAGGTTAGTTATTATCAGCCAATAAATAGCTAGTTAGCATTGTCACCCTTCACTGCCAACAATACCACTAACTCCTGCACCAGCTCCACAATCAATAACATCATTACCAGTGCCACTAACAATAACACCATTACCAGTACCAGTACCACCATCAACAAAACCAATACCACTAACACCACCACCACCACAACCACCACCAACACAACCAACACCACCACCACCACCACCACTACTAACGTTGTTACCAGCACCATCATCAATAACACCATTACCAGTACCACCATCAACAACACCAATACCACTAACACCACCACCACCACCAACACCACCACCACCACCACCAACACAACCAACACCACCACCACCAACACCACTACTAACATTGTTACCAGCACCATCATCAATAACACCATTACCAGTACCACCATCAACAACACCACCACCACCAACACCACCACCACTAACACCACCACCACCAACACCAACACCACCACCACCACCAACACCACCAACACCACCACCACTAACACCACCACCACCAACACCAACACCACCACCACCAACACCACCACCAGCACCAACACCAACACCACCACCACCACCACCAACACAACCAACACCACCGCCACCACCACCACTACTAACATTGTTACCAGCACCATCATCAATAACACCATTACCAGTACCAGTACCACCATCAACAACACCAATACCACTAACACCACCACCACCACCACCAACACAACCACCACCACCACCACTACTAACATTGTTACCATCACCATCATCAATAACACCATTACCAGTACCAGTACCACCATCAACAAAACCAATACCACTAACACCACCACCACCACAACCACCACCAACACAACCAACACCACCACCACCACCACCACTACTAACATTGTTACCAGCACCATCATCAATAACACCAGTACCAGTACCACCATCAACAACACCAATACCACTAACACCACCACCACCACCAACACCACCACCACCACCACCAACACAACCAACACCACCACCACCACCACCACTACTAACATTGTTACCAGCACCATCATCAATAACACCATTACCAGTACCAGTACCACCATCAACAACACCAATACCACTAACACCTCCACCACCACCACCAACACCACCACCACCACCACCAACACAACCAACACCACCACCACCACTACTAACATTGTTACCAGCACCATCATCAATAACACCATTACCAGTACCAGTACCACCATCAACAACACCAATACCACTAACACCACCACCACCACCAACACCACCACCACTAACACCACCACCACCACCACCACCACCAACACCACCACCACTAACACCACCACCACCACCACCAACACCACCACCACTAACACCACCACCACCACCAACACAACCACCACCAACACAACCACCACCACCACCACCACTACTAACATTGTTACCAGCACCATCATCAATAACACCATTACCAGTACCACCATCAACAACACCAATACCACTAACACCACCAACACCACCACCACTAATACCACCACCACCACCAACACCACCACCACTAACACCACCACCACCACCACCAACACCACCACCACTAACACCACCACCACCAACACAACCAACACCACCACCAACACAACCAACACCACCACCACCACCATCACTACTATTGTCACCACTATGACTACTATCATCTTCACCACTACCACCACCATCAACACTGTCATCATTACTACCCATCCCCAACACTACTATTGTCCCCACCCATTACCAAATAGAGTGACCATTCTACCTGATTAACCCAAATACTAAAGTGATGTTAAGGTCAGCCATGGTGGTATGGTTACAGTGGTATGGTATGGTCATAGTTGTGGTTTGGTGTGGTCACAGTTGTGGTGGTGTGGTGTGACCGCAGTGGTGGTTATGTGGAGTATGGTATGACTACAGTGGTGGTTATGTGGTGTGGTGGAGTATGGTATGACCACAGTGGTACTTATGTGGTGGTATAGTGGTATGATCTGGCAACAGTCCTACTAATAAGATGGTGGTAATGTTACGGTTCTTGGCAGACTGCCTTTTGGTCAATGTCTTCTCTCTTGTGGCTTTTAACTGTTTGTAACAACAATCATTTACTGCTAGTAACATTGTTTCATGCCCCACTCTGTAAACATATATCTATCTATCTATGTGTGTATATATAGATATATATATATATATATATATATATACACAGAGAAAGAGAGGTATGTATTTACTGTAAGTTACAATGTTTCATTCCCCCCATGTATATATATATAGACACATACACACACAAGTGTATGTGTGTCTATATATATATATATATATATATATGTAGCTTGCAACGTTCAAATGCCCACCCCTTCACTTTTTCTCTCTCTCTCCCTTTCCCTCTCTATCTGGGTGTGTGTGTGTGTGTGTATTTGAGTTTTCAGTTTTCTTTCACAATATTTATGCCTGCAGCATTCTTTCAGTCCCCCCCCCTTCTCTCTGTCTGCTTCTCTCTCTCTCTCTCTCTCTCCATCCACTAACACCAACCCTTTTTCACCTCACAGACACCACCACTACCATCTTCACCACCACATACTCCACCACCACCACCACCATCAGCACCACCACCACCACCATCAGCATCACCACCATCTAACCATCACTTCATCAGCTACAATGTCCTTAAACAACTAATTCACTATTTCAACAATTCACCACTAAATCTATTGGAACCACCAATATTACAAGAAGTCCATTTACTCTAATCTTCTTACTTTAAAAAGAAATCAGTGATTTCCAGGAATAAGGAAATTATCATCATCATCATCAATATTTTTATTATTATTGGATTGGCAGTATTAGTAGAGCGTCGGACAATATGCTTTGCAGCATAGAGTTACGGCTCTTTACATTCTGAGTTCAAATCCCGTCGAGGTTAACTTTGCTTTTCATCCTTATTTGGTTGATAAAATAAAGTACCAGTAATGCACTGGGTTCGATATAATTGACTTTCCCCTCCCCCAAAATTGTTGGCCTTGTGTCAACATCAGAAAGTAAAGTATCAATAACACACTGCAGTTGATTTAATCAATTTTCCTCTCACCCTTCAAATTGCTGGCCTTGTGCCTATATAAGAAACCATTATTATAAGTAGGGCGGTGGATTGACAGTATCGGTAGAGCGTCAGACACCATGCTTTGCAGCATAGAGTTACGGCCCTTTACATTCTCAGTTAAAATCTCGTCAAGGAGAGCTTTGCCTTTCATCCTTACGGGATCGATTTAATCGACTTTCCCCTCCTTCAAATTGCCGGCCTTGTGTCTATAGTAGAAATCATTATTATAAGTAGTCGAAGTTACATCTCTTTACATTCTGAGTTCAAATCCTGTCAAGGTTAGTTTTGCCTTTCATCCTTAAGGAGTTGATAAAAGAAAAAAGTGCCAGTAATATACTGGGGTCGATTTCATTGATTTTCCCCTCCCCCCAAATTGTTGTATCTAAATCAGAAACCATCATTATTGCTGTTGCTGATGTACTTTTGTAAATAAATCACCCCATCTTCCTCTCATCCCCTCCATCTGTCTTCGCTTTATGCAACTCCATAATCTACCTCCAGTCCCTCTCCATACCTTCCATTTGCCCCTCTATTTCATCTGTCCATACCGACAATACACTCCTGCAATCCCTCTCCATACCCACAATTCACCCCTCCAATCCCTCTCCATACCCTCAATTCACCCCTCCAATCCCTCTATCCATACCCTCAATTCACCCCTGCAATCCCTCTCCATACCCTCAATTCACCCCTCCAATCCCTCTCCATACCCTCAATTCACCCCTCCAATCCCTCTATCCATACCCTCAATTCACCCTTGCAATCCCTCTCCATACCCTCAATTCACCCCTCTAATTCCTCTCCATATCCTCAATTCACCCCTCCAATCCCTCTCCATACCCTCAATTCACCCCTCCAATCCCTCTCCATACCCTCAATTCACCCCTCCAATCCCTCTCCATACCCTCAATTCACCCCTCCAATCACTCTCCATACCCTCAATTCACCCCTCCAATCCTTCTATCCATACCCTCCATTCACTCCCTCTACTTCCACACCTTTACATCACACTCCAGCCCATCACCAATCCATCATGTTCCATCCCTCCCTACACACACACATGTCCATCGGTCTCCACCTCCTACCCCTGTCCTCAGCCCACCAAACTGCCCTTCCCTAACAATTAAACTAAAATTGGTGTATATTATGGTAGTGTTTCTACTCACTAAGAAATCAGAAAGGTCAGTAAATGCAGTGTTTGGCATTCTTACAACTTTGGTCTAATTGAACAATAGAGATAACAGATAGCCTTTTAAAGCCACCTAAGTTGGTCACAGGTTCATAAATATGTGTATGTGTGTGTGTGTGTGTGTGTGTGTATAAATATATGTATCATCATCATCATCATCATCGTTTAACACTAGCATGGATTGGGCGGTTTTGCCCCACTTGAGGCGAGATTGGTCAGGAGACTGTATCTCACTTGTACAGAACTGTTTCTGGCAGGTTTATCTACAACTGGATGCCCTTCCTAACACCAACCATATGTTGATGCCCTAAGGACAGACACTGGTCTGTTGGAGACGCAGGACATGGCAGTGATAATGAGGGACAGAGACTGCTGGAGAGAACTCGTCCATGGATCTCGAGAATTTTACTCGCCATAGATAGATAGATATATTTAAATAATATATATATGTTAAAACAAAAAACAAAAACATCAAAGAGTGCAGTACAAAGTGTTAGTATTATATGTGTGTATGTATATATATGTGTGTGTGTGTGTGACTGAGAGAGATGATGATGATGATGAAGGGATGCTACAAGTGGAGGGAGGCTGTTCAAGGTAAGACCCATCCAACCCAACCCATGCAAGCATGGAAAAGCAGGTGTCAAATTCTAATGATAATACACATGTATATTTTTACCTTTTAAAAAAAAAACACTGCATCATTTTAAATAACAGTACATTGTTTATTTCTATATTAAAATGCTGTTGTGATGGTTATAAAGATGTGGGATTATTTGGACCTCACTTCCTTGATCATTTCTGTTTTCTCTGATGACACAAATATAAACAAAATTAAACATTAAACCTGAGTCAATGTTCAGATTGGGATATATAAATACATGTATTATATAGGCAGTGAATTGGCAGAGTCGTTAGAACGTCAGATAGAATGCTTTATGGTATTCATTCCAACTCTCTGCTCTCTCAGTTCAAATCCCGCCGAGGTCAACTTTGCCTGTCATCCTTTCGAGGTCAATAAAAGCAAAGTACCAGTTTAGTACTGGGATCGATTCTTCCTCTATATCTCTTTTCTGGAGAGGGATAGGCTACGCCAGGCTTAAAATGCCCAAGAAACGCTGTATGCCAATACGGCGCCCCTACAACTCTATCAGGAGTTACGGGACCATACATACATACATTTGGCAGTATTGGTAGAGGGTCAGACGCCATGCTTTGACGTATAGAGTTACGGCCCTTGCCTTTCTGAGTTCAAATCCCGCCGAGGTTAACATTGCCTTTTATCCTTACGGGGTTGATAAAATAAAGTACCAGTAATGCACTGGGTAATTGCTGGCCTTGTGCCTAACGTAGAAACAATTATATATATTAATACCTGTGGATTGACATAATCGGATGCCATGCTTTGCAGTAAAAAGTTATGGCCCTTTATGAGCTGAGTTCAAATCCCGCCAAGGTTAACTTTGCCTTTCATCCTTATGGGGTCGATAAAATAAAGTACCAGTCACGCACTGGGGTCGATTTAATCAACTTTCCCTTCCCCCAAAATTGCTGACCTTTTGCCTATATAAGAAACCATTATATATATTAATAATAGAACTTCAGCAAAGTTTATATAATCAATTTAAACATCCGTAAGACAATCTCTACTGGCGCTAGCACCGGTGCTGGATTTACCATTGTGCTTAGGTTAGGTGAACTTAAGTACAGGGCCCCGTCTTCCTGCCAAAAAAATGTTCTATCTCCTTCCGGGTCCAAGTAAGGGGCCTCATAACTTAACCAGCACAGGGCCTCATTTGTCCTAAATCCGACCCTGGCTGGAGCCACAATAAAGTGTACCCAGTACACTCTGTACAATGGCTGATGTTAGGAAGGGTATCCAGCCATAGAGACCATGCTAAAACAGGCTGAAAGAAATGTTCGGTGACATCTAGGGAAAGAGTAGCTCCAGTTGAGTACCGGCTTGTTCTATAACAACCCCATCCAACCCACACCAGCTTGGAAAATGGATGTAAAATGATGACGATAATGGTAGTGCTGGTGGTTTTAGTTGTTGTGATGATGGACAGTGGTAGTGATGAGACTGTTGGTGGTGGTGGTGGTGGTGGTGGTGCAGCCAGTGTTGCTGTTGGGTTTGGTCGTAGTCATTGCCATGACATCATCATCATCATCATACGTTTGCTTTTCCCTGCTTGCAAGGGTGGGACAGGTCCTAGTCAGCACAGCATCTCTCCATTGCATCACGGTCCTTCGTCATCTCCCCATGAGCTTCAGCGATCTGAGGTCAGCTCTCACCACCTCCGCCCATGATTTTCGTGGTCTTCCTCTACTGCGTCTTCCTTCTACACTGGGATTTCTTGGCACATGTATTTTATATATCCCAATTTGAACATTAACTCATCAGTGTAGTAATGGTGGTGGTGGTTTTGGTGATGGTGGTGATGGTGATCTATAATGTACGTGCCAGTGTCACTAACAGCAGAGTTTCCCTAACACACTCTTGGACAAAACATTTGTTTGAAAAAGCTTTTATGGAATTAATAGAAAGTTTACTAATTGCATTGTTTAATCATTTGACAGTCTAGTGTATATATATATATATATATATATATACATCATATACAAACATACAAGCATACACACACGCACATACACACATACATGCATACATATAACAGTCTGGTATATTTATATATACAATATACTATATAAGCTTTTACATTTCAGCAAATACTTTTCAAATGTATTCTTCTCTTACAGCTATATGACATAACGTCTTTCAGTGTTTAACCTTTTCATCTTCTCTTTTCTTAAGATGTTCTGCTTTACATCACAATGTTTCCCTAGATTCTGTTATATAACAATTTCTCATTAAGACTTGGTCTTCTCTTGTAAGGTAGCGAATTGGCAGAGCCATAGAATGCTTTATGCTTTTCATTCCAGCTCTCTGCTCTCTGCATTCAAATCTGCCAAGATCAACTTTGCCTTTCATCCTTTCAAGGTCGATAAAAAAAAAAGTACCAGTCTAGTACTGGGGCCGAGTCTTCCTCTATATCTCTTTCTCATTTCCGCTCCCTCTCTCACTCTCTCCTTCTCTGGAAGAAAACTGCTGTACTCAGGCCTGGAGAGGGATGGGTTCCGCCAGGTTTTAAATGCTCAAGAAGCGCTGTATATCAATACGGCGCACCTACGACTCTATCAGGAGTTACAGGATCATACAAATACAATACTTCTTTTCTATTTTCACTGGTTTAAGTCATTTAGACTGTAGCCAGTGAAAGAACATGGCCTAGTTGGTTAGGCCATTGGACTCACAATCATAAGGTCGTGGATTCAATTCCTTCATTTCACATTACTTTTCTTGAAAGGACTGAAACTCCTATCATTAACCCTTTAGCATTCACATTACTCTATATATACTATTGTATTTTCATGGTAAAGGCTTTACTTCACAAAATATCTTGCATAATATCGAATCTATGAAATTTTGAAAGTATTTATTTTGAGAAAGACAATACCTTAACATCAGTTTGAGTGACCAGTTACAGTCAGTTTCAACAGAAAGAGGTAGAGAATTCTGGCCGGTTTGAACATTAAAGGGTTAAAACACCTAAGAAACCTTTTATGTGGTCCAACTTTGCTGGAGCTCAGCTAAGCCTTCGGGCAGTTTTCTGCTAGCATGTGAGTGTGCATATTGATATTATATGCAAATATATATGCATATAGATATGATACATAAATTGAAAGTAAATTGACAACATGCACAGAAATTGAACAAAGACTGTGTCACACTTTATTCTGTAATCAGTAAAGTAATCTATGATATATTTACAAAAGACAATATTATATTTAAACACCATTACTCCGAAATGTTATGAAAATGAAAAAAGGAGAAAATGAGATCAGCAACGGAAATATAAATGTTACGATATAATGATGGAAATATATAAACGTTATGATATAACGAACACTAACGGAAATTGACATTTGAAAGTTTTAACAGAAGTGAATCTTGAAATAAGCAATTCATTATATATAAGATTATTTATGTTTAATCAAGAGCTTAGAAATTTAGTAGATAAATTACATAATATTCATTTATGATTTATTCAACGTAATCCAACTTATTTTAATAACGTGATATAAAATAATTGTTTCTACTTTAGGCACAAGGCCAGCAATTACCTACTACATTACTGGTACTTTATTTTATCAACCCCGTAAGGATGAAAGGCAAAGTTAACCTCGGCGGGATTTGAACTCAGACTGTAAAGGGACATAACTATGCTAGAAAGCATGGTGTCCAACCCTCTACCGATACTGCCAATTCACTAAACTGAACACAGTCTCACAGTTCTCGTCATTATATATAAGATTGACATTGTCATTATCATCATCTTTTTTTTTACATCTGCTTTTCCATTTAAGCATGGGTTGGACAGGACTTTTTGAAGTAATGTTCTTCAGCCAAAAGTCCTTCTTGAGACCAACATCTTTAGTCCCACATGGATATGGTGCCTATTCTAAGCCAGATACATACTGTTATGACACTAATGCAATAATAACAATAGTAACAAACAGGAGTTAGCAGCAGCACAGAGTTAACCTACAAAACCATGTAAATGTCTTAACCTCAGAGCCATGCCTTCATCTGGTCTTCAAAACAAAATATTTTCATGCAATTTATTAATTGGATAATCTTTCTCTATCTCTTCTTAAGCCTAAGATTTGCAGAGATTAATTGTAATTATCATGTCAACAACCTAGTAGATAAAACCATTAAACTTGTTATGTTTAACCTGTTTGTGACTGTATTTCTAATGAAATACACTCTATTTCATTTAATTAATGAAGAATTCTGAATGATTTACTAAAATTATTAATTATTTCATTACTAAAATAGTAACATATGGTCCTTATATAAAATTAAGATGGAGGATTTTAATTTAAATAGGAACCCTTTAAAATGGGTGGTTTTGTTTCATATAACCAGAACTAGTTTTTTTTTATGTAATTTATGTTCTAAACACCAGCTTAATAATGAGAAAGTAAGTTTTATCAATTCTTGTTTATTTTGAAAAATATTTTTCATTAGAAATGTGGTAATGAAGTAGTTAAAATATTTATAAAAATCCTCCATAATTCTATGTAAGAACCTTTGTTAAGTTATGTTCCAAACACCAACTTAATAATAAGAAAGTTTAATTACTAAATCACACAAAATTCTTCATTATTTTCAAAATTTATTGAAAATCATAGAAAGTGTTTTTCATTTGAAATAGGGTAATGAAAGGGTTAAGTTATGTCCCAAATTGCAACTTAATAGAAAGTTAGTTATTACTAAATCGCTCCAAAAAATAAAAAATCCTAGATGTCTTTTATCAAAAATATGGTAACAAAAGGGTTGAGCTATGTTCCAAACACCACCTAAATAAGGACAAAAATTATATTACTAGATCCTTCAAATTCTTGATTATCTTAATTGAAAATCATATGTATAGTATGCACATAGAAGCATATGTATAGTATGCACCATCCCACCCCATCCACTCCCATACATCTCCTATGAGGACAAGCTGAAGTATACATCCAGTGTAGCATCCAGCCCACACTGTAAAGTGGTCATGATGGCAACACAACCAAAAGCACCCAGTCCACACTATAAAGTGGTCATGATGGCAGCACAACCAAAAGCACCCAGCCCACACTGTAAAGTGGTCATGATGGCAACACAACCAAAAGCACCTAGTCCATACTGTAAAGTGGTCATGATGGCAGCACAACCAAAAGCACCCAGTCCATACTGTAAAGTGGTCATGATAGCAACACAACCAAAAGCACCCAGTCCACACTGTAAAGTGGTCATGATGGCAACACAACCAAAAGCACCCAGTCCATACTGTAAAGTGGTCACGATGGCAGCACAACCAAAAGCACCCAGTCCATACTGTAAAGTGGTCATGATGGCAACACAACCAAAAGCACCCAGTCCATACTGTAAAGTGGTCATGATGGCAACACAACCAAAAGCACCCAGTCCACACTGTAAAGTGGTCATGATGGCAACACAACCAAAAGCACCCAGTCCACACTGTAAAGTGGTCATGATGGCAACACAACCAAAAGCACCCAGTCCATACTGTAAAGTGGTCATGATAGCAACACAACCAAAAGCACCCAGTCCATACTGTAAAGTGGTCGTGATGGCAAAACAACCAAAAGCAACCAGTCCATACTGTAAAGTGGTCATGATAGCAACACAACCAAAAGCACCCAGTCCATACTGTAAAGTGGTCATGATGGCAACACAACCAAAAGCACCCAGTCCATACTGTAAAGTGGTCATGATGGCAACACAACCAAAAGCACCCAGTCCATACTGTAAAGTGGTCATGATGGCAACACAACCAAAAGCACCCAGTCCATACTGTAAAGTGGTCATGATGGCAACACAACCAAAAGCACCCAGTGCATACTGTAAAGTGGTCATGATGGCAACACAACCAAAAGCACCCAGTCCATACTGTAAAGTGGTCATGATGGCAACACAACCAAAAGCACCCAGTCCATACTGTAAAGTGGTCGTGTATGTGTCACGGAAAAAAGCATCCAATCCACACTAAAGTTGTCATGTAAATCAGTGCTACTCAAAGTGGTGGTCCACGGACCAGTGCCGGTACGCGAGCCATCAGCTACGGGTACGCGGCCAGTGTCCAGGCAATGCTAAGGAATGATTTGAGGAATTGGTAAAATCTAAGGAATTTCAAGGAAATTTTAGGCTGTGACTGCTAGTTTCAGTAATTTGTCCTTATGCAATGAAAACTGGGGGTGAAAATTATATGACAATAATAGGTAAATTAACCTGATAGTGAAAATATAAGTTGATAATATATCATAGTTTTCTATGAAGAAAGAAAGTCAAATAACAGAAAATGGACCGTGCAGCATCAGTTTCGGTGACTAAACGACCTACTGCGGTAAGTAAACAACTTATCAGTTGCCCGGTGGTGACGCGTGGTACTTACCGTCTGTGGTAGAGATTATGTAAGTAAATGTAGTATATTTGTGATATTGTAATGCTGCCGAATGATACTTTAGACTCCCTTCAAAACCATGCTCCCTTTACTTCGGCCCGTATCCTCAAATAAATTATTTCTTCCCTTAATGTAACTGTTTTCTCATGCTTAAAATAGCCTGATTAATTCTTAACAGTAAAAAAACAGTAAAATAGACTGATTAATTCTTAACACTAAAAAAAGAAGAAGCAGGCTCATCTTTCACACTAGTAAAGATTAAGGTTATATAATTTTTTATTTTTGTGTTAATAAACTGCTTGTTATTTTTTTTATTACTTTTTTATATGTTTTGATATTGTATTATTTGTTTACAAAATAAATAGAAGATAAAAAAATGGTCAACTTTTATTATATTCATTATATATATCGTTTCCGGTATAAATTAATATTACTACGAAATATTAGCGGTACGTGGCACATTGAAAAAAAATGCCGGTCCACCACATCAGATAGTTTGAGAAGCACTGATGTAGATGACATGACAAATATCATCCAGTCCACACTGTAAAGTAGTCATGTAGATGTCACGACAAATAGCATCCAGTCCACACTGTAAAGTAGTCATGTAGGTGTCACGGCAAATAGCATCCAGTCCACACTGTAAAGTAGTCATGTAGGTGTCACGGCAAATAGCATCCAGTCCACACTGTAAAGTGGTCATGTAGGTGTCACGGCAAATAGCTTCCAGTCCACACTGTAAAGTAGTCATGTAGGCATCACGGCAAATAGCATCCAGGCCACACTGTAAAGTGGTCATGTAGGTGACACGGCAAATAGCTTCCAGTTCACACTGTAAAGTAGTCATGTAGGCATCACAACAAAAAGCACCCAGTACTCACTGCAAATGAGGTTGGCACTAGGAAGGGCATCCAGTCATAGCAACCAAGCCAAAATCGGTTCTGTATGAGCATGATATGGTCACCTGACCCGGCATTGCTCACAGCAGGATAACTCATCTAGCCCATGCCAGCGTGAAAATAAGGACGTTAAATGGCGATGGTGCGGCGGCGGTGACGACGATGATAATGATGATGATGATGATGCAGTGTTTTATTAGAAATACGGTAAAAAAAAAGGTTGATATAGAAGTAATCAACCTGCTCTACATATTGTTTGATATCACAGTACTTCAGTAGAAATTCTTTACACATATTTAACTACTTAGTGTCAATGTACAGCCTTGTCTTAATATACATGTGTTGTTTCACATATATGGCAAAGATATATAGACATTTGTTCTCTGCACCAACTGTACAAACTTGGTAAGGCAGACAGACAGTGTTGGTGTAAAGAAGAAGAAAATTCCTGACATTTACAAAATTGCACATCATCAGCTTTTTCTTATAGCAAATAATGCAACAACCACAATCATTGTTGCTGTTAATGTTCTATAACTATCTCAAATTTGGCTACATTCTTTTGAACATATCATATATATATATCGGCCTTGCATGCACACCAACTTACAAACACACACAAATTATTATGTGTAACCCTTTTGATACCATTCAAAGCTGTTTGTTTCAAAGTGTTTATATTTATCTACAAATTTCCATCATAATAATTTTATGTAAGAATCTTTCTTAACCCTTTCCTTACTATATCCAATGAAAATCATGTTTTGAAAATAATCAATAATTTGGAGGGATATAGTAAAATGAATAACTTTTGACCAATTCACTGACCATTCAAGCTGTCATATTTCCTAAAATATTCATCCAAATTTTACAAATGAGGAATCAAAATGTTTCTATTTGGATGCTTTCCAAGAAAAAGTATAGTAGAAGTTAGATTTTAATATTTTCAAAAATTCATAGTGATACCTACTTGTATGATTTAGCAGAAAATATTTTAAAACAGGTCTGTTAATTCAAATGTTTACAGTATCTTTACTACTGGACAGATTGTTGTGAAAATATATAAGTATTAAAGTAAAGACTATAAATTTTAATTGTTTCTACTGTTGGCACAAGGCCAGCAATTATTCCAGTGCATTACTGGTACTTTATTTTATCGACCCCGATAAAATGCAAAGTTAACCTCGGCGGGATTTGAACTCAGTCCATAAAGGGACGTAACTATGCTGGAAAGCATGGCGTCCGACCCTCTACTGATAGTGCTGTTTTCTGCTTTTGAAGAATTTCTTGCAAATGGGATTTCATATTGTTTGTTAATTCAAATGTTTATAATATCTTTACTGGTGGACAGATTGTTGTGGAAATTTACAGTATTATAGTAAAGACTTCAGTTTTTAATGTTATGCAATCATACTGTTATTTTGCACTTTTCAATAATTTCTTTCTAATGTGGTTTCTTGTGGTACTAGAGTTGAGTGAAAGTGTGAGTGAGAGTGCAATAAAGAAGTGGAGTAATCCAGTGTATGTGAGAGTGCAATTAGAGGGGGGGGGCATGAGTGAAGATATGAGTGTAAGTGCAATAAAGTGGGGGTGAATATATGAATGGATTACACAAGGGAAAATGGGATGAGTGACAACAAATATTAGAATATTTAACCCTTTTGATACCAAACTGCCTGAAACCAGCCCTGGTTCTACAATAGAAGCTTTGTTAAGTTATCAGAAAGTTAATTACATTTCTAAATTCCTCCAAATTCTTTTTTTTTTTTTTTTTAGTTATTTGAAAATCATAGGCAGTGCAGTGAATCATAGGCAGTGCAATGAAAGAGTTAAAAGGGATATGTAACAAAAATAGCAATATATGGGCATGGATACATTAAAGCTCCAACGTCAGGCAACTGACTTGGTAAACGCCTACAAAATTATTAACCATCTTGCCAACAACAACCCTAAGCACCTTTTTGAATTCCATATGTCTAACACATGTGCGCATGCCTATAAAGTCAGAAAACAGCACAACTCTCATGACTTTCGGAAATATGTTTTGCACGCTCAGAGTTGCTGAAGCATGGAACAAGCTATCTACATCCTTTAAAACTTCCATGCTTCCCGAAATTCTCCGCCACTACACCTGATATTCCTCCTCCATACACACGCACGCATAAATCTGTGTGTATATCATGACTCATACACTGTTCATTTTCCTGACATTTGTACATAATTCTATGTACTATACATACACCTTTGATCAGTTGTTGTGCACCTGAGCACTGTACACATCATCATCATTTTACGTCCGCTTTTTCCCTGCTTGCAAGGGTGGGACAGGAACTGATTTTGGCTTGATTTCTACAGCTGGATGCCCTTCTTAACACCAACCTCATTTACAGTGAGTGCTGGGTGCTTTTTTGCCGTGGCACCTCCACGACCACTTTGCAGTGGAATGATATGGACCCCAGTCCCTATCATCTCATTTCTACAGCTGAGTAAACTGGAGCAATGTGAAATAAAGTGTCTTGCTCAAGGAAACAACATATCACCCGGTCTGAGAATTGAACTCACAACCTTTCGATTGCAAGCCCAATGCTCTAACCACTAGGCCATGTGCCTCCATAATTTTCATTATATATATATATATAGAGAGAGAGAGATATTCAACATCTAAAAGCAAAATTTACTGTAACATAGAGTAAAACAGCTGTTATGTATATATATATATATTGATTTTTTTCACCAAGGTCTCTGCTATTTACAGTTAGTCTCTGTTTTCCTTCAACAATATTTCTGGAAGATTCTGTTATATAACACTTCCTTACTTACTCCTAAAGACTTTTAGTTCTTTTCTTCTTTTACTGGTTGTCAGCCATTTGACTGCGGCCATGCTGGAACACTGCCTTGAAGTAATTTAGTCATTCATATCAACCTCAGTACTCTTTTACTGGTTATCAGTCATTTCACTGCAGCCATGCTGGAGCATTGCCTTGAAGTGATTTAGTCAATCATGTCAACCTCAGTATTCTTTTACTGGTTGTCAGTCATTTGACTGCGGCCATGCTGGACCATGTCTTGAATGGAGAATTTATTTTAAATTGCTTTAGTCATCTCATCTGGCAAGAATCTATTGTATGTGTAATTCAAATGGCCAGCCTTGTCACATACTATGTCACACTGAATCTCCCTGAGAACTACGTTGAGGGTACACATGTCTGTGGAATGATAAGCCACTTTCACTTTAATTTCACAAGCAGGTGGTTACACTGATCAAACAATTAGAACACTGGTCATTAGAACCAATGGAGGTCCAACAACAGTACCCTCTCCCAGTGTAACGGTATATGACCCAGAAGTTAGGGTGTTGTACATGTAATCATAAGGTCATAAGTTTGATTCCTGGACCAAGCAATGCATTATGTTCTTTAAAAAAGTACTTCATTTCACATTGCTTTTCATGATAGAATCAGGGCCCCTATCAGTAAAACATCTAAGAAACCTCCTATTAGATACAATCTTGTAGGAGGCCAGTTAAACCTACATAAGTGTGAGCTGTAATATGATAAAACATCCAAGAAACCAACTAAATACCTAAAAAAAGGGCCAGTTATACCTACACAGATGTGAGCTGTAAATATATTTTCATTTTTTTTTTAAGACTGGTACATATTTTATCGATACTTTTTCTTTTTCACTAAGTTACGGGACATAAACAAACAATAAATATAAACACACACAGATATATATATATGAATAAAACATTACTAATTAAAGACTAGTATGACCATTATGCAACTTAACCCTTAAGCATTTAAACTAGCCATAACTAGCCACTCATACTCATGTTAAGGTATTGTTCTCAAAATAGATAATATCAAAATCTTATAGATTCAATGTTATGTGAGGTAAAGCCTTTACCACAAAAATACAATAGTAAATATAGAGTAATGGAAATGGATTTTATACATGTAAACCTGACAGTCAAATTTAAACTGCTTCCTCGAAATGGTTTAAGCTTGATCATAGAGCTTAATTAATTTAGAAAATAATTTTTTTTTAGATGTAGAGATATAGAAAAATAACTAGCTTATTTAGTTAGCTAATATTTGGAACATTACTTAAACATTTCTGATATAAAATTATGGTGTGAGATTTTCATATAAATGATAAAAACTTTAAAGTGGGCAGTTTTGTGTCTTAAAACCTGGGGCAGTTTCAGGTAGGCTGGTAAAAAAAAAAGTTATGCTACTGATTGAATCATGACTTAAATGCTTTTACATGATGAAAGTTTTGTAGATATATATAAACACTTTAACCCTTTAGCATTATCCGGCCAGAATTCTCTCACCTCTTTCTGTTTAAACCGGCCGTAACTGGCCATTCATACCGACGTTATGGTATTGTTCTCAAAATAAATAATATCAAAATATCATAGATTCGATATTATGCTAGATAATTATGTGCGGTAAAGCCTTTACTGTGGAAATACGATAGTAAATATAGAATAATGTATATGCTAACAGGTTGAAACAATGACCTACATGATAGGACTAAGGATCAGGCAGTTTGGTATCAAAAGAGTTAAATAGAAGTGAAAGTTTGCTAGCTTAGTTACCTTCTTTGGTGGATTGACAGGGTTAAGTTATATATAACTACTTTTTGACACTTTTATCATAGAAGACATAAATTATCTGTTGTAAAAAGAGAAGTAGGTTAATGTGTAGTGCTGCTGTTGTTGTTGCTTAGCTCTAGGTAATCCTTGTTCAGAAGATTTATCATCTAAAGTATTCCAGGAATGACCATTCCATCTTTTCTAATATCCTAGGTACACTATGAATTCGTTCATAGTGTATCTAGGACTACATATTCTCATGTGTTTGTTTTTTTTGTTTTTTTTAATTTATTAGACAGTAAGGTGTAGCTTGAGAAAGATTTGGTTGCTATTTCTAGCAGGCTAAGTTATTATATAAAGGCTTCTTTGTTGGTTTTTGGTGTGTATGTGTTGGGGAAGGTTTAGGAAAAAGGTAAAGAAAATATGTGGCTTAGGGGTTAGAGAATTGGATTCACAATCGTAACATTGCAAGTTCTATTCCTGGATCAGACAATGCTTTATGTCCTTGAGCAAGACACTTTATTTCATGCTGCTCATTCTGCTTGGAGTTGTGACTGGTAGATAGTATTAGCAATGGAAAGCCCAATAGAAATATTGTTTTCTTGGTCCGATTTAACGAGTTCCACCCAACTCGGTAAGCAAATTGAGGTCTGGAAACTTGTTGATCAATTTCAAAGGAAATGTTATGGGTTGTGTGGTAAGAGAAGTCTGTAAAAAAAGATGGGATACACCATATTTCTTTCTGTATATTGAGATACACCATATTTCTTTGTATATACTGGGATACACCATATTTCTTTGTATATACTGGGATACACCATATTTCTTTCTGTATATACAGGGATACACCATATTTCTTTGTATATACTGGGATACACCATATTTCTTTGTATATACTGGGATACACCATGTCTCTGTATATACTGGGATACACCATATGTCTCTGTATATACTGGGATACACCATATGTCTCTGTATATACTGGGATACACCATATGTCTCTGTATATACTGGGATACACCATATTTCTTTGTATATACTGGAATACACCATATTTCTTTATATATACTGGGATACACCATATTTCTTTGTATATACTGGGATACACCATGTCTCTGTATATACTGGGATACACCATATGTCTCTGTATATACTGGGATACACCATATTTCTTTGTATATACTGGAATACACCATATTTCTTTATATATACTGGGATACACCATATTTCTTTGTACATACTGGGATATATCATATTTCTTTGTATATACTGGGGTACACCATATGTCTCTGTATAAACTGGGATACACCATATTTCTTTGTATAAACTGGGATACACCATATTTCTTTGTATATACTGGGATACACCATATTTCTTTGTACATACTGGGATATATCATATTTCTTTGTATATACTGGGGTACACCATATGTCTCCGTATATACTGGGATACACCATATTTCTTTGTATATACTGGGATACACCATATTTCTCTGTGTATACTGGGATACACCATATTTCTTTGTGTATACAGGGATACACCATATTTCTTTGTATATACTGGGATACACCATATTTCTTTGTATATACTGGGATACACCATATTTCTTTGTATATACTGGGATACACCATGTCTCTGTATATACTGGGATACACCATATGTCTCTGTATATACTGGGATACACCATATGTCTCTGTATATACTGGGATACACCATATGTCTCTGTATATACTGGGATACACCATATTTCTTTGTATATACTGGAATACACCATATTTCTTTATATATACTGGGATACACCATATTTCTTTGTATATACTGGGATACACCATGTCTCTGTATATACTGGGATACACCATATGTCTCTGTATATACTGGGATACACCATATTTCTTTGTATATACTGGAATACACCATATTTCTTTATATATACTGGGATACACCATATTTCTTTGTACATACTGGGATATATCATATTTCTTTGTATATACTGGGGTACACCATATGTCTCTGTATAAACTGGGATACACCATATTTCTTTGTATAAACTGGGATACACCATATTTCTTTGTATATACTGGGATACACCATATTTCTTTGTACATACTGGGATATATCATATTTCTTTGTATATACTGGGGTACACCATATGTCTCCGTATATACTGGGATACACCATATTTCTTTGTATATACTGGGATACACCATATTTCTCTGTGTATACTGGGATACACCATATTTCTTTGTGTATACAGGGATACACCATATTTCTTTGTATATACTGGGATACACCATATTTCTTTGTATATACTGGGATACACCATATTTCTTTGTATATACTGGGATACACCATATTTCTTTGTATATACTGGGATACACCATATTTCTTTGTATATACTGGGATACACCATATTTCTTTGTATATACTGGGATACACCATATTTCTTTGTATATACAGGGATACACCATGTCTCTGTATATACTGGGATACACCATATGTCTCTGTATATACTGGGATACACCATATGTCTCTGTATATACTGGGATACACCATATGTCTCTGTATATACTGGGATACACCATATTTCTTTGTATATACTGGGATACACCATATTTCTTTATATATACTGGGATACACCATATTTCTTTGTATATACAGGGATACACCATATTTCTTTATATATACTGGGATACACCATATTTCTTTGTATATACAGGGATACACCATATTTCTTTGTATATACAGGGATACACCATATTTCTTTGTATATACAGGGATACACCATATTTCTCTGTATATACTGGGATACACCATATTTCTTTGTATATACTGGGATACACCATATTTCTTTGTATATACAGGGATACACCATATTTCTTTGTATATACTGGGATACACCATATTTCTCTGTATATACTGGGATACACCATATTTATTTGTATATACTAGGATATATCATATTTCTTTGTATATACTGGGATACACCATATTTCTTTGTATATACAGGGATACACCATATTTCTTTGTATATACTGGGATACACCATATTTCTTTGTATATACTGGGATACACCATGTCTCTGTATATACTGGGATACACCATATTTCTTTGTATATACTGGGATACACCATATTTCTCTGTATATACTGGGATACACCATATTTATTTGTATATACTAGGATATATCATATTTCTTTGTATATACTGGGATATATTAATAAACAAATTTACTGATTATCTAATAATTGGCCTTGCCTTATCAACCAATACTGATTAATCGGCCACCAATTATCTGTAATATAATTACGTTTTGTGACATGAAAACGCAAATGTTAATTAATTGTAAGAATATGTTATAATATTTCATAATTAATCACAATTATGAAGCATATGATGACAAGATTGGCTGATTTTACCATAGAAAGTAACATATATGATCCTGCAAGAAATCTGCTATGTCTGATAATTGTGAAATGTTGATGTTTTTATTATGATTTATGAGTTCTTAGATTTCTTCTCCTTCTTTGCCCATTTATTTCTGGAAGGGTTGTGGGGGTGGAATCCTCAAACACACCTTCCAGCGGGTCCTGTAATCCAGCCAAAACTCCAAGCAAGACCAGCCGAGCTCATGGATGTTATCCAACCACCTTGCTCGGGTTCTACCCCTGGGTCTCCTACCAGTTGGTTTTGCCTGTAAAATCTGTCCAGTGATTCTTTCCTAAAACATTCTGTAATATCGGAGCTGTGATCTCTCAATTTGGAGAAGTAGCAGCTCTACCTGGAGTGACTCTCTGATCTCCGAGCTATGCACTTTATTGAATAATGTTACTTCAAAGAGCCTTCAGAGGAACTCCATTTCAGACGCTTGTATTCGCAATTGCATTCTTTCGGTCATTACCCAAGATTCATGACCATAGATAATGGTTGGCATAAATACTGCATTGAATATAGGGGGGGGGGGGGGGAGCTGAAAGTGTTACTGGTACTTTATTTTATTTGACCCCTTAAGGTTGAAAGGCAAACCTAACGTCTACAGGATTTGAACTCAGAACATAGAGACATAACTATATGCCACAAAGCATGTTGTCTGACGCTCTACTGATACAGCCATGCACTGCCTTTATATAATTATAATCCACCATCAATATCAATAATAATAATAATTGTTTCTACTATAGGCACAAGACCAGCAATTTTGGGGGAGGGGAAAGTCGATTAAATTGACTCCAGTATGTTACTGTTACTTTATTTTATCGACCCCGTAAGGATGAAAGGCAAAGTTAACCTCGGCGGGATTTGAACTCAGATCATAAAGGGACGTAATTCTATGCTTCAAAGCATGGTGTCCGACCCTCTGTCCAATAATAATGGCCAATTATCAGAACCAATTACCAATTACCAATTACTTGTCAAAAAAAGCCGATAACAATTAATTGGCAAAATGGGTGATATTGGTGATACTGATTATCTACTGATTAATCAGTGCAACCCTAATGTATAATACAACTTGTGTATATCACCTCTGTTTCTGAAGCTTAAAAAAAACAGCAATAAACTACATCCTTGTGTATAATACAACACCCTTCCTCTTCCCAACAATACAGCCATATCTATGTGAATATTTTTGTAAACTTGTATCATGTAATCCATCAAAATCTCAATGTCATATATATTTCACTACAACATTCAGTTTCTTATGACATTTTCTAAACAATTGTTATAAACACATATTTGCAATCTTACCATTTGAATTGAGTATTTTTAAATGCAGTAAAACTTGCTGAAAATATATATTTGTGTACAGTATGACTCCTCCCCTTTTATGCCTTTATTTTAGGTCTAATTTCTCATAGAATACATGAGAAAATATATATATATATAGTATGGAAAATGAGAAGTGGATATGTTTAAGAAGCCATTACAATACAGGTAGGTTTAAAATACCAAGGCAACAACGTCGTCAGAAGGAAATTGAGAGAGGTGGGGTAGAATGCAAAAAGTGGGAGGAGTAGGGAAAATAAAAGGACATGAATGGCTGATTGTTACCTTAGTAATTTATTAGTCCCAATATTTCGGACTTACCATCCATTATCAAGGGGGGTCCATAGAGGAAAACCTTGATCAATCTGAAATATTGGGACAAATAAATTACTAAAGTCATTCTTGTCCTTTAATTTTCCTCTCATTCTTTGCATTCTACTTCACCTCTCTCAATTCCCTTCCGATTTTGTTGCTTTTGTAACTCAAACCCACCTACATTGTAATAGCTTCCTAAATATACCCACTTTTCATATTTCATATGCCACAATGCTTCAAGCGAACTACAACACCCTCATATATACATATATTCAGCGAGGATCAGGAAAAAATGAAAACCTTTCTTAATTTATATATACAGTGTGTTCATTTTTTACACGAAGATGTGTTAGTGAACTCAGCATGTAAAGCAAATTTGCGTAATTCAAGTCTAATTTTCTGATAAGTAAAAAGAATTAAAAACCATATGCATTATAGCGCGTTATTCATGCAAAGTGAATATTTAATAATATTTTTTCAAGAGGCATTAAAGCGAATTCGCGTATTTCAAGTTCACAAAAATGAACAGACTGTATACTGTCATTATCGCCGTTTTTACATCCACTTTTCCATGCCTGACATGGGTTGACCGGGATTTTTTAAAGTAATGTTTTACTACTGGATGTCCTTCCTGACACCAACACTTTTAGTCGCCTCTTATGACACTCATGAATATGATGTATATATATATCTATCCATCCTATTTATTTACTCTCACATACCATCCCAGCCCCTGTTTGTTTACCATTACTCCCTCACTTTTCTACCCTCTTTCTTCCATAATACTCTCACTCATTTCTCTTCCCCCTCACCCTCATTTTACTGTCATAACTCTCTCCTCTATCTCTATTCTTTAGATTTGTAAAGAGCATGACAATCTCACAAGTGCTGGTGCCATGATTAAATGCCCCCAGTACACTCTGTAAAGTTGTTGACAATTGAATAGAGACAGTATAGGGTAGAGAAGACTCTTCAATCTTATTGAGAACATGACAACGTCTCTAGTGCTGGTGCGATGTTGAAATGCACCTGTATGTGGCTGGAGATCAGAAACTAGGGGGTAACTGGTACTCAAGTTTGGCCAAGCCAAATAGAACAATGTGTGTGTGTGTGTGCATGTGTATTTATATGTATATGTGTATATGCACGTATGTGTGTATCAGTGTTGATGTGTATATATATATATTTGGCATTAGAAAGAGCATCCAGGCATAGAAACCAAGCCAAAAATCAGTTCTGTGTGAGTGAATCACGGTCCCCCGACCTGATCTCTCTCAAAGGCACAGCCGATCTGACCCATGCTAGCTTGGAAGATGGCCGTTAAACGATGATGATGATTATATATATATATATGTATAACAAAAGTAACAAAGATCGCTGGTATAAATACAGCGTGCCCCAGCCAGTGTCGAGCTCATTCAATGAATCTGGCGAATTGCAGTTATGCAGCTGCAATCAACTGTTCAAAGTGCACACATTTAGTTTACTGTAGACAGTTGGCTGTGTATAGTAGGAGATTGGTGTAAATATATATATATCAGATAAGGTGTGGTAAAAACCAGCTAGACCATAACCCACCAGAGTACTTGATACTTGGGGAAGTAGAGTGGGTAATATGAAAAGATTCAGGACCCCTGGTGGCTGAGCTCCAGCCGTTTTGACAGCTAGATCCAAACTAAAGTGCCGCTTGAATACTGGCGCTTTAGCTCGGATCTAGCTGTCGAAATAGCTGGAGCTCAGCTATCGGGATAAATGTTTTGATGTTATACTGAAAAAATCCCTCTAGCATTTTCTACTGTATTTTTTCCTTTTTACTACTATTTGTTATATATATATATATATATATATTTATTAAAATAACAGATTAAAGTTTAAGCAAAGAATCGCTGCTTTCACCCTTAACGGGATCTTCTGAAACTAACAAAGTCAATCTGTAAACGCAGAACTGGATATTTCAAAAAAACGTTGCAACCGGAGGAAGACAGGAAGACGATACTTTGGTTCGTGGAAACGTTCGCTGGCAAAGAACGGGAAAAAACGAATAATTATTATTACTATATATATATATATAACGAAGGAGTTGTGGTAAGGAACCAGATGGACCATAACGCACCAGAGTACTCAATATTAGGGTAGTAGAGTGGGTAATAGGAAACGGTATGACCCCAACGGCAGAGCTCAAGCCGTTTCGACGGCTATTTCTGGACTATTGATGTATATATTTGGCATTTGAAAATAGCCGTTGAAATGGCTTGAACTCTGCCATCGGAGTCATACCTTTTCCTATATATATATATATATATATATATCTATAGGAAAATAGTCAGGACCCCGACAGCTGAGCTCCAGTCTTTTCGACAGCTAGATCCAAACCAATAGCATCATCATCATCAACATCATCATATTGATGAGTTGGTTTGTTTCTTTGTTGGCAAAAATAACTTGCAAGATGTTGTTTCACCTGATCTTATCAGTTGTTGGTTGGAAAATATGTCCATAAATACTGGTTTTCATGCTTGGTTTCATCTCTTTATTGTTATTTTTGGTTTCTATTTTTTTTCTTCTTTTTGGGGGGGGGACTTTTTATTTGTTATTTTGTTTTAACTTTTATTTATGTTTTTTTTATTAGGGATATTTTTGGAGGATTGAAAAACATTTGAAATTTCTAAAACCTTTTGTTACTGGTGGAATTTTAAATAATGGTTTAAAAATCAATACTGACTCTGTATTCAACAAAGAAACCAAGGCAAAATGGTTCCTATGGTTGTTGTCTGTCCTTCTCTCTCTCTCTCTCTCTCTCTCTCTCTCTCTCTCTCTCTCTCTCTCTCTCTCTCTCTCTCTCTCTCTCTCTCTCTCTCTCTCTCTCTATATATATATATATATAGACACATATAGCCCTCTCTTTCTCCCTCTCCCTTTCTCTCTCTCTCTCTTGATATATATATAGCCTTCTCTCTCTTCTCTTTTCTATTATCTCTCTATCACTTCCCCTCGTTATTCATCACCCCCTCTTTTTATCTATCTATCTATCACACCTTCTTTCTGTCTATCATTCCTTTTGTCTTGCTATCTATCGCTCTTTCCTCTCCACTCTCTCTTTCTTTCTCCTCTCCTTCTTTCCCCTCTCTCTTTCTTTCCCCTATCTCTCTTTCTTTCTCCTCTCTCTTTCACTTTCCTCTCCTTTTTCCCTCTTTTTCTCCATCTACCCCATCACTCTCCCCTTTAATCAATTACAGTAGAATTACAAAGACATTATAAAATAAACCAATATTGATTCGAAAATCATATTGATCACCTATTTAGCAGTTTACAAGCTGTCAGATCAATTATATATATATATATATATATATATGTATGTATGTATTTATGTATGTATGTACGTATGTACATATATACATATATATATATATACATATATTTATACATATATATATACATACATATATATATATATATATATATATATATATATATATTATTGGCTATTTCTGATTGATTATATTATATCATCTATATGTGATGATCACTGTATTGAATACTGGTTTGTAGAGTTGTTGTTATGGTGGTGTTAGTGGAGGTAGTGGTGGTGGTGGTAGGGATGGCAGTGGTGAGTGGGGTGGGTAAATTTGCTGTGAAATACAAATACATTTGTTTCCAAATTTAAAATTAGTCTGTTGGTGGTGGTGGTGGTATTGTTTTGGGTAGTGTTGTTGTTGTTGTTACTGTTGTCATTAAATTAAAATTAAAATTATATATGATTATTGGAGGACGATCCAACTTTGTACATTTGAAAAGAGCTCCTGCGTCCACACCACCACCTCTGCTGCCACTGCGTCCACACCACCACCTCTGCTGCCACCATCGCCATTTTAACAATTTCTGATTCGTTGCTCAATAATAATAATAATTACATTTTCTTTTCTGGTAATTTTGATGGTTTTAATAACAGGAAATAATTGATTTGACATTTTGCCATCGAGAATTCTTTCACACTCACTGGAGTCATCTCTCATCATGTCTTGCATCCTCCTCCTTCTCCTCATCATCACCATCATCATCATTATAACTATTGTCGTCATGTCCAGTACAGTTTTAACTCTTTTCATCCTCCTCCTCATCATCATCATCATCATCATCATTTTACATCTGTATTCTATTCTAGCATGAGGTGGATGGGTCATCATGTTCTAAGACAAGAGGGTCTAAGGATCATGCCTTGCTCCTACATTACATATTTAGCATGGCTCCTATGACTGGATGCCCTTCCTAATACCAACCACTATACAGCATGTACTGGATACATGTTATAGTGTTCCTGGCACTACCACTTTACAAAGTGTACGAGGTGACACCACCACTATCACTTAATTAGGTGCATTTTGTTATGACACTGGAATTACTACTTTATAGAGTGGGGTTGTGTGCATTTTATCATGACACCAGCACGACCACATTACAGGATGGGCTGAGTGTACTTTATCATAGCTTCAGTGCCACCATTTTCAAAGTGTGCTGGATGCATTCCAGTGGGGCTTTAACACTAGTGTGATTAGTACTCATCCTTTTCCATTTTTAGAGGGTTTTTAAACCCCACTATCAGGCTAAAATATCTTTAGTCAAAAATACAGCGAAAACTTCTATTTCTACTAGTGTGATTGTTGGGAGAAAATGGAGCTGTGTGTAACATTTTATTAACTCTTTAGCATTTACATTACCCTATATTTACTATCATATTTTCCCGGTTAAGGCTTTACCTCACATAATATCGAATCTATGAGATTTTGATATTATTTATTTTGATAACAACACCTTAACATCAGTATAAGCAGCCGGTTACAGCCAGTTTGAACAGAAATAGGTGAGATAATTTGGGCCGGATACAGCCGGTTTAAATGCTAAAGGGTTAATATAATATAAGGAAACAATTGTTATGGCACTGTGATACAAATTTCAATAAATATCCTAATGAAATATATTTTTCTATACTTTTAAAAATATTATTTGGTATTGTTAAAATATTTTCATATTACATTCACATATGAACAAAAGTAATTAGACTGTGGACTTTAATTTCTTATTCAAATGTTAGTAGTATATCTAATAGTGGACAGATTGTTGTGAAAATTTGTAGTATTAAAGTAAAGAGTTTAATTTTTAATGTGATATAGTTATGTACTTTTCAAGATTGTCTTGCTAATGTGGTACATGGCGTTAAAAGTTAAATTTCATAGACTTTTTTCTAATTCCTTTGCACAAGTCATGCATATGAATAGCTTTTAACATATTTGTGTAAATTGCTGTTGATTTTGAGTGTTGGCTCACTAGATATATGTGTGTTTGTATGTATATGTTAAAACAACAAAATAAACTTATACATAAACATATAAAATATTCCTCTTCCCCACTCTTCCCAACCAAGCTAACAAATATATATATATATCTATATATATATATATATATATATATATGAGAGAGAGCATGTGTGTGGTGTATGAAGAAGGGATATTACTGAGCATGTGTAGATGAGTAAGTGTGTGTACTTATGTGCACATGTTCTACAGATTTGAAGAATGTTGTTTTCAGAAAAAATATTGAAGAACCGATATTTTTATTTTATTTTTCTTATGATCTTTCCTATATTTTCAAGAAACACAAAAATTTCTCTTTTCCTCCCCATCTCTCCTACATCCCTTCATCCCAATATTCTATATGTAAAGAAGATTATCTCATTCCATAAATCATACCTAAAATTACTCTGGCACATCACATTGGTTTCACTCTTTTGTCAGATAAGAGCATTCCACAATTTATATATATATATATAAATGTAAGTATGTATGTATGTATACGTATATATGTATACAGACGTACAGTAGTGTGTATATATATACATACATGCACACATATATATATATGCACGTATCGGTTTACCGAACATTTATTATAATGCTCGGTTTGTTTGTTTGTAAATAAACAGCCCGAATTACGCCGTACAGTGTTTAGGCAACCACGTCACCTTTTTGTTCAACACTGACAAAGGGACAATGTACTAGTTTCAAGCTTATTAGCTATCGTCAGCATTGTATACCCTCCTGCCAGATGGTTGAACGTCTGAAAGTATATACTTTCCTTATGTATATTAACGGCTGAGCAGCCTAATTTGCATATCGAGTGAGTTCAGACGGCCGGGCATGATAAATGGAATAGAATGAAATGAAATTTCATTTCTCACTCTTAGTACGCCACTTACTTAAATGTATGTATGTATACGTACATACATACTTACATTTAAGTAAATGCTGTACTAAGAGTGAGAAATGAAATTTCATTTCATTCTATTCCATTTATATATATATGTGTGTGTGTGTGTGTGTGTGTGTGTATTATATATGTGTGTGTATATGTATTATATATATGTGTGTGTGTGTATATTATATATATAGTGAAAAAAGTGTGGACATTAGAAAACATTCTATACAGATCATGTTATATAAAATGATTTTTAAAAAGGGTTTGAAAAGCACACCTGGTATATATATATATATATAAAGGAACTTTATAGCATGTATAAAAAAATTGATGTTAGCAAAACCTGCTTTCTCCATTTTGGATCATCAAAACATTTGTTATTAGGTTAAATTGTTTTTTTCATTAAAATTCCTGCATGCTGGGTCACTTCATTTATATACATACAGTGAAGGCTTAGTGATTAGAGCGTCAGACTTGCAATCACAGCGTTTTGGGTGCGATTCTTGGACCAGGCTTTGCGTTGTGTTCTTAAGAAAGACACTTTATTTCACATTGCTCCAGTTCACTAAGCTGTAGAAATGAATTGCAACATCACTGGTGCCAAGCTGTATCGGCCTTAGCCTTTTCCTTGGACATCATCAGCGGTGTGGAGAGGGGAGGCTGGTATGCAGCATGGGTGACTGTTGTCCTTCCACAAAAAAACCTTGCCCGGACTTATGCCTCGGAAGGAAACTTTCTAGGTGTAAATCCCATGGTCATTCGTGTTGTTTCCTTGAGCAAGACACTTTATTTCACATTGTTCCAGTTTACTCAGCTGTAGAAATGAGACGATAGGACTGGGGTCCATATCATTCCACTGCAAAGTGGTCATGGAGGTGCCACGGAAAAAAAGCACCCAGCACTCACTGTAAAATGTGGTTGGTGTTAGGAAGGGCATCCAGCTATAGAAATCAAGCCCGAATCAGTTCCCGTCCCACCCTTGCAAGCAGGGAAAATGGGACATAAAATGATGATGATATATATATATATATATATATATATATAGTTGTTGTTATTTATTCAAGCGTTGCTGAGAGTTGTGTTTGCATCACCTCAATCAACAAATTATGATGTAAGCTGAGTGAAGCACTCTACGTTGGTAGTGTGTACCCACCTTCGGTATGGGATCACGTTTGCCATGACATAGTATCATTATACAAATAAATGCACATAATTAATTACCCAGTACAATAACGTACCAGTAATGTACTGGGTAGTTGCTGGCTTTATGCCAAAAGTAGAAACATTTATACAAATAAATGTTAACACTGGTTTGTGTAATTACGTAATTATTTAATTATGTGTATTTCAGTGACACCAGAGTGTTGCAATATGCAACTACAGCAGGTATGACATCATCAGATAGTTACAAACAATTATGTATGCTATTAACTTTCATACAAACCAGTCTTAATGTTTATTTGTGAGTGTGAGTGTGTGTGTGTGTCTGTGTGTATTATGGTGAAATGAACAGACATGCTTTTTCTCAAAGAATTTTATTTTCATTTCTACCCATGCTCACTCTCTTCTATCTTTAGTTTCTCAATTTTTTTCCCGATGAAGGACTAACATCTGAAACATTCAGACTTTTCCTACTATATTAAGCGCGAAACTAATATACATCTTCATTGTACTTTATGGTTTTTTTTCCATTTACTTTTCACAATTATATATATTTATGTATGTATATATATATATATATATATAAAGGTGCAGACCGCTAAAGGTTGATGGAAGCCGTGGAGTGGGGGAGACCCAAGAAGGCCTGGAACGAGGTGATAAAAGCGGACCTGCCCAATTGCACCTCTCAATGGCGATGACACAGGAGCCTGACATCACGCAGTAATACAGAAGACCTGACTTCCCACAGGAACAAGCTGAAGCCAAAGCATATAGGCCCCATCCCCTCCCACTGCAAAGTGGTTGTCAAGGTGTCATGACAAAAAAGCACCCAGACCACACTGTAAAGTCGATGTGTAGGCACCATGGACAAAAAGCACCCATCACTCACTGTAAATGAGGTTGGTGTTAGGAAGGGCATCCAGCTGTAGAAATCAAGCCAAAATCAGTTCCCGTATGAGCAAGACAAGGTCAGCCGACCTAACATTGCCCACAACAGGACAACCCATCTAACCCATGCTAGCATGGAAGAATCAACATAAAACAGTGATGGTGATGATGATATATATAGTTGTGGTTACAAACCCAAGAAAAAAACAATCAACATGTCATGAGGGAGTTGAGTATTTATATTAATAGTTTGACTTAACTCTGGACTACCAGTGGTTTCAAGGTGAAAGTATATTTAACCCTTTAGCATTTAAACTGCCCATATCTGGCCACAATTCTCTCACCTCTTTCTATTCAAACCGGCTGTAACTGGCCTCTCTTACTGATGTTATATTAACCCTTTAGCATTTAAACCGGCTGTATCCGGCCCAAATTATCTCACCTATTTCTGTTCAAACTGGCTGTAACCGGCTGCTTATACTGATGTTAAGGTGTTGTTCTCAAAATAAATAATATCAAAATCTCATAGATTCAATATTATGTGAGATAATTATGTGAAATGAAATGTTTACCATGAAAATATAATAGGAAATGTAGAGTAATTTAAATGCTAAAGGGTTAAATCATCAGTTCCATTTTGAGCTGATTTAGATGTGCTTTCATCTTAAAACAGGTGGTTGTTTGGGGTTATGTCAAACTATTAATATAAATATAGATATATTTGTGTCTGCATTCCATAACTCAGAATTTTTACAGAAAGAGATCGATATATGTATCAGACTTGAAAAAAATATTTGCTGGTATTAATATAATCGACTAAATCCCTTCAAGGTGCCTTGAAAAAAAGCAGTAAAGCCTGAAAATATTGAATCCTAGACTTCTTTCTGAGCTGCTACGTCAGGGCGAGCTTTCCCTTTTATTTTTCTCAATAAAATAAGTAACAGCTTATACTGGGGTTAATTCAAACATAAAATCTATCACTGTCTAACTAGCTACTCTACTTTCTGAAATATTGAGTATTTTACTCTGTATCTGTAAGCCTTGTCATGGACAAAATATATTTTATTTTTAATAATTTTTTGAAAAATGCAGAAATTAAGATGTAATGTTGGCTTAAGACAGTAAAATACCAAAAGAGCAGCATTGACACTCAAGTTAAGAATTCATTTTTCTCATTCTTCATTTGTCTTTTTTATTCGTCCAGACATTTAAAATTTTAGTTTTTATATGTTTGTTTTTGTGGTTTCAACATTTTTCTTAATTTTATTTTAGGTTTACACAGAATGAGCTGTGGATAAGCTCTCTTCCCAGATATATTTACCACACTGGAATCACTGCTTTAATAAAAAAGGAGTTTATATCATAATTTTCTTCTTTAAAAAATACCATATCAGGTAAGAAAACTAATTATCCTAACCTTTTCCATAAGAAGGTGTCAAATTAGCAAAGTCGTTAGGATTTTTAAATATTTGGCTCATTCTTCTCTGGGTTCAAATCCTGTTGAGATCCACTTTGCCTTTTATCCTTTTGGCATGGGTTGACACAATTGTTAAAGAGCTGGATAGGATGCTTTTAACCCTTTAGTGTTCAAACCGGCCAGAATTCTCTCCCTTTTTCTGTTGAAACTGGCTGTAACTGGTCACTCAAACTAATGTTAAGGTATTGTTCTCAAAATAAATACTTTCAAAATCTCATAGATTTGATATTATGTGAGATAAAGCCTTTACCATGAAAATATAATAGTATATATAAAATAATTGTTTCTACTTTTGGCACAAGGCCAGCAATTACCCAATACATTACTGGTACTTTATTTTATCGACCCCGTAAGGATGAAAGGCAAAGTTAACCTCGGCGGGATTTGAACTCAGGCCATAAAGGGCCGTAACTCTTTGCTGCAAAGCATGGCGTCCGACCCTCTACCGATACTGCCAATCCACCATAAAATAATGTGAATGCTAAAGGGTTAAGAAATCTGATCCAATTTTGTGCCTTCACATCCTGCCTCATTCTACCAGGAGAACAACTGGTAGATAGTATCAACAATAGAAAGACCAATGGAAACATTGTTTCCTTGTCTAATCTGATGATTAGCTCTTTTCCCCTCCTTTGCATTTTCTTTTGATACCAAACCACTAGAAACTACCACTGATTCTACAATACAAAACTGTTTGTCATAACCCTTTAGCATTTGCATTGCTCTTATATATACTATTATATTTTCACAGTGAAGGCTTTACCTCACATAATTATCTCACATAATATCGAATCTATGATTTTGATATTTTTATTTTGACACAATGCCTTAAAGTCGGTATGAGTGGCTGGTTACAGCAGGCTTGAACAGAAAGAGGTGAGAGAATACTAGCCAGATATGACCAGTTTAAATGCTAAAAAGTTAAAGTGTTTATAATTATCTAAAAACCGTCCACCATAATTCTGTTTAACAACTTTTGTTATGTTATTTTAAACACCTCCAAATTCTTCATTATTTTCAAAATAATTTGAAAATCATTGGCAGTGTTTTTAATTAGAAATACGGTAATGAAAAGGTTAACAAGCTATTGGCATTTTTTCTACTTCTCTCTCTCTCTTTTCACACTGGATTTTTGAAATGAAACATATTATATCATCTTCATTGTTTTTACAATTCTTATTTTCCTCTGACCCTGCCAAGTACCTCACAACCACTCTGGTGTTTGTGCCATGATAAAATATATCCAGTACATTCTGTAAAGTGTTTGGCAACATAGACAATATGGGATAGAAAGGGCTCTCTAATCTGGCCAATTACATGACAACCTGTCTAGTGCTGGTGTCATAATATAATGCTCTCGGTATACTCTGTAATTTGGTTGGCATTACAGGGCATACATGGAATGTATGAAGCAGATGAGGTTGCTCTGACTCAGCAAGTCTCAGACCCTGTCTATCTATGTAACCCATGCATGTAAATTGATTATGCTGGTGATGGTAGTGGTGCCTATTTCACTAATTTTCACTTTATTATATCACAAGCAAGTTATTGGGGGCATATTGCTTATGTAAGACATAGACAAATGTCACCACTAAGTGGTGTCAAGCGTGAAAATATGTGGGATCAGTCACACACACAAACACAAAAAATGTATATATACCATAATTTTTGCTGGTCATATTTTTAAGCACTTTACTGATGTGATTAGTCAATTCAAATAATGTGAAAGTAGGGTTACTAATGGAACTTGACAATATATAATTGATTGGTCAGTGGGATGGATGGCTGGTTGGTCAGTTGGTTGGCTAGTTAGTTTGTTGGTTGGTTGGCTGGTCAGTCAGTTGGCTGGCTGGTCGGTTGGTTGGCTGGTCAGTTGGTAGGTTAGTTGGCTAATTGCTATTGATTTTCGCAATCGGTTACAACTATTTGAAATATCATTTACTCAACTAGACTTCCGCAGATCAATCAAAATATCTCACCGTTAAAATTCCTTTTATGACTATATTCTAGTTTCTTTTGATATTTTTTTTTTTTGATTTTTTTAATGTTTTTGTTTGATGTGGCAATAATGATCAAAGTGATTCTATTAAACCAACACACACACACACACACTACATATATATATATATATATATATATATATATATACACATACAAACTTACAGTCCGAAATTATTAGTTCTGAAAATTACTGCAGTGGTTGCTGTTGTGGTGGTGCTGGTGCTGGTGGTCAATCCTGTAGTTGTGATATTGGTTGTGTTGGTTGTTATTGTTGTGTGGTGGTGGTGGTGGTGGAGGAGGAGGTGGTAATGGTTGTTTAGCCCCAGTGGTTTGAGGAGATTTGGCTATTATTTCAAGCATGTCAACTAACCATGTAGAGGCTTTTTCATTGACCCCACACTGCAGAGATTGTTGTGGTAGTGGTTGTATTGGTTATTGTTGTTATTGTGGTGGTTATTGTAGTTGTTTAGTCCAAGATCAACATTGATTCACCAAATCTCTTGTGAGGAATGTTCCACATAACATATTTAACCCTTTTGCATTTAAATTGGCCATATCTGGCCAGAATTCTTTCACCTCTTTCTGTTCAAACCGACTATAACCAGCTGCTTATATTTTATGTTAAGATATTGTTCTTAAAATAAATAACATCAAAATCTCATAGATTCAATATTATGTGAGATAAAGCCTTTACCGTGAAGATATAATAGAAAATATAATAGTATATATAGAAAAGGGTTAATACAACATTATTCAGTGTTGTTTAATCCCAGATCGGGGAGAGTATAGTTTTAAGGATAATTTAGTTGTTATTTCTAGTAAAGTCAAGCAGCTATGAAGTGTCTTCTTCATACTGCAAAGGTGGCTGCTGTTGTTTAAAACCATGTCAACCCTGATCGAATAAACCTATAATTGAAAGGAAATATTTGTGCAGCATACATGTGTAACATTATCTGTGCAAGATACCTGTACAATACACCTGTACAACATATCTGTATAATGCACCTGTGTAATGTACTTAGAAAATACCTAAGATTCCTGAAAAATACCTTCTATTCTTTTACAGGTCTCAGTCCTTTGACTGTGGCCATGCTGGGGTACTACTGCCTTTATGTAGTCAATCATATCAATTCATAGTACTTATTTTGTCAAGTCTGGTGCTTATTTTATTGATTTCTTTCTTGTGAAATCACTAAGTTCAGGAACACAAACACAGATGCAAATCTAAACACACACACATATATGAGTGTATGTGCATGTATGTATGTGTGTGTGTGTATATGTATATGTATATGTATATATATATATATATATATATACTTCGTTTTTGAAGTTGTTTTACAAGATTTCTTATCTGAAAACATGTATTGAAACAGATATTTTTATACTTTGGGAAGGCCATGCTGCCAATAAAGAGACACAAAATGACAAATTAGTCACTGAGGTCACAGGATGTGTGACGAAAGAGCTTTGACTGTATATAAACAACCATCTGGTTATTAAACCAACCTACCAGAAATTTGTAATAGATTGAAATGAAAACCAACAGGTGCGTGTGTTTTAATTAGCAGCATAACCCTCCCAAATTATAACTATATATATATATATACACTAGCAGTGGTACCCGGCGTTGCATGGAATAAGGTATTTTGGAACGTGGGCCGCCAATAGACCTAATCGTGGAAAAACTGCATGCCTGGACAATATGTAAAGAAAATAAACCGAATAGTCTGATGGCTGGATAATCTTTAAGATTTTCCTCGATGAAGCAAGAAAAATGCAGGTTTTCACCTAGTGCGGGCCCTAGGCCATAAAAAGTTGGATTTTCTTTGCTTACGGTATGAAGAAGAGACTGACTAACACATAGTTACAATTTCAAGGAAATCGGTCTGACGTAACGCCTCAAAAAAACCCTTAAAATGTTAAAAAACGCAGTTTTTCACCTAATGATAAAATCACCTAGGAGATAAAAAAAAAGTTGAATTTTTTTATGTGTAAAACACTCCCTGAAACATAAGTAATACACATGTAAAGTTTGAAAAAAATTGGTTGGGTACTTCTCGAGTTTTAGGGATTCAAAAACACACACACACATCCTCGGGGAAGTGACGTAATGCAGACAGTCAGACATACAGACCGATATTATAAGGGTGTGACGTTATAAGTATGTATCTATCTAAAAAGAGAAAGACTAAGAATTATAGAGCGAGATCGTTAAATCGCCTAATGTGGTCATTAGCGCATTGAAAATTTGAAATGTTTTTTTGCTCAGAACACTCCCTGAAACATAAGTATTACATGTGTAAAGTTTGAAAACAGTCGGTTGGGTGGTTCTCGGGTTTTAGGGATTCGAACTCACACACACACACAGACATCCTCAGTTTTATATATATAGATAACAGTCTTCTGCAATTTCCTTCTACCAAATTCCACTCACAAGACATTGGTCAACCCAAGGCTATTGTAGAACGCACTTGCTCAAGGTGCTACACAGCAGGACTGAGCCCAGAACCAACTGGTTATGAAAAGAATGAGCAATGCCTACACCTGTGCAACATTTCTGGAAAATACCTGTACAATATACATGGGAAATACCTGTGTAATATGCCTGGAAAACACCTGTCCTATATATCTAGAAGCATATGTATAGAAGGTATGTACAACATACCTGGAAAATACCTATACAACATAGCTGGAAAATACCTGCACATCATTCCTGGAAAGTACCTGTGTAATACACTTGAAAAATACCTGTGTAATATACCTGGAAAACACATGTACAATATATCTGGAAAATACCTGTACAATATACCTGGAAAATATGGGCACAATACAGTTGGAAAATACTTGATTATTATACCTGGAAATTACCTGGAAAATACCTAATACAGGTGGAGGCATGGCTGTATAGCTAAAGTGTTTACTTCACAACCATGTGATTTGGGGTTCACTTCTACTGTGAAGCACTTTGAGGAAGTGTCTTCTACTATAGCTCCTAGTTGACCAATTCCTTGTGAGTGGTATTTAGTAGACAGAAACTGCAGAAGCATTTTGTATATATATATATATATATGTCTATATATCAAGTTTAATATAGGTATGGCTTCTACGGGAACTGTTTCATTCAAAAGAAATCATCAGGAAAGCTTTCCTGATGATTTCTTTTGAATGAAACAGTTCTAGTCCTGTGGAAGCCATTTCTATATTAAACTTGATGTTTACACTCCAGTAATGTATTGAGTACCTTACTTACTGTGGTTACTCCAATTGAACCCGTGACTCACACACAAACACACACACACACACACATATATATATATATATATATATATATATATATATATATACACACACACACATAAAGACGATGTAATGCATTTTGAATGGAATTATGGTAGTGGTAGTAATGGTGGTGATGGTCATGATGATGATGGTAGTGGTGGTCATAATAATTATGATTAATGGTGATGTTGATGATGATGATGATGATGATGCATCCTAGCTGGGAATAGAATTATAATAAAAGAAGACAGACCTACACACCCATACAAGTTGTGTCTCATAGGAGGTTTCTCATGTTTTGTAATGATAGGGGCCACAGTTCTATCATGTTGTTACAGCTCACACCTATACAGATGTAGCTGGACTTGTATGAAGTTGTGTCTCATAGGAGGTTTCTCGTGATTATAGGGGCCACAGTTCTATCATGTTGTTATAGCCCACAGCTAGACTTGTATGAAGTTGTGTCTCATAGGAGGTTTCTCATGATTATAGGGGCCACAGTTCTATCATGTTGTTATAGCCCACAGCTAGACTTGTATGAAATTGTGTTTCATAGGAGGTTTCTCATGATTATAGGGGCCACAGTTCTATCATGTTGTTATAGCCCACAGCTAGACTTGTATGAAATTGTGTTTCATAGGAGGTTTCTCATGATTATAGGGGCCACAGTTCTATCATGTTGTTATAGCCCACAGCTAGACTTGTATGAAATTGTGTTTCATAGGAGGTTTCTCATGATTATAGGGGCCACAGTTCTATCATGTTGTTATAGCCCACAGCTAGACTTGTATGAAATTGTGTTTCATAGGAGGTTTCTCGTGATTATAGGGGCCACAGTTCTATCATGTTGTTATAGCCCACAGCTAGACTTGTATGAAATTGTGTTTCATAGGAGGTTTCTCGTGATTATAGGGGCCACAGTTCTATCATGTTGTTATAGCCCACAGCTAGACTTGTATGAAGTTGTGTCTCATAGGAGGTTTCTCGTGATTATAGGGGCCACAGTTCTATCATGTTGTTATAGCCCACAGCTAGACTTGTATGAAATTGTGTCTCATAGGAGGTTTCTCGTGATTATAGGGGCCACAGTTCTATCATGTTGTTATAGCCCACAGCTAGACTTGTATGAAGTTATGTTTCATAGGAGGTTTCTCGTGATTATAGGGGCCACAGTTCTATCATGTTGTTATAGCCCACAGCTAGACTTGTATGAAGTTGTGTCTCATAGGAGGTTTCTCGTGATTATAGGGGCCACAGTTCTATCATGTTGTTATAGCCCACAGCTAGACTTGTATGAAATTGTGTCTCATAGGAGGTTTCTCGTGATTATAGGGGCCACAGTTCTATCATGTTGTTATAGCCCACAGCTAGACTTGTATGAAATTGTGTCTCATAGGAGGTTTCTCAGGTGTTTTATTGATAAGAGCCACAATCCTGTTATGGAGAGCAATGTGAAATAGAAAGAGAGAGAGAGTGGGGAGTGAGTTACTAATAAAATATTGTCTTAATTTAAAATATTTGAATCTTTATAATCATCATTGCTACCACCATCATCATAACTACCAGTATCACCACTACCACATCATCACTACTACCACCACAACCAACATCATCACTACTACCACCACAACCAACAGCAGCAGCATCACTACCACCATCAGCAGCAGCATCACTACCACCACAGCCAACATCACCACAACCACCATCAACAGCATCACCACTACCACCACAACCAACATCATCACTACTACCACCACAACCAACATCATCACCACAACCACCATCAGCAGCAACATCACTACCACCAATATCACCACTATTGTATGGCCTTGTGGTTAGAGTGTTTGATTTACAAATGTATGAAAGAAGAGGGAAAAAAAAACAATTAATATATTGTGATAATATGATGCCGTAGGAAATGATTAATAATTTGTCTTGAACAATTTATCACAATTTCTATAAACATGGAACAGATTGAGCAATAATTCCACTGAATTATTCATCTAGTTTCTTTGACAATTTATCAAACAATAAAATGGAGGTTTCTTCTGTTTTTCTTTATTTATTCTTATTTTTATTTTTTGCTGTTTGTTTTGGACAGTGTTTCAATTTAAAATGGTGTGTGTTTTGTTAGTTGCTCTGTTTCTCTATCTCTCTCCCTCTAGTTATCTACCTGTATCTTTCTGTCCTCTTCTCTCTCTCCCGCTTTCTCTCTCTCTCTCCCTCTCTCTCTCTCTCTCTCCCTCTCTTTCTCTCATTGAGAGAGAGAGATGGGTACGTGCTGTGTGTCTATCTAGCTCTTCTCTATCAATCTATTTATGTCCTCGCTCTCTGTCAAGAATTTTGAAAAATTTACAAAATTTGTGAATTATTTCCTTACAAGGATAGTAACTCAACATGTGGTTTTTGCATAAAATTAAGTTGGAAGATTTCAATTTTATTAGGAAATCTTTAAAATGAGTGGTTTTGTTTCATAGAACCAGAGGCAATTTGAGACTAGGTAGGTATCAAAACAGTTAACCTTTCCATGGTTATATTTCTAATGAAATAATCTATTTCAATTAATTATTGAAGAATTTTGAAATATAATAAAATTATTAAGAATTTCATTGCTAAGTAAGTTAATGTATGGTTCCTATATATAATTATGTTGAAAGATTTTAATTTAAATAGGGACCTTTAACTCATTTGATACTAAACAACAGGAAACCATCCCTAGTTCTGCAATACTTCTCTTCTTCTTCGCTTACTTATTCCTGAGAGGGTCATGGGGACAAAGTCCTCACACACTCCTTCCAACAGGTCCTGTCAGAAGCAACCATCTCCAATTGTTTATTTTAAAGTGTTTATATTAATCTAAAAACTTCCCATCCTAATTTTATTAGACAGCATTCAAGTTATGCTCCAAACAACAGCTTAATAAAAAGAAATTTAATTATATTACTAAATTACTCCAAAATCAACATGATTTAGGCTTCCATTAGAAATATGGAAATGAAAGTATCAAAATGGGTGATTTTGTAACATAGAACCAGTGGTGGGTTGACCAGGTTAGTATCAAAATGGTTAAAGATGTTATTCTCTAATGATGGTGGCAGCAGTGGCGAAGAGAAAACACTTTTCCAAGGTGCTGTATGTTCAGTGATATCAATTTTGGAATCAGGTTATTATGAAACAACCTCTTTTAAACATACATGTACACATGACCTGCATTCATACTATAATATATAGGTGCCGATATGGCTGCGTGATTAAGGAGCTCACTTCAGAACCACATGGTTTCAGATTCACTCCCACTGTATGGTGCCTGAGACAAGTGTCTTGGCCAATCAATGCTTTGTGAGTGGAATTTGGTAAGCAGAAACTGCAGAAGCTTGTTGTATCATCATGTAATGTCCACTTTAATATATATATATATATATATATATATATATATATATATATATATATATATATATAGATATATATATATAATATATATAGATAAATAGATAGATAGATAGAGTCTGTGGTGCTGAGACCAAGGAGACTACTAATCATGTGAGTACTCGATACATGAGGAGATGTAGAGTGGGTACAGAGATGTTTAAAATCCCAATAAAGCTTTTTAAGGCTTGCTTAACACACAACCTAAAACCACTTGGCACTGCAGTCGGGATTTGACACATCTATCTATATATATATATATATATATATATATATATATATATATATATATATATGTGTGTGTGTGTGATTATAGTGGAGTATTTTATTATCTTTGGTAAGGTGAGAGAAGCTCTATGCACAGTAAATCCTCAGTTCATCAGGAGTTTAAAACAGACAACTAAGTCATCAACAGTTAAAGTTCTTGTTGTTAAATATATTTATATATATAATCATAATTATCATTAACATCATCATTTTATGTCCACTTTTCATGTTGGCATGTGTGGGATGAATTGCCATGGCCTGAGACTAGAGAGGTCAGAGAACCTCATCATGCTCATACATACCATATTTATTTACATATATATATGTGTGTGTCCCTGTATTTCTATATACACATTCTGTGACTTAACGGTTCAACAAAATTTAAAAAAAGATCGAAAAAATAAACACTGGGGTTAATGTGGTTAACTGAATTCCTTCAAGGTGGTTCTTCAGCATGGCCGCAGCCTAATGCTTGAAACTAGTAAAAGAACAAAGGAATAAAAGAATGTTTAATGTTAAATTGGTTAATGTTGGTTTTATTGGTCTGTAGCAGAATTCTTAATGTGTTTGTTTTTCTATAATGTCTCTTTAATACATTATAACTGACAAACCACTTGTTATATGCTCGGCAGTAAAACCTCATTAAAAAATATATATATTTGAAACTGTCCAAATGTTTTTACTTTAAAGCTTATGTGTTTCTCTCTTAATTGTTTTATATGGTGATGGTTAGAGATTTAGATTATTTTGAATAAAATATATTATGTACATAAATTATATTAACCAGATAAATAATCAGATAATATAATTATTGGGATATGTGTATATCAACCATAATACTACATCATGTGTGTTTGTATGTTTATATATATGTGCACGTGTGAAAGTCTGTGTGTGTCTGTAACTCTTTAAAATTTACATACACAAACATATACACATTACATTTCAGTCATGCTGCTACAATAAGAAGTTTGCTTTCCAATCACAAGATCCTAATTTCTAATTCTATACGTATCCTTGCAAATAGTTATTTCTCCAAAGTTATTCATACATTTAATCCTGTATGTCATTTGTACATATATGCTGAATATTTATGTAATTATATTCTAGAAATAAATTATTAATATAACATTCTTATCTTTAATCACTTCCACATTTCAGTAATTAACATAAACTATAGAGTTTCTCTTATGCAAACTATTAATTAATCAAGATGCAAATTTCCCGGTTTCTATGATTATTATCCAGTAATTCTGCTATATATGGCATTCCAATTCTGATCTCAAAACATTATTAATATTCAACACTATTGACAGCATGGAAAAACAGGTGTTAAATGATAATATATATATATTATTGGGCAAAGAAGTGTCAGGAAATCCCAGTGGAAGGAATCCGCAGTAGAACTAGACTAAGGAAGACCTAGGCAGAAGTGGTGAGAGCTGATCTCAAATCACTGAGAATCACAGAGGAAATGACATGGAAAAACGAGCTTAAAACAATAATGGTGATGATGATGCTCATGCCATGATAAAATACACCCAGTGCACATTGTAAGGAGGTCGACATTAGGAAGGGCATCCAGCTATGGAAATCATGCCAAAAAATTGAATATATGAATAAGACATTCCATTGTAATACCAATAGTGGAAAGGTTGGTTCATCTATTGCAGATTAAAATGGATAATTCCATATAGTCTCCAGTCTCCCATCTTATTTACTTTTAGTATCACAGTGTGTGTTCTGGCAGCTGGGTTTTCTCCAGTGTGGCATGTTGCCAGTCAACTCACTCTTGTACCATCTCCTTCATAAGGGTCAGTCTCTTCAGGTCATACTTCACAACTTTATCTTATTTCTTCCTTGGTGTCCCTTGGTGGAAAAGTATTTAATGCCCCTTATTTGTAGCTAGTAAGCGATGACAGACTGGGAAAAGTATCTGATACCCTTGGAATTACCCTTTACCATTTAAACTGGCCATATTGTTCTCAAATTAAAAAATATAAAAATCTCATAGATTTGATATTACGTGAGATAATGCCTTAACTGTGAAAATACCATAGTAAATATAGAGTAATGTAAATGTTAAAGTGTTAAGAAACAAAAATAAGAAAAAAAGGTGAAAAGCAGTTAAATGTAGGATCCATGTATTGGAAGATCTTGTTTATGGTTGATAGAGCCTTGACAATATATTGCACCTCCATTGAGTTCCAATCTTAGTAGTTTTTTCTTAAGACCAGTGAATGCTGTATTTACTGTGATTATATTATAACTATACTGTAGAGTGTGTGTTCACAACTGTTTATTGACTCAATAGTGAATATTAGTTAATTTGTTTTATGTTTGGTTTTACACATTATAAGATATTATACAAACTTAAGAATGAAATGAATGCTGTATTTATTAAGTGATTATATCATAACTATACTGTGTAGTATGTGTGTGTGCATTCATAACTGATTGTAGATAGAATCCATTGAGAGAGGTGATAAGAAACAAAACAATATTATTTCAATGTGTGTTTATATGTTAAGAGATTGGCTGACTGTATAAAGTCAGCTGAACACAGTTACTGTGATTCCCAACCACTTGTCTGTCCAGTCGACTGTCTTACATCTTACATATGTTGGACAATGTATTATCTTACAAGATATAACAGCTTGTTTCAAATGTTTGTCTTGTAACTAGTCCACTTTTATGACCAAATTTCTGATGAAATACACTGTATTCTAATTAACTCTTAACATCTTATACTCCATGAAACCAAATTAGCAAAACATTCTTGAAAAGTACAACACATTGCTGTAATTGCTTCATTTTAAAAATTCAAGTCTTTACCCAAATTTTCACAACAGTCTGTCCACAATGAAAGATAATATAAACATTAATAATTATTTCATTATTAAGATTGTGTGTCATCATGACCATCATTTAATGGTCTGTTCTTTCTTTACTGGCATGGGTTAGATAGGTTATTACTGATCGAGTCAGTACCCAAGGGAAGTCAATTCCAGGGAACCCTGTCTTGTATATGTTCCAGTTTTAGTATGGTATTTATAATGCCCTGTCTACCACCTATCACTTTACTGATACGTGATTTTATTATGGCACCAGCACTATATATGTGTGTGCGTCAAGGGTACATCAACTTCTCTAGTATTGGTGGCATAATAAATTGCACCCGATACACTCTGTAAAGTGATTGGAAACCTTGCCAAACTAAAGTTTAAGAAGATTCTTAAGTTATGCCAAAGACATGAAAAACGTCGCTAGTGCTGGTGCCACAATAAAATGTACCCGGTCTACTCTGTAGAATGCAGGAATGCATGTAAGTTAGATGCAGCCCCTGGACCGCCTGAGAGGTTTTAGTGGCTCCAATTAAGTACTGATGGTTAGTGAGTCTGTGATCACACACACACACACACACACACATATATATAGTTTAGCAAAGTTTAAGCACAAGATAGATAGATAGATACATTCTCCAGAGGCAACCTGCTGCACTTCAGGCTGAGGAGGGTAAACTCTCCAAATATTGGTTGCTCTCCGACAGGTTTGCAGTCGAGCCCATGGCAGTGGTATCCTTGGCCCCAGGACCACCTCCCGGCTCACCACCATTGGCACAGAGTTGGCTACCCATAACTCGCGAGCTGGAATGGTTCTTCCAATGCATCTCCCTCACCATCTGCCAGTGCTGCAGGGTGACCTCTTTGCTCATAATAGTGAGAGATGGGGAGAGCGGGAGAGACGGTCGTAGTGACAGTGGGAGTTTGGTTCTTTTGTGTTCAGACCTGGTGTACATATCTCACTATTTATCTATCTGTGTATCACACCAGCAGCAATCATAGATAACTGCACAGAACCATGTAACTACATTGCCAGCAATTGTCAACAATTAATTGCATGAGGAATAGTTTTTAAAAAGATTATTCCTCCCCCATTTTCTATATTTATTCTCATTTCCATTATTCTTTTAGTTTTTTTTTTATTTTATATATTATCATTATTATTTCTTTTTCTCTCTCTCTCTCTCTCTCTCTCTCTCGCTCTTCTTTTCTCTTTTTTTTTTCTTCTGCTAATCTTCCAGGAACCTAACCACTTCAGCCCCCCTCCTCCTCCAGACCCCTTTCAATCATGTTAATATCTATATTTTTATTTATTTGTATCCTTACTTCTACCCACAACCCCTAAAAAACTATTTTTCTCTCTTGATACAAGGCATAAACACACACATACCACAAGACAAAAGATTAACTCTATATCTACACCTAAACTGACCTTCAGTCCCCACTTTGATACACCTCCCCACACACACATTAAAAATGCTAGCTGGCCATAAGTATGAATTTTCTATTTTTAACTAAGTGAATTCAATTGAATTCCTGACCTGTTGAACCCCACCTCCATCTTCACCACCACACCTTCATAAAGAACATATATATATGAAGAAATTTTGACAGAAAACTCACATATATTTGAACTGTTCACAGAATACATGAAAAAACATTTTTTTAAATATCTAATATTTTGTAAGATTTTTTTACCAATCGAAACCGTTTATATTTAATGCAATAATTATAAAATTATTCATTCTGTCGGATTAATGAAAAAATAATCTTTAAATGTACTTCTGTGCATTTTCAGCTTCACTTTTTAACTATAGGTGGATTAGCAGTAATCGGTAGAGGGTCTGACGCCATGCTCTACAGCAAAACGTTATGGCTCTTTATGGTCTGAGTTCAAATCCCGCCGAGGTTAACTTTGCCTTTCATCCTTACGGGGTCGATAAAATAAAGTACCAGTAATACACTGGGATAATTGCTGGTCTTGTGCCGAAAGTAGAAACAATTGTATATATATATATATATATGTGTGTGTGTGTGTATAATATATATGTGTATTTATATATATATATATAAAATTATAGTTAAAGAGTGAAGGTGAAAACTTATATAATGCCCCAACCGTGGTTTCTGAAACTCAATATACAGTACCTGGAATTCCAAGACATTGGAATAAACAATACTGGAAGAACTGAAGTGTCTTCATCAGGGGGCGAATTCCTCACAAGAATAAAGGGACAAGTTGAAAATTTATTATACATACCAATTCACTGCTAGATCTTATATGGTGAACAAGATGTTGTATCATTGAATTACCATATGAATATACTCCACCCAAAGGGACAAGCTGAATATATATCATATAATCCATGCTGTTTATAGACCACATGGGAAAGCAGCATGACACAACACTGAAATACTGTATGAAAATGTTCTACTCAGGACAATACGATGGGTTTATGTCGACGCTAGAACTAGCAACCAAAAACCGTCTAAATCAGCTCAAACAATGAAGGAGCAGTCATTATATATATATATATATATATATTCAACTTGTCCCTTTGGATAGAGTATATTCATACAGTAATTCAATGATATAACATATGTATAGTAATAAGAAAATAAGAATATTTATATTTATATATGTTTGATACAACTATGAATAAGTACTAGCCGGTTACCGGTATGATAAAAGGCTCAATGCAAATTTTCAAGTGTTTTACAGAGCCGAGATACAAAGTGTTAAAACGATCAAATTTTAGTTTAGAACATTTATTTGCTGACAATTGTTTCTTCCAGAAGGAAGTCTGGAATCATCAGAGCATAGGGAATGTCGAAACATGTTACTAAAATCCTAGTCATTTAGAACATTTAGGGTACATAATTGTTGTTAGTGTCATAGGCATCATGTGGAGAGTCAGGAGTTAAAAAGATGTTCTGTTTGAAAGAACACGATTACAGGCAGCACTGGTTGGAAGTGTAATAGGTATAAGTAAAAAGCATAAGCAAAAAAATACAGGAGTCAATACAGTCAATAAGGCATGTATGAGGAAAGAGTTATAATGCAGTTGAAATAAACATGTTGTGTGGGGGTGTTAAAGCATGTTATAATTGTTATAAATGTTTAAGATAGTGTACAATTTGTTAGAGAGGCATGTGGTGATAATGTAGGTATTTGTTATGCAAGGTGTAATGAATGCAAAGCACGTGATAGAGTTGGGTATGTGATTTTCATTTAAGTGTTTTTGTGTTGTAGTTCGTATGTATATGTATGTGTATATGTTGTTTGTTACAGCTATTAATCATGGGATTATTTTGAGTCGTTTATAGTCAATAGGTGTTTGTTAAATGTAAATTCCACTGAATTACTGGCCATGTTGTTATTGTAGGTATATTATCTTATGCAATTTTTATCTACAAATTATCTTTTCTGGGGTTTGTATTAACTGTTATTTGGCTGTTGGTAAACCGTTAGGTTGCTTAATTTTATAAGTTTACACAGGAAGTTGTAAAGGGAGTTAATCAAACATGCCTTATTGACTGTATTGACTCCTGCATTGTACACCAATTTTCCTTGTTTATATGGTGAAGCATAAACAAATTGAGAGAGAGACTAAGCATAAGAGGTATCAAATGTTGTGTTCTGGAGAGGAGATTGCGTTGGTATGGCCATGTGATGCGTATGAAGGACGACAGCTGTATAAAAAAGTGCAGAGCAATGAAAATTGATGGAAGCTACGGAGTGGGTAGACCAAGAAAAACCTGGGACGCGGTGATAAAAACTGACCTTGCTCACCTACACCTCTCTAAGACAATGTCACTGAATTAAGATCTTAGGCGCCATGCAGTTGTACAGAAAAGCCACCTTCCCTTGCATACAAACCTACAGTCAGTAGGCACCTCTTAACCCAATATACACCCCACCCCATACACCCTACCCCATCCTCCCATTTCCGTCCTCTGTGTCGGTTACACAACAAAAAGCACTCATTCCACACTGTAAAGTAGGAGACACAGTAAAAAGGCTCCCAGTCCACACTGTAAAAGTGGTTGGTGTTAGGAAGGGCATCTAGCTGTTGAAAACTGCCAGAGACACTTCTGTGTGAGCAAGACATGTTCTCCTGACCAATCCTGCATCAAATGGAACAAAACCGTCTAACCCATGCTAGCGTGGAAGATGGATATTAAATGATGAATCCGTTCCCGTATGACCAAGACAAGGTCAACTGACCAGACATTGCCCACAACAGGACAACTCGGCTAACCCATGCTAGCATAGAAGAATGGACGTAAAACGGTGATGATAATGATGATATATATATAATGATATTAATGAAAATTATTGTGTACAGTGCTCAGGAGTACTACAACTCATCAAGGTGCATGTATAGTACATAGAATAATGTACAAAAGTCAGGAAAGTGAACAGTGTGTGTGAATCATGATATACACATGCACATGCATGTGTGTGCGTGGAGGGGGAATATCGGGTGTAGAGTTGGAAAATTTTAAGAAGCATGGAAGTTTTGAAGGATGCAGTGTCCCACAACTAACAACTGATGCAGGTAGTTTGTTCCACTGCTTCAGCAACTCTGAACGGGAAAAAATGTTTCCGAAAGTCATGGGTGCTGTACTGTTTTCTGATTTTGTAAGCATGTCCACAGGTATTAGACATATGGAATTCAAAAAGGTGCCCAGGGTTGTTGGAAAGATGGTTAATAATCTTGTGGGTGTCTACCAAGTCAGTTGCTAGATATCAGAGCTTTAATGTATCCATGCCCAGGGAAGCAAGGCGTTCAGTGTATGGTAGATGCCTGATGGAAGGGTATTTGTTTGGTTGCACGTCTCTGAACAGTTTCCAGGGGCTCATACTCTTTCTGTCTAACAAATTCACTCACAAGGTAGTGGTCAACCAAAAGCTATAGTAAAAGACACTTACTCAAGCTACCATGAGTTGAATAGAGTTCAGTCATGTGATTGCAAAGCAAACTGCAGCAAAACATTCTTGACAATTACAAAACAGCATTGTGATTGCATCACATTAAAAATTAGTCTTTAACCTTTAGCATTTACATTATTCTAAACCCATGCTAACGTGGAAGATAGACGTTAAACGATGATGACGATGATGATTTTCACATTAAAGGCTTTATCTCACATAATATCGAATCTATGATATTTTTATGTCATTTATTTTGAGAACAATACATTAACATCAGTATGAGCAGCCGGTTACAGCTAGTTTGAACAGAAAGAGGTAAGAGAATTCTGGCCAGATATGGCCGGTTTAAATGCTAAAGGGTTAACTCTAATACTGCAAATAATTTTCACAATGACCTGTCCACTAATAAAGATACCACAAACATTTGAATTTAAAAAACTTTACTTTAAAATATTTTTATGCTAAATCATTACATGTAAAGAGTTAACACATTTAAAATATTTAAATGATATTTAACACTTTCACTATTTTTAGTTTATATGTTTATGTAAGAGATAACTTTATTTTCCTGTTGTTATACATTGCCAAAAAGGTAGTATTGCATCGTTTTCAGTATAAAATAGTTGCAATAGTTGCACCATATAACCAGCATTGATTTTACTAAGGTTGGCTGTTGATCAACACAGTCTTAAATAACTTGTCTTCACATTTAGTTTTCAGTAAAATTTCTCACTGTTTTCTTTTATAACATTTTCATTCTGATTTCATTTATTTTGCCCTTTTTGTATATGTGTGTGACTGGGAGTGTTTCTGCATTTTATATGCTATGGAATAACAGAGAGAGATGGGAAGGGATTGTAGTAGGAGAGAAGTGGAGATTGCTATGTGTGTGTCATCATCATCATCATCATCGTTTAACGTCCATCTCCCACGCTAGCATGGGTTTGGACGGGAATTTTCCCACTTGAGGCAAGATTGGTTGTCTTGCTCGTATAGGACTGTCTGGCGGGTTTTCTACGGATGGATGCCCTTCCTAACACCAACCACGTTTACAGTGTGGACTGGGAGGTTTTTACCGTGTTACCTACACGGCCACATTTCAGCGTGGACTGTGTGTTTTTTTGTCGTGTTTTTTTTTGTGTGTGTGTATATATATATATATATATATATATATATGTATTAATTATTTTACCAAACACCATTAGTTATATCTTTTTCACCTACATCTTTCCAGTTCTTATATATGAAAACGAATGTATATATATATATATATGTCTAATGGTAGCTAAGATGCTTCCATAGGCGGTATGCCAGTTGAGCACTCTATGCTCCTACGGAGCAGAGTATGATAGAATGGAAAACGAAAAATCAGTGATGCATCAGAACTCAATTTATTGTGTGTTACAATTGTTTCCCCGCCGATCAGCTCGAGGTGCTATCTGTGTGTGGATCGACCTGACTCTGGATTCACAAGTTCCTCGGACACGTCTATTGATTTCGGAGCAAGAGGATATCCGAAACAATTGTAACACACAATAAATTGAGTTCCAATGCATCATTGATTTTTCGTTTTCCATTCAATATATATATATATATATACACACTTCAACAGCATTCTAATAAAAGTGTATATACATTTTTAGGAGACACTATATGTATATATATATATAGTGAAAGAATGAAGAGTAATATGGTTGGCTGTACAATAAGGGGCTTTATTTCAAGTACTGACAATTGTTTCATTGATCAGGTGAGTTTAGAGGTCGCTAATCGTGTCACTTGATCTCCAATATATTATTTACCTCTGATCAACACATCAGAGCACGTAGATGTGTTGATCAGAGGTAAATAATGTATTGGAGATCAAGTGATGCAACTTCAAGCGATTAGCGACCTCTAAACTCACCTGATCAATGAAACAATTGTCAGGACTTGAAATAAAGCCCCTTATTGTACAGCCAACCATGTTACCCATCATTCTTTCACTATTATTACTCTAAGTATAACCTGCATAGGAATTACCGCGAACTCGCTGCATAACTATGGAAGCATCTTGTTGAGTCAAACAAAGCCGTACGTTAAAACTATCCACGACACAGAGTACTCACAACCTTTAACTGGATTACCCATAACGATAACTTGTTATCCCATATATATATATATATATATATATATAATATATATATATATATATATATAATATATATATATATATATATATATATATATATATATATATATATATATATATATATATATATATTACTTATTTAGAGAGAGAGAGAGATTAAGAAAAATAAATACACACACACATTTAGAGAGAAAGAGATGTGGGGGAGATTGTAAATGACTTATTAAATGTTATTAGTGCTAATAAAGCAACAGTTTAACACACAGATATCTATATATCTATATATATATATATATATATATATATATATATATATATATATATATATATATATATATATATATATATGTGTGTGTGTGTATATACTTGTATTCTAGAAAGATCTAATCTAACATTAGAGAAAGAGATAACCATTAATAATAAAAAAAACACTTCTCTTTAATGTCTCTCTCCCCCTCCCTCCCCTCTCCCTCTCTCTCATTAATATCTTCCCACCCCCACCCCCTGTTAGTGTGCTGTTGGTGTTTGCAGTTATTTTTTGCAGTTAATTTTACTTCAACGCAGTCGACCATATAATAATCTTTTTATAACAGAATGATATAACACTTCTGCAATGTCTGTGTGTGTATGTGTGTGTGTTTCTGTGTGTATGTGTGTGTGTGTTTCTGTGTGTGGGTGTGTGTGTGTGTTTGTGTGTGTGCACTGGGTGTGTAATGAGAAAGCAGAGATGAATTGAGAAAAATAAGGTATAAGAGGAATCAGATGTGTGCAATAGAGGAGATTACACTGGTACAGACATGTAATATATATGAAGTAGACTTCTGCAATGCCTCTGTCTTGTGTGTGAAGACATGTGGCATAATGGTTAGAATGTTACATTGCGTGCCAGATCATGACACTTTATTTCATATTGCTGCAGTCTACTGGCAACACTGGCCACCGTCGTGACCTCGGGCATACTTGGAACAAGATCGGAACATTGGCGGCCCGTCTGAGGAAGGAGCCTTGCAAGGTGGGGTGGCTGTTGCAGCAGGTGTCGCTGGCCATTGTCTGTGGGAATGCTTTTGAGTTCTTGTCCATTGGGTGCAGCCCCAATACCGCCACGCCCTAAGCCCAAATCCCATCACCCTTTTCCCCCTCCCCATTCTTCTGTGACATTATAATAATAATGAAATTATTGTGTACAGTGCTCAGGTGCACTTACATTCCATTCTTTCTTCTCAATCCATTTTTTTTCATTTTCTATCAAGTTGTTTTTACTATTCATCATCACCATCATCATTTTACGTCCGCTTTTCCCTGCTTGCAAGGGTGGGACGGGAACTGATTCTGGCTTGATTTCTACAGCTGGATGCCCTTCCCAACACCAACCTCATTTACAGTGAGTGCTGGGTACTTTTTTGCCGTGGCACCTCTACGACCACTTTACAGTGGAATGATAGGGACCCCAGTCCTATCATCTCATTTCTACAGCTGAGTAAACTGGAGCAATGTGAAATAAAGTGTCTTGCTCAAGGAAACAACACATCACCCGGTCTGAGAATTGAACTCACAACCTTTCGATTGCAAGCCCAATGCTCTAACCACTAAGCTATGTGCCTCCTATTATAAACATCAATAAAGAATTCATTAGTGAAAAAAAAGGAAGAATAAAAATGAGTTGTACCTGAAATTGAAAGGGTCAGTTTTATTACACATTGTAGAACATCTAGAAAGGTTCATGTCATAAAACATCTATATCAATTTACGTCATAAGTTATCTGGTATAGTTCTATACCATTGTATGGTTCTAGGTCATAAAGTATTTGGTATGGTTCTATATCATGGTATGTGGTTCTACATCATAAGTTATCTGGTATAGTTCTGTGTCATGAAGTATTTAACATTCCAAATGAAATGAAAAATGAAATAGACAGCTCCCACCTAAATAGGTTTAGCTGGTTTCCTATGAGGTTGCATTTCAAGGGAGCTTTCTCAGGTGTTCTAATAATAGGGACCACAGTCCTATCATGTTGTTAGAGCTGACTCCCACTTATATAGCTTTAGCTGGCCTCCTATGAGGTATCTCATAGGAGGTTTCTTGGGTGTTTCAGTGATAGAGGCCCTCAGTCCTGCCATGAAAAGCAATGTGAAATGAAGTGTCTTGCTCATGAACTCAACACACTACCCTGTTCAGAAATCAAACCTACAACTTTGTAATCATGAGTTCAACACCCCGAACCACGAAGCCATGCGCTTTCATGTGCTTCCATATGAACTTACACAATAACTACTTCCCTTGTAAATATATTAGATTAATAACATGAAATGAAGTGTCTTGCTCATTATTCACTGCCTTATTCAGGAATCAAACCCACAATCTCATGGTTGTGAGTCCTACACCCTAACCACTAGGCCACACACCTTCCAATGGTTCCATATGGAGCACTTCCCTTACAATTCACCACTTCCCTTGCAAATGTTTAATTACATTAATAACAGGAACTTAATTTAATTGATTCTCTGCCTCATTAATTTCATTTACATCGTCATCAAAAGATAAGTTGAAGTGGAAGAGAAATAAATTCTGCTTCAGATTTGCAATGGAGGGGGGGGGGGGGGGGCTGCGTGGGAGGGGAAAGAACTCAACCAAAATACAAAAAAAATGCTTTACAATGTAATATTTACAGTGGCTGTTATACTAACGGTAATGATTATCACTATAAATGGTTTTCCATAATTGTTCTGTCGAAGGACATCAGTACTACTAATAAATGCATGAATTTATCATCATGGGAACAGCTGAAAATAAAGAAAATGTATTATATAAACATCTGCTTTGAAAAATCTCTGATGTGAATCCACAATTTCATAATAAATTTCCTATCATTTTCTTGTCCTTCATTTAATCCTTTTTAATACCAAATCCCCTGAAACTGCTCCTAGCTTTGTGATACAAAACTGTTTGATTTTAAATGTTCATCATCATCATCACCACCTCTGCTTAATGCCTATTTTCCACGCTTGCATGATTAGATGGATAGTCACATTGGGGCCAGAGAGGTCAGGTGACTACAATTTAATCATACATTCCACTTTCGACTCGGTATCTATGGCTGGAAGCCCTTCACTTTATAGCTGCTACTGAAAGCATTTTATCATGACTCTGGCACGACCACCTTACATGGTGAACTGAGAGCTTTTTGTTGTGGCACCAGCACAACCACCTTACACTGGACAGATCATCATCATCGTTTAATGTCTATCTTCCATGCTAACATGGGTTAGACGGGTTTGTCCCATTTAGAGGCAAGTTGGGTCAGGTGCCTGTGTCTCATTCATATAGGACTGTTTCTGGCTGGTTGTCTACGGTTGGATGCCCTTCCTAATGCCAACCACATTTACAGTGTGTGCTGGGTGCTTTTGTTATGACACCTACACAACCACATTTACAGTGTGTGCTGGGTGCTTTTGTTATGACACCTACACAACCACATTTACAGTGTGTGCTGGGTGCTTTTGTTATGACACCTACACAACCACATTTACAATGTGCGCTGGGTGCTTTTGTTATGACACCTACACAACCACATTTACAGTGTGTACTGGGTGCTTTTGTTATGACACCTACACAACCACATTTACAGTGTGTACTGGGTGCTTTTCGCTGTTTCTTTTATATGACCACTTTACAGTATGGGGGGCTGAGTGCTTTTTGGTGTGTCTTTTACATGACCACTTTACAGTGTGGGCTGGGTGCTTTTTGCTGTGTCTTTTACACGACCACTTTACAGTGTGGGCTGGGTGCTTTTTGCTGTGTCTTTTACACGACCACTTTACAGTGTGGGCTGGGTGCTTTTTGCTGTGTCTTTTACACGACCACTTTACAGTGTGGGCTGGGTGCTTTTTGCTGTGTCTTTTACACGACCACTTTACAGTGTGGGCTGGGTGCTTTTTGCTGTGTCTTTTACACGACCACTTTACAGTGTGGGCTGGGTGCTTTTTGCTGTGTCTTTTACACGACCACTTTACAGTGTGGGCTGGATGTTTTGTGGTACCAACATAATCTATATGTATATATATATAATAAAATAACAAGAGGCTGGACTGGTGTTATTTTATAATAATTAACTCCATACTCGCACCACCAACAACACAAACGATAACGGGTGAGTTGCATTACGTCGAGTGCTCTCTCTAATATTAGATCAAGGTTGACCATACGGAATGACCAGTTCTATCCAGTGGTGAACCAACAAACCTAAATGAATATATATATACATTTATCATGATAATGATATACATATACATAATTGTGTGTTGTTTTCTTCTTTTCAAGAATGTCTTGATAATGTAATTTTATGTGGTACAAGACATATGGAGTTAAAACAAACAGCTTTGTATGGTAGGACCAGGGGCTGTTTTGAATCAAAATGGTTAATCAGCCCTTGAAAGATGAAAGACTAAGCTACCCCCCCCCCCCCCCCCCAATCGAGGTTTCAGCTGAGAATATAAAGAGACGTAAGTATATTAGTTTGGCACCACACTCTACTATTTCTGTAATTCCTAACTTACATTTGGTGGGTGGGTGAGAGGGTATTTGGTAGATAAATGAGTTCTTAAAATAAATATGTGGAGTACTGTCTAATTATATGGCTTGCATGAGTTAACACGAAACTGTGCTATGTATGTATGTGTAAGTATTGTGTATGTGTTCATGTGTATCGTGGAGTGTGTATGTGGTGTGTGTGTATGCATGCATATGTGTTTATGTGGTATGTGTGTGTATGTGCTGGGTATATATATATTATATGCATGTATATATGTTGTGTTTATGTGTATGTGCATATTTGTTCATGTGTGTGCTGTGTTGCTATGTATGTGGTACATGTGTATGTGATGAGTGGGTGTATCCACACATGTATATATGTACATATGTATGTGTGTTGACATATTTATATATATGTGTGTATTGGTGTGTGTGTGTTTATATATATGTGTAGTGGTTTGTTTGTGTGTATATGTTTATATGTGTGTGTGTGTGTATGTTTCTAACCAACAATTCAGTGTTGTATAGTAAACATAACAGAAAATGTGACCTCAATATGCAACTTCACCTTGATGTGTGTGCATGCATGTGTATATATATATATATATATATGTGAATGTTTGTGTGTGTGTGCGTGTGTATATACAGGTTGTCCTAAAAAATACCTGTACAGGTAATATTTATTAGAATGCTGTTCAAGTGTGTATACATTGGGGGGGGGCACCCTGTATGTATGTGTGCATATATATGTGTGTCTGTATAAATAGGGAGACACAAAGGAGGTTTTGTTTACAAACAGCTAGCGTATTTGAAAATTAGGTAGTCACGTGTGCTTACGCTGTATTTGACTAAATAGAATTAGTCTGTTAGTTGGGATTTCAAAAAAACTATCGGAATGAAAAAAATGATGAGTATCGACGTACATGGGACACAAACCCATATCTTTGGTTTGCCGGACCAATGTGTTACCATTACATCAACACGCCACCCATGCTTCCTTCGATTCAATTAGAAGTTATATAACCAAAGCAGGTATATATATATATATATATATATATATATATATATAAATAGGGAGACACAAAGCAGGGTTTGTTTACAAACGTCTAGCGAATTTGAAAATTGGGTAGTAACATGTGCTTACACCGTATTTGACTAAATAGAATTAGTCTGTTAAGGGGGGGGGGGGTAGAACCAAAATATTGAGTAGAGAGAGAAAGAAGAATTATAATGTTGTATATAACAATGTTTTCTCCTGTTAAAAAACATTTAAAAGGAAAGAAGCCAATCATCAGATTGAACCAAAGAAACTGTTTATTTTAGTCTTTCTATCTGTTGCAATTCTTGGTTTTATATATGGTTGGCATTGGGAAAGGCATCAAACTGTAGAAACCAAACCAAAAATAGAGTGTACAAGCAGTTTGCAATGTCCTGAACGTAACAAACCGTGTAACACATAAAAGCATGGAAAATAGACTTTTGAAAATATGTTTCCATTGGCCTTTCCATTGCTAATACTCTCTGCAAGTTACGAATTGTCATCATCAGCTAATGTATCTTGTTTAGAATAGGTACCCCATACATCTGTGTGCCATAGAAGGCAACTAAAATGGTTTTGCTCCAGGTAGCGCATACAGCTTGATGTTTACATCCGTTTTTCTATGCTTACATGGATGGGATGAGATCCTTTTCTGGCAAGTGTTTCTATTACCAAATGTTCTTTTTGATACCAACTCATACCTTAATCTAAATATAGTAAAAACCATTTGCGTTTTGTCAAACTACTTTGCTGCATGACATATTGTTTATGATGGACATAAACAATTGTTACCACCTGTTTTATAAGCAGTATTATTGTGATATTTGCAGCAACTGACACACACAACCGCTCACACGTATTTATATTGAGTTTCCATCTACCAAATTTAGTCACGAGGCATTGGTGGGCTTGGGGCTATAGTAAAAACCACATGCCCACGCAGAAGAATAGAACCCAGGACCACATGGTTGTAAAGCAAACTCGTTAACCACAATATATAAAATAATTATTGATATAAAATTGCCTATTCAGTTGTATATACAGGGTGGCCCAAAAAAATGTATACATGTGTACAGGCAATATTTATTAGAATGCTGAAGTGTGTATACATTTTTTGGCACACCCTGTATTTACAAAGTTGAAGAAAAGGGGGAGGCAAACTGTACATCCTTTGCAGAATACTATCTCGGCTGTACCCCACTGACAAGAGGGTGAAAGGATTGCTGCAGTTCAGTTTATATAATATCAGACTTGCCGTCCTCTTAAAACCCAAATGGGGGGAGTACCATGAAAAAAGTGCCCCAAAACGGAGAGAAATGAGGCAAAATAGGGAGATTTTACATATACCCATTTTCACAAGAGAAGACATCTCTCACCAACCGCAAAGTGGGTGGGAGATCTCCCCATAGGATAGAGAGAGTTGACAGGTCTGTAATATATCACTATAACTATAACATATTTTTGTCACTTCTTTTCACAACCAAACAGATCATCCTCTGGAGATTTATATGTTCTAAAGAAAACTTTTCACTACCAACTTGAATATTATATAATCGTTATATAATTGTTTCTACTTTTGGCACAAAGCCAGCAAATACTCAGTGTATTACTGGTACTTTATTTTATCGACCCCTGGTGGTGATGTTATTGTTTCTAGTGCTGTTAGTGCTGATGTTATTGTTGTTAGTGTTGTTGATGGTGATATTATTGATGCTGTTGTTGTCGTTGCTAATGTTGTTGTTGGTGGTGTTGTTGTTATTGTTGCTAATATTGTTGGTGGTGATGTTATTGTTGTTAATACTGTTGTTGCCGTTGTTGGTGATGATGTTATTGTTGCTAATGTTGTTGGTGGCGGTGATCTTATTGTTGTTATTGTTGCTAATGATCTCGTTGTTGTTGGAGGTGGTGGTGGTGGTGCTGTTATTGTTGCTAATGCTGTTGTTGTTGGTGGTGATGATGTTATTGTTGCTAATGTTGTTGGTGGCGGTGATCTTATTGTTGTTATTGTTGCTAATGATGTCGTTGTTGTTGGAGGTGGTGGTGGTGGTGCTGTTATTGTTGCTAATGCTGTTGTTGTTGGTGGTGATGATGTTCTTGTTGTCTCTGTTGTCATTATTGTTGTTGGTGGTGATGTCACTGTTATCATTGTTGTTGTTATTGACATTATGATGGCCCTTTACAGTCTGAGTTCAAATCCCGCCGAGGTTAACTTTACCTTTCATACTGATGGAGTCGATAAAATAAAGCACCAGTAATGTACTGGGGTAATTGCTGGCCTTGTGCAAAAAAAGTAAAAACAATTATTGACATTATCGTTGTTGTCATTATTGTCATCTTTATTGCTGTTGTTGTTGCACTCATATCGATGTTGCTATAGTTGCATTTCTGTTTCTGTTGTTGTCACGTTGATGTTGTTGTCATCTTCATTGTTGTTGTTGTAACCACATAGTTGTTGTATCTATAGCTAATCAATATCCGCCTCAGTGTTACCATGTTTCAATATATTTGATTTATTTCTCAAATCTGTTCATCTTTCTCGAAATACATCACTGAAATTTAATAAGTTTTCAATCAGTTCCTTCGTTTGTTTTTCTCTTCACAATCTATATTATAATTCTGCTTGTTCTAATAATTAATGGAAACATTTCATAACTGTCCACATGTTAATTAGTTCATAATTTCTGTTACTAATAAGCTCTCTCTCTCTCTCTCTCTCTCTCTCTCTCTCTCTCTCTCTCTCTCTCTCTCTCTCTCTCTCTCTCTCTCTCTTTCTTCTTCTTCTTCTTCTTCTTCTTCTTCTTCTTCTTCTTCTTCTCATTAAAGCTATATCCCCCTCCCTACATTTTCTTTTACTCTCTTTCTACTCATCCTCTCTCCATCTTCACTACCTTATATATATATATATATATATATATATATATATATATATATATATTATACACAAAACAGACGGTTTGTACATCCTGTATTTATTGTACATCCTGTATTTATTGCATACTCTTGTTATACGTATTTCAAAGACGTCAAAGTGATTGCATAATAAAATGTTGACCTGTTCTCATCAGACAGGTGTAAAGTTGTAATGTTTTTGTTTTTGCTGTGTTACTATAGTTAGAAACGTAGTGGTAATAGTCCACTACATTAGGCATATGGTGTACTTGAATGTGTGTGTGTGTGTGTGTGTGTGTACGCACGCGTTTATTTCATATGGAAATGACTTCTATATGACTAGAACTACTTTATTCATTTGAAATCGTCAGGATTTTCCTGGTGATTTCAACTTGTAAACATAGAATAAGTGATACGCAGAGGAAAATATGGGCGGCGTCGATTGGGGGTCGATGACCGGAGTGTTTTACACTTGTTGCCAATTTTGTGATATTATCTGAGACGCACACGGCTCCCCTCCTCTTCTTTTGGAAGATACATGCATACATTACATACACGCTCGCATGCACACACATAGATGCACACACACACACACACACACACACACACACACACACACATACCTACATACATACATACATACATACATACCTACATACATACATACATACATACATACATACATACATACATACATACATACATACATACATACATACATACATACATACATGCATCACTACCAGCACCATTGCAACCCTCTCTCATTCATTCACATTTCTACCAGCTTCCCACCCGCTATCTTTACCAACACCCCTTCATTCGTCACTACTGATACCTCAACCATAATCATCACCACCAGCTTCCTTCCACCATCACCATCAGCTTCATTCCACTATCACAGCAGATAAACACCCTGAGTTAACTCCCATAACAAACTGTCTGTCATCCACGTGTTATTGTTGTTAGTTGTTGGTGAGACAGGGAGGAATTATTACGCCATAGCTATGACGAGAATGTTTCCCTGTTCAGCACTACCTTACTTAATAACAAGCATCTTCCTCTACCACCTTTAATTCTAAATAAAATAGTTCTGTTTCGATGATGAAGCAGTGTTATTTACTTTAATATATCCACGGTAAGTAGTACAATATCACAAAATTCTCGTTTCATAGCTCATTGATGAGTAAATCTTTACCTGTATGTATGTATATGTATACAGGAGTGTGTGCCGGTATGTGTAGCAGTGATCTTGTATGAGTCGTGTTTATATCTATGTGTGTGTATATATATATATACACATACACAGACACACATATATAGTATAAGTAAAGTTTCATACACTTAACATGTATGTGCTACCAATGGTTTCGGTGGTCCAGTCAGGGTCACCACTGTATAATGGAGGACGAACTTTCAAACCGGCCCTTTGTTCAGACACGTGTATAAAAATATGAAGAAACAAAATTGTATATATATATATATATACAAACACACATGACGTATTATTATGGTTGATCTATGTTATGGTATGGTCCCGTAACTCATGATGGAATCGTAGGGGCACCGTGGTGACATACAGTCTCTTTGCATATAAATATATATATAGAGAGAGGAGGGGGGTATAAACCCGACCGCGACTCAAAGCGGTTTCAGCTTTTGTGTAGCATGTTTTTCAAAGGTGGACGCCGATGAACAGGGTTGCTGAATACAAGCCTAAACCGCTTGGTGTCGCGGTCGGGCTTATACCTTCCTCTATACCCGCTCTGCTTCTTTCCATGCATTAAGTACACCCATGATTTCTGGTTTCCCTCGGTCGCTGCACCACAAACTTTCTCTCTCTCTCTCTCTCTCTCTCTCTCTATATATATATATATATATATATATATATATATATATATATATGATGGCTGCCCCCTCGTTATCGAGCATGGCCATTGCACGATATACCATTATTAATAATTATTAATTAATTCTATCGTGCAATGCCTGTGTGTGAAGATATTTTTTAAAGTGAGGAAAGACTGTGCACTGAGCCAATCCCACTCTCTGAGCAACAGTAGCTATAACCTGAAAAGAAGAAAAGATCAACATCATCGGTAACTAGTGAGCCGCAGGTTTTATATCGGAATTATCCCAGTTTCCTAGAAGAATGCCCTGACAAAGGCTAGGGGTCCTTCACTCCCAGTGGTTTAACCGCGCGATCGGGTGTCCAGCCCGACTATTTCTATGTCCCTGCGCATATACATACACCTACACCCATGTATTTACACATATACATATACATACATATGTACATGTATATATACATATTTACACACTTTTGGATGGCCGTATGAGTTCTTCCGCCCTTTGTCAGGTTTTGTTTTTTGTCCTTCAAGGTGTCCAAAATCACCCTCCGCGCCATGTAAACTTGGTATACATACATACACATACATACATACATACATACATACATACATACATACATACATACATACATACATACATACGTACATACACACAATGCATTTCCTTTCTCACTCATGTTTCTACCTTAGGCAATTAGCTTTACTGTCACAAGGTCCTGGGTTATAACCTTTCATTTGTCCCTGCAAATAATTATTTCTCCAAAGTTATCCATACGTTTATCACTGCATGTCATTTATACATACATGCTGAACATTTATGTATAGCCCTTTTCTCCCCCCCCCCCCTTTTTTTAATGTCTTTCCACCACTCCCCCACACACCCTCGGAACTCTCTTCCTAACCACTGTTCTCTTGATGAAGGGCTTATGTCCGAAACGTCGTCCCCCACCCCTCACTCTCAAGCGTGAAACTAAAAACCATATCATTTATACTGCCTCTCTGTTTTTTGTTCCCTGTTCATTTATTAAACTATATATATTATATATATATTTATTAACTATATATATTATATATATATTTATTAACTATTTATATATATTAGATATTAATTTAACAATGAAAATAATGGTTTCTTATATAGGCACAAGGCCAGCAATTATCCTAGTGTATTACTGGTACTTTATTTTATTGACCCCGTAAGGATGAAAGGCAAAGTTAACCTGGGCGGGATTTGAACTCAGAACGTAAGGGGCCATAACTCTATACTTTGACATGTTGACTGATCCACATTGAAAAGTGTATATATATATATATATAGTTGTTATATAGTAAGGTGTATTATTGGTTGTGTAAAACGGTCCAATAAATTTTTGTTAGCAATATTAAGTTCTCCACGCTTTTGTTTATCTCCAATTCCATTCAAGGGAACAGCTAGATGATGTAAAACGGAGTATTAGTATCCTTGCCTTCGGATTTTCATTTTTATATATTTATTTATTTATATATATATATATATATATATATATATATATATATATATATATATATATATATAGCCTTCAAATAGATTATTAAAATCCCATTCTTATTTTTAATCATTTCCATGTGTTAGTAATGCCAATAATTTATCAGAACTCAAGTTTTTCAATCTGTATTATTGTTCATATATCCGTTAATCCTGCTATATATAGCTTACCAATCTCTTGGATTCCAAAAATTAAATACTCTGAACGTTTTTGACATCACGGGTTCGCGCGTGTGTGTGTAACTCTAGAAACAAGATAAACGTCAGTTCATGTTAATGTTTACATGGATATATACATTTTTTTAATCATTTTATTAATGGTATTTTTGCTTTCTTTTCCGACATATTTCTGCACACATAAATACTACACATTATTGGCAGTATCGGTAGAGGGTCGGACGCCATGCTTTGACGCATAGAGTTACGACCCTTGCCATTCTGAGTTCAAATCCCCCCAAGGTTAACTTTGCCTTTCATCCTTACCGGGTCGATAAAATAAAGTACCAGTAATACACTGGATAATTGCTGGCCTTGTGCCAAAAGTAGAAACAATTATATATACACAGACACACACACACTCACACATATATATATGTGTGTGTGTGTGTGTGTATATATATAGTGAAAACTTGGACGGGAGCAAAAACAGAGAGGCAGTACAAATAAAAGTTTATTCGGTTCACGCTACATATATATATATATATATATATATAATCGACCTCAGTTCGTGACTGGTATATACATATATATATATATATATATATATATATATATACCAGTCACGAACTGAGGTCGATTTAATCGACTTACCCCTCCCCCAAAATTGCTGGCCTTGTGCCTATATAAGAAATCATTATTTATATATATATAACTGTTTCTACTTTAGGCACAAGGCCAGCAATTACCCAGTGCATTACTGGTACTTTATTTTATCGACCCCGTAAGGATGAAAGGCAAAGTCAACCTCGGCGGGATTTGAACTCAGATCGTAAAGGGACGTAACTATGCTGGAAAGCATGGCGTCCGACCCTCTACCGATACTGCCAATCCAACCTATGCTAGTGTGTAAAAATGAGTGTTAAATGGTGATGATAATGTGTGTGTGTGTGTGTGTATATATATATATATATAGATATATAGATAGATAGATAGATAGATATAGATATATTCACACATACATACACATCGACATTCTCCGTTTTCCAATATATTATATATTTCTAGGCCAACAACAATTAGGCTTCTTTCTAAATGGAACAACACCAACAACACCAACATTAGCAGTAGCAATCACCACAAGCCACAACAGCAGCAGCAACAGCATCTCCAACAATTATGCCTAGTTCTAAATTAGAGCAACACCATCATCAGCACCACCACCAACACCACCAAACATCATCATAAACAATGCCAATAGCAACAACACTATCAGCACCATCACCATCACTACTATTGCAATACCAACAGTAGGAGCAACACCATCATCACCATCACCATTTAACACAACCACTACCAACACATCACCACAGCTCCATCCAGCCAGTTACATGTACTTCTAACACCACCACCACCACCATAACTCTAACACTACTACTACCACACCTCCAACACCACACATCAACCACCAGCACCACACCACCACCAACACCACCATAACTCTAACACTACTACTACCACACCTCCAACACCACCATAACTCTAACACTACTACTACCACACCTCCAACACCACACATCAATCACCAGCACCACATCACCACCAACACTACTACCACACCTCCAACACCACACATCAGCCACCAGCACCACACATCAACCACCAGCACCACATCACCACCAACACCACCATAATTCCAACACTACTACTACCACATCATCACCAACACCACACATCACCACTAATACCACCTCACCACCTCACCACCAATACCACATCATTACCAACACCGCATCGCCACCAACATCGCATCGCCACCAGCACCGCATCGCCATCAACACCGCATCGCCATCAACACCACATCACCACCAGCACCGCAGAATCACCAGCACCATATCACCTTAATTCCAACAGTACCACACCACCACCACTAACAGCTCATCACTATTCAGCCAGTTACATGTACTTCTAACACTGCCACCAACACACCACCATAATACCAACAATAACATCACACCACATCACCAACACCATTTAACCAGTTACATATGTACTTCTGTCTGTTCTAGTCTAAATTTCAGGTCACCGAACACGTTTCCTTATACTCGATCTGCTTTTCTTCTTGTTGAAGTTGTAGTTGTTATTGCTGGTGATGGTAACGTGGTGATTTATCTAGCGATGATGATGATGATGATGTTGTTGTTGTTGTTGTTGTTGTTGTTACTGTTGTTGTTGTTGGTGGTGGTGGTGGTGGTAGTTGTCTGGCGGATTAAATGGAGTATCTGACTCAATTGTAGACAGGTGACCCACAATATTATACGACCCCCCCCCCCTCATAACATGTTCAGCTAAGGTCCCATGTAAGCTTAATCTGCCCCTATTTATTGTTGTTGCTGTTATAGTGTTACTATTGCTGTTGTTCCACACAGCTGGAGAGAAATGAGTTTTACCTGTAATTCAGTGGACCTCCCTCGTCGAAACCGAGGGAGGTCCAACATTGCAGAAACGCCGTCTGTTATGCCCCATACCCCACTTGTCCACTTTTTTTTCTTTTTTTCTGTCATTATCGGTGAATTGGCAGTATCGGTAGAGGGTCAGACATGCTTTCTAGCATAGTTACGTCCCTTTACGATCTGAGTTCAAATCCCGCCGAGGTTAACTTTGCCTTTCATCCTTACGAGGTCGATAAAATAAAGTACCAGTAATATACTGGGTAATTGCTGGCCTTGTGCCAAAAAGTAGAAACAATTATGATATTAGGCAGTATCGGTAGAGAGTCGGACGCCATGCTTTCCAGCATAGTTACGTCCCTTTACGATCTGAGTTCAAATCCCGCCGAGGTTGACTTTGCCTTTCATCCTTACGGGGTCGATAAAATAAAGTACCAGTAATGCACTGGGTAATTTGCTGGCCTTGTGCCTAAAGTAGAAACAATTATGATATTATACAATTATGATATTATAAATGTATTTTTAAAAATTAAATCTAGTTTCTAAATGTTAAAGGAAACACACATGCTTAGTGTATTTAAAGTGTATTGGAAACCCTCTTCCCATTCGAAGGAGGTAGATTCCTCATCTGGGACGTCACATGTGACACGTTCTCCGCTTCCAACTTAGTTGCTTCAGCCACAAACCCCGGTATTGCAGCCCACTATGCAGAGGAAAGGAAGACAAACAAATATCGGGAATTGTCCGGCCGCTTCCTCGTTGCACTGGTCGCCGTCGTGACCCCAGATGTACTCGGACCCCGTACTGCCGAACTCCGCAGAAGTCCTTGCTTCTCCCCGTCTTTTTCTCTCATTTATGGCTTTCATAGTCCTTCCCTCTCTCTATTTTCCCATACAGCCAGATCTGCCCTTCCTCATTTTTTCAATACTTAATTTTGCTTTTATCTTTCTTTCTCATATTTATTTATCTTTTGAAAATAAAAGTTGTATTAACGTAATTTGACACTGGTATAAATTTTTAATACCGAACAGATATAATAATGTTTTGGTTTTGTTCTTTTTTTTTTAGGATTATAATAATAGGAAAGTGAAACTGACTTAGGTTGTAAGGCTTACTAAGGGAGAGAACTCTATCGTTTTCTTTGGTTTATTAAATTAATAATGTATATATAAATAATCTAATTAGCCCTTCCTTATATTTCTAATGAGACATTGCATACCATTTTCAAATAATTTTGAAAATAATCAAGATTTTGGAGATATCTAGGAAAAACTGACGTACAATGGTGGCGATGATGATATTAATTTTCTTATTATTAAATTGTTTGGAACACAGCTTAACAAATGTTCTTACAAAAAATGATTATCGAAACCTTTTAGATAAATATGAACACTTTAACCTTTTCACTACCATATTTCAAACGAAAGACACTGGTTATCATTTCCAAATCATTTTTTTAAATAATCAAGAATTTTGAAGGATTTACTATAACTTTCTCATTATCAAGCTGGAGTGTAGAACAATTTAACAAAGGTTCTTACATAAAATCACGATGAAAGGTTTTTAGATAAATATAAACGCCTTGAAATAAACAGAACTTAAACATCATTCATCTGTTTTTAAAAATGTCTTTAGTTATTATAGATGCACGTATAGTTGTGCGGTTAAGGAGTTTACTTTGCAACTATGTGGTTTCAGGTTAAGCCCCACATCGTGGAATTTTAGCCAAATATATTCTACTCTAGACTCGGTTTCAATAATGCCTTGTGGGTTGAATTTGCTGGACGGAAACTGCAGAAGCCTGTCTGATTTGTGTGTCAGTGACTGTGTTTAGGTCCTGTATCTAGCAGTTCGACAAAAAGAGATCGATAAAATAAGTACTACGCGTAAAAAAGTACTGGAGCTGATATGATCAACTAAAAATCCTCCAGCATGACTGCAGTCTAATAACTGAAACTAGTAAAAGAATAAAAGAAAAAATATTAAATTCAGTATTAATGTACAGGTCATGGGCATGCTGCGGGCTCAGAACTGCTGTCAAGACAATTGACATGACTTGAACATTTAAACCTGATGGAGCCCATGCTTCTCCAGATCAGAACACAGACATTTTCTTTAGAGAAATACAGAATGAAAAATGGTAAGAGAAGTGAAACAGGAAGAATTGACCCCATTACTGGACTGGTGCTTTATTTATAAAACGCGAAAGGGTGAAAAGCCATGTTGACGTCAGCAGTTTTTTCTTTTCTTTTTTTTTTTTAAACCCTTCAACATTTACTTGACTCTGTATTTACTATTATATTTTTGCAGTAAAGGCTATACCTCACATAATTATCTCACATAATATCGAATCAATTAGATTTTGATATTATTTATTTTGAAAACAATACCTTAACGTTGGTATGAGTGGTCAGTTACGGTCGGTTTGAACAGAAAGAGGTGAGAGAATTCTGGCCTGACACAACTGGTTTAAATGCTAAAGGTTTAAACATTGCTTCTCGCAGTCAATCAGTCGTGATTTTTCTTTTGGAGGTTCCTCTTTCTTTTTTTTTTTTTTTTTTTTTTTTAAAGTGTTGACTTCCTTTTCAATAGCAAGATCTTTTTGTATATGTTGCAATATTTGAACTCAGAGTGCAGTGGAGCAAATTCGTTACCTTGTAATGATTTAGCAGAAAAGTTCCTGTAATGATTTATAAGTCTATAAAGAGAATTTGTTAATTCAAAAGTTTATAGTTTCTTTGGTAGCAGACAGATCATTGTGAAAATTTGCAGTATTGCTTAATTTTTATTGTGATGCAGCCATAGTGCTGTATTGTACTTTTCAAGATTATCTTGCTAATGCAGTTTCATTGAGCGTTAATAGAGACTTAATTAAAGACCATCTAGTATAGACGTCTATTAAGAAATAATGACAACAGTCCATTTGGCTTTTATTCAAAGTAAAATGCCTCCTTTTAATACCAAACTGTCTGAAACCACCCCTGGTTCTATGATACAAAGCTGTTTGTTTTAAAATGTCTATATTTTCCTGAAAATCTTCCATCATTGTTTATGAAAGAACCTTTATTAAGTTATGTTCCAAGTGCCAACTTAATAATGAAAAAGTTAGTTATTTTACTACATCACTCCAAATTCTTGATTATTTTAAAAATTATTTTAAAATCATTAACAGTGTATGAGTCATGATATATACACAGACACACACACCAACACAACCACTTTACAGAGAACTGGGTGATTTTTGTTGTGTCACCTTTTGACTAAATATGTGGCACCACAACTAGATGACCTTCAACCAACCATCATTTTCCAGCAAGGACTGCATGTTCGTGGGTTCCTAAATCAAACATTTCCAGACAGGTGGATTGGAAGGGATGGCCCAATTCCCCGACCACCACGTTCACCAGATATCACTCCCCTGGACTTCTTTCTATGAGGTTATGTTAAAGATATCATGTATCGAACAAAGATACGAGAGATCACTGATGCTATTGGCAAGAAATCAAGTACTGTTTTGATGTGCTTTGTGTAACTAATGATGCCCATATAGAGGTGTATTAAATTAGTTTGAAAAAATTTCAATATCTACTCCTCATTTTGTAACAATTTCCAAATATTAGTCTGTTCATTTGCTTTTGTAATAAATTTTTTAAATTGTAAAGGGACTTTATGGACACCCTATATATTTATATTTACTCTTAGTTTATTTTTTCTTAATGTATTTTTCGTAATTCATTTTCTTCACATTTAACATGACATTCAACCCAACTGTCATTACTTTTTATAACCCTATTGACCTCCATAGAATATATCTCTTTCAATCAGATTTTTTTCACCATCACACTTTGCTGGTCTTAGTCAGGATATAGTCACATAGGATTTAGTACCCCTAAACTTCATGGCAGTTGATCGTTTGGTTCTTATTAACTGCATAGCAGTATCTTTGAAAAGTAGAATTTCTGTCATCACCACACAAACTCCACCCCTTTGGTTGCGCCTACCAAACCCACAATGCTGAGTTTGTTATTCAGAGATGGTCTGCTGCAACAATAACACCGATTTTACAGGCCATGTCAAAATCAAATATTTTGTCTGTTCTCTGTGTTTGCCTTAATTCCCTTTATTGATTAACTAATTATACAATCTGCACCTGATGATGTCGCCAGGATCTCATGTAATCAGGCCATTGAAATATATATAGTGTTTTTTTTTTTGCAACAATAAAACTTTAAAGAGACATCACCTGTCCGGCCTCCTGTTATTTTAATCAAATTAATATTTAACTCCATTCCTACACCAACCACAGGATTCAACATCAACACTGGATGAGTTGCATAACGTAGAGTGCTTTTCCTACAAGTACATCATGGCTAAGTAAACAGAATGACCAGTTCTATCCATTGGTGAACCACAAAACATAAATGTATATATATATATATATGTATATATTACTGTTTTCAGTCGTTAGACTGCAGCCATACAGGGGCAACACCTTGAAAAAATTTAGTCTCTCATATCTACCCCAATACCTATTTTTTCCAAGTCTGAGACTTACTTTATCAATGTCAATTATGGTACATAAGTAAACGTAATCGCAGACACAACATATAAACATATATATACATATAAATTACACAATAATCAAAGCTATGTTCAAATCATTTTATTGCTGACAATCGTTTCTTCCAAACTATCGTTTGGAATCATCGGAGCAGTAGCAATGTTTGACCATATAATTGACCTTTCCTGTTTATAGTTGTATATAGTGTATACATAACTATAAATAATATTATTATATATACATATATATATTCAATGGGCTTCTTCACAGGTTCCATCTAGCAAATTTCACTCACAAAGCATTAGTCAATCTTAGAATATAGCAGAAGACACTTGACCAAGTTGTCATGCAGTGGGACAGAACTGAAAACCACATGATTGCAAAGGAAACTCCTTAACACACCTGTGTTTTGTTAAAAACTGATATCACTAACTCTCTTTTAATGTCAAAAATTAATATTTCATTGTAATATATTAATATTACTAACCTACTTTTAATGGTTGGATATGTCTTCTCCATCACATCTTCCCTCCATTTGTGTTTGTTTTTCATCTTCCACTGGGATCTCGACACTTCTTCACAATTTCTCTTGTATACTATATCTGATTCCTCTTAAGCCATCACATGTTCATACCAGCACAGCCTTCTTTCTAGCGCATTATTATTCCTCTCATACCAAGTTATTCCTTCAAGTTATCTGTGTCAGAAATCAATTATTCTACTTTTAAAAATTAATAATACTAACCTCCTTTTAATCTCAGAAATCAATATTATTTCACTCATGTGCAATAAACAGAAAACACATTATAGTGATTTTTGTTTTATATTAACAGTGATTATGTTGGTAGAGATATTAATTACTTAGCTATTAATATCTCTAGCAATATAATAGTCTTTAATATCTCTAGTATTGTGATATTAACCCTTTACCATTTGCATTACTCTACTATTATATTTTCACGGTAAAGGCTTTATCTCACATAATATGGAATCTACAAGATTTTGATGATGTTATTATTTATTTTGAGAACAATACCTTAATGTCAGTATGAGTGGCCAGTTATGGCCGGTTTCAACAGAAAGAGGTGAAAGAATTCTGGTCGGATATGGCCGGTTTAAATGCTAAAGGATTGTCATTAACTCTTAACATCCTCTACCACATGAAATCAAACTGCATCACATTAAAAATTACTTGAATACTACAAATTTTCACAACAATCTGTCCACCAGTAAAGATACTATAAATTAATAAGTATATTTTAAATTATTTTTAACTAAATCAGTATGTTAATAGTTAATATCTCTATTAATATAACATACTGTTTAATGTCTTCAGTAATATAACATTCAGTTATTAATGTAGCTTTAGTACAAACACATTTCAAAAGGATGAAGAAATTGAACTCATGATACCAAGGTCATGGGTTTGATACCCTGGATCAGATGGCACAACCTAGTTTTGAATAAATTACTTTATTTCACAGCATTTGGCAGATAGTATCAGTAACAGAAAGATGAATGGAAACATTGTTTCCTTGGTTGATTTGACAATCAGCTTCTTTCTTTTTTTATTTTGTAGAACTTAATAAATGTCCTTGCATAAAATTATGTTGGAAGGATTTTAGATGAATATAAACACTTTATAACACGCAGTTTTGTATTATAGAAACATGGGGTGGTTTGATGCTGCTTGCTATAAAAAGGTGCAATTTTAGGAAAAAGTTTAATTTTAACCAATAAAACTAATGTTTTTTTTTTCTTCTTTTTTAAGAAATATGGTAAAGGAGGGGTTAAAAGGTTTTTGTGGGGATTTTTTTTTTTTTTGTGGAAATATGGTAAAGGAGGGGTTAAAAAGTTTTCAAGATATATCAATGAATTCCTATTTTTTTGTTTAATTTATTATTTTTAATTTTTAATTTTTTGTTTAATTTATTATTAATTTATTATTAAAGTGGCAAATTAGCAGAGTCATTAGGGCATTGGTTAAAATGCTTCAGTATTTATTCGGGTTCACTGCACTCTGAGTTCAAATCCTATCATGGTCAATTTTGCTTTTCATCCTTTTGAGGTTGATAAATAAAGTACCAGTGCAGGGATTGGTGGATTGGTAGAATTCTTAAAAAGTCAGACAGGATGTTTTGCTGTATCTGATCTAGCTCTGTGTGTTCTGAGTTCAAATACCACCTCCTTCTACCAGAGAAGTTGTGACTGACAGTATCAGCAATGAAAAAAAACTGATGGAAACATTGTTTTTTTACCATTTCTGATGATTGGCTCCTTTTGTTGTCCTGGTTTTTGTATTATTATTTTATATTTTCCTTAAATCCTTAATATGGCAGTAAATTGGCAAAGTCATTAAGATTGTCAGATTAAAAATGATTTGATATTACTTACAGATCAATGAGCTCATTAGTTCAAATCTCACTTTGCTTCTCATTCTTTTAAGGTTAATAAATAAAGTACCAGTCCCATACTAGGGTTGATTCCTTCTTTCTCTCTTTCTTATTTCTGGAAGAAATCGGCTGCATTCCGACATAGAGAGGGGGTCAGTTTTGCCAGGTTTAAAATGCCCAAAGCACACCATATATTAAAACAGTGCTCCTACAATTACATTAGGGGTAAAGGACCCTTTATTGTTTTCCTTAACTTTTAACATCCTGTAATGATTTAGCAGGAAATATCACAAAACAAGTTTGTTAATACAAATATTTACATTATCTTTATTAGCAGACAGATCTATGTGAAAATTTACAGTAAACTGAAGTAAAGACTTTAATATTTAATATGATGCAGTCATAGTGTTGTTTTGTACTTTTCAAGAATGTTTTACTAATGTGATTTCATGTAGTACAGGACATTAAGGGTTAAATCAGTAGTTTTGTATCAAGTGATGATGTTTATTATAAATTTCTCTTCTTTCTTTTTTTCTTCATTCTGCAGGAATGAGCTGCACCAGTGAGGTTGGTATCTCACCAGTCTTGTTGCAGGTTATTTCACACACTCTCACATCTACAGAGGCCAATTCAGAAAATTGTCTGAACAATAATTCACTTGAGAAACACAGAGACACCAATGGATTCAGATTACACGAGTACAAGTCAAAGGATGTTAATCCCAATATCCTACATATCAATACCAACCAGAATTCTGAGAGGAAAATACTCCCTATTCTACATGGGCTACACCAACCCACAGAATCTCTCATCAATCAAGTTCAAACAGACTCCAATGGTCTTACAGAAAATGTTACAACTGAGACGACACCAGATCTAAAAGCTATGCTCAAATTAAAACTTGACCAGGGATCACACGTTAAACCAAATTCAAATCCAGTGATCTTCTCACGGGGTGACCCAAACGTTGTAAATGTATTTACAGCAATAAACAACAGTGAGAATAAATCAAAGAACCTTGTATTTGAATTAAACCAAACAATTAAACTCGACGGAGTGAAGTGTGCTGGACAAGAAGATGTTATAGTGTGTTTTAATCGAGACAGTTCATCGGTACCATCACCTGATAATGATGTTATTGTCTCAGACTCTGATAGCGGCATTGTGGATGCCTCAAAGAAAAGACATTTAACTATTAATACAAGCGATCAGGAATCACAGTCATCTCCTTTGAAATACACACGTCTCGAGGAAGATGAAAGTGTCCGAGGAGATGAGGAAAATAGTAACAGTACATCTCAGCCTGCCAATACAAACATTGAAACAGTCTATATTCATTCAGAGGAAATTATGTCTTTAAAGATTCCAGTTTCTTCAGTGACCAATAACAATTCTCCATCTAAAGATCCCATAGGTAAAGAAAACTGTCCAATTTGTAATGACAAAGTATCTGGTAAGTTGTCCTTTCACGTCTGTTTTCACTTGTGATTATTGTTGTTGCAGCTCACACCTATGTAAGTTTAGTCTGCCTCCTATGAGACAGCATCATAGAAGGTTTCAACAATCATATCTTATATATATATATATATATATATTTAACATGCTGTTAAGTGGTTCATGTTAGGAAGGGCACCCAGCCATAGAAACCTAACCAAAACAAAGTGTACTAACATACCTAGTCACCTGACCGGTCAGGCGTCAGTTCGTTACAGCTGCCTAACTCATACAAGCACAAAAAATAGAAGTTAAACAGTGATGGTTATGATATTTATATATATATATATGTGGGCTTTTGTAGTTCCTATTAATTTTCACTCACAAAGCATTGGTCAATCTAGTAGAAGACATTCGCTCAGCAGGACTAAACCTGGAACTATACAGTTGTGAAACAAACTCTTTAACCACACAGCCACACATGTGTGTGTTTATATCTCATAAGCAGTGCCTAATCACTGAAACAAGTAAAAAAAAAACAGAATTATGAAGAATCTTAAATTGTTACTCTCTGCCAAATACCTTCTGAGATTTATTTGCAGCTATACTTCCGATCCCTTGGAGTTTTGCCAATGTAGTCATAAACTTGAAAAAGAAAAACCCTATATTTCATTAATGGCCCTTACTTAGAAATATAAAATAATCTATAATTTAATCCGTTGGCAACAAGCAATTTTTTTTTTTATTTAAATTGTGGACATGGTATTACTTAACCTGTCACAAGGCAATCTCCAACATGCACTTGATAGGTTTGCTATCTAGTGTTACATGGTAGGAATGAAAATCAATGGTGTGAAGACTGAAACACTTATCTTCTCAAGGAAGCCTGCACAGTGTACTCTACATGTGAGTGGAGTTCCTCTGAAGCCGGTGAAGTTCAAGTATCTTGGGGCTGTGTTCACAAGTGATGAGCATGAGGCTGAATTACCATATCTACTCAAATATAAGTCGACCCCCACCCCTATTTTATGGCCAAAAACCGAAACATATATATAAACTGAGGCCTCTAATCAACACGTAATGTTTAGTGTGTGCAGTTTTGAAATTCTCATGAGTTTAAAATGAAATTATATTTTAAATGTTTTAAGAGCCATTTAGAGTATACTCCATTATACAATGATTTTTTACCAATTTCCAACTGTTTTGAAAGCCATATTCATTCAAAACACATCAAAGCTTAATTTCACATCAAAAGTGAAGCTGTTGTAATATTCATCTCCAAAGCAAAAAATATTTTAGCATCTCATTTTGAAGTTGGCAAAAGTCAGCAAAATATTGGCCTCAAATATAAGCCAACCCCCATTTTACCATGGTTTTTTTTGGGGGGGGGGGGGGGGGGGGGGTTGTTTTTGTTTTTGTTTTTTGTTTTTGTTTTGTTTTTTTGTTACATATTTCTCATCTTATATATAAGTATATATGGTAAGTACAAGAATTGCAGGAGCTGATGCAGTAATGTGACAGCTTCAACCTTTGGTCATTAGAAGAAGCGAGGTTGGTGTAAAAGCTAAACTTGCTGTCTTCAATTCAGTATTTGTGCCAACCCTTACTTGTGGTCATAAATTTAAGGTAATGACCAAAAGAATACAATTGCAAATACAATTGGCCAAAATAGGGTTCCTCCGAAGAGTTGTTGGAGTAACATTACTCGATAGAGTGCGTAGCTCGGAGATCAGAGTTGTTCCAGGTAAAGCAGCTACTTCTCTGAATTGAGAGATCACAATTCTGATACTACTGATATGTGGTTAGAATGTCTAAGGAAAGAATTGCTGGAGCAAGATGGTTGGATAACATCCATGGGCTCAGCTGATCTCACTTGGGGATCCAGCCAGATCAGTTGGAGACAGTGGTTTTTACAGGACCCACTTAAAGGCGTGCTTGACCCTCCCAGGAATATGAGAGCGAAGAAGAAGAGAATAACCCTTTCATATATATATCATCATGGTTTTTATGTCTTTTTTCATGCTCGCATGGGTTGGACAAGATGTTTTAAAACTGTTTTACAGTTAAATCCCCTTCCTGACACCAACCCTTTTTGTTGCCTTTTAAAACACACAGGTACAGGGGTTGGACAAAATAATGGAAACACCTAGCATCATAGCATCATAATTTTGAAATATCTATAAAACCGTCAAAAGCTTGTTTATTTTTATTGTTCTCAAGGTGGTCGTTAAGTTCTGCAGTAATTTTGGGAGCTGTACTTTTGTGATACTTTCTAATAATTTGCGTAAGAGTCCGACGGTTCCTATCTGAAAGTTTTGGTTTTCTTCCGGAGTTTTGTTTCGACAAGGAGGTTTTTCCCTCTTTCTCAAAGGCTGTCATTACTTTCAAGACAGTACTTCTTGATATACCAAACATTTTGGCTGTTTTTGTTACGCTAGCGCCTGCCATACGATCACCAACAATTTGACCTCTTTGAAAGTCCGATAGATCTGTCATTTTAATGAATTTTAATTACCTTTTTCTGATGATATCTGAAAAGAAACAGCAATTGTAACAAAACATATTAAGCAACACTAATAATAAATCAAAAAACATAAAAATAAACAAGCTTTTGACGGTTTTATAGATATTTCAAAATTATGATGCTATGATGCTAGGTGTTTCCATTATTTTGTCCAACCCCTGTATATGGTGTATCGATTCTAAAAACCTGGATACACATGGCATATATATATGTATTATGTATATCATCATCATTATTTAACATCTTTTCTCACTGCTAGCTCACTCTGTAAAGTGGTTGTGCAGGTGCCACAATACAATGCATCTACTACACACTAAAGTTGTTAACATTAGAATGGCAATCAGAAACTATGCAGAACTGCAACATGACAACCTGTCCAACCCATGCCAGCATGGAACATGGTTATAATATGGTGATGATGATGATATCATATTTTTGATAAAATACATTGTATTTAAATTAATTAATGAAGAATTTGAAGGGAGTTATTCAAATTATGATATCAACCTGCCAAAAACTACCTCTGGTTCCATGAAACACAACCACTCATTTTAAAGGGTTCCTATTTAAAATAATTTGAAATAAGAACCATATGTTAAGTTACTATCTTAGTAATGGATTATAAATAATTTTAGTAAATCCCTCAAAATTCTTCATTATGTACCATATTTTCTAGTGTCAAAAATGCTCCAATGTATGGATACATCACCTTTCGAGTAGCTAACTTTTGGAAAAAAGAAGTTTAACATAATCTTTGGCCTCCGATATGTGAGGTTAATTTTCCAGGCATTTTGGGGGGAAAAAAAAGTATCTTCCATTCTGAGAAATATGGTAAATGAAATAGAGTGTACTTCAATAGAAATACTGTGATAAAAGGGTTAAATGTTCTTATTTTTTGTGTGTGTTTTAGGTTACCATTATGGTATCTTCTCTTGTGAAAGTTGTAAAGGGTTCTTCAAACGGACTGTACAGAACAAAAAAGTCTACCAATGTCACCAAAAAAACTGTTGTGAAATAAATGTCTACAATCGGAAGAAATGTCCTGCTTGTCGGTTTAATAAATGTCTTGAAAGTGGTATGTTATTGGAAGGTAAGCAATTTCAGTCTTATTATAATGTAAACTAATTAACTACCATATTTTTTAGAATATAAAATGTACAGTTGTGTAAGACATTTCTATTTTGGAGAAAAAAGTTATTGTAGTCTTCTTCTCATCCCATCCTCATATCTAGGGGTCAGGGATTATGGACTTATGGATCAGCACTCCCCATCTTTTCCTGTCTCTTGCTATTGCTATACATTCCATCAAACTCCTTCCTGTCCATTCCTTAATATCATCTTTCCGTCTCCTCTTCTGCAGTCCCCTGGCCCTTTTCCCCTGTATTTGTCCCTCAAGGATGCAAGTAGTCATTTCAGTAGTATCTGATATTTTTATTCTGTGTATAGGAGCCCTGAGAATTTTGACATCAAATTTTTATCGAAAAATATAATTCGTCCATCACATGTTGAATTCAGTTCAACCCTCTATTTCTATATCTGTAGAAATAGACAGAAAACATTGCAAACAAAATTAAATGAAATTTACAGCTCACACATGTTGATCAAACAACTGAATGTGCATTGCCAAAATCAATAAAGGATTCATCATTAGAATTGTTAGTATAGAGCAGTGGCTCCTTGGGCACCTGGCCAGGAAGAGGGAGAGGGGGCCTGTGAGCTATGTTTATAATTTCCATTACTGAGTTAAAAACAATATACACATGCTATTGGGTTTTCGTTATTCTCTAAATATAAACATTTTTCTCTGTTGATTGTTATTTTTACCATATAACAATCTGGGAAGGGAGTAAATGTAGGGTGGGGGGTCTGTGGGGAAAATTCATTTAACCCTTTTGACACCAAACTGCTATAAACTGCCCCTGGTATTAAGATAGAAAATGGTTTGTTTTAAAGTGTTTAATTTTATCTAAAAACATTCCTTCTTAATTTTATGTAAGAAAGGTAAAAACTTTTATTAAGTTATATTCCAAATGCCAACTTAATAATGAGAAAATTAGTCATATTACTAAATCTCTCCAAAATATTTTAATCTTTTTGATACAAAACTGTCTTAACCTGCCACTGCTTCTATGATATACAGTTGTTTGTTTTAAAGTGTTTGTTTATCTCAAACCCTTAATAGAAATGTTAGTTATATTACTAAATCCTTCCAAATTCTTGATTATTTTCAAAATGTTTTCGAAACCATAGTCAGTATCTTTCATTAGAAATATAGTAACAAAAGGGTTAAAGTGTTTATATTTATTTAAAAACCTTCCATTGTAATTTTATATAAGAACATTTATGTTCCAAACCCCAGCTTAATAATGAGGAAGTTAGTTATATTACTAAATCCTTCCAAATCTTTATTTTCCAAATTATTTTAAAATTATGGGCAGTGTCCTTCTTAAGAAATATAGTAACAAAAGGGTTGAATAAAAGAGTATCTTGGTAATAAAAAGGTTAGAAACCACTGGTCTAGACTAAGAATTCAGAGTTGCACTTTGACATTTTATGTCATAATATTTTATGTACCTTTCTAAACTTCCTCTTCTCTTCATTTATTTTGCAGCTATCCGTCTTGATCGAACACGTGGTGGAAGAAGTTCTTATGATGGTTGTTCACCACATGGCCGTACGCGAGACATTGTTGACAAACAGAAACTTCACAAACTGACCACCACAGCAAAACCAAAAAATCATCATCATCATCATCAACAACAACAACAGTCACAGCATTCCCAACGATCATTGGCCATTCCAAACATGACAATCCCAAAAGCTGGTCAGAACAAGGCTAGCCAGCTTGTTGCTATCCTGAGCCGTAACAGTAGTAGTTCGGAGGACAAGAAACCTTTTGTTCCACAAATTCTTACAGACATTATGAATCTAGAATCATTACTATGTGATGACGAACCAAACACCCAAATTCTATTGGAAGACCCAACAAGTTATACATCTTTAATGCAGATTACTAAAGACGGTCCTCAGTAATCTGCATTAAAGATGTATAACTTGTCTGGTCTTCACTAGAATTTGGCAGCTATATCGGTAAGTACATCTTACTAGTAATGCATTCTTAGACTTTCATACTGTCCTGATAAGAATTTAGTTGACACAACCCAAGGTTTTTGTCCAAGTTTGGTATCTGGTATTTATTTTAGATTTCTTTTTTATTGAACTAAGTTATGGGGACATAAACAGACACATACATAAATGTAAACACAAACATGGATACACATATATAGACAGACACTCATATGCAGAGAGGTTACTTTGAGATGTATGCAGCCCATATGTAATCATACTCATCATGGGATCCTTTTTGAGGCAATGTTTTACGGCCACATGCCCTCCATGGAGTCAACCATTTTATTGTCCTATACCTAATAATAAAAAAAACTTAGCTTATGACTTTTAAATTGTTTTGAAAATAATTAAGAATTTAGGGGGATTTAGTAATATAAATCACCATCATCATCGTTTAATGTCCACTTTCCATGCTAGCATGTGTTAGACAGGTTGTCCCATTTGAGGCAAGTTGGGTCAGATGACCGTGTCTTGCTCATATAGAACTGTTTCCGGCTAGATTTCTACTGCTGGATGCTCTTCCTAACGCCAACCACATTTACAGTGTGTGCTGGGTGCTTTTTGTCATTACACCTACATGACCACTTTACAGTGTGTGCTGGGTGCTTTGATAACTTTCTTATTATTAAGCTGATATTTAGAGCATAACTCAACAAAGGTTCTTACATAAGATAAATAAGCACTTTAAAATAAGCAGCTATGTATTGTAGAACCAGGGGTAGTTTCAGGTTGTTTAAGCTGGTGTTTGGAACATAACTCATGGAAGGTTCTTACATAAAATTATCATGGAAAGTTTTTAGATAAATGAGTAAGATATGGTCATCTGATATGTTTTGTCTTAGAATGGGATGACCCATCCAAACCATGCCAGCATGGAAAACAAACGTAAAATGGATGATGGTGATAAACATTTTAAATAAGAAACATTATATCATAGTACCTAGGGCGGTTTCAGGCAGTTTGGTAATAAAAATGTTTAACTGAAAATGATCTTAACATCTGGTATAATTTGATACTCTCCTCAGTATGATGTGATCCAGAAGAACAATAGGCCTGACCTTCTCCAGCTGGTTTTGTCAGAGAGAAGGGAAAAATGTGTCCATAGATTAAAAATCCAATGATTTTATTTCTATTTTCTATTCATTCTTACGCCCTTTCTCAATGTGTAGAAAATATATTAATCTTACTTCGCATCAGATTTAATTATGTTACCCTTTAAAACCTATTTCACATATCTAATTTTCAAAAGAATTTTTAGAAAGATAAATATCTTTGTGTACATGTAGTCTTCAGGTTATTGCTCTATCTCTATCTCTCTATCCATATGAATATATATATATATACATGAACATACAGTTGACTTAAGAAATATTTGGACATTTGAAATGTAGTCATCCCAACGTAAACAACTATAATTTGAATCCACTTTTTTCTGTCACTAGGGGCACTTTACCCACTTTTTTCAACTATTGTTTATAGTGATCAACTATTATAGTTGATGGAAAGTTGATGGAAGCCATGGAGTGGGGAGACCCCAAAAGACCTGGGATGAGATGATAAAAGCTGACCTTGCCCAATTACGCCAGAGGTCACGGTCCTGTGTCATCACCTTTGAGAGGTGATGACACAGGACTGTGACCTCTGGCGTCATGCAGTAATACAGAAGACCCGACTTCCCACGGGAACAAGCCGACACTGAAGCATATAGACAATATGCCCCATCCCCTCCCACTGCAAAGTGGTTGTGCAGGTGTCATGATAAAAAAGCACCCAGCCCACACTGTAAAGTGGTCGTGTAAGTGACACGAAAAAAAAAAGCACCCAGAAATCATGTAAATGAGGTTGGTGTTAGGGCATCCAGCTGTAGAAATCAATCCAAATCAGCTCCCATATTAGCAAGACATGGTCACCCAACCTGGCACTGCCCACAACAGGACAACCCGTCTAACCCATGCTAGCATAGAAGAATGGACGTAAAACAATGATGATGATATATATATATATATATATATATATATATATATACACACACACATACATACAGAGTGTCCCAAAAAACACTGATTACCTGTACAGGCAATATTTATTAGAATCCACAGCCTTTCACAAAAATAAAATGATCTACAGACATAATTTGAATAATGCATATAAAACAGAATTTATTTGAATACATTATTTTTGCTGTTAAAGTGTGTATAGATTTTTGGGGGACACCCTGTGTATGCATACGTACGTATGTACGTACATAGATACATATATACAATGTATTATACATGTATATATCAAGCTCTCTATATTTCTCTCTCATTCTCTCTTCCTCTTTCAATGACAACAATAATAAAAAGAACAGTGATAAGCTGAAAGGCACCTCTACACGGTTACTCCACCTGCAAGAAATATAAGCTAAATCTCCCATAAATCTCACCCTACCATCTTAAAAAATAAGGAAGAACACAATATTTACACTCTGTAAAGTGTAAATTGCCCATCTTATGTAATTTTGGGAGTCTACTTTTGTTGCCATGAATTAGAGCTGGTATATAAATAAAAATAATGACAGACACTGCCTATGATTTTCAGATAATTTTTAAAACAATCAAGAATTTGAGAGATTTAGTAATATAACTAACTTTCACATTATTAAGCTGGTAAGTAGAATATAACAAAGATTCTGTCATGAAATTATGATGAAAGGTTTTTAGATAAATAAGCAGCCTTGTATCTTAGTACCAGATGTGGTTTCATGCTGTGTGATATCTGTGTATATTATCTATTATCTTCATCATTTAAACCGGCCAGAATTCTCTCACCTCTTTCTGTTGAAACTGGCTGTAACCGTCCACTCATACATATGTTAAGGTATTGTTCTCAAAATAAATAATATCAAAATCTCATAGAATCGATATTATGTGAGGTAAAGCCTTTACCCTAAAAATATAATAGTATATATAGAATTATGTAAATGTTAAAGGGTTAACATTTGTTTTCTGTGCTAGTAAGAGTTGAATTAGTTGTCACTGACCAAGTCAGTACTTAGTTGGAGCCACTAACTTCTTAGATGAGCCAGAGACCTCATCTTGCCCACATATGTTCCTGCTCTCTAGAGTGAACCAAATGCATTTTATTGTAACACCGGGACTAGCAGGCTGTCATGCCCTTGACACAACTGAAAAGTCCTCTTGACCCTTTGTTTGGTAAATTTTCTATGGCTGGATGCCCTTTTTAACACCAACCCCTTTACAATGTACTGGATGTCTTTTAACATGGGACCGACACTAGAAATGTTGTCATGCCCTTAATGCAACCAAAAAGTCCTGTTTATAACAAAATACTTGAAAGTTTGAACTCAGCTCATAAACCCCCAGTACTATTTTTGTAGAACCCCAGGTTGGCAACCACTGCTTCAGGCTATTTCTGTTTTTATTTTGTTGTTTTTGTCACTGTATTTGATTGTTTATTTATTTATTTCCAGACTGATGACCAAATACTGCTACTTCAGAACTGTTGGTCAGATCTACTACTATTAGAATGCTGTTACCGATCTAAAGAGAAACCATCAGAAATTCGCCTTGCTCAAGGGGCTACCCTTTCAGTAAAAACAGCTAAATCTCTTGGTTTGGACAGTGTAGTGTCAATGGTGGTGGAGTTAGCTGAGCAGTTAAATCGACTCAAAGTAGACCTGTATGAATTTGTTGGTCTAAAAGTATTGGTGCTCATTACACCAGGTAAAGAAAGTTTTGTTTTCCTATTTATTTAGTATCATAGCCATGTATATATATGTGTGTGTGTATATATATATGTATTAGAAAATGGAAGTGAGGTTCTATACAAAACAGTGGATAAAGAGAAAAGATGAAGTTGGAAATAGCACGGGAGATATATTTAAGGGTCTGCTTTTCTTTTTTGATTGGTCAAAGTGACATTATTGAAAAGATAGTGTTATTAAAAAGATAATGTTATTAAAAGAAGAGAGGGACAATTCTTTTTTTTTTATTTTTTATGAAGTATATAAAGTATATGAGAAAATATATATATGTATATATATATATATATTAAAATAACAGATTAAAGTTTAAGCAAAGAATCGCTGCTTTCACCCTTAACGGGATCTTCTGAAACTAAAAATATCAATCTGTGAACGCAGAAGTGAATATTTCAAAAAACGTTGCAACCGGAGGAAGACAGGAAGACGATACCTTGGTTCGTGGAAACGTTCCCACAACATGACGTAAAATATCTGCGTATAGTTTGTACTATCCGTTAGGGTATAATGTGGGGCTGTAATACTGGAAAGTTTTGTGCAATTTATGTTTACAAGCCGAAATTGCCTCAGATTTTTTGTTTAAGATGTGGTCTTTGGCGTAGAGTATTTCCAGGGCTTCAGCAGCGCAGAGGTCACATAAATTGCACAAAACTTTCCAGTATTACAGCCCTACATTATACCCTAACGGATAGTACGAACTATACGCAGATATTTTATGTCTTGATGTGGGAACGTTTCCATGAACCAAAGTATCGTCTTCCTGTCTTCCTTCAGTTGCAACGTTTTTCGAAATATTTACTTCTGCGTTCACAGATTGATATTTTTAGTTTCAGAAGATCCTGTTAAGGGTGAAAGCAGCGATTATTTGCTTAAACTTTAATCTGTTATTTTAATAAATATTTGCTCTATGGTTCTTATATATTTGATATATATTTATCCTTATCGAGCCCTCTTTGGATTTTAGTCTTCAAATTTATTATTATTACTATCATCATCATCATCATCAACGTTTAACGTCCGTGTTCCACGCTTGCATGGGTTTGGACGGGGGTAGTCCCACTTGAGGCAAGAGTGATTGTCTTGCTCGCATAGGACTGTCTGGCAGGTTTTCTACAGTTGGATGCCCTTCCTAACACCAACCACATTTACAGTGTGGGTCTGGGAGGTTTTTACCGTGTTGCCTACACGGCCACATTACAGCGTGGACTGTGTGTTTTTTTGTCGTGACACCTACACGATCTCATTTGTTTCGGCCTCGATGGCGCGGCACCAACATAACTTTACATAGAACGGGGTGGTGTGGATCGGGTGGGGGTGGGGGTGGTGGGACGGGGTGTATTTTGTTAGAGATGCCTACTGGCTGGAGTAGGTTTTACTATATATTTAGGTAAGGCGGGTCTTCTCTGTTACTGAGTACCGCCAAAGGTCTCGGTCCAGTGACATTGTCTTGGAGAGGTGTAAGTGTGTGATGTCGGAGTTTATCAGCTCGTCCCAGGTTTTTCTAGGTCTGCCTATTCCGTGACTACCGTCTATCTTTATTGCCCTGCACTTTGTTATACAGCTATCGACTTTCATGCGCATCACGTGTCCATACCAACGTAGCCTTCTCTCGAGTAAACAACATCTGATCCCTCTTATCTCTAATTTTTTCCTTAGTTCGTTTATGCTTTGCCGTTCACGTATATTACTGTTACACATCCAGCGGAGCATGCAAGCTTCGTTCCTCTCTAGTCTGCGTATATCCTCTGCACACAATGCCCAGGTCTCACTGCCATGCAGCATTGCTGTTCGTATGCAGGCATCGTACAACCTGCCTTTCATTTTTAGTGAGAACCCTTTAGCAGCTAATAGTGGTATAAGCTCTCTGAACTTTTTCCAACCAGTTCTGACTCTAGCTACAGTACTTTCAGAGCACCCTCCCCCACTGCTGATTTTATCGCCCAGGTAACGGAAGCTGTCCACTATTTCTATAGAACCCTCTGCGCAATTGAAAGAGCTAGTAGTTTGTGGGCACTTGCTGCTACTTATTGCACCAGAGCACCGGCCACATGTAAAATCTATGTTCTTAGTTAGCTTACCTGTGATCCCACTACATCTTTTATGCACCCATACTTTGCATTTAGGACATAAAATGGAGTTTCTACCTACGCCTTTCCTACACACCGAGCACGACCATTTCCCAGAAGGGACCGCCGCCTTGTTTTCTTTCCTACAAACTAGTACTTTGGTCTTAGCCAGGTTAATTTTAAGTCCTTTTGACTCTAGGCCGTGCTTCCATGTTTGGAATTTCTTCTCTAGCTCGGCCATTGATTCCGCTATGAGTGTCAGGTCGTCTGCGTATAGGAGTTCCCATGGGCAGCCTGTCTTGAACTCCTCTGTTATAGCCTGAAGGGCAATAATAAATAGTAGTGGACTGAGAACAGAGCCCTGATGGACGCCAACTTTTACGCTAAACTCTTCACTATATTCGTTGTTAATTCTAACCTTGCTGACTGTTTCTTTATACATGGCTTGTATAGCCCTCACAAGCCATTCGTCAACGCCTAGTTTTCTAAGAGCCCACCAGATAATGGAGCGGGGGACTCTGTCGAAGGCTTTCTCCAAGTCGACAAAAGCTAAGTAGAGGGGTTTACCTTTAGCTAGGTACTTCTCCTGTAGTTGTCGTACTATGAAAAGAGCGTCTGTGGTACTTTTGCCTGACACAAACCCGAACTGCATTTCATCTAGGTCAATTCTCTCTCTGATTAGTTGCGCTATTACTCTTTCCGTGACCTTCATGACCTGGTCGATTAATTTAATGCCTCTATAGTTACTCCTATCTAGGGCGTCTCCTTTACCCTTATAACAGTTAACGATGATGCTGCTATGCCAGTCCTTCGGAACAACCCCATTCTGTACGACTTGGTTAACTATGCGGGTGACCATGGTGTGTCCCACCGTGCCAGATGCCTTCAGCATCTCAGCAACTATTTCCGAAGGCCCAGCCGCCTTACCAGTCTTCATATCCTTGATTGCCTTACTTATTATACTCCCCTCGACTAACACTGCTGGTCCCTCTATTGGGTCGATATGGGGGAGACTGCCTTTCTCCCAATTATTCTCCTCATTTAGAAGCCTTTCATAGTGACACTTCCAAGCTACCTTCTTATCAGCGTCGGTGATGGCAAGTGTGCCATCGTCGTTTAGTACACACTTCTCCCCGACAATATCACGGTTTTCCTTGACGCATTGCCTAGCAATCCTGAACACCTCACGTTTTTGGTCATCGCGTTGTAGAACATGCTTGAACTTTCTTTCCTCAGCTTCCCTTCTTGCTAAGTACACTTGTCTCCTAGCTTCCCTCCTGGCCACTTGATAGTCCTCTCTACTTCCCCCATCCCGCCATACTTTCCAAGCCTGCTTTTTGGCCTTAATTGACCCCTCCACCTTACTGTTCCACCACCATGTTACTCTCCTCCTGCCTACAGGCCTGCTCCAGCCACAGACCTCGTCTGTCGCCAACAGCAGGTTTGCTTTCAGAAATTCCCACTCTCCCTCTATATTGTCCGACTCTAAATGTTCTTCCTTACTGTCGAAAGCATCAAGTAATATGCTTTGAAATTTATTCCTGGCTGTGGGGTCCTTTAGCTTCCATATTTTCCTCCTGAGGATAGTCCTCTTCTGTTGTCGAGTACGTCTCGTCCTGACTATGAGGTCGCTAATTATCAGTCTATGTTGGGAGGTGCATTCTTCATGGGGGAGGGATTTAGTGTTAACAACAGACACTCTGTCACGTCTTCTGGTAAGGATATAATCTACCTGGCTTGTGTGTTCCCCGGATCTATAGGTGATCAGGTGATTGTCACGTTTTTTGAAGTTAGTGTTACAGATAGTTAGGTTATTTGCATCACAGAATTCCAGGATTCTGGAGCCTTCCTCATTTCTAGTACCAAACCCATAGCCTCCATGGATTTCGTCGTAGCCGTCACAATGTTGTCCAACGTGACCATTTAGGTCGCCTGCGATAATTATATAGTCACTGTCGGATATTTGGGAGGTAGTTAGCATCAGTGTCTCATAGAATCTGTCTTTTATAGTGCCGGGCAGTCCGGATTGGGGTGCGTACGCAGATATTACTGTCACCGTAGTTCTATTGAGGACAAGTCGTATTTTAATTATTCTGTCGTTCACTCTATTTACGTCTATTATCTTATCTGCCCACTTTTCTGCTACCATGATTCCTACTCCACCCAGCCCATCGTCGTTTCCCACCCAGAAAAGCTTATAACAACGTTTTTTACCCTCAATGAACCTAGCAGACCCACCCCTCCACCTGGTCTCTTGAATACAACAAACATCGACCTCCTTACGTTCAAGCATTTCTACAACCTCGTTAGCGCGACCCTTTAGGGTGCCTACATTTATGGTACCAACTCTGAAGTTTTGGATTGCGTTTGGGGGTTGGGGGCGGTGAGGGGCGGGGGGCGATGGGGTTATGTTAGCCGTCCGCGGTCGAAACAATGAGGAGTGCTCGCATTCTCGTCCAAGGGGTGAATTTGTCTTTATCTTTGGCATTGTCGCTGAGCGTCCAGATTTTTCTCTCTCACCTATATATATATATATATACCACTATTAGCCACTAGAGGGTTCTCCCTAAAAATGAAAGGCAGGTTATACGATGCCTGCATACGAACAGCAATGCTGCATGGCAGTGAGACCTGGGCATTGTGTGCAGAGGATATACGCAGACTAGAGAGGAACGAAGCTAGCATGCTCCGCTGGATGTGCAATAGTAATATACGTGAACGGCAAAGCATAAACGAACTAAGGAAAAAATTAGAAATAAGAGGGATCAGATGTTGTTTACTCGAGAGAAGGCTACGTTGGTACGGTCACGTGATGCGCATGAAAGACGACAGCTGTATAACAAAGTGCAGGGCAATAAAGATAGACGGTAGCCACGGAGTAGGCAGACCCAGAAAAACATGGGACGAGCTGATAAATTCCGACCTCACACGCTTACACCTCTCCAAGACAATGTCACTGGACCGAGACCTTTGGCGGTACTCAGTAATAGAGAAGACCCGCCTTACCTAAATACAAAGTAAAAACCTACTACAGTCAGTAGGCATCTCTATCAAAACACACCCCGTCCCACCACCTCCACCCCACCTACACCGCCCCTTTCAATGTAAAGTTATGTTGGTCCCACAACATCCAGGCCGAAACAAATGAGATCGTGTAGGTGTCACGACAAAAAACACACAGTCCACGCTGTAAATGTGGCCGTGTAGGCAACACGGTAAAAACCTCCCAGCCCCACACTGTAAATGTGGTTGGTGTTAGGAAGGGCATCCAGCTGTAGAAAACCCGCCAGACAGTCCACGCTGTAATGTGGCCGTGTAGGCAACACGGTAAAAACCTCCCAGCCCCACACTGTAAATGTGGTTGGTGTTAGGAAGGGCATCCAACTGTAGAAAACCCGCCAGACAGTCCTATGCGAGCAAGACAACCACTCTTGCCTCAAGTGGGAAAACCCCCGTCCAAACCCATGCAAGCGTGGAACACGGACGCTAAACCTGATGATGATGATGATATATATATATATATATATATATATATATATATATATCAGATAGGGTGTGATAAAAACCAACTAGACCATAACCCACCAGAGTACTCGATACTTGGGGTGAGTGGGTAATCTGAAAAGATTCAGGACTCCGATGGTTGAGCTCCAGCCATTTCAACAGCTAGATCTGGATCTAGCTGTTGAAATGGCTGGAGCTCAGCCGTCAGGGTCCTGAATCTTTTCATATATATATATGTGTATGTGTGTGTGTGTGCATCCCGGGTTCAATAGGGGGGTAACCACAGTAAGCTACTCAATACATAGTAGAGTATATACAATATTTAATATAGAAATGGCTTCTACATGACTAGAACTATTTCATTCGATAATTTCCATTGAATGAAACAGTTCTAGTCCTGTAGAAGCCATTTCTATATTAAATATATATATGACCCCTTCCCCCCTCCCCCATATCCCACAAAGAGGTGTGAGTCCCCTTCTTCAAGGACACATCCAGAAACTCTATACTAGCTCCTCTACCCCACCTCCACAATTCCACTTATTCCATGCTATCTCCTGTTCCCCATTCTCATCACTGCCTCTCTCTACCTGGTTGAGGATACAACAATACAAACATCCCAGTGTTGATGCCATAAAATATACCCAGCCTACTCTGTAAAGTGGTAGTGGTGTTGCCAATATAAAATGTATTCAGTACACTCTGCAAAATGGTTCATCCAGCAATAGAAACCATGCCGAAATATGGAATATGTAAGCAAGATGTCTAGTCTCAGACCATAACAACCTATTCTAACATAGAAACCAGATGTAAAATGGTGATTATATATATGAAGAGGGAGAAAGAGAGAAAAACGTTACAAACATTACAAGTATTTGATCTTCACTCATAAGTTCCTATATTAACCATTTTTATTCCCAAATGCCTGAAACTATTGCTAATTCTGATACAAAACTGTTTCTTTGTTAAGCTATGTTCTAAACACCAGCTTTATGAGAAAGTTAGTTATATTACTAAATCCATTTGAATTCTTGATTATTTTCAAAATGATTTGAAAATTATAGGCTATGCCTGTTATTACTAAATATCTAAGTATTGATTATTTTCAAAACAATAGGCAGTGCCTTTCATTAGAAATATAATGAAAGGATTAAACTCTGCCCCTCTCTCTCTCCATCTCTTTTTATATCTAACTATAAATCTTGTTTCTCTTTTTCCTCCTTCAGATGTAAAAGGTTTGAAACATCCAGAAACAATCAGAGAACACCAAGAGAAACTGTGTGAAGCTCTTGACATGTACACAGGCAGTCACTACCCCCAACATCCAAACAAATTTGGGGAAATGATCCTTACACTGCCGATCCTGTCTCGTATCAGCATCAAGGGCAAAGAACTCATAACAGACACTCAGCTAAACAACATTTCATCATATGGTCTCCTCTATGAACTGCTGAAGGGTGAAAATGCTACAAAAGAATCTCATATCACCCCAGAAAATACTTGAAACATTGCACACATTGTGAAAATAATTCTCTATGTTTTATATAAGTCCTATTACAGTTTGGTTCATTGTTATTATTATTGTTGATTGTATTTTTTTTTACTCCAGTTCTCTTTTCAAACTGCCAATAATTAGACACACACACACAGACACACACATGCATATACAGAGTTTTCCCCTCAAAGTTGACGATAACGAGATTGAGACTAACAAGAATGACAGACTTGAGGTTGATAACGACGAATTTGAAGGTGAAACACTACACACACACACACACACATATATATAATTAACATCATGTCACTTCAAAATATTCCTGTGGGTAAAAATCTCGCCTCATTTTTCTAAGTTAAACTTTTTTTTTTACTTTGTATATGTATGTTTGAGCTCAGTAGTGAATCTATACTTTGGTGTCCATGAAGGTTAAACTGTTATGAAGACCCCTCCTAGATTAGGATCCCTGAAGGTTGAACTGTTATAGGGATCCCTTTGGTGCTCTTAAACTGTTATGGGGGCCCCTCAGGGATTAACGACTCTGTAGCTTAAAGATTGAACTCTTATGGAGACCCATCCCTGAGATTAAGAGCTCTGTAGCTTTAACTATTGTGGACGACCTTTCTAGGATTAAGGAACCTTGAGGACTTAAACTGTTAAGAAGTCCTCTCTAGAATTAAGGGCCCAGAAGTTTGAACAGTTGTTAAGGTGATCCAGCTGATTAGGGCATCTGAAGTTCTAGCTTTATTAGTTTCATAGTAGATCCACCACAGTCTGAGCTTGTGTGTCTATGTCTTTGTGTGCGTTCCTGTCTCTGTGTAATTCGATTTTGTCTATCACTACTTTTAATTATTTCATAAATTTCTTTAATTGAAAAAATTTGTTTTAAATAATTTGTAATCATGAAATGAACAAATTAATGTTTATTTAATGAACTGTAAGGTTTTTTAAAAAATATATAGTAGTGTTGTGATTCACCAAATATTGTTACAAACAAATTTATTTAAATTATCAACAGTTAGTCTAAAACACTTTAAACAAAGAAAATATGTATAGATGACGATTATGGTAAAATTAAAGTTGTTGTTTATGAATTAGAAGTAATGAAAATAATGAAGTACAAAGTGTAAACACTTTCAACTATTCCTCTGCACTTCTTTTTTTCTGTGTACAGAGAAATATTGGAAAATGTTTTCAGCTAAACAGGGCTGGTGCTGCCACTAGGAAGTCATTTAGGGCTCATTAGATTGGTACATTACTGAACCTTAAAGGATCACAGTTTTATACAAATTTGTATAATTAAATTAAATATGCAATAATTTCCTGTGATCAATAAATAAAACACTAAACATCTTTGCCACATAGTAGTGTTTTAGAAATATCCAAAACAGTGAAGAGAATTATCTGGTGTAATGACCTGTCACATCATTTGGCATGGATGATTGTGGACTGTATAATGGAAAATGTAGGCTGGGTAATTTTCTTATTGTTGTCAGAACAAGAATTGTTGAAAAACTAGGTTCATCATTATTTTATTTAGGAGACTGAGGATGCACATTTTAAGGCTAGCCAAGGACACAAAATACCCAGATACCAGACCTACAGCTAAGGCTTCTAATTCAAAATGGTAGTTATATCTATCTTAAGTATTCCTTCATTTTCAAATATTTGCTTAATTATTAAATATTCAGGTGTTTAGATGTGTTTTTTAGCCACCAAATTTAGTATTTTTATTTATAGAAAAATTTTAGTGGATTTTTATGCATTTTTTAGAGGAATTATTTTAATTTGCTTCTTTTTGTTTTGTTTTGTTTTTTTTCAAATTAATTTTGTATTCATTAAATAATTAGTCCAATGTTTGTTTTAATCATTAAATCATTGAAAAACAAACACCTGCCAACCCATTTCATGTAACCATATTTTTCAAACACTTTTTTTTTCTAACATCAAATCATTAATTGTGGTTTAATTAAGTTATATTTTTTCTTTTTAATTATAATAAATCAGGTAATTACTATATTAACCCTTTTGATACCAGCCCAGCCAAAACCGTTTCTTGTTCTATGAAATGAAAATAATTTTAAAGGGTTCCTATTTAAATTAAAATTTCAAAAACCATGCTATGTTACCATACCTTAGTAATTAAATAAATAATAATTTTAGTAAATCCCTCAAAATCATTCATTAATTAATTGAAATAGAATGTATTTAAATAGATATTTGGTCACAAAAGGGTCAATATTAATTTTTTTTAATACTTGAAATCTTATCTCTGTGCCATAACATTTCATGTAACCAAATTTCTCAAATGCTTTTTTATGTCAAAAAAATTAACTATTATTTGTTTATTTTTGTTTTTAATTATGATGAATCAGGTAATTAATATATTAATATCATTATTAATATCAAAAAAAGTACCAGTAATGCACTGGGTAATTGATGGCCTTGTGCCAAAAGTAGAAACAATTATTAATATCAAAAATATTCATCAAAAATGTTTGTTTTGAAATCATCTGACATTAAATACACAAGTATCTTGAAGATTGAGTTTTTTTCCAGAGAAAAAGATTATTGTAGGTTTTCACTCATCCATGGATGCAAATCCTTGGACACATCATCAATGTTATATCCTGAAGTCACTGGTTGTTTTGGGTCTTACAACCTAACTTTCATCCAGGTGACCTGATTACAGGTGTAAAACTTGGACACATCATCAGTGTTGTGTCTTGGAATCACTGGGTGTTTCAGGTCTTACAACATGCATCCTTATCCAAGTGATCCAACTACAGGACACATCATCAGTGTTGTATCCTGTAGTCACTGAGTGTTTCAGGTCTTACAACATACACCCTCAATCAGGTAACCTAACTGTAAATGTAAAAATTTGAACACATCAGCAATGTTGTGTCCTGTAGTCACTGGGTGTTTCAGGTCTTACAACATACACCTTCATCTAGGTGACCTGACCAAGAAAATATTATCATGTAAATAATAAAATTAAAAAGAAAAAAAAAAGCTTATGGTAATTAAATGTTTTTTGTGATAAGTATGTTTAAATGGAAATTTATAATTTCATATATGTTGTATACATGAGGGATTTTTATTTTACATTTTTTTTTAAATTTAAAAAAGATTAATTTTCTTTCATTTTTGTTTAATTATTTAAAATTTTGTAAAAATTATATATTTCTTAATTTTTAAAAAATTATTTTTTTATGATTATTTTAAATATAAAAATAATTTTTTTAATTTTTTTTAATTATCTAAAAAAATTTAATTTTTTCAAATTAAATTTTTTTATTCTTTAATTTATAAATTTTTTTTCTTTCTCTCACAAATGAAATATCTTCCCAATATTTGGTTGAAGGTCAGAGCTGGAATCTGTACAGTTTTATCAACATTTTTAAAAGCTTGATTGGTACAAAAGAGTGAAATGTGAATAATTATTATTATATGTCAAAACATGTCATTGGCAATCATTCAAATATCATATATAATATATACATATGTGTACGTGTGTGTATGTATGTATGTATATATATATATATATATATAGATAGATATACACACACATACATATATACCATAGTGGTAAATTGGCAGAGGCGTTAGAGTGTCAATATTTGTTCCGGCTCTCTGCGCTCCAAGTTTAAATTCCGCCGAGGTTAACATTACGTTTTATCCTTCCGGCATGGGGTCAATAAATAAAGTACCAGTCTAACAAGGATTGTGGATTGGTGAAATTGTTAAAGATGTGCAGATGGGATGCTTTGTTGTAGTATCTGATCCATTTCTGTGCATTCTGAGTTCAAATCCTGCCTCCTTCTACCAAGAGTTTCTATCATCAGATAGTATCAGCAATGGAATGACCAGTGGAAACATAGTTTTCTTGGTCCAATCTGATGATCAGCTCCTTATCATATATCAATCATCATCGGTTTTTCATTTTAAACTATATTTTTATGATTCAGACAATTTTTTTAAAAGTCAATGTTAGAAAAAAAAAATTTTTGAAATCATACCTAATGGGAAAAAATGGTCAAACCAAACTCATTCATGAAAGTAACAAAAAATTTTTAATGTGTCTGTGCAAAAAAATGATGGCAATGATATCAGTTTCTGTTGTCATAGCTACATGTATTTTTATGAAACTCACTTGTGTTTATAATTATCTACATGCATACACGCACACACACACACAAACACACACATGGCGAATTAGCAGAGCTGTTAAGGATGTCAGATTAAAATGCTTTACAGTAATTCTTTATTCTGGCTGATTGCACTCTGAGTTCAAATCTCCACCAAGTTCAGCGTTGCCTTTCATCCTTCCAGGCATAGGTCAATACATAAAGTACCCAGTCCAGTAAGGGTGGATGGTGGTGGGTTGGCAGAAATGTTAAAGATATGCAGGCGTGATGTGATATGATGCTCTGCATGTTCTGAGTTCAAATACTACCTCATCCCAACAGTGGATTAAGGGAATTGTTAAAAATGTGAGGACAAGATGCTTTACAGTATCTAATCTGGGGTTCTGGTTTCAAATCCCACCTCCTCTCTTCTGCCAAGAATTACAATCAGCAGATAGTATCAGCAATGGAGAAAGACTAATGGAAACATTATTTCCTTGATCCTATCTGATAAGCAGATCCTTTCCTTTCTTCTGCCTTGAGTTGAGACCAGCAGATAGTATTGGCAATGGAAACAATATTTCCTTGATTGAATCTGACAATTGATCCTTTCCCCCTCTTCTGCCAGGAGTTGCAACCAGCAGACTATCTGCAATAGAAAAAGACCAATGCAAACATTGCTTCCTTGGTCCAATCTAACGATCAGCTCTTTTCCTTTTCTTTCTTTTTTTTATCTACACAAGACATGCATGTGTGTGAAAGAGAGAGAGAATGTGTGTGTATATGTGTAAGAAAGAGAGAAAAAATATGTACAGTGTCCCTAACATATTTTTTTAAATTCAATAAATAAATGATCTAAACAAAATAATCAATCACTACAGTACATAACACAATATCACTTGAAATAAATTATCAAACTTCAGTTAAAATTTTTTTTCTTCCATGATTTTTGTACATTATCAACTTGACCTTGCGTAACTTTGTAAAGTTCTAAAACTTTATAACAAAAGGCAGTGCCCCAGCATGGTTGTAGTCTCATGACTGAAACCCATAAAAGAATAAAACAATAAGCAAAATGAAGTGGAAGAGGAGATTTGATTCTATTTTTATGGTTAGAAAATAATTCCATATTGTGTTTCATATGTAAATCCTTGGTTCCATATGTAAATTCCTGATAAAATCACAGCACTGTTTATTTATAATAAATTTTACAAAATTTTCTAGATTTTATATGATCAAATTGTAAATGATAAGTTGTAAAAGGCAGTTCTGCTTGAGTAAATTTTATAACACAAAATTCAGCTACACCTCACTTAACCAGGTCCCATTTCACTGATCTGACAGGCTTTTAAAAAGCAAATTAGTCAGTAAACGAACTCCTTAATAAGGTTCCATTCCATTGACAAGGTTGGTCGTAAAGTGAATTATTTGGTAAACGAACTCCAATGACCTGGTCATAAAATATATTTAGATATTGAAATGTGAGAGTCCCAAATGCAGAAAAATAACTGTAATAACAGTTGATCACTATAGATAATAGTGTAGTAATTGAGTAAATTACTCTTAGAGAGGGAAAAAGTTGACAGAGGTGCAATGTAACAACATAACAGGTGATAACCTATGAACGATAAACAATTATCAGTTTTATATTAACTTTTAGCACGCAGAAGTTTTTTATGAATTGCTTCCCTTGACAATGCATTATGTATTAAGGGGAGATTACTCTATTGGTGACACAAGGCGCCTAGAGCGTGCTGAAGGTTAATGAATTATCTGAATAAAGAAATTCATAATGGTCTAATGGAAACACTGAATTAGTAACTGTAAATTTGTTTTATTTTGCAAAACTTTTACAAACATTAAAATTATATATTTTGAAACAAAAAAAAAGGAAGGTGGAGATAAAAAACAGACAAAAATAAGAAATACAAAAAGTACTTAGCATATAAATGTGTACACAAAAAATATGGTCTTAAGTGTGAGTGGTCATTAAGTGAGGAGTAACTGGTATGTATGTGTATATATATATATATATAATATATATATATGATCTTGAAAAGTGTTTAATGTAAGCCTTGGTTATCCCATTTTTTATCATGGCTATTTCTGATTTGAGGGAGTCCTTTCGAGCTTGTTAGATGTTATATGTAGCAGATCAAATAACCACATAGAAGCCATCTGTTAGACAAACACAGGCAAGTTCTATTGGAGTCACATACATAGAGAGGGATGGGTTCCACCAGGTTTAGATATTCAAGACATGCTTTAAAGGAATGCACATTGTAAAGCTAACCTAGGATACTAAATACCTAAATACTGGCCCTTCATACAAAACAATTGTTAGGCAAACCCAGGCAATTTAGTAAGTGCCACATCTGATCAAGTAGGTGTTTCTAGCTCTGGGAGTCCCATATTTATTGTGGCTATTCTGATTTATGCCAAACAACATGCAGCTTACACATAGGTCAACAGGTAAAACCAAAATATTTGAAACACAAAGGGGGTGTGGATTATATACAAATATATAACACAGTTAAGTTAACTCTTTTAATAACAACTAGAAAAACAACCATTTTATAAAGTTCCTATATAAATTAAAATCCTCCAAAATAATTTTATATAAGAACCATGTGTTAAGCTATTATTTTAATAATTAAATATGTTTATGTATTTATTTTGCTGCAAGATTCTTGGTGTGAAATTGTATGTTGAAACCAATATTGTTATATTTAGGGATGGTCATGTTGCTAGTATTGCCAATAAAAAGAAACACACTATATGGTATCTATGTGTCTTTTTTTTATTGGCAATACTGGCAACATGACCATCCCCAAATATAACAATAAATAATTAACAATTTTAGTAAATCTATCAAAATTCTTCATTAATTAAATGAAGGGTATTTCATTAGAAATATAACCATGAAAGGGTTAATCAGAACTGCTGAATGGAAACTAGTCTATAAAAAAAGCTTATTTTATGTAGAAGAGTTCTTGGAAGTGAAGTCTAATGATGAATAATCCTCTTAAGTATGGACAAAGCTATTATTTAACTAGAGAATTGAATAATACAGTATGACAGATGAATTAAACATGGTGTTTATTACTGATTGCTGAGAGAAAATACACGCACAAAAAGATTAGTTAAACCATTTGATACCAACCCAGCAAAAACTGGCTCTGTAAGAAAACCATCAATTTTAACGGGTTCATATTTAAATTAAAATCTTCCAACATCATTTTATATAAGACCCATATGTCAAGGTACTATCTTAGCAATGAAATAATTCATAATTTTAGTAAATCCTTCAAAATTCTTTATTAATTAATTAAAATAGTGTCTCTCATTAGAAATACAGTGTATAGTGTCAAAAAAATAAAGAAACTGTTTCATATGATATATATATATCAAGCTATAAATTTCCACAATGTGCAGAAGAGATGATAATCTTTACCAGAACCAATTTAAGCCACTCTGAGTGATGAAGTATGAATGAGCTAAGAGAAAAACTGAACATAAGAAGCATCAGAAGTTGTGTGCTGGAGGGAGGATTGTGCTAACATAGACATATAATGTGTATGGAGGATGATCACTGAATGAAAAAGTGCCATGAGTTCCAAGGGGAAGGAAGCCATGGAAGTGGAAGACCAAGAAATATGTGGGAAGTGTTAGTGAAAGGTGATCTCAAGAACCTGAATCTCCCAAAGGAAAAAAACAAATGCAAAGATGCTGTACTGGAAAGTTAAATAGAACGTAAGCTGTGTTTGTTTTTAAAACATTTGATCACAAAAGGGTTAAATATTTAACTGAATACATATAGCAGTTTGCAGTGACTAGACAGAAAACCCAGTGCTAATAATAATAAATATGAACAAAAGACAAACTATACCAGGGCTCAGAACATTATATACTGTCCAAAAAAATAGTTCCGCTAAGAACAGCCCATATCCTACACAAGGATTTTTTTTTAAACACACATACAGGTACGTAACTAACATTACTAGGCACTACATATACCTAAGGCACACACAGATGTGCTTGGTAATGTAGTGACAGCAAGTAATGATAATAATATTGACTTATAAATATGTACAGCATACAGGAAATAGTACTATTAGGCATAACAGCAACAGCTGGGAGGTTTTATTTCATAGGGAAATAAACCTTACAATAGGCTTGCATCCTGTCTCTCAGTCACTTAACACCAATGAAACTGGGATAAGCTCTGACCTGATGAGCCCACAGGTTTGAGGCAGACTTTAGCTCTTTTTATGCCAAGCTGGCCAAAAACCACCTCTGATTCTATTAAATAACACTACCCATTTTAAAGGCTCCTTTAAAATTAAAATCTTCCATCATAATTTAATATAAACTGCAATCCTAAAAATGAAATAAAAATGTTCATAAGTCCCTTAAAATTCTTCATTAATTAATTGAAATATGATGTATTTCATAAGAAATATGGTCACAAGAGGGTTAAACAACCTTCAAAATGTTAAATTAGAGATTGTTATAATAAAAAGTAAATGCAACTTAGTGTGTTGTCAGAAGAAAGATCTGTTAATGTGTTGGCACATTCAAAATACCAAATCAATCACTACAAATTCTATATTTTTTCCTCACCTTGTCTTGTATGATGTATGTGTGTATGTGCCAATGTGTAAATATGTGTTTGTGTATGCATCAATGTGTGTGTTTCTGTGTATGTACCAATGTATGTCTGTATGCCAATTTGTGTGTGCCTGTGTATACCAATGTATGTGTGGCTTAGTAAGGGTGTTCAGCTCACAATCATAAAGTCATGAGTTTGATTTAGGCAGCGAGTAGTGTCCTTGAACAAGACACTTTATTTCACATTGCTCCAGTCTACTCAGCTGGCAAAAATGAATTGTACCTGTAATTCAAAAGGCCAGTCTAGTCATGTAATGTGTTGCACTGAATCTCCCTAAGAAGTATGTAATGGGTACAGTCCATTGGTTGGAACATTGGAGTATCAGGAAATAATCAAGAATACCTTTTTTAAAAATCATATGTATTATCCATGTATGTGTATTTAAGTCATGTAAAACCATTGTCAACTCTATGGAATTAAAGACATATCTTTTTTTTTTAATATGTTTTTTTTACTACCTTTCCTTTTATTTTTGAAAATAATTTTTCAAATTAAATTTCTTTTTAAGTAAAAAAAACTGTGCATAAACAAATTAAATAAGATAAATACTGTATATCATCATCCTCCTCATCATCATCATCATTATATATCTCTGTTTTTCCTTGCTGGTAAGGGTTGTCACAGATCAAATCAGTACTTAATCAGTGCTATTAACTTCTCAGATCAGCCAGGGAGAAGGGCGAACACATCTCACATACATTTCTGCACTCTACAGTATGTACCAAGTGCATTTTATTGTAGCATCAGCACTAGGGAGGCTGTCATCTCTTTGACATGACAGAAGAGTCGTCTCAATTCTTTATTTGACAAGTTTTCTATGGCTGGATGCTCTTCCTATCACTAACTACTTTAACCCTTTACCATTTTCATTGCTCTATACTTACTATTATATTTTCATCATAAAGGCTTTATCTTACATAGTTATCTCACATAATATCGAATCTATGAGATTTTGATGTTATTTATGTTGAGATCAATACCTTAACATCAATATAAGCGACTAGTTACAGCCGGTTTAAATGCTAAAGGGTTAAAGGGTGTACTAGGTGCAATTTATCATATTACCAACTCTAGAGAGGTTGTGCCATTAACACAACTGATGAACTTCTCGGCTCTTTTTTGGCATGGTTTCTACAGCTGGATGCCCTTCCTATCACAAACCACTTAACAGTATACTGGGTGCATTTGTCATACGTCAATTTACACACACACAGAGGCATCGAGATAAAGACAGGATATTATATTTCCATACTTTACTACATGGTGTACATTCTGTACATTCCATATTTTGATTAGGTTTACATAGTTATGTAATCCTTGATTTATGGAAGGCATTTCGTCAGATGTATATAAACTGTTACACCAGCATCATAACATTTCCATAGAGGACTCATAATAAAATGATTCATCCATTATGAATTATGTACTAGCTACATTGAATGCTATATGTGGCTTACATTCAGATTAATTATTTATTCCCTATGGTACAAAATACTCTGACCTGGATTAATTTACTCATTAAACAAAGAATATATATATATATGTATACTATAAAAAGGTTAAATCCATACATATATAATATACATCGATTAAGTTACTCAACATAGGAAGCTCAGTATATATATATAAATGTATGTATGTATATATATATATATATATATATATATATGTGTGTGTGTGTGTGTATATATATATATATATATTTGTGTGTGTGTGTATAAAGTTGAATGAAATAACAGGAAAACAAAACAGAATTGAGGATAATAGTTTATTGTTCAGGAGATGTGAAAAGATCAGTACATAATGTTTCAGGCTACATCCTTCTTCAGAAAGTAGGGGACGGAGAAAAATGCAAGCAAGCAAGAACAAAATAACAAAAACAAGAGAAAATAAAAACACGTTTGAGTTTGTTTTTAAATCATGGTGTTTATGAAAAGGAGATAAGCATAGTTATGGGAAAGGTAAGCATGAAAACAAGAAGGTTAGTGCAAGCATACAAGCAAACACATATATATACAGCTGTGTAGATATAGATATGGGAACTTACATGCAAACTCATAGATAATTCTAGTACAAGCATACACATATTCTTGCCTCTGAATGTATATTTACGTGTGTGAATATGTATATATTTACCTACTTGTACAGTATGAGCAGGTGTGTGATTGTGTGTAAGCTTATATTAGAATGTAGCTGAACCATATTAGCAAGGCATAAAAAAAAACAGTACTATGATTACATCACATTAAAAATTAAAGTTCTTAGTCTAATACTGTATGTTAGATCGAATACTTTACAGTATTCATTCCAGCTCTGTGCTTTGAGTTCAAATCCTAAAGTCAACTCTGCTTTTCATCCTTTCGAGATTGATAAAAAAAATTGGCTATTTTCAAACCTGGAGAAGGGATGGGCTCTGTCAGGTTTAAAATGCCCAAGATTATATCACTGAAGCACCTCTATAACTCTATCAGGAGTTACAGGTCCATATATACACAACTAATCTAATACTGCAAATTTTCATAAAGATATGTTCACTAGTAAAGATACTATAAATATTTTATTTAACGGATACATTTTTAATTCTTAATATCCAGTACCACATTAACAATACATTCTTGAAAAGTACAAAACAACACTATGACTACTGCATCACATTAAGAATTAAAGACTTTAGTCCAATATGGCAAATTTTCACAAAAATCTATCCACCAGTAAAAATACTATAAACAAACCTGTTATTAGACATTACAGAATGTTAAGAGTTAAAGCTTGTTTTAAGCACTTCGATTTAAGCACTTCGATTCAAATATATTCTCATAGGCTTAATTAAAGATGTGTGTTTGTGCTTTTTTTGTGTGTGTGTGCATGTGTGCATATGTGCATGTAGCTAAGTGTGTTTGTATGTATGTATATGTGTTTCAGTTCATATATGAAGATCAAACAAAAAAAGATGAATAAAAAAAAAAACGCAGCTTCGTATGTATCTGTGCTTTAATATTTTAGAATATGTTGTTATGGTTACTGTCTGTATTTACTGTTATGGTTACTGACATCACCATCGTCATTATCCATTAATATTTACTTTTCTGTGTTTGCATGGGTTAGACGGGTCTTTTCCAGTACAGCCTCTCTCCTCTTTCTGCATTCCTTTGTCATCTCTTCAGTGAGGTTCAGCATTTTGAGATTGCTCTCGCCACTTCTACCCAGGTTTTCCTTTGTCTTCCTCTACTTCAACTTCCCTCCACTTGGAACTCCTGGCATTTCTTCACCCAACAGCCATCCCCCATGTGCATCACATGTCCATATTAACACAGTCTTCTCTCTTACACACTACATCTGATTTCTCTTATACCTAGTTCCTTTCTCAGCTCATCCATTCTTCACTGTTCATGCATATTAACATCACACATCCACCGAAGCATGCTCGCCTTATTTCTCTCCAGCCTTCGCATATCTCTGCATTATTTATTGTATGTCTCTGTTGCCAAATGAAGTTATGGCTAAATGTTTGTAAAACAGCTTTGCATAATTTCTTTCTTTTTATTTTTTTATTTGAGGTGATATTAGCATAACTTCTTAGTAAAGCTTACTTACATATATACATATATATATATATACATGTATGTGTCTTTTCTGTCTTTCATAAATGGAGGGGAAAATATTTTCTTTTATTTGAATATATTTTTAACTTGCTTTTTCTGCTGAATGATACAAAAATGTTAAATGTATTCCCACTTAAACTTTTAAATGACAATCAAAGATTTTTGTTTTCAATCTATCTTCCTTTTTAAATTATACAGCACTCACGATTAAAAAACATTCTAATTAGAATTTCCATTCAATCCTTGCCTTTTGATAAATGTTTAAAATTCCATCCATTTTTGTCGCACTTTTTTAACCTACCATATACGGGCAATGTGTTCAAGACAACTCTGAAAATTGTCTTTAGTAAATATTTATATTTACACACACTTAGTTACCATTTTTTAGTGACTAAAGTATGAAATTTAATTTAATTTAATCTTTGTAGTGAAATATGTGTATATATATATATATATGTACACACACACACACACTGAATAATATACCATATATCAGACCTGCCAACCTCTAGAAACCTAAACGGGGAGTACCATGAAAAAAGTGCCCCAAAATGGGGAGAAATGAACCAAAATGGGGAGATCTCCCCGTCGGATGGGGAGAGTTGACAGGTCTGATATATATTTGTGTAAAAGTATAATATTTTGAAAATATGATGTGAAAAACTAGTATGCAATTTATCTGCTGGATCTACAAAATTTTAATTCAAAATATATGGTACATTGTAAATGTTGTATGTAAAATAGAAGTGTGACATTGTGACATACAAGTGTGACTTATACAGATGTATATAGACATGTATATACCATATATAACTAAATTATGTTTGGGTACTGTTGGCCAGTTATATTTCATGTCAACACTAAACCTTAGTCTTCAAGTTCCCTTCATAATTAAATTAATCCCTATGAAATATTTGTTCTTCCACATCTTGAGGGTTCCTTTAGATTAATCTCAGGAATATTTCCTGATTACCAATACTGTTAGCTTGGTGAACATTTTAGCAATAACCACCCTCCAATCTTCTCAACGAATTGCAGTAGTTTAGACAACATGACATATATTCCTTTAAACCTTCCGATATCAAACCACCTAAACCATTCTCAGTTCTCTGATACAAAATTGTTTATTTTAAAGTGTTTATGTTTATTTAAAAACTTTCCATCACAATTTTATGTAAGAATCTTTGTTAAGTTATGTTCCAAACATCAGCTTAATAATAAGTTAGTTGCATTACCAAATCTTTCCAAATTCTAGATTATTTTCAAATTTATTTGAAAATCATAAGCAGTGTCTGTCATTAGAAATATGATAAATGATAGGGTTAAATAAGAGCGGTACTTTGTCATGAAGGGGTTATGGGTCACAGCATTAGAGTAAGACGTTCTACAAGAAAGAAATATTTAGATATTCCTTTCTATAAGCATATTATAGGCCCTATTTGATTATAACCCTGGAAATTCTCCTCTGTGGTGCAAGTATGGATATGATGTTTTGTTGAAGGCTACTGGTGATCCATGAACACCAGTCTTCCCTCTCCACATCACTGGTGTTTTCCAACTCATTTCTTCCAGCTGAGTAGACAGGAGCAATGTGAAATAAACTATTTTGTTCAAGGACACAACATTCTGTCTTGTCTGGGAATCAAACTTGTCACCTTACAATCATGAGCTCAACATCCTAATCACTAAACCACACACCTTCTATAAACATAACAAATTATAATAACTACAAATTGTTTAACTTCTTTTGTCTTTCTAGTAAAAAATATTAGGAACTTGATGGGTGTGAATTAACACTTTGTGTCAGAAAATATTCCATTTATTATCATTGACACTTGAATTATTTTAATGCAGCCACTCCCGACCAAATGACTATATTCTGTTCCATTGACCTGGTTGTAAAGTAAATTGGTCAGTAAACGAATTCCTCACTTGACAACTAGGATTTGTTCTAAAAACCTGATCATAAAATATCTATAGATATTGTTTAATATCACCAGATGGGTGAAGGGACAAAACTACAATAACAATATCAAAAGTGGATCATTATAAAAAGAAATTGTTGAACCTGGTTACAGATTTATTTTTATTTTATCATTTAATTCAGTCAGCAAAAACCCTTTGTTTAACGCTTTTGATACCAAATTGCCTAAAACCACCACTAGTTCTACAATATAAAAGTGTTTGTATTTATCTGAAAACATTACACAAGTGTGTAGATGTTGACAGAATAGACAGACAATGTGTAGATGTTGACAAGACAAGACAAAACAAGACAGTATATATATAGATAGATAGAGAGACAGACACAGTATGTAGATGTTGACCAAGAATAAATTTTCAAAATATTTTTACTTGTTCTAAAGTGCATTGTAAGTAAAAATAAATCTGGGAATCTCTTCTAAAGAATTTAAAACTATTAATATAACATTTAATGTTTTCTAAATATATAGTTAACCTTTTTGATACCAGCCCAGCCAAAACTTGCTATGGTTCTATGAAAAAATCTTCCAACAAAATTTAATGTAAGATCTATATGTTAAGTTGATATCTTAATAATGAAATAATTAATAATATTAGTAAATTCCTCAAAATTGATAATTAATTAATTGAAATAGAGTATATTTCATTAAGAATACAGTCGCAAAAGGCGTATATATATATATATATATATATATATATACTCTATAAAAATGAATATGTATATATATATATATATATATATATATATATATATATATATATATATAACATGCACACCCAGCTCCCGTAATATGGGTCCGTTAGCCAGACTTGCCTTATAAGTGTGACCACCCAGACCCAGTCCTATTCAGTAAATGTGGTTGGTGTTAGGAAAGGCATCCAAAGGCATCCAAACAGCTGTAAAAGTCCCAGCCAAAATACAGGTCTCGCTATGAACAGGGTATAACATGACCAACTGGCCAGACTTACCTCATAACGGGACCACCCAGTTCCATGATTCTGCTACAAGCAGGGTAGGGCGCGGCCAACTGACCAGACCCCTCCTCATAACGGGACCACCAAGTTCCACACTGTAAACATGGTTGGCAGTAGGAAGGGCATCCATCAGCCATAAAAACCCAGGCTAAACATGGCCCCAATGTGAGCAAGGCATCGTGTAGCCAACAGACCAGACTGCCTTCATAATGGGACCACCCAACTCCTAAATTACGGTTCCACTGTGAGCTGGGTATGGCACAGCCAACTGGCCAGACCCTCCTCATAATGGTGCCACCCAGTTCCACACTGTAAGCGTGGTTGGTGTTAGGAAGGACATCCACAACTGTAAAAACCCAGCAGTAATGCACCAGCTTCAACATTCGATAATCAGAAGGGAGATAGGTGTAAAAGCTATCTTCGATATTCATGCCAACCCTTACCTATGGTCATGAATCTTAGGTAATAACCGAAAGAATACAATTGCAAATACAAGCGGCCAAAATGGGGTTCCTCTGAAGGGTCTTTAGGGTAACATCACTTGATAGCGTGTGTAGCTCGGAGATCAGAGAGTCAATCTGAATTGAGAAATCACAGTTCGATTACTATGGGCAAAAACCAACCCGGAAGGAGACCCAAGAATAGACATCCATTGACAGAGAGCTCTCCAGACTCAACATCAGTAGTGCTGAGACTGGCAACATCCGCAGCATGTACAACAACATAAAGGAGGCCCTAGGTCTTGCTGTGAAAGGGACCGCCAAGTTGAGATCTCTGGCAGGGGAGAATATCACCGACCGCGAGGGACAGATGACTAGATGGGTACAGCATTATTCAGAACTTTATACTCCCACAGAACATCTGTCTCTAACACTGCACTCAGTGGTATAAGGGAACTTCCCCTCGTGGAGGAGCTAGACAAAGTACCATCTATAGAAGAGCTCAACAAAGGAAATCAACTCCCTCCCAACCGACAAAGCACCAGGTACCGACAACATTCCACCTGAAGCAATAAATACAGAAAAGCAGCCTTGCTCCAAACACTGTATTAGCTGCTCTGCCTCTGCTGGGCGGAAGATGCAGTCCCTCAGGCTAAGCGCAATGCCACGATTGTGATATTTTACAAAAATAAAGGTGACCACAGTGACTGCAATAATTATAGAGGAATCTCACTCCTGGGCATCATTGGAAAGGTATATGCCCACATCCTCCTCAACAGGTTGCAGTTCCTCTCAGATCACATCTATCCAGAATTCAAATGTAGTTTCAGAGCAGGCAGATCACCAACCAACATGATCTTTTTCCTCCGTCAGATTCAGAAGTGCAGAGAGCAGGGCCAGCTGCTCTGCATGATGTTTATAGACCTCACCAAGTCCTTTGACCTAGTCAATAGAGAGGGCCTATTCAAACTTCTCAAGAGGATCAGCTGCCCCCTAAAACTCCACAGCCTGGTGATCTTCCAAACTAACATGAAGGGAACAGTCCTGTATGATGGATCCTCCTTGCATCCCTTCCCATCAACAGAGAAGTTAAGCAGTGCTGTATGCTAGCACTGACGCTCTTTAGGATATTCTTCTCTCTCCTCCTGTTCTATATCTTTGACACGTCCAATGATGGTGTCTACCTGCACACCAGATCAGACAGGAAGCTCTTTAATCTATCGCAGTTGCGCTCAGAGACTAAAGTAAGGAGGGTGTTCATCAGAGAAATGCTTTTTGCTGATGACACAGCCCTTGTGGCTCACTCTGAAGAAGCTCTCCAGAGACTGAGTGATCACTTTGCTGATGCTTGCAGAAGACCAACGTCAGTTCACAGGATATAAATATCGCTGCCTCAATCAAAATCAAAATTGATAATGTCACCCTGGAAGCTATGGACAACTTCACTGACCTGGGGTCGACAATCAAACTTTGAACTTGACAGGTAGCTTGGCAAGTCAAACACCATTATGGCTAAACTGACTAAGAGGGTGCGGAAGAACAAGGCACTGACAGAACACATCAAGATCCGAGTCTACCAAGCCTTTATACTTATCACTTTGCTCTATGGAAGTGAAATCTGGAGCACCTACATGAGGCAAGAACGTTGGCTCAATGCCTTCCACATGTGATGATTCAAACACATCTTCAGAGTCAGCTGGCAAGACCATATCCCACACAATGACACCATACAACGCACCAGGATTCTCAGCATGTATTCCCTACTGAGCCAGCGCTGTCTTTGTTGGATAGAACACATTCGGCATATAGAGGATGGGGGGTTGCCAAAAGATATCATGTACAGACAACTGCTCACTGGCAGCAGGTGAGTGCGTCACCCATTGCTCAGTTTCAGGGACGTATGCAACAGGGACATGAAAGCCTATAACATCCTTTCTTCCAGCTTGGAGAGATAAGCTGGAGACCGCAATGTCTGGCGTCAGACTGTCTGCAAGGGTATCGCAGATGCAGGCAAAAAGAGGTTAACTTGCAGCAGAAAAGAGGGACCAAAAAAAATGCATTGCAGACATACCAACAATCTAGCATTATACATATATCTGCACCAAGTGCAACAAAGACTGTCACTCATGCATCATTCTGCACAGTCACAAGCAGATGATGCCAGAGACTAGCCATAACTCCTGGTGCATTAAACATGGTCTTCCGAGACTGAGCTGCCAATAATATATTATATGTATATAGGGCGGTGGATTGGCAGTATCGGTAGAGAGTCAGACGCCAAGCTCTGCAGCATAGAGTTACGGCCCTTTATGATCTGAGTTCAAATCCCGCCGAGGTTAACTTTGCCTTTCATCCTTATGGGGTCGATAAAATAAAGTACCAGTCACGCACTGAGGTCGATTTAATCGACTTTCCCCTCTCCCCAAAAAAATCGCTGGCCTTGTGCCTATATAAGAAACCAATATATTATATGTATATATATATATATATAATTATAATATGTGTATATATATATATATATATATATTATGCACCCTGGGTGGTCATATTAGTTCTACAACAAGAAGCACTCAGTCCATCTTGTAACATGGTAGTGCTAGTGGCATGACAAAAAGCTTTCAGTGCTCACTGTAAAGTGGTTGGTGTTAGGAAGGACATCCAGCCATAGATAACCAAGCCAAAATCAGAATGTATGAGCAAGATGTTGTCACCTGACTAGTCTAACCTCATAACATGACGGTCTGTCTAGCCCATACAAACATGGAAAATAGACATTAAACAGTGATGATGATACTCCCGTAGAAAATGGACCAATAGGCCATATTTATTTGTGTATAAATCAACCATTTATCTGACATTTCCTCATGAGTAAGTCACACCTTCATATCATATACACTCATGCATATCTCACACCTTTATACGATATATACTCATATATAAATCACACGTTTTTGCCATATATGTCACACCATTTTATTGTATATACTCATGTATAAGTTGCCCAAATATATGTATATATCAGTGTATATTTATTCCGTATGTACTCATGTATAAATCGCACCTTTATATTCATATATGATATACATTATTATACTGTATACACTCATGTCTAAGTTGCACCTTTATAGTACATATACACATATATAGGTCACACCTTTATATACCTGTGTATAAGTTGCCCCTTTATACTCTTTATATGTTTATGTATAAATTGCACCCTTATACTGCATACCCTCTTGTATATGTCACACTTTTTTTATCCATATGTACTCATGTATAAAGCCCACCTTTTTACTATGAAAATATAACAAAAATCAGGATGTGATCGACTTCTCTATTATATCTACAAAACCCCAATTTAAGTACTGAGTCAAGCATGTTGTATATAAAAGGCTGGTGTGACTTATCTACTGAACCTACAAGTATTGAGCCAAGAATATTGTATGTAAAATTGAGGTGCCACTTGCACATGAGTAAATACAGAAAATTGTTTTAAAATGTTAAACTAAGCATCATGTATAATTAGAATGAATTAGATATAATAATCATAAAAAATACTTTAATGAAATATATTTGTGTGATTTATCTTTTCATCAAACAATTATTTTTTAACAGATATTTTGCTGATTCCCTACTTAAATATCTTAATTTCTGTGATCCTTTTTCAGTTGCTCAATCTTGCCAGGATTTCTTTTAAATATCAAATAAATATATATTAGTAATGAGTAATAGAATTTAAAAATAAATTTATCTTTTGCACACACACTCACACACATATTTATATTAAATATTTACAAATTCATTGATCAAAAGTTTAAATTTCGAATGAAAAATAAACTTATTTTCAATTTGTTTTAGATTTTGGGTAAGACCTGCAAGCACAACACTTCTAGGCAGCTTACGTAACTTATATATATATATATATATCTTATATAACACACACAGACACAAATATACAAAGTGTCCCAAAAAGATGTATGCACTAAAAATCTTTTAAAAATGCATTAAAATAAATTCTGTTTTATACGCATTATTTAAATCATGTAAACATTTTTGGGTGTTTACATACAATTGAATTATATCTGTAGATGATTTTATTTTTGGGAAAGGCAGTGCATTCTAATAAATATTGCTTGTACAGGTAATGAAACTGTGTATACATTTTTTGGACACACACACACACATATATATATATATAATGTGTAGTCCTTCCAATGTAAATAATTATAATAATAGTCATTTATATTGGGACTACAGTTCAAATATATATATATATATACTGTAGTAAAAGTTAGGTGGAAATATCCAAGGGTAAGAGCACTCAGTCCATAGGACGAGTTTAGTATAAATAATTACAACACTGACATAAACAGGTACTCAAGTTTCGTTGGGTTCTGGGCCCCAACTCATTTAGCCTGTCATCAAAATAAGTAGACATTAAAAACTTCAGAGCCTCTGATAGAGTTTTCGTCCTATCTGATAAAACCCATGACAGAACTGAATGAGTTGGGGCCCAGAACCCAACGAAACTTGAGTACCTGTTTATGTCACTGTTGTAATTATATATATTCACACGTAATAACTATATTATCATCGGTTACCATTTGGTTTCAAATATGAGCAAATCCATTTATTTGACATAATATATCTCCATATCTGTTCAATATGAAGCTAGACAGTAACCAATATAATGCTGTGTTATATCATGACTATGTAAATATATAAATATATAAGTATATTTAGTTCTTCAAGTGATATAGAGCTCTCTCAACACATTAATTATTACACTATACACGCCTATATATAGTTTGGTATAAACATATAAATTTATCAATTTTAATTCAGTTTAAATTTAAGAATATATATATATATTCATCATCATCATCATCGTTTAATGTCCATCTTCCACGCTTGCATGGGTTTGGACAGGAATTTTCCCACTTGAGGCAAGATTGGTTGACTTGCTCATATAGGACTGTCTGGCGGGTTTTCTACGGCTGGATGCCCTTCCTAACACCAACCACGTTTACAGTGTGGACTGGGAGGTTTTTACCATGTTACCTACACGGCCACATTACAGCTGTGGACTGGGGACTGTGTTTTTTTTTTGTTGTGACACCTACACGACCTCATTTGTTTCGGCCTGGATGTTGTGGTACCAATTACTATTTGCAACGAGATATTTAATTAAATTTATTTAATTAAATCAATGTGTTCTAAAATGCATAATTGTATCATTTTATAAAATATATATAAATTCATATGATTTTATTAATTGCAAATTTTTCTAGTGCTTAATTCCACATTTCACCAAGAGTTGATTCAATAACAGGGATAGTAATGATAGTGACTGATAAAGTAAATAATAATAATAATAATAACAACAATAATAATTTCTGGCTGACCTCAGCAAAAGGCTACAAATTGAGAAGGGATGTAACTGATTATATATATGTGTATATATATGCATGTGTGTGTATAATAAAAACAATAATAAAGGCCCCCTTCGGTCATTTTGTTTCTTGTGTTAACTCTTTAGCATTTACATTACTCTATATTTACCTAACATAATATCTAATCTATGAAATTTTGATATTATCTATTTTGAGAACAATACCTTAAAGTCGGTACGAGGGGCCAGTTATGACCAGTTTGAACAAAAAGAGGTGAGAGAATTCTGGCCGGATATGGCCAGTTTAAATGCTAAAGGGTTAAGGTTTGTTCTAATGTTGAATGTGAATTGTGTTGTTTTATTGGATATTAATCTTGTAGATTATGTTGAGTGAGTTGTTTTGTCTTGTTTTATTAGTTGCTTGTTGCAAAATATTAACAAAGCAAGACTGATACAGTACACTAACAGGAGTTTATACTCTCTACTCCACTTCCACAAAAACAAAAGCACACACATCAAGAAGGTGTTGCATCCGCTGATGCAGTAAAAACTCACACAAAACTGTCAAAATAGTAGTAAAATTATAATAATGATTTCATTTATTGGCCTCAAGGGCCAACATGTAGGGGACAATACAAAGACACAGACAGTGGGGGGTTACAATAAGCTCGAGTAAAAGTGCACAATAGCAAAACCAATTTAACAATGAAAAAATATAAAATAAACTATGTATAAAAATAACAAAATAAATTCCCCAATAGTGGAATTTACTTTAAAAATAACAATAACAAAATAAAAATAAGAAATTAAAAATAACAAAATAAAAATGACAAAATAAATTCCCCTTTTGGGGAATTTATTTTGTTATTTTTATACATAGTTTATCTTATATTTTTTTCATTGTTAAATTGGTTTCGCTATTGTGCATTTTTACTCAAGCTTATTGTAAACCCCCAATGACTGTGTCTTTGTATTGTCCCCTAGTAATAATAATAATTTCTTAGAAAGAATCCTTACGATAATAAGTGGTCGGGAAATAATGGAAAAACTCAGACAAATACATAACCAAAAGCCCTGCACTTACAAATATATACAACATACAGAAAATAATACTGCTAGACACTGCATACACACTACAGAGAGAAATTTCAATACACTAGAATTGTTTTTCAACACCCTGACATGTATCTGTATATGTGTGTGTGTGTGCATGTGCATATGTGCATACATTTATATGTATGAGTATATAAATATAAACACGCAAACACAACACACACTTACAAAAATACACATTCACAGTCATACATTCACACAAACGCACACATATACATACATTTACATAAACACACACATACCATACACTTGCATGCAGTGTAGCAAATGTAACGCCAACTGCTGTTTTGCTATAGTTTTTTCACCATCCCCTTCCTTCCTTTTACACATACACACATTCACACAAACATACACACACATTGTGTGACAAACAGACGGAAGTAGCTCAAATTTATATATAGATTAGCAATAATGCCAAAATATATAATGCTGCACATACCCAAGGCACACCAAGCTATGCTTGGCAAAGAATAGAATGCAATGAAAATAAAACAAATGATAACAACAACAATAATAAACATACACAATATGTTATAGTACTACTACTCCACTTTTAATGTTGCTTAATGCCAGATATTGGTTTGTGATAAGAGATAAAACACTTGAAATGTAATAAATTTTTTTCAATCTGAACACAACTTTTATATCAACCCACACTTGATTTATTGACTTTTGGAAACCCTTTTGACAACAACCTAGTCAAATCTGATTCTGGTTCTATGAAACAAAACCACTTATCTTAACACTTTTGCTATCAACCTGCCCCAAACCATCTCTGGTTCTATGAAATAAAACTACCCATATTTAAATTGCTATCCTAGTAATAAAATAATTAACAATTTTTCATTATTGAAATAGAATGTATTTCATTAGAAATATGGTCACAAAAACGTTAGCCTTTTTGATACCAACCTGCTCAAAACCGACTCTGGTTCTATGAAACAAAACCACCCATTCTAAAGAGTTCCTATTTAAATTAAGATCTTCCAACACAATTTTATATATATATATATAACAAACATATGTTGAGTTAGTCTTAGTAATGAAATAAATAATAACTTCATTAATTTATTGAAAAAATATGATCACAAAAAGATTAATGATTCTCTATCAATACAACAGTGGACACAGGCATAACTGAGTGAAAAAGTAGTCTTTGTAAATGTTTCTTCTGTTAGAAGAAGCAAAAAGAGCCATGCACAAGTCACGTTCTGTAAAGCAAGTAGCATCTACCTATATCTATCCCTCACGCAGTAGAGAGTGCCACTCCAACAACAGGAAATGCAATAATCAGGTATGACTAAATCCCTGATGTAGCCATTGTCTCTCAAGACAGAAGGAGGCTGAAAATATATATGATTAAGTGAATGACCGCCCAATACATGTGAGCAGAGTATAAGTTTTATATAGTACATACTTATAATAAGCAAAGGTTTTCTTTAAAACACACAACACACAAAAAACACACATGCAAGTAAATATATTTTTATCAAAATACTTTCATCAATAATAAACTCTTTATTTTATGGATGACTTAATTTTATGAGCGATGGAGCTTTGGAGAAACAGAGTAGGTGAACCAACCTATGATAATAGCAACAAGGTATGAAGTATATCAAATTTAGATGGTATTTTTTAGAATCTGCACTAGTGCTCAATAAATTTTATTTATGTTTTATATACACCTGTTGACATATTTTATAATTTCTATTTTTTTTTTTTTTTTTGTGCAACATTCTTCTTTGATATGTAAAATGATTAACCCTTTTGATACCAAACCACCTGAGCCTCCCATGATTCTATGTTACAAAGCTATTCGTTTTAAGGTATTTATATTTATCTAAAAACCTTCCACCATAATTTTATGATGTTTTAAACTGCTCATACTTATATTAAAACCTTTCATCATAATTTTATGAAAGAAATTTTTGTTAAGCTTTATCCTAAATGCCAGCTTAATAATGAATAAGTATTGTTATTTTATTAAATTCATTAAACTTTTCTGATAATTTTCAAAATTAATTGCATCAGATTAACATTCGGACGCCATGCTTTGACGCATAGAGTTACAGCCCTTGCCATTCTGAGTTCAAATCCCGCCGAGGTTAACTTTGCCTTTCATCCTTACGGGGTCGATAAAATAAAGTACCAGTAATGCACTGGGTAATTGCTGGCCTTGTGCCAAAAGTAGAAACAATTATTAGAAATAGGGTTATTTATGGCATATAGTGAAATTATATAAACCCTTTTGATGCTAAGCCTCTTGAAACCACCTCAGATTCTACGATACAAAGTTATTTATTTTAAAGTTTTTATATTTATTTAAAAACCTTCTGTCATAATTTTATGGAAGAACTTTAGTTAAATGATGCTGCAAACACCAGCTTAATAATGAAAAAGTATATTATATTACTAAAATCTTTAACGTTTTTTATACTAACATGACCAAAACCATCTCTGGTTCTATGAGTTAACCCTTTTGATATCAACCCAACCAAAACTAACTTTGGTTCTATGAAAAAAAAAACATTTTCATAAGGTTCCTATTTAAATTTAAATCTTCCAATATAATTTAACTTAAGAACCATGTTATGTTACAAAAACGAAATAATTAATAATTTTAGTAAATCTTCCAAATTCTTCATTAAATAATTGAAATACAGTGAGTATTATAAGAAACATGATGACAAAAAGGTTTGAATTCTTATTTATTTCCCACATTAAATGAATCACAATGGCAGTGTATTTCATAAGAAATATGTTAACCAAAAGGGTTAATTAAGTTGTGTAGTGAAGTGTTATTAAATATATATAAAACTGTGTCTTTGCTTTCTATAACTTATTGCACTTATTTCATTCATTCTATGTTTGTTTGTATTGAAGAAGCATTCTAATTTATAATTCATACATTTACAGGCTTTGTTTTTATTGGATGTCTTTATGTCTCTCATAAGGGAGAGAACTTGCTGGAAATACAATAAAACAAAACCACTCATTTTAAAGGGTTCCTTTATTAAATTTAAATCTTCCAACAGAATTTTATATAAGAACCATATGTTAAGTTACTATTTTAATAATGAAATAATTAATAACTTTAGTAAATCCCTAAAAATTCCTTATTAGATAATTGAAATAAAGTGAATTTCATTAAAAATATGGTGGTGAAAGGATTAAGAAACTGTTTCATGTGAAATATGTATCATAAATTTCTAAATTGTCTTACTCAAATTTGTTTCAATATGTATTGATGGAATTAAAAATATTTCGAGTTAAAATGAATTTGTAACAAAAAAATTTTAATAATTTTTTTTTTAAATTAATTGATTTTTTAGTGATTTTCCCCACCTTCACAACAACAACAAAAAAAAAACAGAGAAAAAAACATGCACAAAAGCTTCTCTTTATTGAAAATGGAACTGTGGATTTTTTTTTTTAATGCATACAAGTGTTTTAAGGTCATCTTCCCCGCTAAAGATGGGGTTAGCCTTAGGGGATCCATGATTATATTCTTCATTTTTCCCTATCGCCTGCATCTCCCTGCTCATCAACACCTTGGTTTTCATTTCCTACACCATCATCTTTCGCATTTATTTCCATCACACCCCTCACCATCACTTTTATTCTTCCTCAACACATGACCCAATCATCTTTTTATATTTCTCTTTACAACATTCATCATGCCTCTATTCCCATCACCCAGTCACTTCCACCCTTCCTCAACACATGACCCAACCACCTCATTCTATTTCTCTTCTCAACATTCATCACTGCCTCTATTTCCATCATCCTCAGCAATTCATTGTTTGTCTTCCTCTTTCTGTGATATCCCACTCATCCACTGAACCAGTCTTCTCTGTTTCTCCATGTTTATTACCCATGTTTCCCTCCTATAAACCATGGTACCTCTCGCACATGCAGCATATAGCTTTCCTTTCAGTTTCAGCAAAACTCCTCTCTTCACTAGCACACCACTCATTTCCCAGAACTTTTTCCATGAACAGTTAATGAATGAGAAGCATGGAGGCCTAATATGATCATAATTATAAGATGGAAAGCAAAATGAACTCAGAGTCTTTGCTACAAATATAAGAGCAAAGTTGTAGCCTAAAGGAGTGTAAAATATTGGAAAAGAATCTGACTTTTATCAGAAAACTGAATTAAGAAAAGTTTGGTAATTTCCAATGGAGAATTGCCTAATTAATTCTTAACACTTGTAATGATTTAGCAAAAAATGTCTAAAAAGGGATGTTAATTCAAAAGTTTAATGTATTGTTATTAGTGTACAAATGTAAAAATTTGTAATATTAGTCTAAAATATTTAATATTTAATATGATGCAGTCAGTTATGCTGAAAATAATGTTGTGTATATGTGGTTGTTAACTAGATGGAGGCCTGTTAGAGGGACTTTCAGTTTTTGGATAGTGTAGTTAATCTGTTGCACAGCTTAACACCACATAGTTCTTTTAGCAGAGTCCATGTTGTAAGCATTTTGAGTCAGTCTCCAGTACTTCCTATCAGTATCAGATGCCCTGAATAATATTATAGACACTCTCCTTCCTCTTACTAATCTTAGGGGCCCTGAAAAGGGTCGTAGATGCTGCCCTTCTTCCTACCAGTCTCAGAGGCCCTAAATAGAATTATAAGTACTGCCCTTCCTCCTACCAGTTTCAGGGGCTCTGAAAAGGGTCATCAGCGCTGTTCTTCTTCCCACCAATTGTAAAAGCCTTTTAAGTGGCTGCACCTCACAAGTTTCTTGGATGTTTTGATGATAGGGGCCCCATTTCAGGGGTTAACTTACAGCTGCTGCACCTTGTTACAGCTCGTACCCATGTAAGTTTAGCTTATCTCCTATGAGGTTCCAGTTCTAACATAAAAAAGACTTCCCTCTGAATCAAAAACCAATATATTTCAGAGGTTAACCCACCAGCTGCTGGTATTTTTTTTTTTTTTTTTTTTTAGCTGAGTGGACTGGAGTAATATGAAATGAAGGACACAAAATGCCACCCTGGTCCAAGAATCAAACCCATGACCTTATGATCATGTGTCCAACACTCTAACCACTAAGCCATGCACCTTCACCTTTGACTAAGCCATTTATAGAAAATATAAATAAATTCACACTATTTTACGAACGGAAAAAACTGTTTATATATTTCAAAAGCTAATAAGTTATAATAAAAGTCTACATGCAAGCTAACTATTAGTATATTAATATAAAGCATGTTCAAATGTCATTTTAAAATGTGTTATGCTAAAACTAAGGTTATCAATGCTTATGTTGTATATCTTTGGTATTTGTTACCTAGTTGATGAATTAGGAAGAATATGGTGAGTTTGTTCTGATGATAGTGATGATGATGATGGTGCTATCATATGGCTTATTTGACAGAAAAGATTTAAGTTCCATATGAAAAAAAATATCTTTAAATGGCTTTGATTAAAAAATGCTGCTACTACTACTACTATAACACAAAAAGAGAACAAATAATTCTGCTAAGTGTGTATTATAAAATTAGAACAACTGAAAAAAATTGAAAAATACCAAACTTTTAATTATTAAACTAAATATTAGTTCTATAATAGAACTAACTCCAATTATTATTATTATTATGCTAGTGTAGAAAATGGACGTTTAACGGTGATTATTATTATCATGCAAATCCCGCCGAGGTTAACTTAACCTTTCATCCCTATGGGGTCGATAAAATAAAGCACCAGTAATGCATTGGGATAATTGCTGGCCTTGTGCCAAAAGTAGAAACAATTATTATTATCATTATTATTTGGCAGTATCGGTAGAGGGTTGGACGCCATGCTTTGATGCATAGAGTTACGGCCCTTGCCATTCTGAGTTCAAATCCCGCCAAGGTTAGTTTGCCTTTCATCCTTACGGGGTCGATAAAATAAAGTACCAGTAATGCACTGGGATAATTGCTGGCCTTGTGCCAAAAGTAGAAATAATTATTATAACTATTATTATTAAAAGAACAAAAATAATTTTGCTAAAAGTGTATGAAATAGAATTTGAACTGGAAAATTGAAGTGTAGGATTACAAATTTATTTTTAAATAAATTTTTTTAAATGTTTGAAAGTTCCATCTAAATTAATTATCATATTTCATAGTGAGGAAGATGTTATTTGTTTTTCTCAAAATAAGTCTGAAAAATCTACCCTGTATCTTAGAAGCCAAAAATTACATTGTTTTAAAATTACATTGTTTTATGTTAAACTATAAAATATAGCTACTTAAAATGGAGGTGCATCCAAATTCAGTACATAATTATTCAAATGGATTCAGTTCAGTGTATTCCAAAATACAATTGATGTAATTAATAGATTTCACCCATTTGCTACCAAACTGACTAAAACCATCAATCAGTTTGGTAAATTACATCAATTGTATTTCGGAATACATTGAACTGAATCTATTTGAATAAGTATGTACGGGATTTAGACGCACCTCCATTTTACTACTTCAAAATGGGGCTGCTTATTTTGAAATGTTTATCTAAAATCTTGCCATCATAATTTTATGTAAGAACCTTTGTTGTGTTCCAAATACCAGCTTAATAGTGTGAAAGTTAGGCATATTGCTAAATCTCTCCAAATTCTTGATTATTTAAAAAAATATTCAAAAATCATAGGCAATGTCTTCCATTAGAAATATAATTGTTTCTACTTTTGGCACAAGGCCAGCAATTATCCCAGTGCATGACTGGTACTTTATTTTATCAACCCTGTAAGGATGAAAGGCAGAGTTAACCTCGGCAGAATTTGAACTCAAACCATAAGGGGCCGTAACTATGCTGCAAAGCATGGCGTCTGACCCTCTACTGATACTGCCAATCCACTGCCCTTTTCATTAGAAATATAATTAAAAAAAGAATTAAGAGAAAAAAAACAAAAACAACAACAAAAGATGTTAAATGAGAATGTTTTTTTGTTTAAATAAGTTGATGGCTTTGCCCTAGCATATCAACACCCTACAGGCTGAAATAGGTTTAAAAAGAGTAAGCTTAAGATACCCAGGTGAAAACTGCCAACTGTACAGGACCTAGAAAAGGGTAAGAAGTGAGGGGTGCATCAGCTAATACATTGATGCTGGACCAGGGGAATGAAGGATGGGATCCACCAATCGAATTCACATCCCTATGGTCATGAACCTACACACTAACCACAAAGCTGTATAGGTGTATGTCTGTGTGTGTGTGTATATATATATATATATATATGTATGTAAAGGGTAAACAGAAATAACAACACAATCGGTACAGTATATGGAAGGTATATATTAGGTTAACACTTGATATAGCAGGAAGAGGGTCTTAACGTTTCGGACGCTAGTCCTTCATCAGAAGAATGAGAAATAAAATAGATTGAGGTGACAGGCGGGATGGAATTGGAAAAAATGTCTTTAGATAAAAATAACAGGTCCATTCATATATATATATATATATTCAGCCTGTTATAAAAATAAAGATGGTCTCCAGTGGTTGAATGTAATTTCTTTGGGGAAGATTATCCAAGAGCTCTTCAAAGGAAGGTAATTTTAAAAATAGCTATAAATAGCTATCAATAACCAAAATTATTAGATAGGTTGAAGGGAGGTAACTATTTAAAAAATAATATCAAAAGTAGGGAAATTTATGCTAAGTTAATAACTCAAAGAATCCAAATTCCTTGACATACAAATTAGTTGGTAATTCAAAGAAAATATATTGCTTAGTCAGGTTTATACCATTTACTCAAAATGTATTTCGTTTCGTGCGGACAGCGGCTAAAGCAGTCAAGGCGTGTATTTAAGCAATGTTTATCTTATGTCAGCTAAGAGGGTATATTCCATTTTTCCAACAAAATTTCATCCCATTAATATAGGAGGTATATTTTTCTAATATACTCCATTTGATGGAAAAAGGTATGCCATTATTTTTAAGGCTCCTTACATGGTTTGCGAGCTGGGTGGCATGTTTTTGTCAGGATGCCTGAAGGTTGAATCATGGTTCAGGTACTAGTTTTTGAACTGGCTCTCGGACATTCCGACATAAGTCCAGTCTTCAGTTTGGTGGAGGAAACTTCTGCTTGATATATCACCGTCAGAGTGTTGCACTGATGGTCTAGTGGGCATGTCTCTGGCCTTCTGCATAAGTATCCATATGGTGGAGGGCTTGTGTTTGCTGGTGATGTGGATTTTAATGTTATTGGTACACGAGTAGCCTATTTTCACTGTATGGCAATAAAATATCTGTCGGTATTTATGGCCAACAGAGAAGTGGAGGTCTAGAAGGGCTAGGAGTTTTCTATCTACATTAGTCCACATTAAAAAGAAATTTTTTACAGCTCAAAATATGAGATTTATTACAGTAAACTATTCAGAAGGCTACATACAAGATTTAATTTAACTACTGTTCAGGGAGTATATAACTGCGATCTCAGCACTCTGCAGCCATTGTATGTGTTTTTCACGTGCATGCGTTTGTTGACAGCTCTTCAATTTTAGGCCATCAACTGATATTCCTTGTCCCAATGGAAGAGCCCTCTCTGCTCAAAGGAGAGGGGGTGCGATAAAAGGAAGATAAGTATGAAGTTGTGGCAACTGACATGTGATTTGACAGGGGGATGAGGTGGCTTTTGATAGCATAGATGGAAGGGTAGGTGGTTGGTCAGTGATAGTGGATGTGTGGGGGGGACTGGATGGTTTGGTCAATAGCATGAGGTGGGAGTGGTATTCACCCATGCCAGGAAGGGGAGTATAGTGATGGAGAGAATAACTATGAAGTGATAGTGGGAGAGGTATGGCTGATGTGCATAGAGGTGAAGAGAGTAGCTACTATGGTGTGATAATGAGGGTATATGGACATATATACAATATGTTTATATACATATATATCATCATCATTTAACAGCCACTTTCCACGCTAGCATGGGTTAGACAGGTTGTCCCATTTGAGGCAAGTTAGGTCAGGTGATTGTGTCTTGCTTATATAGAACTGTTTCTGGCTAGATTTTTACAGCTGGATGCCTTTCCTAACACCAACCGCATTTACAGTGTGTGCTGGGTGCTTTTTGTATATATGGATATATATGCAATATAATATATGATAAATATATTATATATAGACATATATACAATATGTTTATATAAAATAAACATACATTGAGCCTTGCTTTAAGTATTTTAAGGTGTGATATAATCACAACACAAGGCAGCGAACATCAGATAAAATGCTTTGCGCTGTTCATTCCAACTCACTGCACTCTGAATTCAACTTTGCTTTTCATCCTTCCAAAGAAACAGTACCAAAAATAGTACCAGTCCTGTACTGGGCAATTCTTCCTCTATATCTCTTTCTCACCAACTGTCTCTCACTCTTTTTCCTCCCTTGTAATAAATCAGCTGTATTTTGTCTTTATTATAAAATATTCAAACTCACCTACAATGCACTGTATTTTAAATATCTTTAATAACTGCCACTCAAAAAGCAATTTAATTATACAATAATTAAACACACGATACTATTTTTTAGAATTTTAATATAATTCTATTAAAAATCAAAGACAAGAATTATCTTTAAATATTTTTGGAATTGTTAAATATTTATTATTACACATTTTTTGGAAATGTAATTCTTTATTTTACTGCTTTTTTTTACCTGGCCCAAAGAAATATAGCTATCTTTTAAATGTTCATGGAATATCACTCATTAACACTATCATTATCATTTTACATCCACTTTCCACACTGATATGGGTTGGACATGTTGACACTGTCTGAGACTAGACAGGTTGGAGACTTTATTTCACTCATACATTCCATATTTGGCATGATTTCTAAAGCTAGATGCACTTCCTAACACCAACAACCCTACAGGGTGTAATGTGTATGATTTAATGTGGCACCAACACTATAGAGATTGACACATGATCATCCAGACTGAAGTGTCTTCTAAAACTCTATATTGTCTTGACTCAATCACCAAACACTGTGGCTCCATGTCTCTCACAATGTTTACTTTCAATGTCACAGTGCTTGTAATGGTGAATGGGTCTTTTGTATTATGACATAATGCCAGTCTGTTTGGTCCTGTGTTATCTTCTTCGTGAGGTTCAGCTTTTTTAGGTCATTTGTTAAGCCAGATGATAATAATGAAATTATTGTGTACAGTGCACAGGTGCACTACAACTCATCAAAGGTGCATGTATAGTACATAGTATAAGGTACAAATGTCAGGAAAATGAACAGTGTATGAGTCATCAAATACATGTGTGCGTGTGTATGGAGGAGGCACATCAGGTGGTGTTGGCAAATCTCAGGAAGCATGGAGGTTTTAAAGGATGCAGTGTCTCGACAGCTAATAACTGATGCAGGTAGTTTGTTCTATGCTTCAGCAACTCTGTGAAAAAATGTTTCCGAAAGTCATGGGAGCTGTGCTGTTTTCTGACTTTGTAGGCATGCCCACATGTGTTAGACACATGGAAATCAAAAAGGTGCTCAGGGTTGTTGTTGGCAAGATGGTTAATCATTTTGTGGGTGTTTACCAAGTCAGTTGCCAGACATCGGAGCTTAAATGTATCCATGCCCAGGGAAGCAAAGCGTTCAGAGTATCATAGATGCCTTGCAGTGTTTATTCTGACTCTTTGCACTGAGTTAAAATCTGGAGTCAGTATGATCAACTAAATCAAGGTGCCCCTGAATGGCTACAATCTAATGACTGAAACCAGTAAAAGATTAAAATATTAAAGGATATATATATAATACAGTGAAATCCTAAGGGAGGGCCCTCTCCATCAGCTAACTTACAGGGTTGCCAGATAGTGATGACAACTATCAGATGACTCTGTGAGTTAGTAAAAACACAAAAGGACCCTTTGTTGGCATTTTACATTTCTATATCTACTCTGCACTTGAATATATATTGAGTCCTAACTTGATGAGTAGTTTTCCCAGTCCCTATATCATGGATACATCATAGGAAAATGGATGTAAAATGCTAATGAAGATGATGATAATGATACATATTTTAAGCCTATTTTAATGACTAGACAATTGAAAATATATGTTTGGGCTGAAGGAATCTTGACAACATTTATAAAATTTATTATATTACGAAAAACTGTTTCTTCCCACACCACACCACCACTGATTTTTTCATTCTTTTTTTAAATCAAATAATTGAAACAAATCTGAATAGCAAATACTTTAAGCCCACACATCACTAAATAAGACTTGCTCATTTCGGACAATATGCTTTGCAGCATATAGTCACAGCCCTTTACATTCTGAGTTCAAATCCCACCGAGGTTAGCTTTGCCTTTCATCCTTACAGTGTCAATAAAATAAATTGATTTTCTCCTTCCCTTCAAATTGCTGGCCTTGTACCATTCTGAGTTCAAATCCAGCTGAGGTCAACTTTGCCTTTCACCTTTCCAGGGTCAATAAAATAAAGTACCAGTTAAATACTGAGTTTGATATAATTGACTTTGCCCTCCTCCCAAATTGCTGGCCTTGTGCCAATGTTAGAAAGAATTATTATTATAATAACAGAGCAGTGATTGGCAGAATTGTTAGAGCATCAGACAAAATGCCACATAGAAATTGTTTCAGTTTTTTTTATGTTCTGAATTCAAATCCTGATAAGGTCAACTTTGCTTTTCATCTTTCTGGAGTCCTTAAAATAAAATACTAATCAAATACTGGGGTCAATCTAATTGACTCTGCCCTTCTCCCAAAAATTGCTGGCCTTTTACCTAAATTAGAAACTATTATTTTTTTTATTATTATTATGCACTTATTAATCTTTTTTTAATGTGTTTTTACTTTCTATTCCACATATGTCACATTTTGTTAAACTAAATTTCATGTTTGCTTCAAAATTGTATGTCAATGGATTTAAAAATTTGTGTTAAAGTCTTTTTTATTTGAATTTTGTTTAACTAGGATTTTGTTCAACACGCTGACGCATATGTGATTATGTGTGTGCATGTATGTATGCATATGTACATATGTGTGTATGTACATATGCATATATTTATATGTATGAGTATATAAATATAAACACGCAAACACAAACACACTTACAAAAAATACACACTCACAGACATACATTCATGCAAATACACATACATTCACACAAACACACACAAGCATTGTGTGACGGATGGATAGAAGGCGCTCAAATTTATATAGAGATTTTTTTTCAAAAATATGTGAATTCATAATAAAAGTACAATACTGAAACTTTAAAGAATGTGTGTGTGTGTACATATGTCTATTTTTACTTAATTATCTTGAAGGGATTTGGGATAATTTTAAATTTCATAAACACTCTTTTGCAGCAGTCTTCTTAAGATCCCTTTGTAAATAAAATAACTCTGTTAGCTTGAAAGGGTTGATTAACAACCAAAGCCAATGTCATTTTCATGCACAACATTCTGTCTGTGAATAAAATTTATATATATATATATACATATATATATATATTAAAAGATTGTTTTTCTTTTCTTTTCTTACCTCTTTTGATATAAAAACACCTGAAGCCGTTCTTGTAGTAAAAAACTGCTTAGCATCATCATTTTAATGCTTATCAATTTACAGAGTGCATTGGGTACATTTTACCTCAACACCAACATTAGTACTTTACAAAATGTGGTGGGTGAATTTTATCATGGCACTAGCACTGTCTATCATAATTTTATGTAAGAATCTTTGTTCCAACTTAATAATGAAAAAGTTATATCACTATGTAAATCCAAATTCTTGATTATTTTCAAAATAATTTTAAAATCACAAGCAGAGTTTTACATTAGAAATATGGTTAATGAAATAGTTTAATTATCTAAAGATTGATTTAACATCATCTTCATCAGCATCATCAACATCACTACTACCACCAACATCACCATCGTCATCATCAGCATCATAGACATCATGTATCTGGACAGATTTTACGGACAAAACCAACCGGCAAGAGACCCAGAGGAAGACCCCAAACAAGATGGTTGGATAATATCCATAAGCTTGGCTAGTCACGCTTAGGGATCCAGCCGGATCAGTTGGAGACAGTTGCTTCTGACAGGACCCTTTATTGTTATTTATACTTAACTACTGGTGTGTACATGATGAATTAACAGTCACTGGATCTTCATCATCGTTTTTATGTCCACTTTTCCATGCTGGCATAGGTTGATACAGTGTTTACAGCTGGACGCCCTTCCTGGTGCCAACCAGGAATTGCCGCCTCTATGTATGTATTCAAAAACCTGCCTCAGTCAACTTTGCCTTTGAAGTTGATAAATAAAAGTACTAGTCCAGTACTGTAGTTTGTTTTCCCTTGCACTCTGTCTGAACGAAATTGGTTGTGTTCAGGTTTAAATGCCCAATACATGTATGTCATGACAGCACCCCTAAGACTCTATCAGGAGTTCATGAATGAATGAATGAATGGATGGATGGTGTACATGGTGAAGTTCCAATTCCTTGTATGCTGGCTGGTAAGCCATTGAAGGATTTGAATTCAGAACAAATACTGAAAGGTATCTTGTCCAACAGTCTAAAGATTCGGCCAATCCGTCATCTGAGACTGGTACTTTACTTATCAACCTCTGAAAGAATGAAAATACAAAGAACACCTTGACAAGATTTGAACTCAGAAGGCAAAGAGCCAGAATAAATACTCCCAAGCATTTCATCCAATGCTCTACTTGTTCCACTAATTCACCACCTCTAATTGGTTACAGCATAGTTAAGGCTTCTTAAAGCCAGTGACTAAAGAATATGTGGTTAACAGATATGCAAGGACCAAGATCAGACCCATGTTGATTCCAAGATAAAATGTACCTACTACATATTCTGTAAAGTGGTTGATGGACGAGCAGAGACAACAAAGGATACAGAAGACTCTTTATTTCTGACAAGGGCATAACAACCTCTCTTGCTGGTGGCACCATGAAATACACACAATTAACTCTGTAAAGTGGTTGGTAGATGAGTAAAAACAGCATAGGATTGGGTGGACCCTTTATTCCAGTATAGCAACTTCTCTAGTGTATGTGCCATGGTAAAATGTACCCAGTGAATAACAAACAAGTGGAGATAACATATGATTGAGAGGACCCTTCAGTGTTTCCATGGCCATGACAACTTTTCTAGTCCTGGTGCCACAATAAAATGCACCCAGTTCAATTTGTACAGTGGTTGATGGACAAGTGGTAATAACATAGGGCTGGGCAGGCCCCTGTTTTTCCAGGAACATAACAACCTCACTAGAGCTGTAAACAACATTGCAATAAAAACAAACTTTATTTTTCCTACTGAAAAACATTCTGTATAATTAATAAAATTGTCATTGTACATATGGGTACACTAGTAAAACAATAAAAAAAATATTTTAATGAAAGAATGATACTCCACTAACAATATATATATATACTAATATTTATTTACTCAAACTCAACATTAACTGTACATAATAATGCATATGCTAATAATAGTATTTATACTTATATATGAACTATATATAATTATAAATATGAAAGGGTAGTATGTTGTACTACCCGATAAGGGTAGTATGTTGTACTACCCGATTACCAGTAAGAAAAATGGCTCAATGTAAATTATCAGATGTATTACAGAGCAGAAATACAAAATATAAAACAATCAAATTTGTGTTTAATGTTTCTTCCAGACAATTGTCTGGAATCATTAGAGCATACACAATGTTTAAACAAGTAATTACATTCCTAGTCCTTAGAACATTCATTAAGATACATTATTATTGACAGTGTCAGTGACATCTTATTGACTAGGAATGTAATTACTTGTTTAACCATTGTGTAGGCTCCGATGATTCCAGACAGTTGTCTGGAAGAAACGATTGTCAACAATTAAATGCATTAAACAAAAATTTGATTGTTTTATATTTTGTATTTTGTTTCATAATAATACATATACAATATATGTATATACCATACATGTATATACATAGTATGTATATATCATATGTATATATACAGAATATGTATATAAAGAGTATGTGTATAAAAACATCTCTTTGGCATTAAACAAGGCTTACATTGGAGAAATTATAATAGAAAATAATCAATATTTAGTGTTGTATGGAGAAAGCTAGTAAATACAAGTTAGAAATAGTCTCCACTCATTTTCACCATCACATTATGAATATATATGTGAGTATGTATGCATGTATTTATGAGTGTATGTATATATATTTTTGCATTTAGTATGAGTGAGGTTGACAGTTATTCAGAAAATAATTTAATTGAATAAATAAACCGTGAAAATAAAGTTTTTAAATAACTAAAATTTACCTAAAAATGTCTGAATTGTTCCTTGCTTCTTTATCATACTTTGAGAATTTGGCTGAATATTTCGTTTCTGCCTGAAAGAATTTTCCATCCCTCTTTGAGAACAAATAATGAATTTGCTGAAAATGTAAAGAGATTGAAATAAATCGTTATTACAATTTTATTAAACTCGACCCCAATTAAGTTTCTAGTATTCAGCATATATTGAACAGATATTTGTAGATATTTGGGTAGGAAAGGTTATTTAGACACTCTGCACATTATGTTGGGAGTATAAATTTATTCTATCCATCCATGGATCCTTAACTCTTGACAGAGTCATAGAGACACCATTGTGATATATGGAATGTCTTCTCTTCTGTCTTTCACCCATGTATACCTGGGAGTGTTGTAGAAGCAGAATTCTCAGACATGCCTTCCAAAGGGTCCTCTCTACTCTATATCAATTTTAATTCAGAGTATCTGTTCTTCTAGACCAGTTGCCTCCTCAATGGTTTCTGGCATCCTCATCTACCCTGTGCAGCCTTATTTATTTAGTGATGGCTTTCATGTGGCTCAGTGTCCTTGGACTGCTCTCCTAGACAGGTTGCCTTCTCTATGGCTTACAAAGTCCTCATCTTCCCCATGCAGTCCTATTTATTCAGAGTGACTGATCTCCTAGATGGGTGGCTTTTCCTGTGATTCACAGAGTCCTTTTAATACTTTACTCTGCAATATCACACACTATCATATGACGATCACATCAAAATATCAATCAATATTTGAAATTGATTTTCTGATAATAGTTGGTTGGTTATTTTCTTCTTCTGTTGACTACAGACTTAATTTTAAATCAGCATTTAATTGCTAGACTAAAGAGGAGCTTAACATATAATCACACCCACTATTCCCACCATCCTTATAGTGGATCACATTTCTGTGAAACAGGAGTGACCACCAACCTCCTTCTGTCTCCATTCTTTGATCATGCTTGGCTTGGAATAAAGTGACCTCTCTAGCGTTAGCACAACTATAAAAAAAAAATACTAGTACAGTCTGTAAAGAGATTAGCATTATGAAATACAACCAGCGAGAGAAACCATGCCAAATAAAAGTAGAGAGGTCCCTTTAGTCATGTCAATGACAAGAAAACCTCTCTGAAGTTGTCTGTGTGTGTGTGTCCGTGTCCTAATTTTGGTAAAGTCTATACAAATCCACATATCTACTCCGATTGACTTCAAACTTGCATTTATATATTCCTTGTATTCTAAAGATATTAACTGCAGCTTTTATTTTTCAATGTTCTGTTGTTAAAGGCGTTTTTTTCACTAAAACTTTAAGCCCTTTTTGTCAGTTCGGCAATTTTGTCTACGATGTTCAAGAGAGACAACTCTTTAGTATTTTGAAAATTACCTCTCTTTATAGACTATGTTATCCCTACTTAAACGTACATCCCTTGAAATTGATGATGGTGACCCCAATAGTAACTCCGAAGCGTTCGGCATCCGATATAACAGTTCAGTCTATATCAGATTGGGTAGATTTTTGTAACCTTAAAAGTATCCAACTAAATTCCTTCATGCTCTCCACCACTGCAGTCCCACATGCTTACTGCTCTGTAACTATTGCTTTCATTGTACCATAGCACAACAAATACATGTTCAGTTTGTCGAATGCCTTTTTACTTAATTGTCTTGGCTTTCGTGGGTTGAACATTTACTCTCAGGCACCCAATTAAGTTAAACCCCTGGTAATCTACGACAAATTTATTTTATAAGCACAAAATGTAGACACCATCCCCAGGCCGAGGTATTCCGTATTTCTCTGTACTATTTCAGAAAGGAGGGATAAACATGCCAATCTATGTTTAGAAGCCCGAGCAACGCCGGGCCATTCTGCTAGTATTCTCTAAAGTCATTGGTGATAAGAAGGGTATCAAACCATAAAAACCATGTCAAAATGGAACCTATCTGGATGAGACATGGTCGTTCGACTAGCTAGGAGGACAGTAACTACAATTCAGTACTGTCTTGGTCTGTAGTAACCTATCCAACTCATACCAGCATACAAAAACACACATTAAATGATGATGATGACAATGATGTTGGTGATGACAATGATGGAGATGATGATGATGGTAGTGTTGGTGATGATGATCGGAGCAGTGGTGGTTGTGATGATAACAGTGATAACAATATTTCTCTTTTTATTCTTTTTATCTTTTATACTGGGCACATGGCTTAGTGTTTAGAGCATTGGGCTTGCAATCGAAAGGTTGTGAGTTCAATTCTCAGACCGGGTGATGTGTTGTTTCCTTGAGCAAGACACTTTATTTCACATTGCTCCAGTTTACTCAGCTGTAGAAATGAGATGATAGGGACTGGGGTCCCTATCATTCCACTGCAAAGTGGTCGTGGAGGTGCCATGGCAAAAAAGCACCCAGCACTCACTGTAAATGAGGTTGGTGTTAGGAAGGGCATCCAGCTGTAGAAATCAAGCCAGAATCAGTTCCCGTCCCACCCTTGCAAGCAGGGAAAAGCGGACGTAAAATGAAATGATGATGATGATGATGACTGCTATTTTTTCCTCAAGATGATCTGAACATGTTTGAAACCATTAATATCAAAATATTAAAAATTAAAAAAAAATCAAAATATAATTACAATAAAACTGCATTTTAATGATGAAAATTACAAATCTTAGAATAATCAATCTCCATTCCATTTGATTACAGATTGTAGTTTTCAATAAATTTTATCAACTATCTTGAATTGTGGCATTTTAACCCTTTTAATACCAAACCAGCTGAAACTGCCTCTGGTCGCATGATGGAAAACTTTATTTTAAAATGTTTATTATCATCACCATCATCACCATTTAACATCCATTTTGCCTGCTCTCAAGGGTTGGACAGTTTGTTACAGATCAAGTTAGTGCTTAATCAAAGCTACTGACTTTTCAGACAGGCTTCAAGCCATATAAACCATGTCAAAAAGGATTAAGAGGACTGTTCACTTATGATATGGCAACCTCTCTAGTGATGGTGCATCAAAAAATATTCCTGATATACCCTGTAAGTTTGTCAGTGATAGGAAAGACATCCAGTTCTAGAAACCATGCCAAGAAAGGGTTGTGAAGACTCTTCAGTTGTGTTGGGGGCACAGCAACCTCTCTCTAAAGTAGTTGGCAATAGGAAGGGCATCCAGCTATAGATAACCTGCCAAACAAAGGGTCAGGATGATTAAGCTATGTTGTAAACATGACAATCTCTCTAGTGCTGATTCCTTGATAAAATGCATCCTATACAATCTGTAAAGTATTGAGACATATGTAAGAGAGATGTAGATCCCAAGCCCATCTAAGAGGTTAGTAACTCTGATTAAGTATTAACCAGGGTTGTGATAACCCATCCAACCTTTGCCAGTATGGCAAAGCAGACGTTAAATGATAATGATGGTGATGGTGGTGGTGGTGATGGTTGAGACAGTAGTGGTGGTGGTGGTGATGATAGAATATTAGTAGCTTCAGTAATGATGTCCAACATGAAATACTGTATAATGTAATATAAAGTAGATGGCTTGGCACAACATAAAATATAAACATGTACAAATGAGGATAACATTTCTCAAATCAATATTGATGGTGATGTGTCTTGCTTTGCTGGGTATGTAATGTTAGTGTATCTGAATATGAAAGCACAGATGAGTTGAAAGAAAAACTGGGTATAAGAAGAATCAGATGTAGTGTACTAGAGAGGTCTATATGAACAACAAAGCATTGGTGATATTTTTTTTAATGGACATAAGATGAATTAGATGTAGTATAAGTGTTTAAAAGCCTTTTTCCCTGCTAAAGCAAGGGTTAGGCTTGCAAGCCCTGTGACAGGTTTTATTACTCATTGTGTGAGTAACAAAATACACCCCCATCCCACTACCCCCACCCCATCCACACCACCCCCTTAAATGTGAAGTTATGTTGGTACCACAACATCCAGTCCGAAACAAATGAGGTCGTGTAAGTGTCACGACAAAAAAACACAGTCCACGCTGTAATGTGGCTGTGTAGGTAACACGGTAAAAACCTCCCAGTCCACACTGTAAACGTGGTTGGTGTTGGGAAGGGCACCCAGCCGTAGAAAACCCGCCAGACGTGTAGGTGTCACGACAAAAAAACGCACAGTCCACGCTGTAATGTGGCCGTGTAGGTAACACGGTAAAAACCTCCTAGTCCACACTGTAAACGTGGTTGGTGTTAGGAAGGGCATCCAGCCGTAGAAAACCCGCCAGACAGTACTATACGAGCAGGACAACCAATCTTGCCTCAAGTGGGAAAACTCCCGTCCAAACCCATGCAAGCGTGGAAGATAGACGTTAAACGATGATGATGATGATGATGATGATGATGTGTGGCCCTTTTTTGAGGCAATGTTTTACAACCCATTTAATTACTTCTTACAACAACTAAGAATATGGAGTACATATTCTAAACTATATACAGAAATCAGGTGCAGTGTGCAAGGAGACAATGCTGGTATGGACACGTAATGTATATGGATGATATATGCATGGGCATGTTTGTCTTCCTTTGCATTGTATCATCATCATCATCATCATCAACGTTTAACGTCCGTGTTCCACGCTTGCATGGGTTTGGACGGGGGTAGTCCCACTTGAGGCAAGAGTGATTGTCTTGCTCGCATAGGACTGTCTGGCAGGTTTTCTACAGTTGGATGCCCTTCCTAACACCAACCACATTTACAGTGTGGGTCTGGGAGGTTTTTACCGTGTTGCCTACACGGCCACATTACAGCGTGGACTGTGTGTTTTTTTTGTCGTGACACCTACACGATCTCATTTGTTTCGGCCTGGATGGCGCGGCACCAACATAACTTTACATAGAACGGGGTGGTGTGGATGGGGTGGGGGTGGTGGGACGGGGTGTATTTTGTTAGAGATGCCTACTGGCTGGAGTAGGTTTTACTATATATTTAGGTAAGGCGGGTCTTCTCTGTTACTGAGTACTGCCAAAGGTCTCGGTCCAGTGACATTGTCTTGGAGAGGTGTAAGTGTGTGATGTCGGAGTTTATCAGCTCGTCCCAGGTTTTTCTAGGTCTGCCTATTCCGTGACTACCGTCTATCTTTATTGCCCTGCACTTTGTTATACAGCTATCGACTTTCATGTGCATCACGTGTCCATACCAACGTAGCCTTCTCTCGAGTAAACAACATCTGATCCCTCTTATCTCTAATTTTTTCCTTAGTTCGTTTATGCTTTGCCGTTCACGTATATTACTGTTACACATCCAGCGGAGCATGCAAGCTTCGTTCCTCTCTAGTCTGCGTATATCCTCTGCACACAATGCCCAGGTCTCACTGCCATGCAGCATTGCTGTTCGTATGCAGGCATCGTACAACCTGCCTTTCATTTTTAGGGAGAACCCTTTAGCAGCTAATAGTGGTATAAGCTCTCTGAACTTTTTCCAACCAGTTCTGACTCTAGCTACAGTACTTTCAGAGCACCCTCCCCCACTGCTGATTTTATCGCCCAGGTAACGGAAGCTGTCCACTATTTCTATAGAACCCTCTGCGCAATTGAAAGAGCTAGTATTTTGTGGGCACTTGCTGCTACTTATTGCACCAGAACACCGGCCACATGTAAAATCTATGTTCTTAGTTAGCTTACCTGTGATCCCACTACATCTTTTATGCACCCATACTTTGCATTTAGGACATAAAATGGAGTTTCTACCTACGCCTTTCCTACACACCGAGCACGACCATTTCCCAGAAGGGACCGCCGCCTTGTTTTCTTTCCTACAAACTAGAACTTTGGTCTTAGCCAGGTTAATTTTAAGTCCTTTTGACTCTAGGCCGTGCTTCCATGTTTGGAATTTCTTCTCTAGCTCGGCCATTGATTCCGCTATGAGTGTCAGGTCGTCTGCATATAGGAGTTCCCATGGGCAGCCTGTCTTGAACTCCTCTGTTATAGCCTGAAGGGCAATAATAAATAGTAGGGGGCTGAGAACAGAGCCCTGATGGACGCCAACTTTTACGCTAAACTCTTCACTATATTCGTTGTTAATTCTAACCTTGGTGACTGTTTCTTTATACATGGCTTGTATAGCCCTCACAAGCCATTCGTCAACGCCTAGTTTTCTAAGAGCCCACCAGATAATGGAGCGGGGGACTCTGTCGAAGGCTTTCTCCAAGTCGACAAAAGTTAAGTAGAGGGGTTTACCTTTAGCTAGGTACTTCTCCTGTAGTTGTCGTACTATGAAAAGAGCGTCTGTGGTACTTTTGCCTGACACAAACCCGAACTGCATTTCATCTAGGTCAATTCTCTCTCTGATTAGTTGCGCTATTACTTTATCCGTGACCTTCATGACCTGGTCGATTAATTTAATGCCTCTATAGTTACTCCTATCTAGGGTGTCTCCTTTACCCTTATAACAGTTAACGATGATGCTGCTATGCCAGTCCTTCGGAACAACCCCATTCTGTACGACTTGGTTAACTATCCGGGTGACCATGGTGTGTCCCACCGTGCCAGATGCCTTCAGCATCTCAGCAACTATTTCCGAAGGCCCAGCCGCCTTACCCGTCTTCATATCCTTGATTGCCTTACTTATTATACTCCCCTCGACTAACACTGCTGGTCCCTCTATTGGGTCGATATGGGGGAGACTGTCTTTCTCCCATTTATTCTCCTCATTTAGTAGCCTTTCATAGTGACACTTCCAAGCTACCTTCTTATCAGCGTCGGTGATGGCAAGTGTGCCATCGTCGTTTAGTACACACTTCTCCCCGACAATATCACGGTTTTCCTTGACGCATTGCCTAGCAATCCTGAACACCTCACGTTTTTGGTCATCGCGTTGTAGAACATGCTTGAACTTTCTTTCCTCAGCTTCCCTTCTTGCTAAGTACACTTGTCTCCTAGCTTCCCTCCTGGCCACTTGATAGTCTTCTCTACTTCCCCCATCCCGCCATACTTTCCAAGCCTGCTTTTTGGCCTTAATTGACCCCTCCACCTTACTGTTCCACCACCATGTTACTCTCCTCCTGCCTACAGGCCTGCTCCAGCCACAGACTTCGTCTGTCGCCAACAGCAGGTTTGCTTTCAGAAATTCCCACTCTCCCTCTATATTGTCCGACTCTAAATGTTCTTCCTTACTGTCGAAAGCATCAAGTAATATGCTTTGAAATTTATTCCTGGCTGTGGGGTCCTTTAGCTTCCATATTTTTCTCCTGAGGATAGTCCTCTTCTGCTGTCGAGTATGTCTCGTCCTGACTATGAGGTCGCTAATTATCAGTCTATGTTGGGAGGTGCATTCTTCATGGGGGAGGGATTTAGTGTTTACAACAGACACTCTGTCACGTCTTCTGGCTTGTGTGTTCCCCGGATCTATAGGTGATCAGGTGATTGTCACGTTTTTTGAAGTTAGTGTTACAGATAGTTAGGTTATTTGCATCACAGAATTCCAGGATTCTGGAGCCTTCCTCATTTCTAGTACCAAACCCATAGCCTCCATGGATTTCGTCGTAGCCGTCACAATGTTGTCCAACGTGACCATTTAGGTCGCCTGCAATAATTATATAGTCACTGTCGGATATTTGGGAGGTAGTTAGCATCAGTGTCTCATAGAATCTGTCTTTTATAGTGCCGGGCAGTCCGGATTGGGGTGCGTACGCAGATATTACTGTCACCGTAGTTCTATTGAGGACAAGTCGTATTTTAATTATTCTGTCGTTCACTCTATTTACGTCTATTATCTTATCTGCCCACTTTTCTGCTACCATGATTCCTACTCCACCCAGCCCATCGTCGTTTCCCACCCAGAAAAGCTTATAACATCGTTTTTTACCCTCGATGAATCTAGCAGACCCACCCCTCCACCTGGTCTCTTGAATACAACAAACATCGACCTCCTTACGTTCAAGCATTTCTACAACCTCATTAGCGCGAGATTTTAGGGTGCCTACATTTATGGTACCAACTCTGAAGTTTTGGATTGCGTTTAGGGGTTGGGGGCTGTGGGGGGGGGGGGGGGGGGGGGGGGTTATGTTAGCCGTCCGCGGTCGAAACAATGAGGAGTGCTCGCATTCTCGTCCAAGAGGTGAATTTGTCTTTATCTTTGGCATTGTCGCTGAGCGTCCAGATTTTTCTCTCTCTCCTCCACTTTCCAGGATTCCGCAGTCCATCCATCCATCATATATCGAAAGGCAACCAGGCAAGCGATAGTATAGGCCTCTGATTGGTCCGCGTAATAATAATACTGGTGATGCGTGGGGGCTCTGGCTTATGATTGGTCCACGTAATAATAATACTGGTGATGCGTGGGGGCTCTGGCTTATGATTGGTCCACGTAATAGCAATGGTGGTGCGTGGGGGCGGTAGGGAGGGGTGTTGGGTAGCTAGATAGAAGGTAATGATTGAATGGGGTCCTTGCATTTAACAAGCGATTAACAAAAATACAAAATTTTGTTCTGTTCGATACGACAAAAACTTTCGTATCTCACAATTAATGAATACAAAAAATGTAGATTGTTTTAGCAATAGATTGGCTATTTGGACTTGATACGAAATATGGAGTGTGGAGGTAGAGATGAAGAAAAATATGTACATTACGTTACATGAATATCGTGGAGTAGACAGCAAAGCAATGAAATTTGGCGAAGTGAATTTCTATCATATATATATATAGAGAGAGAGAGAGAGAGAGAGAGGGGGGGAGGGGGGCCGCATGATGATGATTGTGTGTATTGGGCGTTTGACCGCCATGCCCTCGAAGTAGAGCGGGTGGGGGTCGAGGAAGCGGGAGTTTCGAGTTTCGAAAGAAGGAAGAAGGAAAGGATTTTGTTTTTTGTTTTGAAAATACGCTAGAATTAGGAATTGTGGTTTGAAAATTATATCAAATGTAGTGTATAAATCAATAGCAGTGACTGGTGTCGTTGCAACAATGAAGTAAATTGTCTAGGTGTCCTTCCTATCAGCAACCACTTTACAGAGTGTACTGAGTGTGTTTATAGTAGGTATCACTAGGATTTAAATCTAACTTCTAATGTACTTTTTCTAACTTCTAATGTACTTTTTCTAACTTCTAATATACTTTTTCTTGGAAAGTATTCCAATCGAAACATTTTGATACCTCATTTATGAAATTTGGATGAATATTTTAGGAACTATGACAATTTGAATGGGCAGTGAATTGGTCGAAATCTTGCCTAATTAGGCCTAAATGAATAATTAGCCATATTTGTGATGTCATATCTTCGAAACTGAGGTGATAATCATCTTCAAATTACACAAATTAATAGTGAAACAGTGAGAGGGAATAAGCAACATTCTCAATATGATGATTCCATGCTAATTTGGGGCTCTAGAAGACTTATATAGCTCAATTTACTTCATTTTTTCATAGAAATATGTTTCCTTAATAATTAATTTGGCCATTTCTTGAAATTCTGGCTCAAACTTGATATTTGAAGCCTTGGATTTGTGCTCCGTTTCAGCTCTCATCCCATGGGAATAGACCATTTCGACAAGTAGCCTCAATATGTTACGAAAGTTCATGGTATTCCCGTTTTTATTGACTTTGTTCTTTTGTGCCATCTTGTGGCGAGAACTGGCAATGGCCATATTGAATTTGGGAGAATTTTTTTCTTTCTTATGGTATAAAAATCTTGAAGAAAATGTGCTTTTCTAAGTTAAAATTTTAAATAAAATGTTCACTTTTATATTTCATAAAGATTATCTAACCTACCCCATCGATTTTTATATCAAAATAAAGCAAACAAAAAGTCCTCTTCATGACTATCATTTACAACATAAATCAAGTTATAGTGCTCCAGTGCATTGAACTAAAACTAGATTTACTGTTCAGCAATCAAAAACGAAAATAGGACCAAAGTAAATGGGTGGAAATACAAGGGTAATTGAAGGGATCTGGCCTGATTTGTACGTGTCAGATTTTGATCAAAAGTATATGAGAAGGAATTTCACATCCATAACTTTCAAATGATGTATAAGTGTCCACGGGAAAAATGTATTTTAACATGAAAATGATCAAATAAAGTGGATTTTTGCATGGTCAAACTGTGCTTATTGCCTCTTCTTGGAGCTCTACTGTGATACCTATTTATAGTGTCAACCACGAACACTAGAGAGATTTCAGTCATTGACTCAACTGAAGAGCCCTACCTACTCTATGGAGGGGGGGGGGGGGGGTAAGGAGGGGGTTATGACTGATGTGTTATGATTTTATGAGGTGTAGATTTGATCCTGGGTAGAGTGTAAATGTTAGGATGTGGTTACCTCTAGTACTATGGGAGTTACTGTGATAATAATAGTGACTGAGAGGGTTAAAACTGGTGTGTTACGATTTTAGAGGGTGCGGGTGATCTGGAGTAGAGTATGGGTGTTACGAGTTGGTAACCTTCAGCAGCGTGGGAGGTTCTGTGATAATAGTTACTGAGGGCATTAGAAATGGTGAGATAGGATTTGGGGAGTGGAACTGGGGGTGATCCTAGTTGGAGTGATGAACCTGGATAGTGAGGGTGTTAGGATTTTGGGTGAGGGTTTCTTAGATGGGGTAGGAGTGGAAGTATACAAAGGGGCATAGAAGGGTGGGGGATAGCTAATAGAGAGAGATAGTGACAGAGGGGCCATGTGAATGCATCAGGTTACATTTTATGCTGGTAGGTGGGTCTTCAACTGTACAAGTCATCACTCCTCATGGCACTTTGTCATCTCTGGTGAGAGGTTCAGTTTTGAAGGTTACTTCTCATTATCTCATGTATAATTTTCAACTCATTTTGAAAATAATAGTAAAAACAATTTAATAGATAAAGAAAAAATAGATTGAGAAGAAAGAATGGAATGTAAAATAAGAAAATATAAAAACGGAAAAGGAAGGGAAAGGCAATGGCTCTAGTGTCACAAGGATTTTAAAGAATTTAACCCTTTAACATTTAAACCGGTCATATCTGGCCAGAATTCTCTTACCTCTTTATGCTCAAACTGGCTGTAATCGGCCACTTATACTGATGTTAAGGTATTGTTCTCAAAATGAATAATATCAAAATCTTATAAGATTCGATATTATGTGAGATAATTATGTGAGGTAAAGCCTTTATTGCAAAAATATAATAGAATCATCATCACCGTTTTACGTCCGTTCTTCCACGCTAGCATGAGTTATATATAGAGTAATGTAAATGTTAAAGGGTTAATAATGTAACTTAACTTTCTTATTATCAAGCTGGTATTTGTAACATAATTTAAATTGTGATGGAAAGTTTTGAAATCAGTATAAACACGTTACAATAAAATCTTGTAACAAAGAACCAGGGGCAGTTTCAGGTGGTTTGGTTTCCAAAGAGTTAATGACAGGAAGAAAAACTTACTTTAACTGAGCAAGTTCTTTAATTAAATCTTTTACTAGCTTGGTTCCATCATTTTCAATTTCCTTTGTCTCTTGTTGCTGGAAAGGATTTCTACAAATTATAAATAATTTTTCCATATTTCAGATCAATTTATTTTTAATTACTTGATTGAAAAAAAGAAAACAAAGAAAGTGGATAGACGATCTTCCCGAATGGGCCAAGGAAAATATATTCCCATTGCTGATACTATCTCTCATTTGCAAAACAGGTCCAGGCCAGATGGAAAATATAGGTCCTGAAAGCTGGTAATAGGCTCAGGCTAGATGTAAAATGTAGCCCGCAGAAGGTGATAACAGGCCCAGGCTAGATGTGAAATATAGGTCTCCAAAACTGGCCCAGGTGAGATGTGAAATGTGGGCCCCATTTCAAACTGCTTAAATATTTTAGTAATCAGTGATAACTACATAAATGTATGGGCTACATATATACATGCACACTCACACACATACGTGTATATATATATATGTTTTCACCCACATTTTCTAAATAATATTTATTGGTTACAACACAGCCTACTTCTCTCTTTGAATTCTCTCTATATATATAAAGTATTTATATATATATGTATACACACACAATGTAGATGTACTTCCATGTAACAGAATGAAAGAACTAGAATGTTTTAAAGCCACCTTACCTGCTAAAGCCTTGCTGGCCTCATGACAATCTTCATCGTTTTGCCCTAATCTTTTCATCGCCCCTTACCACTCACTAACTTTTATTTCCTATTCCATCTTTAGCCAAGTCTTTCTTAGTGTGCCCAGTTTAAAATAGCTACACCATAACACTGCATGTTGTCAGAGGCGACTAAAAGGATTAGCACCAGGAAGGGCAACCAGACATAAAACATTGCCTCAAAAATAGGTCCCAATTATTATTTTACATCTGTTTTTTTGCATGCCTATACGGGTATAAAGCAACTGAGAGTACATCCCCTGGACAAGACACCAGTCAATCTCAGGTACAACCTCCAGCTAGTGCTGCTGGTACTCACCTTCAGCTGAGTGAACTGGAGCAATGTGAAAAGAAGTGTCTTGACCAAGGATACAGCACACCACTTGATCTGAGAATTGAACATACAACTTTATGGTCTCATGAGCCCAAGATCCTAACCACTAGACAAAACTCCTTACTGGATAAGACACCAGTCCATTGCAGAGTGAACTCCCAGCTGCTGGTACACATGAACTTAAAAAACATGAAATAAAGTGTCTTGCTTAAGAAAACAACACAGTCTTGACTGAGAATCAAATCCTTAGCTTTATGGATTGAGATACCAGCTGGTCTGAGTGTGCTCTACTCACAATAACTGGTAATGAAAAAACTGCAACAACTCTGGGAAACTAAACCAGAACAACCTGCCATCCTCTACACACCATCATAAACTGCAAGCAGGGTACAAATTGTTGCCCTTAAATGCTCGCAGTTTATGCAACAAGATACATCTGTTTAACTCCTACGTCAGAAGCATCGACCCTGACTTCATCACAGTCACGGAAACATGGGTACATTCCTTACTCTGTGATGGGGTTTTCAGCATTACTGGGTACAACCTTTTCCGCAAGGACCGCATTAATCGCCATGGTGGTGGTGTGATGGTCTACGTTCGTTCAAACTTTTCGGTAATTCCTTGCGTTGATTTGAACGAATCACAAGAAATTTTTTTTTGTGACATACGCATGACCATACCAACACTTCTGCTTGGTGTTGTTTATCGCCCCCAAACTACCATCAGGACACACAGCTTTGGGATATCCTCAGAGCTGCTGCCAAGAAAACAGCCACTTATCTGTTTATTGCAGGTGACTTCAATCATCCTGAGATCGATTGGGAAACCTTTCGTTGACCACAAAGTGCAAACGATTTCCTTGAGCTAGTGCTGGACTCAAACTGGTCACAAGTAGTCACCTCTCCAACAAGAGGTGACAACACTTTGGACCTGATCTTCACCACTACTCCTGAAGTGGTTATCAGTTGTACTACTGAGGAACCTCTAGGCGACTCTGATCATGCTATGATCATTGCCAATCTGGCTCTTGCGGGCAGCAACAAAAACCAGAACCATCTCCAATCTGCTTGCTTTGATTGGAAGAAAGCAGATTGTAACTTGTACTGCACTGAGCTACAGCGCCCAAACTGGCATGAGTTCTATAACTCTGGAGATGTGAATACTATACTCCAGAGCATCCTGGACTCAATATGGATAGCGTGTGCAGCATCGGTGCCACGTAAGCAGAAAAAAAACCACCCCAAAAGTGAAATTTGGGAACTTCAGCAGTCCGACTTGCCAGGAAAGAACGTCGGAACACTGAACGGGAATATAAACTGCATAAATCAGATGCCAACAGAAAAAAGCTGAATAAATCTTCCAACCATTTCAAGCAAGTGACAAAAAAGGCAGTGCTTGAATTTGAACAGTGCATAGCAACCAATCCTGACAGTAAGGTGTTCTGGAAATATGTTCATTCAAAGCAGAGACCTCACTCTCCAGTTGGTCTTCTTCGCAATCCCCACACAAGCCAGATCACTGACGATCCCAAAGAATGCGAAGAACCCAAGCATTTTTACTGTTGAAAACCAGAATTTACCATCTCCACCATCTCTAACATCAAATTCCATAACAACTATGAAATTTACACCTGCAATGTTGCGACGTCACCTTAAGAATAAGCGCAACTATGCCTCCCCTGGTCTTGATGGTGTTACATACCTGCTTCTCAAACGTGGCGGGTACTTCCTTTTGCACCAGCTTTCTTTCTTCTTTCAATACTGTCTCAACAATGGTGCTACTCCGGAACAGTGGAAAACTGCCAGTGTCATTCCCCTGGGCGACCGCACGTCACCTGTCAACTATCGTCCAGTCAGTCTTACTAGCTGTATTGCCAAACTGATGGACTCCTGTGTCAGAGAAACACTTTGGAACTTCTGGAGCTCTCACAGCCTCATCCGGCCCTCGCAGTTTGGATTTATCCCTAACTCCAGCTGCTGTGATCAGCTTATCGAGTTCCTTGAAGACATTACCCGGATCACTGACAGCGGCTCATGGGTGGATGTTGTTTACCTTGGCTTCGCTAAGGCTTAATTCTGTGCCACACAAAAGACTTATGGCAAAACTCTCTGCAATGGGTGTGAGGGATGATCTTTTTAACTGGTTGAAATCCTTCATTCTCAGCCGAAAAGAGGTAGTCACGGTTCTAGGACAGCATTCTTTACCCTATGAGATGTCATCTGGTGTACCACAGGGATCTGTTCTTGGTCCCCTTTTGTTTGTGGCATATATTAATGAGATAGATGCCAACTTAAAGAATGCCACGGTACTGTAATATGCAGATGACATCAAGCTGTACCTTGAAATCAAAAGGACTGATCCTGAAATCTACAACTCTTTCTTACAATCAGACCTGGACACAATGCAGCAATGGATCACAGACTGGCAACTGAGGCTGGCTGTGGACAAGTGTACCACCATGCATCCCTCCACAACACTGATATCAAGAAGTCTTCTTGTGAACGTGACCTGGGCATTACTGTCAGCAGCAATTTGCGTGGGACAAAGCATGTCTCTAAGATTGTCAAGAAGGCCGAGGGTGTCTTGGCATCACTCAGCAAGACCTTTGTTAGCCGCTCTCCAGCCATCTATTTAAAGCTGTATACAGCTATGGTATGACCACACTTGGAATTCGCATCAGTCTGGAACCCCTATCTTACTCAGAACATTGACCTCCTGGAAACTGTTCAGAGACGTGCAACCAAGCGCATACCCTCCATCAGACACCTACCATACTCTGAACGCCTTGCTTCCCTGGACATGGATTCATTGAAGCTCCGACGTCTGGCAATGGACTTGGTAAACACCCACAAAGTTATTAACCATCTCGCCAACAACAACCCTGAGCACCTTTTTGATCTCCATGTGTCTAAAACACATGGACATGCCTACAAAATCAGAAAACAGCACAGCTCCCATGACTTTCGGAAACATTTTTTCACGCTCAGAGTTGCTGAAGCATGGAACAAACTGCCTGCGTCAGTTGTTAGCTGCCGAGACACTGCATCCTTTAAAACCCTAATGCTTCCCGAAATTCGCCAAAACTACACCTCATGTACCCCTTCCATACACATGCACACATGTGTATATCATGACTCATGCACTGTTCATTTTCCTGACGTTTGTACATTACCCTATGTACTATACATACACTTTTTGATGCACCTGAGCACTGTACACAATATTTCATTATTATTATTATTATGATCATAATCCCAACTCTCCTAACCACTAGGCCATACAAAATCACAAATAAAGTGTATGATTTCATAGAACTTTTATATTTGTAGATGCTAATCAAATTAATTTACCCTTTATCAGTGAATTGTTCAGTAGTTGTCAGCTCAGAAACACAAATCTGGGAATCTGTTAAATCCATATCATCAAATATCATATCTGAAATAATAACAATAGTAATAATTTATACATATACACCAGGTCTGAACACAAAGGAGCCAAACTCCCACTGTCACTGCCTCCGTCTCTCCCACTCTCCTCATCTCTCACTATTATGAGCAAATGGGGGCCCACACAGAATAGAGAAGGCGTTTCTCTGGAGGATGGTGAGGGAGATGTGCTGGAAGAGCCATTCCAGCTCACAAGGTAGCCAACTCAGTGCTGATGGCGGTGTGCAGGGAGATGGCCCTAGGATTAAGGACACCAGAAGTCTCCACTGCCATGGGCTCGACCGCAAACCTGGATTAGTTAGGCACAGGCCAAAAATCGGGGAGGGTGGGAGCCAATTATTCCAATCCCAGCACCTTACTGGTACTTAATTTTGTTAACCCTAGAAGGATGAAAAGAAAACTTGACCTTGGTAGGATTTGAACCCATAATGTCAAAAACTCAAATGCAATATACATTTTGTTTGACACTAATGATTCTGCCAACTAAATGGTATTCTTCTGATGAAGATATAATATCTTATAATACATGTGCCACAATAAAATGCACCCAATCCTCTTTGTAAAGTGGTTGGTGTTAGGAAGGTCATCCACTATAGAAACCATGAAAAAATATGGAACATATAAGCAAAATGAGGTCTCTGTCTTATCTAGTCTCAGAACATGACAATCCGTCCAACCCATGCCAATGTAGAAAACAGACATAAATTGATGATGACGATAATGAACAAAAAATATATAAACATTTATTTACCATTCATGTGGCTAGTATGATTGATTGTGGCTGAAGATGGTTGTGGCTGAAGTGGCAAATTTCTATTACTATTAGCATTTTGAATAGGTTTCACAATAGATGTAAGGTACGAAGTAGAATTCATCCCATTTACCAAATGGTATGAAGGATTGGTATGTTGGTTCCTGTTGTTTTCATTATCAACCACAGATTTTAAGATGATTCTGTCATGAGGAATTATTTTTCTGATGGAAGAACCTGCCACTTCACTTGGGTCATCAGCAGCCTTAGCAAAAGATCTTGCTGGTTCTACCTCAAATAATTTTTGGCTGGATTGTTCTTTGGTGGGTTGCTCAGGCAATTGTTCCTTTGCCTTAACCTCAGGTAATTTTTCAATCCTCTTTACCTCAATGAATTGTTCATATGTACCCAATTGTGTCATTGCCTTTACCTTAGATAAATGATTTCCTAACTGATTATCTGCTAATTGCTCCTTTGCCTTCATCTCGGGGTATTCTCCATATGTTCTTTGTACATCCAATTGTGTCATTGTTTCTACCTCAGATGAATGATTTCCCAGCTGTATATTATCTAATTGCCCCTTTGCCCTCATCTCGGGCAACATTTCCTTTGCTCTTGTCTCAGGCAACATTTCCTTTGCTCTTATCTCAGGCAACTTTTCTGTTACCCTCATCTCAGGCAACATTTCCTTTACCCTCATCTTAGGCAAGTTTTCTGTTACGCTCACCTCAAGCAACATTTCGTTTGCCCTTATCTCAGGCAACTTTTCTGTTACCCTCATCTTGGGTAACATTTCCTTTTCCCTTATCTCAGGCAACTTTTCTGTTATTCTCATCTTGGGCAACATTTCTCTTGCTTTCATCTCAGGCAACATTTCGTTTGCCCTTATCTCGGGCAACATTTCCGTTGCCTTCATCTCAGGCACATTTACCTCAAGGAATTTTCCCCGTGTCTCTTGTACATCCAATTGTCTCCTTGCCTCTATCTCAAACAAAGGTTTTCCTGGTCCTATATCCAGTAACTGTTTCTTTATCTCCACTGCAGGTAATTTATTCCATGTTGTTGGTGGTGGATCTGGGGTAGAATCACTTGGTAGGTTTGGTAAATGTTCTATATTTAGATCTGTCTGTAAATCTATCTGGTGTACAATCTGTTGACTTGGTACATGATCTGTTGTCTGTTCATATAACAGATATTCAGATGACTGTAGATTAGGCATGGAGGCTGTTCTATTCACATCTGGTAGATATTCTGATGTTTGTAGATTAGGCAGGGAGTCTGTTCTATTTACATCTGGAAGGTGTTTGGCAGTCTGTAGATTAGACAGATGTTTTATTTTCTGTGGATTAGGGCTGGGGGCCTCTACTTTTATAACAAGTAACTGTTCTGTTCTCTGTAGATCAAGCAGATGATCTTTTATCTGTGGATCTGGAAAGTGCTCTTTTGTCTGTGGATTTGACAGGTGTTTCACTATCAGTTGATCTGGCAGATGTCTTGGTGTCTGTGGATCTGGCAGATGTCTTTCTATCTGAGAATGTGAAAAATGATCTTTCATCTGTGAATCTGACAGATGTCTTACAATCTGGGGATTTGAGAAGTGATTGTTTATCTGTGAATCTGGCAGTTGTTTCACAATCTGTGGATCTGACAGATGTCTTGCTGTCTGTGGATGTGAAAGGTTTTTTATTTGTGGATCTGACAGGTGCTTTGCCATCTGTGGATCTGGTACATGCTTCATTACTGGAAGATCTGGTGTTTCCCCTCTTGTCTGGGGATCTGGCAGTTGCCTCACTACAGGAAGATCTGGGTTTTCTCCTCCAATCTGTAGATCTAGCAGATGATGTACTGTCTGTGGATCTGACAGATGCTTTGTTACTGAATGATCTGCAGTTTCTCCAAGTGTTTGAAAACTTAACTTTTCTTTAGACTGTACATCTGATATTTCATCTCTTGTTTGAAAACCTGGCACATTTTCTTCAGTTTGTGAACCTAACATTTGTCTTTCAACATCTAAACATTCACCTGTCTGAATTACTGGTATTTGTCCCACAATCTTAACATCAGGCAATTCTTTATCACCACACAAAACACTGTCTAATCCTTTAGATAAATTTATATTAACTCCTTTATTTACATCAGTAGTAGTTTCATTCGGCAGAATATTTTCTTCTGTGAATAAATTAAGTTGATTATCACAGCTACTGGGAAAATTAATTTCTGATTTTTCACTTTTAAGCAATAACTTATCATTTATATCTGCTGTGGAAGAACTACAAATATTAATATTTACATGTGGAGTTGTCTCACTACAAATGGATGTATTGCATTTACTCTTGTTATGAGAGAAAGGTTTTAAAGAACTGCTAACCCCTATATCTCTGTTTTCAATATCCTTATCTAAAATGTTTGATTTTAGAGAAGAAATTTCTAAACTTGCTGAAGAAAGGGATGAAGTAGTGTCAGATATTTTCGCACCATCTTCCACATAAGAAATCAGTCTTTCAGAATTAGATAGTTTTTGTTCAGAATTTATCTTCTTTACACAATCACCAGTGTTATAATTCTCAGGTATATAACTTTCATCTTTGCAGTCTAGTTTATCTTTGTTGAGAACATCATCAACTACAGTGTAATTATCAGATTTAAAATCATCATCCTTGTTTACTTCGGTGGTAGTAGTAATGTTAACGCTCTCTAGCTTGCTGTTGTCTTTCAATTCAGCAACCTCTGGTTCAGTACTGGGTTTCTCTCTCACTACTGGAATATCTTTAGTTTTTGGCTCAGATATATCACAAGTAGCACTGTAAGTTCTATCTTCTGGTGCCATATCTACAGAATTTGTGTGTTTTACAGCAAGAATATCATTATCATTATTAGCTGCTTTATTTCTTTTGTTAACATTCTTTGGTACATGTACATCTTGTTGCTCAGTAGTTAGACTTTCAGAGTTTCTAGACAGAATTGGCAACAGAAAATAAGAAACACTTCAATTTGTTATCATATTTCAAAATATAAGGAAAAAAATCTAATTTAACAAAATATATTCTATTTATATATGTATATCCATGCTAGCATGGAAAAATAGGAGTTAAATGGTAATGATTATGATGATGTATATTTGTATATTAAAAAAGAGGATGATGTTTTAGTTTAACATATTTTATTCATAATCACGTTTCACAAATGGCCAGCTTAGAGTCTTAATTGGTTACAATCAATTTGACTCTAGGATCGATTTGCTCATTAAATGCAATGGATATTAGAATCAGAGATGAACATATTCCAATAATGTCTAATAAGCAAATTGACTCTAGAGTCGAGCTGATTGGAACTGATTAAGGCTCTGAACTTTGGTAAAACACACATTACTCATGATTACAAATAAAATAAGTTGAACTAAAATTTTGATCTCTTTCTTAATATAAACACTGCATATTATGCCAATAACAAACATATGGCAGAAACACCAGTTGGAATCAAGAGGACTGAGAGTGAACATAGCTAAGACAAAAGTGTTGATAAGTAGAAGAGAGGAAAATTACTCTGATTCATCAGGGAAAAGGCCATGGCATAAATTCCATAAAATGTACACAATGCAGATCTTGGGTACACAAGAGGTTGTAGTGGGATAGCAGGCAAACTAACAAGTAGGGGAAAACTATGTATGCAGTAGATGTACAGGAAAAGTTGGTAGTAGTAATCACAGTGATTGACACATTTTTCCAATGCAGGTGGGTTCTATAGAAGTGGTTGATAGCTTCCGGTACTTAGGTGATCAAATCAGTATGTGAGGGGGGTGTTCTGAGGCCATAGTATCTAGAATAAGGACGGGTTGGAAGAAGTTTAGGGAGCTGCTTCCTCTGTTGACAAAGAAGGGTTTCTCCCTTCATACGAAAGGACGGTTATATGATGCCTGTGTGAGATGCGCGATGCTGCATGGTAGTGAGACATGGGCAGCAACTGCAGAGGAATATGCGACGGCTGGAGAGAAATGAAGCAAGCATGCTCTGTTGGATGTGCAATGTCAATGTGCGTGAACAACCAACCATAGATCAGTTGAAAAAGAAACTGGTTATAAGAGGGATAAGTTGTGGTGTGCAGGAGAGAAGACTGAGATGGTATGGACATGTGATGCGCATGGAGGATGACCGCTGGGTAAAGAAGTACCAATAAATCCCAGTAGAAGGAAGACACAGTCAAGGAAGACCACGAAAAACATGGGCGGAGGTGGGTGAGAGCAGACCTCAGATTGCTGGAACTCACGGAGATGACGAAGGACAGTGACAAGTAGAGAGATGCTGTGCTGAATAGGACCCGTCTCACCCTTGCAAGCAGGGAAAAGCGGACATATGATGATGATGATGACTACCAACATATACACTAAAAATATGTTACTATGTACATCCTTTCATGATTACTACTATATTTACATGGCCTTATTAAACCATCAGTTACATACTTCATTGTAGTTTTTTGATGTGCATATTCTCTGTTGAGATCCCAATTAGGGTCGTAAATCGATTCAGAATATTTATCTCTTTTCAATTTACAAGGAAATATATATATTTGACATGTATATATGTCTGTAGACTGAATGTGTATATTTAATATGTTTTTACTCAGTCTAGGTTAGACTCTGTACTGTGTGTGTATATATATATATATATATATATATATATATATGTAGCGAAATCTGTCCACGCTTTGAACCCTGGGAGACACCTAAAAATCAAATTCTAGGTCACCATCCTTTTCGGTGTAAACAAGTCCATGCTTGGGCAATCCCTCAAGGCGGGAAACAGAAAATGACAGGTATAAAAAGCCTGTATCATCCCACGTCTAACACACAGAGAGATCGGAGCAGTACGCTAGAGAATAGCTATATAAAACATTCACCGCTACCTACAGGCAATTGATGTCTACAGACAACCACAGACCATCTCTCTCTCTCTCTCTCTCTCTCCTGGTCTCAGACTACAGACTACGCCAGCATCATGAAGCAACACCAAAAACACTTTCAACTGTTGTAACTCTTTATAACCTGTTCTTTGTGAATTTATGAAGTGAAGTGAAGTAAACTTTTTTATATATAAAGTAAACCAGCTATTCTTGTTATTTCATCTAACGACCACTACTAATCCCCTTCTTTACATTGGTGACCCTGCCGCGAGAACGAACAGGTTCCTCTAAAAAAAAAATAAGAAGTGGTATTTTAAAAAAGAAAACAATATGCAACCTTTCTTCACATGGCTTCCACTGCCAGCATCAACAACTTTCTCAGCAATATATAATTACCAAGCTTCTCATCTGTATGGTACGATATGATAAAACTTCACTTCTTCAAATTATTCACCAAACTTCAATTCT
>OZ024742.1:222646655-222701655 GCA_964016885.1 Eledone cirrhosa
CGTTCATTTTTTTTTTACTATATTATATGCCTGCATACACATACACGTTTTACATCAAACACACAACATTTTCTTTTGACACACAAATAGTTTGTTACCTGTAATATATGTTCTTGATTCGATGGGGATTCTGCGAGATCACTTTTCACCTGGTCGAGGTACGGCAACAGCTATAAAAACACATGAAACTCACCCACACTGGGACTACTTGCCTGGATTCACTCAGGCACGCAACTCAAAATTGTACACACTCATGTCATAGCGTAAACCTTGACTCACTGGAAAAGCATTTTACGTATAATAATACATTGAGAGAAATAGTCCTCTGTATTGTCATATAATCCGATACCGCAACCCCAAACATTCAGCCATCCATACACAACAGTGCGAAATACATGATCACAACTCTGTATATTTACAGTTTCTTATAAATGTTACACACACACATGCCATGCATACACAGTTATACAATCATTTTTTTTCTCTCTCCAAATTTCTCTGCACTCGAAATACGGGTGCAGTACCCACATTTTTGGTGTTTTGGAACACGCTTCTGGAATCAGATTTCGCTACCCCTTTTGTAATCGATCACTGCTCCTGCATCGATCTGGGTATGGAACTAATGTAGCGAAATCTGTCCACGCTTTGAACCCTGAGAGACACCTAAAAATTAAATTCTAGGTCACCATCCTTTTTGGCGTAAACAAGTCCATGCGACGGCGATCCTCGAGGCGGGAAATAGAAACGACAGGTATAAAAAAGCCTGTATTATCCCACGTCTAACACACAGAGAGATCGGAGCAGTACGCTAGAGAATAGCTATGTAAAACATTCACTGCTACCTACAGGCCACTGGGGTCTACAAAACAACCACAGACCATTACTCTCTCTCTCCTGGGTCTCAGACTACAGACTACGCCAGCATCATGAAGCAACACCAAAAACACTTTCAACTGTTGTAACTCTTTATAACCTGTTCTTTGTGAATTTATGAAGTGAAGTGAAGAAGTAAACCTTTTTATATATAAAGTAAACCAGCTATTCTTGTTATTTCATCTAACGACCACTACTTAATCTTCTCTCTTCTTTACATTATATATATGAAGAAGGTTTCCACTGCCAGGGGAACGACCGCAGAACCTGTCGGAGAGCGACCAGTATTTGAGGAGTTTGGCCCCCTCAGCCGATGTGCAGCAGAACCTGGGTCAGTCGCAGACTGCACCAGGTTGCGGTTGCAGAAAGATGTCGATGCAAGTGGCATCCCAGACGAGGGGTTTGCCACCGCGGAACGGGAAGATGGTCATGCTATCTGGCCTTTTGCCGTCCCTCGATCCAGCCCCACCGGCTCGAGCTGCGAAGGGAAGCCTGCAGCGTCCAAGCCATGCTTAATGACCTTGTTGAGGGCAGTATGGCATGGAATGCGGCCGGCACTGTGGCGACAGGAAAGCGGGTAGAGGCCGAAAGAGTCCACAGTGGAACCGCAGCGACATTGGTGTGGCTGGCAGATCCGGAGGCCGAGCCTCAGGGAAACACCGATTTGCAGGCTATGGTTGTCTAGCTGCGTGCCAGTGGAGAAGGAGGGCAGAGCATGGAGCCAGGCACCACTGTGGGGTTTGGAGGCCGCACGAAAACAAGCAAGGCGGTGCTGGTCGAGCTGGCACGTGAGCCTGTCTGAGGCCAGGCTGCACTGGATGGCATCCCAAGTGCGTTGGGGAGACTTGACGTCAATAGGGGAGAAGGAGGAGGGACGTCTACAGAGCTAAGTCCCAGCCGGTCCCACGTCTCACAGGCGGCCTCACATTCTCTGAGCACAGAGGGTTCTGTTGTTTTGAAGGACCCTGCTGACGAGGACGCGGCACGAGGTTACCAATGAAAGATACGCTGGCAAAGCTAATGAGATCGGGGACCGGAGGCCTAGGCCGCCATACCTGACCGGTAAAGTCGCCTGTTGCCACCCTATGTCGTCAAACTTGACGTTGCATATCCCTTCGGCTGCTGCTCGGATACAAGTATTGAGGTCAGCGAGGAGAGATGTCTGGGTGTAGCATGGAGCGCTGCGGAGTGTATAGAGGAGCTTCGGCATGGCGAAGCAGTTTCTCAGCAGAAAGAGAGCTGGGTGGCCGTCAATCAAGCCCAGTCGGCTCGTGAGAGTCTGGAGCTGTTGAGGCCTGGACCTGATGATGGAGCGGATGGCCAGCGGGGGGATCGGTGACCCGAGGATGAGGACATCCTCTTTGGGGGTCACCTGAACCTGGTGGAGAATGGACCGCACATCCAAGACGGAGGCTGCAAAGCTCACAGCATCGAGGCTGATGTTCACCACCTCCGACTTGGCCGGGTTGACCTGGAGGCCGATTCCCGCCAGGGCAGGAATCACCAATTGAAGGTCTTGGCAGACCATCCGTACGGGCCCGCCCAACGTAGCATCATCCAGATACCAAACGTTGAGAGGGGTCGTGATACTCCGGGCTATGTGGTCAATACTAAAGGCGAACAGGAGGCGTCCCAAAGGGTCGCCCTGTTGGACCCCAGTAGCTGAGGGTATGACTGTATCAGCAGCTAGGAGCATGCTCGGGGCTCCATATGACAGGTAGGCCAGCGGGTAGGCAGAGGGGGCTCGGCTGAGGCAGGCCTCGAGCAGATGATCCCGGCGTGAAGAGTTAAAGGCATTCCTCATGTCAAGCTTGACAATGAAGTGCCTGGAGTCCCTGGATGCCGGTACCGATGGGCAGCTGAAGTGTTCATGGTTCAAAGACTGTGCATGCTGATGCATTTTGGCACTAGCACTACTATTTTACAGATTGTACTGGATGCATTTTATTTTGACACCAACACTAGAAAGGTTGTCTTGTGTTATTGACAGAGATAAAGCACCCTCACTTGGCATGTGAGGGAAATTTTAACACCAAAAAATAAATGATAAATATAAAGTGAATTTAAAATTTTTCTATGTGTGTTTTGACTGGCTAAAATGACTCTTCCACAAAGTAATTGCTTTAGTTTCAAGAAACAACCTCAGATCAAGTCTCTTGCCAGACATGTACAATTGCGATAAAAATGACTCTTCTACAACATAATTGCTTTAAATATTTTCAATAAAGTTTTACTCACTTATTCACTATTTTAATATTGGTATCTTTAACAGTCTTGTTTCGAGAAGAAAATGCAGGAATAATCTTTTGACTATAAAAAATTTTAAAAATTGATTATATAATATGATTCAGTCGAAAAATTTATAATACAATCTTTATGAAATAGTTCAATACATTAAATACATTCTATGATCATATAGAGTTATGAGAGGTTGTAATGTACTCATTCAGACTGAAGAGACTGCCCTACTCCATAGTGTCTCCATTTGATCATCAACCTCTTTACAGAATGCACAGAGTACATTATATCATGGCCCTAGCACTAGAGAGTTTGTCATGCCTTTGACAAGACCAAAGGGTTGTCTATACTCTATGTTGACTTGGTTCATTTGCCAGCTATTTTACAGGGATTATGGAGTGCATTCTATCGGATTGTCCTGTCTACTGCAGACTAAAAGGAGACCTCTCCCTTCCAAAAAGTCTGCGATCCACCCTCCACCCCACATTTACATTTAGCATCACAGTGCTTGAACTGGTGGATGGATATTTTCTTACACAGCAAGTCACCCATCATCACAATCCTGCGCCATCTCTTTCATGAGGTTCAGTTTTTTTAAGCCATTTTTCACAACTTTGTGCCATGTCTTCCTGGGTATCCCTATTTTATATTAAGGGAACATCAACTTCCTTTGTGTTGGTGTAACAATAAAATGCACCCAGTACATTCTGTAAAGTGTAGGAAGATACATGAGTGAAATGTGACCCCTGGCCTATCAGTGAGGACAATGGCTCCGATTAAGTACTAGCTTGGTCTGTGATAACCCAACCCAACTATGCTAGCATGGAAAAGCAAATGTTAAACGAGGATGATGATACACAATGGGCTTCTGTACAGATACCATTTACAAAATTCTCCAACAAAATATTGGTCAGCTTGTAGTTATAGTAAAAGACACTTGCCTAAGGTGTCATGTGGTGAGAGAGAACACAAAACCAGGTGGTTGCAATGCATACTTCTTAACCACAAAACAATGCTTGTATCTATATACTAATATAAACATAAATATACCAATTTCAGAAATAATATCTAAACATTACAGAAATACATTAATAGATCCTTTTAAATTGATGATATATGTAGCATGGCCATGGCATCATGCCAAAGTAAGACATAAACTAGACTGTGTGCCAATACCTCCTCAGGATTGGCATTGCAATTGTATGGAAACAAATAAGTTATTGATGTTTTTCATGTAGTTGTAATCATTGAAGTGATTATATCTGTGTGTGTGTGTGTGTGTGTGTGTGTGTGTGTGTGTGTGTGTGTGTGTGTGTGTGTATATGAATGTGTATTGCTTTGTGGTTAAGGTATTCAGATCACAACCATAAGGTTGTGAGTTCGATTCCCAGTGGTGCATTGTGACCTTAAGCAAGACACTTTATTTCACATTGCTCCAGTCCATTCTGCTGGGAAAAATGAGTTGTACCTGTAATTCACATTCGGAGTTACACTGAATCTCCCAGAGAATTACGTTAAGGGTATGCGTGTCTGTGCAATGTACGTTAGTTTCACGAGCAGGCTGTTCCATTGATCAGATCAATTGGAACACTTGTCGTCATAACCGACAGAGTGCCTTCATATATATATATCATCATCATCATTTTACGTCCGCTTTTCCCTGCTAGCAAGGGTGGCACGGGTCTTATTCAGCACAGCATCTCTCCACTTGTCACGGTCCTTCGTCATCTCCACCGTGAGCTTCAGCGATCTGGGGCCTATTCTCACCACCTCCGTCTATGTTTTTCGTGGTCTACCTCTACCACGTCTTCCTTCAACTGGCTTTTCCTGGCACTTCTTCACCCATCGGTCATCCTCCATGCGCATCACATGTCCATACCACCGCAGTCTCCTCATCATCATTTTACGTCCACTTTTCCCTGCTTGCAAAGGTGGGACAGGAACTGATTCTGGCTTGTTTTCTACAGCTGGATGCCCTTCCTAACACCAACCTCATTTACAGTGAGTGCTGGGTGCTCTTTTTCCGTGGCACCTACACGACCACTTTGCAGTGGAATGATAGGGACCCCAGTCTCTATCATCTCATTTCTACAGCTGAGTAAACTGGAGCAATGTGAAATAAAGTGTCTTGCTCAAGGAAACAACACATCACCCGGTCTGAGAATTAAACCGGGTGATGTGTTGTTTCCTTGAGCAACACACTTTATTTCACATTGGGAGAGATTTATTAATTATCCCTATATATTTTCGATTCACATCCATCAACTGGTTTTTTTTCCGGGGGAGGGGGGGGAGGGGGGGGGGGGGGGGGGGGGTCTGTCGGAAAGGTGCGAAACGTGTCCTCTGCTGTTCGTTGTTTTGAATATTTGACAGATATATTATATATATATATATATATATATATATATATATATATATATATATATATATATATATATATATTATATATATATATTGTTATACTTTGGGAGGGTCATGTTGCCAAAAAGAAACACACGCACCAGTTGCTTTCACTTCAATTTATTATAATAAATTTATAAATTTCCGGTTGGTTGGTTGGTTGGTTCCACAACCAGATGGTTGTTTATATATTGTCAAAGTTCTTTCGTCACACATTCTGTGACCTCTTCAGTGACTGGGGATTCTTTTCTTTGTTTTTGTGCCTCTCCTTTGTTCTGTCCTACGCCATCTTGTTTCTGTGTGTGTGTTGTGTGCTCAGTCCGCGCATGCGCCACATCCGGGTGTCTGTGTGTGTTTATATTCGTTTATTTATTTGTTTATTTATATGTTGCTGGTTGGTTGTTTGTTCTATGTGCGTGTGTGTTTTCATTTTGTCCTTAATTGTAAGTTGTGATGTTGTTGTTCCACTCATGTTTTCTATTTAATTTTGGTTGTAATTCTTTTATGTTTATTGCCTCTGTGATTTGTCTAAACATTGTGTCTTTTCTGTGTGTAGATTCTATTTTTATTTCTATGTTCTCTAATTTACCCTTATGTTCTATTTTAGCATGTTGGTAGAGTACAGATGATTCTTTACTATCTTGAAGGTCTCGCCAGTGTTCATTTATCCGTTCCCCTACACTACGAGCTGTCTCACCTATGTACACTATATTTTTATCTCTACATTGTCCTTCAGTACATCTTATGCTATATACTACATTTCTAGTTTTACAGTTAATATGGGGGCTTAATTTACAGGTTATACATTTCTTATCTATACAGGGGGGTCTTTGAAAAGGGTATGTCTTGCTAATAAGTGTTTTTATGGAGGTACCTGGTCTTTCTACTATCTTAATATTGAGTTTATGTTTATCTAGGGCCCTTCTAAATTTGTAAGCTAATTCACCTCTAGAGGTTGTATCGATGAACACTACACTCTGGTATTTATTGCTATCATACCATGGGTTTATTCTATTAGCCTTATTCCTAGTTCTTTCTATTCTATTCCAAAATTTGCTCCTATACAAGGGGCAGGTCCCATTTGTGTCATTATTTACCATTTTTTCCCATTTGGTTCTGGCTCCTCTATACACTCTGATTTTATCTCTCTGATTGTAACCAGAGAACTGCATACGGTGGATGAAGTGTTGTATGTGTCTCTCTAGTTCTTCTGGGTTGCACATGCGGGACACGTTTCTCATCACCCGTACCAAATCCGCAATCAGTATGTTGATTTTGGTATGGTCCGAAACAGCTGAGTTTCGGTGGATCAGATATTTGGAAGTCATGGGTTTGGCATAATGGGAATGGAGGATTTGTCTTTTGTTATTAATGGTATCTAACCAGAGCTCTGTGTCTAGTACAGGTAATCGATGGTTGGGGTGTTTGCTTGGGTAATCTATAGTAACTCTAATACTCTGGTGGATGGAGTTAGCTATTTGCTGGATGCTTTCCATTGTGTTTTTCTCTAATTCCTGACTGTTCTCTAGTGGGGGTGTTTTAACTACGATGTTTATATCATCAATGTAGCAGGAGTACACTATCAGGGTTAAGGGGTCTTCTAATTGTTCTTTAAGTTTAAGTTTAAGTCTACTGTCCCACCATACCATGAATAAGTTAGCTATGTTGCCTGCAATGCTAACACCAATGGCTGCTCCCTCCTCTTGGGCATATGTTTTTCCATTAAATTTGAACATATGTTCCTTAAGGGTTAATTTTATGCTGGCCCCCACCGCATGTGCAATCATTTTCTTCAGTTCATCGTGGTTTTCGGGGGTCCGTATGGCTCTGGTCCACCCGTTCCATCTATCTGGGTGGGTTTCTTGGCCATTGAGGTAATGGTAGGTGGTCTGCCTCTTGCTGGTCTTGTAGGGCACAGGTTGCTAAGGTCATATGTGTCTAGATAATTATTACTATAGGTAAGTTTAAGTAGGAGTCCCAGTTCACTGGTATCAATCCCATGGAACTCAACATTGCTCTCACTGATCATTTCTACGCATTTCTCCACAGCAAAATCCACGTCAATAGATGGATACAGGGACACAACATCCATACTACCTATTATGCAGTTTGTTAGGTCCCTAGATCGGTTACTCTCGCCGATTCTGCTGAGGAGGTCCTCCGTGCTGTCACATACATCTGGGGACATTTCAATGATGGGGCGTATGATCAGGGAGAGGAAGTAGGACAGTCTGTAGTTACTAGCAATGTTAGCTCCACAGACTGGCCGTGTTGGTTGTCCCGTGACAAGGACACTGCCCGTTTTATGGTCTTTTCGAAGCCCATACAACGCTGGCACGTCATTGTTCCAGGCCTGGAAATCCAGAAACGAAATATATATATATATTATCTAATAATATATATATATATATATATATAATATATATATATAATATATATAATAATATATATATTATATATTATATATATATATATATATTATATTATTGTTTACAAACACACCGAGCATTATAATAAATGTTCGGTGAATACATACGTACATATATATATATAAACGGAAAAAATGAAACGAAATTTCATTTCTCACTCTTAGTACGGCTGTTACTTAAATATAAGTATGTATACGTACATACATATATGTATACAGACGGACAGTAGTATGTATATATATATACATACATGCACACACATATATATATATATATATGTACGTATGGATTCACTGAACATTTATTATAATGCTCGGCGTGTTTGTAAACAAACATCCCGAATTAAGCCGTACAGTGTCTAGCAACCATCGTTGCTCATTTGTTCAACACTGACAAAGGAATGCTGTACTAGTTTCAAGCTTATTAGCTATTGTCAGCAACGTATACATTCCTGCCTTGAAACTAGTACAGCGTTCCTTTGTCAGTGTTGAACAAATGAGCAACGATGGTTGCTAGACACTGTACGGCTTAATTCGGGATGTTTGTTTACAAACACACCGAGCATTATAATAAATGTTCGGTGAATCGATACGTACATATATATATGTGTGCATGTATGTATATATATATACATACTACTGTACGTCTGTATACATATATGTATGTACGTATACATACTTATATATATATATATACAATATATTAATAAATGGAAACTATATTTATAAAACCATATTTATTTTATTATATATATTTCAAGGGCAACCAAGGCAAATTATGGTGCACTTTCATCAGATAAAATACAGATTTGTTTTAGAAATAAATATTGACATACCCGGAAAATAGACAACCTTAACGGTTGGAGCTTCCTGGATAGTGGAGATAGTACATTTATATCTCCACTATCCAGGAAGCTCCAACCGTTGAGGTTGGCTTTTTTCTGGGTATGTCAATATTTATTTCTAAAACAAATCTGTATTTTATCTGATGAAAGTGCACCATAATTTGCCTTGGTTGCCCTTGAAATATGTATAATAAAATAAATATGGTTTTATAAATATAGTTTCCATTTATTAATATATTGTGTATTTACTCCACTAACTGTTGAGTGCTTTATATCAGTTATAAAAATGTTTAAGCTAGTTAAATCCCAACAAATTAAATATAACCTCTGCATATATATATATCAGGTGCAGGCAACTACACTGCACAACTACACAGTCCTGGGTTCAGTCTTGCTGTGTTGCAGTCTTGCAAGTGTTGTCTACTATAACCTTGGGTTGACCAATGCCTGATGATTGAAATTTGGTAGATGGAAATTACAGAAGCCTGTCATCATGTGCATGTGTGCATGTGTGTCTATGTTTATTTGTGTCTGTGCCTGTATTTATGTCCAATAACTTATCGGATTAACAAACCAAGTGATCAATATAGATTTGAAAAAAATAATTGCAGGTGTTGATATGATCAATTAAATCAATACGGTGCCCTAGCATGACCGCAGTTTAACAACTAAAACTAATAAAGGTATATAGACAGAAATAGATAGATAGCTGTTAATATTCTTTTTACTGTTTTCAGTCACCAGGCAGTGGCTCTGATGGGGCACTGCCTTGATTTAGTCAATTATATCGATTCTCATTATTTATTCCTTTCAAGTCTGCTCTAAGTTTTATCTATCTTCTTTTATTGAACTGATAAGTTACAGAATATAATCAGACACAAACTTAGATGCAGGGATGGACACACATACACACACATATATATATATATATATATATATATATCATCATCATCACCGTTTTACGTCCGTTCTTCCATGCTAGCATGGGTTAGACGGGTTGTCCTGTTGAGGGCAGTGTCTGGTCGGCTGACCATGCCTTGCTCATACAGGAACTGATTTTGGCTTGATTTCTACAGCTGGATGCCCTTCCTAACACCAACCTCATTTACAGTGAGTGCTGGGTGCTTTTTTCCATGGCGCCTACACGTCCACTTTACAGTGTGGGCTGGGTGCTTTTTTTGCCGTGGCACCTCCACGACCACTTTGCAGTGGGAGGGTGTGGGGGCATATTGTCTATATGCTTCAGCTTGTACCCATGGGAGGTCGGGTACTCTGTATTACTGCGTGACGCCAGAGGTCACAGTCGTGTGTTCATCGCCTTTGAGAGGTGTAATTGGGTAAGTTCGGCTTTTATCACCTCATCCCAGGTTTTCTTGGGTCTCCCCACTCCGCGGTTTCCATTGACTTCTAGTGCTCTGCACCTTTTTATGCAGCTGTCATCCTTCATACGCATCACATGTCCATACCAACGCAACCGCCTCTCCTGCACACAGCATTTGATTCCTCTTATGCTCAGTCTCTCTCTCAATTGATTTATGCTTTGCCGTTCGCGTATATTACTATTACACATCCATCGGAACATGCAGGCTTTGTTTCTTTCTAATCTACGTAAGTCTTCCACCTTCAGCGCCCAGGTCTCACTACCATGTAACATTGCTGTTCGGATACACGCATCATACAGTCTGCCTTTCATTTTGAGGGAGAAGCCTTTTGCAGCTAGCAGTGGCAGTAGTTCCCTGAACTTCTTCCATCCCGTTCTTACCCTAGTTATTGTACTTTCTGAACACCCACCTCCGCTACTAATTCGGTCACCTATATATATATATTCGGTCACCTATATATATATATATATATATATATATATATATATATATATATATGACAGGCTTCTGCAATTTTTATCTACCAAATTTACTCACCAGGCATTGATCAACTTGAAGATATAGGAGAAGACAACTTGTCCAAGGTTCCACACCGTGGGACTAATCTCAGAACCATGTGATTGCAAAGTAAACTCCTTAACCACACAGTTATCTTTGCACCTATAGATATAAAAACTATGCAAATATAACAAAGCAGACATAAAAATAATGATGATGATGAATGCTTGTTAATGCCACAAGTAAAAAAACAAAGAATTATATAACATTAAAATTAATAAATTGGAAGCTACCTTTTTGGCCTCATTTCATCTTCACTGCTTTCAATATGTTTTGTACCTTGTGAAAATGCAAAAAGTGTACCAGTTAAATGAAAACCATTTTAACCCTTTTGTTGCCACAATTATAACGAAAGGCATAGCCTATGGTTTTCAAACCATTTTGAAATAATCAAGAATTTAGAAGGATTTAGTAATATATTTAATTTTCACACTATTAAGCTGGTGCTTGGAACGTAACTTAATAAAAGTTCTTACATAGAATTATGATGAAGGTTTTTAGATGAAGTGCTGATGTCACGATAAAACGCATGCAGCCCACTATAAAGTGGAAGAGCTGGTGCCTCTATAAAATGTACCCAGACCACATTGTAAAGTGGTAGTGTTGGTACCAAATAAAAAACACCCAGCCCACAACGTAAAATGGTAAAGTTGGTGCCACGAAAAAAAGCACCCAGTCCAGCCTGTTAATTGGTAGTGCTGGTGCCACAAGAAAATGAACCTAGTTCACGACATGAAGTGGTGAGCATTAAGAAAGGCATCGTGCTGTAGAAACTATATCAGAATGGAACAAATGAGCAAGACATGGTCATCTGACTTATGTAACCTCACAATGTGACAACTCATCTAGTCCATGCAAGCATAGAAAATGAAGTGATAATGATGAGGTAAAATCATACATTAGCCAGTTTATCATTATACAAAAAATTGCTATGTTCTTATTTTATATATTGGCATATTAATATTTAACATTTTGGTACTGATCCCACCAAATGACCAAACACAGTATGAGGTCACCTTCACCTATAAAAGGTGAAGGAAGCAGTGGCTGCTTTGTTAGGCGGCAGATTTTGAAAGCAGTAGAGCTGGCTGCTGGCCCCCAATCAGTTAACTATGACAGCCTTTCATAGCTATCTCTTACTTTCTCATATCTAATGCTCATGTTGCTAGCCTATCCCTCTTAATTTTATATTTCATCAAGTACATGACATCAAAAACTCCCACAGTTTATCTGTTCAATCTTTCATACAAAACACCTACCCCCAAACATTCTGTAGTTCACAAATTTGCTTCATCAATTTGTCATATTTCTTCCATTGTTAACCTTATGACTTTCACCAAGATTTTAACATAGTTTCAAATCCAATACTTGACATAATAAATAACTGTTTTAGATAAGCAGACCAAAGTTCTAATAAATAGTAAGGAAAACAAGGCCCTGATAGAAAAATGGACATTAAATGGTGATGATGATGATGATAATGAAAGACATTGCCTATGATTTGCAAATATTTTTGGAGTATCATCATCATCATCATAATTGTTTAACGTCCACCTTCCACGCTTGCATGGGTTTGGATGGGAATTTTCCCACTTGAGGCAAGATTGGTTGTCTTGCTCGTATAGGACTTTCTGGCAGGTTTTCTACGGCTGGATGCCCTTCCTAACACCAAGCACGTTTACAGTGTGGACTGGGAGGTTTTTACCGTGTTACCTACACGGCCACATTACAGCGTGGACTGTGTGTTTTTTTGTCGTGACACCTACACGACCTCATTTATTTCGGACTGGATGTTGTGGTACCAACATAACTTTACATCGAAAGGGGTAGTGTGGATGGGGTGGGGGTAGTGGGATGGGGGTGTATTTTTGGTTAGGAGGTGCCTACTGACTGTAGGTTTCGCTTTGTACTTAGGCAAGGCGGGTCTCCTCTATTACTGTGTAGCGCCAAAGATCTCGGTCCAGTGACATTGTCTTGGAGAGTTGTAAGTGTGTGAGGTCGGAATTTATCAAGTCGTCCCAGGTTTTTCTGGGTCTGCCTATCTCCGTGGCTACCGTCTATTTTTATCGCCCTGTACTTTTTTATACAGCTGTCGTCTTTCATGCGCATCACGTGACCATACCAACGTAGTCTTCTCTCGAATAAACAACATCTGATTCCTCTTATTCCTAATTTCTCCCTTAGTTCATTTATGCTTTGCCGTTCACGTATATTACTATTACACATCCAGCGGAGCATGCAAGCTTCGTTCCTCTCTAGTTTGCGTATATCCTCTGCACACAATGCCCAGGTCTCACTGCCATGCAACATTGCTGTTTGTATGCAGGCATCATACAGCCTGCCTTTCATTTTTAGAGAGAACCCTTTAGCGGCCAATAGTGGTATAAGCTCTCTGAACTTTTTCCATCCCGTTCTGACTCTAGCTACTGTACTTTCAGAGCAACCTCCAACACTGCTGATTTTGTCACCCAGGTAACGGAAGGCGTCCACTATAGAACCATCTGTGCAATGGAATGAGCTAGTATTCTGTGGGCACTTGCTGCTACTTATTGCACCTGAGCACCGGCCACATATAAAATCTATATTCTTAGTTAGCTTACCTGTGATCCCACTACATCTTTTATGCACCCATACTTTGCATTTGGGACATAAAACTCCTTTCCTACACACTGAGCATGGCCATTTCCCAGATTACAAACTAGAACTTTAGTCTTAGACAGGTTAATTTTAAGGCCTTTTGATTCTAGGCCATGATTCCATGTTTGGAATTTCTTCTCGAGTTCAGCCATTGATTCAGCTGTGAGTGTTGGATCATCTGTGTATAGGAGTTCCCATGGGCAGCCGGTCTTAAACTCCTCTGTTATAGCCTGAATGGCAATAATAAATAGTAGGGGGCTAAGGACGGAGCCCTGATGAACACCAACTTTTACACTAAACTCTTCACTATATTCGTTGTTAATTCTAACCTTGCTGACTGTTTCTTTATACATGGCTTGTATAGCTCTCACAAGCCATTCATCAACACCTAGTTTTCTAAGAGCCCACCAGATAATGGAGCGGGGTACTCTATCAAAGGCTTTCTCCAAGTCAACAAAAACTAAGTATAGGGGTTTACTTTTAGCTAGGTACTTCTCCTGTAGTTGTCGTACAATGAAAAGAGCGTCTGTTGTACTTTTACCTGACACAAACCCGAACTGCATTTCATCTAGATCAATTAGCTCTCTGATTAGTTGCGCTATTACTTTTTCTGTGACCTTCATGACCTGGTCAATTAATTTAATGCCTCTATAGTTTCCCCTATCTAGGGCATCTCCTTTACCCTTGTAGCAGTTAATGATGATGATGCTACGCCAGTCCTTCGGAACGACCCCATTCTGTATGACTTGGTTTACTATCTGGGTGACCATAGTGTGTCCCACCGTTCCAGATGCTTTCAGCATTTCAGCAACTATTTCCAAAGGCCCAGCCGCCTTGCCTGTCTTCATATCTTTGATCACCTTACTTATTATACTACCTTCAACTTGCACTGCTGGTCTCTCTATTGGATCGATGTGGGGGAGACTGTCTTTCTCCCAATTATTCTCCTCATTTAGTAGCCTTTCGTAGTGACACTTCCAAGCTACCTTTTTATCAGCGTCAGTGATGGCAAGTACACCATCATCATTAAGGACACACTTCTCCCCGACAATATCACGGTTTTTCTTGACACATTACCTAGCAATCCTGAACACCTCACGTTTTTTGTGCTCGCGTTGTAGAACATGCTTGAACTTTCTTTCCTCTGCTTCCCTTCTTGCGAAGTACACTTGTCTCCTAGCTTCCCTCCTGGCTACTTGATAGTCTTCTCTACTTACCCCATCCTGACATGCTTTCCAAGCCTGCTTTTTGGCCTTACTGTTCCACCACCAACTTACTCTCCTCCGGCCTATAGGTCTGCTCCAGCCACAGATTTCATCTGTCGCCTTCAGTAGGTTAGCTTTCAGGAATTCCCACTGTTCCTCTCTATTGTACGACTCTAATTGCTCTTCCTTACTATCAAAAGCATCAAGTAATATGCTTTTAAATTTATAACTGGCTGTGAGGTCCTTTAGCTTCGATATTTTTCTCCTGGGGATAGTCCTCTTCTGTTGTCGAGTACGTCTCGTCCTGACTATGAGGTCGCTAATTATGAGTCTATGTTGAGAGGTGCATTCTTCATGGGGGGGGGGGGGGGGGGGTTAGTGTTTACAACAGACACTCTGTCACGTCTTCTGGTAAGGATATAATCTACCTGGCTGGTGTGTTCCCCTGATCTATAGGTGATCAAGTGATTGTCTCATTTTTTGAAGTTAGTGTTACAGATAGTTAGGTTATTTGCGTCACAGAATTCCAGGATTCTGGAGCCTTCCTCATTTCTAGTACCAAACCCATAGCCTCCATGGATTCCGTCATAGCCGTCACAATGTTGTCCAACGTGACCATTTAGGTCGCCAGCGATAACTATGTAGTCACTGTCGGATATTTGGGAGGTAGTGAGCATTAACGTCTCATAGAATCTGTCTTTTATAACGCCAGGCAGTCCGGATTGTGGTGCATATGCAGATATTATTGTCACAGTAGTTCTATTGAGGACAAGTCTTATTCTGTCGTTCACTCTATTTACGTCTATTATCTTATCTGCTACCATGATTCCTACTCCACCCAGCCCATTGTCATTTCCCACCCAGAAAAGCTTATAGCATCGTTCTTTACCCACAATGAATCTAGCAGACCCGCCCCTCCACCTGGTCTCTTGAATACAGCAAACATCGACCTCCTTACATTCAAGCATTTCTACAACCTCGTTAGAGCGACCTTTTAAGGTGCCTACATTCATGGTACCAACTCTAAAGTTTTGGATTGCGTTTGGATTGCGTTTGGTGGGGCGCAGGGGGGGTATGTTAGCCATCCGCGGCCAAAATAAAGAGGAGGAGTCCTTGCATTCTCGTCCGGCAGCATGAGGTGAATGAGGTGAATTTTTGTTATTATTAAGTTGGTGTTTGGAATATAAATATTCTTATGATGGAAGGTTTTAGTTAAATGTAAACACTAAAACAAAGCTTTATATCATAGAACCAGGAGCACATTTTAGCATGTTGGTATCAAAACTGTTAAACTGTATCAAAACAAATCAAACACAGGATGAAAACATCAGTAAGACTACCTTCTTTTATGTATTAATGAACATTTCAAAAAAATTAATCCTGTTTTCAGCTTGATAAAATCAGGGTAACATAGGGTTGTTAATAATGGTTACTGTCTGTCCCAAGCCAGAAAGCTCATCAAGCCTGAACTCATCTCGATTTCATTGACGTTAAGAGACTGAGAATACAAGACTCACTGTTTGATGGTATGCTAGTCCATCGCATGGTTAACCCCTAGCTTCTGGTGGTACTCATTTTCAGCTGAGTTAACAGGAGTGAAATGAAATAAAGTATTTTGCTCAAGAACACAACCTGCTGCCCAGTCCAAGAATCAAATCAACAACTTAACACTTAAACCACTAGGCCATGCACCTTTACAATAAAGAGTTGTGATAGTAACTAATATCTAATTCAACATCATTAGAAAGTTATAGGGTTTAATAAAATAAAGGAAGTGACTTTTGTATATTTTATAAATAGTTAGGCCAAAAGGTGGGGACTGTACCTATTCCTTTTGCAAGCTCTCAGAGACCAATAAAATCAATATGGTTAAGACAAATGTAGGCAAGGTGATAATTCTTGAGGGCCAATGTTCTGGGTGAAAAGACCAAATGATGATGATGATAATAAAAAAGACAGTATGGTTATAGAGTTCACTTTAGAACCATGTGGTTTCGGGATTAGTCCCACTGAACGGTACCTTTGGCCAAGTGTCTTCTACTATAGCCTTGAATCGACCAATACCTTGTGAGTGGAATTCGGTAGGCAGAAAATGTGAGGAAGGTTATCATATACATACATATATATATATGAATGTATATATAGTGTATTTTGCAATACACTGTATGCTTAATTAAAAGCATTTTGAAGACCTTACGCTATTGTTTTAGAGTAGTGACAATCTCACTTACTTTAAATTTTCAGCAAACAGGGGGAGATAAAGCTGACAGAGTTCTATTTGGTACTTCACTATTTCAGAGCACCAATTCTAATTTTCAATTTCTGCTTGACCGGAAACCGCTCTGTATAATCAGTTCCTGATTAATACTAGAATTCTATAAGAATCAAACATTCATGATTTTCAGCAAACAGGTGGAGTACTTAGCTTTCATAAGTACCAAATCGTACGAAACAGAGCTCTGTCAGCTTTATCTCCCCCTGTTTGCTGAAAATTAAAGTAAGTGAGACTGTCACTACTCTAAAACAATAGCGTAAGGTCTTCAAAATGCTTTTAATTAAGCATACAGTGTATTGCAAAATACACTATATATACATTCATATATATATCGGTATTTCAGAGCACCAATTCTAATATATATATATATATTCAAAATATTAACAAAAATAGAACTTCTTGTGATCAAATATATTTTATTATACATATTTCAGAGGTACTAAGCTAACTTCAACAGTACGTCCTCATCAGATAAAACAAGATGATGCATGACATACCCTGACATAGTAGATGGTTAAGATCCAGTCAAGGATCCATATATATATCCAGTCATGGATCTATATATATATATATATAGGGGGGGGGGGGGTCCTTGTTACCAGGCAAAACAAATGTTAACACTTTAGCATTCACATTATTCTATAAATACTATTATATTTTCATGGTAAAGACTTTACTTCACATAATATCGAATCTATGAGATTTTGAAAGTATTTATTTTGAGAAAGACAATACCTTAACATCAGTTTGAGTGACCAGTTACAGTCAGTTTCAAAGGAAAGAAGTAGAGAATTCTGGCCGGTTTTGGCTGGTTTGAAAAATAGTTAATAGGGTTGATATAATCAAATAAAAAAAAAAATTGGAGCAACCACATCATGGCCACAATCTAATGATGGAAACCATTAAAAAATAAAAGAATAATGAAGATGATAATGGTGCTACCAGCGACAACAATGATGATGGCAATAATGATGATGATATGCTATATATTTTCCTTAACCCTTTAGCATTTAAACCGGCCATAATTCTCTCAACTCTTTCAGTTCAAACTAGCCATAACCGGCTGCTTATACTTACGTTAAGGTAATGTTCTCAAAATAAACAATATCAAAATAGATTCGATATTATATGAGATAAAATGTTTACCATGAAAATAAAATAGTAAATATAGAGTAATGTAAATGCTAAAGGGTTAAATATGTAATAATTTACATAAGAAACTCTATTTACCTCCACTCTTTCTTTTCCTTAATCCAGCCATCTACTTATTTCTAGGAAGTGCACTGAAATGGAAATATCTATTTCAAATTATTGGTGCTATGATAAAATGCACCTCATACAATCTATAAAGTGGCAATGCTGGTGCCAAGATAAAATGGACTCAGTTCACTCAGAAAGTAGTAGTACAAAAGCACTCAGTCAACTGTTTCCTAATATAACCTCAGGTTGACCAATTCTTTGTGAGTGGAATTTGGTAGGCAGAAACTGCAGAAGCATGTTGTGTGTGTATGCGAATGTGCTTGTGTTCATATCTACTTCTGTGTTTGTTTATGTCCAGTACCTTAGTGGACAACAAAAACAAAGAGAGACTGATTAAATAAGTACCATACTTGACAAAAATAAGTAATGAGTCAATATGTTCGACTAAATTAAGACAGTGCCACAGTATGGCCACAGTCTAATGACTGAAACCAGTACAAGAATAAATTAATAAAAGAATATTTTTATTTTTTATAAATATTACCACTGATATATTATTTCAAAATTATATGTTGCAATATACAGTTTAATCTAAGTCACCGTTGAGACCTCAGGTGTCCTCTGACCCCATAGAGCTAACCTCATCCATAAAATCAGAATGACAGTAGACCATCTGAGGAAGGTGCTAGCAAGGTGGGGGAGCAGTTGCAACATGTGTCGTTGGCCATTTTTTCGCAGAAATACCTTTGCCATTTTCTCCGCAGGGTGCAGCCGAAACACCACTGACTTAGATGTAGAGTTTGTCACCCTTTCCCTTTCCCTCTTTCTTTCTTTCATTGCCTAACAATCCTTGCTCTTTCCTTCCTTTTCCTCTCATTTATAGCATTTATAGTCTTTCCCAATGCAATTTTAGCAGCAAATATATAATTGTAATATAGCGCCACGAGTACCCACCTTAGCAGAAGGATATGATAGGAATATCGCCAACGACTTTAGCTCGTTTTTACATTATTTATTAATAAAAGTGGATTAAGCTGGCATGCCAAGAGAAATGAAATAATTCAATTAAGATTACAAGAGAAAATACGGTCGACTGGCTGAGGCGTTTGGCCAGGCCCGTAGTAATGTTTTATCGTTACATTTGGTTTGTGCTTACGGAGCCATAGAATAAGTGGTCTTTACCTTACCATGGTCAAGCTGCAAGAGAGAGAGAGATTTCTGAGCTGACGCGGGGAATTTTTCCTGCAGGGCGTGTAGAGATAGATTCTCCTCCGCTGGGGGCGATTGACTGAGCTGAGGCAAATAACGCGCGGAGAATGTATCTATGAGCCCAAGCAACGTAGGTCACTACACAACATTCTTTTTCTATATGTTTGATAAATATTAAATTCTTTACTATTTTTATGTAATTTTATCCTCGGAATATATTTGAGTATTTTAAATAAAGTTTCCTTAAGACATATATGTGTATCTGTTTGTTTCTGTTCTTCGTTTCTTGAGAATAAAATGTCAACAGATATAAATAAATTCACTTATTTATCTATTTTCTTCAAAGTTCAATGAAATTGTTGGAGGATATTTCGCTTTAGGTATATAAAATGGCAGACGAATTTACCCGTTCATTATGATATCTCTAACGAAAGAGACTGCTTATGATTTTCAAGCAACAAACAACAGTCTCTACGTAGTCACTCGATCTCCAAGAAATAATAGCCAAATCTCCTTCAAATAACACCCTAGCATTTTTTAGTATGCATATTGTGTTTTACGTCTGTTGGTTCCGACAATGAGTGTTCCAGTTGATTCGATTAACAAATCGGCTGGAACGTCTTTTGTAAAAGGTCTGTTGAATCGAGAGTTAATTATGGACAGTACGTTCCAAAGAAGATAAGTAATAATAAAATAAATATTCGATAAAAGCAAATAAAATATATTTCTTGATATTAAGTGAATCAAATTGCATTGTCATTAATTCTAGTGTCACTATTTCAAACTAAGAGCAAACCATAATCAAATTTTAAACAGTAAAAATGTTAGTTTAACTTACCCAGAGATGAACCTATCGTCTGGTTATGAATGGAAGACCGAAGCATTAACTAAAACAACCAAATCAATTACTAAAATAATTACAAATAAATTGTTAATTAAAGCCCGTCTTTAATTAATTAAAAAAATAAAGTAATAACTTTAAATTAAAATTCGCCTTTTTAGCTAATTATTAAAAAGTTGGAAAAGAAATTTCGTAAAATGAACTTCGGGAATAATCGTAAAAATAAATTAGAAAAATAAATAATTTTCACTAAATAAATTGTCAAAATAAATTATTGTGGTGGGAATAAATAAATTGTAAAAATGAATTATTTGGGTGGGAAAGAAACAAAATTAAACAAAAATAATTATATAAAATATATTTATTACAAAACCGATTTGAAAGCAATTTCGAAAGTGAAACTTCAATACTGCCTCTAAACATTTAAATTATATATATATATATATATATATATATATATATATATATATATATATATATATATATATATATATATATATATATATATATATAATTTAAATGTTTAGAGGCAGTATTGAAGTTTCACTTATATATATTTGGCTTTCATACAAAACTTAAACGATTTAATGAGGATTAAACGAATATTTTTATGCAATGTTGGTGGGAAATTATTGCTTGAAGAAATAAAAATTCAATAAAATGTTTGGCACACGAACTTATTCTATTTTGTGAAGTTTATTGAACTTTATTGAGCAAGACCAGTTTTACTCGGAACTAAATGGTGTTCATAGCTTATAGGAAGTTTATCGATAAATTAATTTTTAAAAAAAACAGATACATCCCTGTTGTTGAAACAAATCCAAAATCAAAAGTTTTCTTTTCAGAAAAATAACTGTTTCAGTGTTTGTTTTCGTCGTGTTTTGTCTTGTTTTTGTTAGTTGTTTATTTTTGTTTTTTATTGATAATTTTATTCGATAGTAAACTGTTGGTTCCACAAAATGGCAACCAATACACTTTGTAATATGGGTGGTGTTAGGAAGGGCAACCAGCTGTAGACATTACGCTAAAAAGGATGGAGAACAGTTTTCAGTTATATGAAGGACATGACAATTTCCCTGGTATTAGTGCCACAATAAAGAAAATGTTCCAAACACACTGTAAATTGGTTGGTATTAGAAAGTATGTAGCAGTAATTTGAACTTTTGTGCTGATGTCAGCAAAGTAGGTCAGGTCTCCACAAATACTGACCCCTAGGTAACATAATGTTCTTTTTTTTTCTTTGTTTGACACCTGTTAGTCTGGAGAAACTGGCCATCTACAGTTTATCAAAGATAAAACTTTCTTGACACTATTCTGCTCTTGTCTCTCAAAGGATACACACGATATACAGTTGGTTTTCAACAAACACAGAGATGTAATACTTAGCAAAACACTAGGCGCTCTTGACAAGGGCCAGATTCAATAAAGATCAGTCCACACAACACAGTAAATAACATCTTTGGAATCATTACACATACACCACAACAACATAAGCCTTGTTTCTTTTTATTGTCAACAATAGCCTCGTAGTAGGCTATTAAATTAATAAATATCGTTCGCCTACACTCTGTACAAACGTGACTAACATCACAAAACAATCCACAAGTGAATAAAAAACCACAGTACCAACTAACATCGCTAACTCATCTCCGACTACATCCAAAATAATATCTATCGCTACAAGTGCATCCAACCGTAGAAGCTATGCCAAACAAAGAGTTGTAGGGACTCTTTAGCTGCACAAGGACATGACAACCTATTACAAACAAAGGCTTGAGAGGACTCTGCAACTGCTGTGTCATGGATATGACAGCCACCCTACTGTTGGTGCCATGATAAAATGTATCCAATGCATTCTGTAAAATAGTTGGTTATAGGAAGGACATCCAGTCAAAGAAACTGTGGTGTTGCTGAAAAGGGACTGCCAGAAGTGTGGGCGATGTCTTACCAGAAGCAAAGGTCAAGTGACGTGACATTCGAGTGCCTATCACAGTCTCTTTTTCGTCAGATCATGACCTAGTGCGGACGTGTTTATGAAAGTGGGCGAGAGAGGCTCTGTAATTCTAGATCGGACATAAGTCACCTGGTCGCAGTGGGCATTCAGTCTGAATTCAAGTAGAGACGCAAGGTAGGTCCGTTCGCTTCCCATCACAGAAACAAAGGATTGATAAGACTCTTCAGTTGTGTCAAGGTCATGACCACTTCCCTAGTGCTGATGCCATGATAAAATTCACCGATTGTGCTCTGTAACGTGATTGGTGCCAGGAAAAGCATTCAGACATAGAAACCATGACAAAAGTGGAAGGTAAGTAAATGAGATGTGAGGGTACAGTAACTTCAATTATGTACTGGTTTGGTCCGTGACAACATGTCCGACCCATGCCATTATGGAAAAACAGACATTAAATGAAGAGAATGACAATGACAATGATGATGGAGGAGGAGGAAAGCCAGTACCCATAACCCTATTCAGGGTTTCTAAGACTGATGGGAGAGAGAAAGGGAGAAAGTTATCTTCAAACTGGAGACCTGGTAAGAATGCTTGGAACAGTGTGGAATCAACTAAAGGTACCCAAGGGTAAGGTGGTGATATTAAACTGAGCAGAATATTAAATCTGTCACCCAATTAGGTAACAGCTTGATTTGACCTTCAAATGCAAAGAGCTGGACGAAATACAAGGCATTTCATCGGGTACTCTAACAATTCCACTAATTCACTACTCATTTTATTGATCCACTAAAAGATGAAAAGCTAAGTTGACTTTGATGGGATCTGAATTCAATGCTGGGAGTTGGAAAAGATATCAACTTTTTTAGCAGGGTCAGGGGCGAGAGAAGAAGACTAAATGTAAGTTAATATATTTATTTATTTATTTATATCACTGACAGACTACTTTGCCTCAATCTCATCCAGCCGCACCCTCATCAGCAAGGTCCTCCTCAAGACAGCAGAACTAAATGAGATCTGGGAACTGATTTCAGCTCTGGCTGATTGAAACAGTGAATGTGTTGCTGTCACCCAGTCCAACACAACTGGGACATCATGTACAGGTCAACTTGAGTCTTTTTTGGACCAACACCATTTCACACACCTCTGTTCCACCTCACAACCAAACAGTGGTGCATGGTTCAATTTGGTGCCCTCCTCATCAACACTTTTTTATGAAGATGACCCAGCGCTTTGGCCTCCGCATGTATGAGCCATACAAAAGGCGTTGTGGAGGCATTGGCGACTTCAGTCTGCACTCACTATTCTGCAACCATGGCACAGTCAGTTACCATGACATACTGCTCTGAACAACATAATCAGAAGGAGCATTGTCACAGCCGGCTTGCCATCAGATCTGAGGCCAGCTGGCCTCAAGTATGGTGATGGTAAGCATACAAATGGAATGACTCTCTTCTGATTCAAGAGAGATAAATCCCAAATCTGGGACGCCACATGCTGCAACTTGTTCTCCGCCTCCAGCCTTGTCACTTTGGCCGCAAACCCAGGCACCACTACTCAAAATGCAGAAGAGATGAAGATGATCAAATTCTTAGGAAGAATGAATAGGACTCAGTATGTGACATGATTGCACCTTTGAATTACAGATCCAATCTATCCGAAAGGCTTCCCTGCAGTTTCCATCCACTTAATTGCCTTCACAAAGCTTTCAGTGGACTCGAGACTATAGTAAAGACACTTGCTCAAGATGCTACACAGATCTAACATGAGACCTTATGATTGCAAAGTAAGTTTTTTCATTGCTCGTGCTTGCCTGCGCCTAACTTAATGATACAAAATTTTGTAATGATGCCTGTCTGCGAACTGCAATGTTACATGGCAGTGAAACATGGGCCTTGACTGCAGAAGAACTGCGAAGACTAGAACGAAAGGAGTCAAGTATGCACTGATAGATGTGTAATGTTAGTGTGCACGAGCAACATAGCATAAGCAAACTGAGAGGAAAACTTGACATAAGAGGAATTGGATGTAGAGAAGAGTGTGTTGGTATGAACATGTGATGTATATGGAAGATAACAACTGTATAAAGAAAAGCAAAGGAACCCCAGTGTCTGAGACCCATGGATGAGGCAGACCCATGAATAGGATGAGGTTGTGAAGACCGACCATTAAAAAAAATAAACCTTACAACAGAGATGACTAAAGATCGCGATGGCTGGTGCTATGTGGTGCTGAAGAAGACCCAACCTGCAACATACAATGTTGCCTAACTTACCCCTCTTCCACTACCACTCACTAACAGCTATTGTCAACACCACTACACCACCCCCACCATACACACACACACTTACACATTCATAGCCACTGCCCCCTTGAGAAATGGTTGGTGATGGGAAGAGCATCCAGCTGTAGAAAGCTTACCAAACAAAGGGTTGGGAGGACCCTTCAGTCATGTCAAGGACATGACAGTCTCCCTAGTATTTGGTGATCTTCATAATAAACACACCCAGTACACACTGTAAAGTTGGTGGTGATAGGAAGGACTTCCAGTTGTAGAAAGCTTGCCAAACAGGGCTGCGAACATGACAACCTCTCCTGTGTGCTCAGTAGAGCATGAGACCACACATAAGCGAGACGCAGATCCCTGTCTAGGAGATCAGTAGCCCTGCTTTAGTACTGACCTGGTCTATGTAGACCCGTCCAACCCTTGCTAGCAGGGAACGCGGACGTTAAAAGAATGGTGATGATGTTGATGATGAAAACATTTTTACTTAAATCAAATATTGGTTTATAATTCAGGCAAAGGGCCAGTAATTTAGGGGTAGAGCAGAAAGCCAATTAAATCTATCTCCGCTACTTGATTGGTATTTTATTTTATGGACTCCGAAAGGATGAAAGGAAAGTTGTCTTGATAATGATTTGAACTCATGATTTAAAGAACTGGATCAAATACCGTAAAGATTTTGTTTGGCATTCAATCGGTTTTCCTAATAATATTCAAAATATAACTTCTCTTCATTGTGTTTAAAAATTTTGAACTAACGTTTGGGAATTTATTTTCTATTCCTAAATGAGCCTTCCAGTTGTTCAATCAATGGAACAGCCTGCTCGGGAAATCAACATGTAATTTCCAAGGAGATTCAGCACGACACGGTGTGACATGACTACTCCTTTGAATTACAGGCACAATTCATCCGATAGGCTTCCATACAGTTTCTGTCACACCAATTTCATCCACAAGGCTTAATCGATCTGTGGCTATGGTAAATGACATTTGCTCAAGATGCTATGTAGTGGGGTCTACCCCAGGATCTTATATTTGCAAAGCGAGCTTCTTAACCTTTCGGCAGTGTTGCATTCATATTATTACTACGTCCCTTTACGATCTGAGTTCAAATCCCGCCGAGGTTGACTTTGCCTTTCATCCTTACGGGGTCGATAAAATAAAGTACCAGTAATGCACTGAGTAATTGCTGGCCTTGTGCCTAAAGTAGAAACAATTATTACTGGTATATAACACGCGTGAAAAATACAAGGAAGATAACTCTAAATTTAGTTTTCTTTAAGTAATCTCCCCTGTTAATCTGTAAAGTATTATTCCAGATATGTGTTGTGCTAAATACCTTACGAATTTAAGAAATTGATCAATAAGTACCAGTAGTTTACTAAGGTAGATTTATTATTCAACTTTTAGAGACCATTTACTAGATTTTGAGAAATTCTGTCAATAACGAAATTCATAAGATCCCACAGGTGTGAGCCTTGCGACCTGGAATGCGTCCTGGAACGCGTCTCCCTCACCATCTTCCGGGGAAATGCCTTCTCTATTCTATTCGCGGGGTCCCCCATTTGTTTATAATAGTGAGAGATGAGGAGAGGGAGAAAGACGGAGGCAGTGACTAAACCAGCATTGTAAACAAACGATACAACTAATAAATAATAAAGAGCTTATAAAATCCATTATTTTGGTAGTGTGTGCATTTATGTATATGTATGTGTATACCTGGTATGACGTTGTTGTAGTAACTGGCCTTAATAATTATACACAGACACACATATATGTATATATATATGTGTGTGTACGGGTAGATTGTTCATTAATGGAGGAGTTTTGTCTACTACATTAAATGTGTTCTTGCTTGCTTTATTCATTAACCCTGTAGCATTTATATTACTCTATATTTTTTATCCTATTTTGGGGTAAAGACTCTGCCTCATATAATTTCAAAGAAGCATATAGAGGTACAAGCCGAAGCTGAATCATATAGACAATATGATCCAACCCGCTCCATTGCAACTGGTCGTGGAGGTGTCACAACAAAAAAGCACCCAGTCCACACTGTGAAGTGGTCGTGTAGGCACCACGATAAAAAGCATAGTACTCACTGTAAATGAGGTTGGTGTTAGGAAGGGCATCCAGCTGTAAAAATCAAGCCAAAATCAGTTCCTGTATGAGCAAGACATGCTCTCCCGACCTGGCATTGCCCACAACAGGACAACCTGTCTAAGCCATGCTAGCATGGAAGAATGGACATAAAACGGTGATGATGATGACCTTAACATCAGTATAAGTGGCCAGTTACAGTCGGTTTAAAAAGAAAGTGGTGTGAGAATTCTGGCCAGATGCAGCTGGTTTAAATGCTAAAGGGTTAACTTGGAGTGACTCCATTACTAGAGTCAGTTTAATCAACTAAATTTCTTTGTCAAAATTGGTGCGTATCAGTCTCGATTGCAGTGATGGTAGTGATAACCTTTTTCCCATTCAACATAGGGGGGGGGGGGTAAATCACTGATCTGAGATGACATATACTGTAACACTTTTCTGGCGCCAACCTCTTCACCTCAACTACAATCCTGGGCACAGCCGCCCATAACACAGAGGAGCAGAAGGTATTTAAAACTTTGGCTCTCCTCCTTTTGCGGTCGATAAATAAAGTACCAGTTCAGTACTGGGTTTGATTGTCTATATCTCTTTCTCTCTCAGAAATTAACTTTATTCAGACCTAGAGAGTTGTGGGCTCTGCCATGGTTAAATTCCCAGGAGAGCGTCCTTAACCACTAAGCCTTCATGCAACAAAAATAACAAAAGGAAATGGCCATAAAAAGTTAGCTGCTGTAATATTTGTAGATATATTAATAAAACAGAGGGTTACTATTGATAGACACAGTAATATATTTCTGCAGAAATATTATAAAATAGGTCTACAAGGAATGTAACCTGGTTGATAAAAGGTAGTGAATAAGCAGTGTTGTTAGGGCATTGGATTAAAAATGCCTCCGCATTTTTGATTCACTGCACTTTGAGTTCAAATCCCGCTACGGCCAACTTTGCCTTTCATCATTTCAGGGTCGATAGTCCAGTACTCTATCTTTTTCTTTCTCTGGAAGAAATCACCTGTGTTCAGACCTGGAGAGGGTGGGCTACACCAGGTTTAAAATGCCCAAGACATGCTGTGTCAGAACAGAGTCCCTAAGAATTCATCAGAAATTAAAGACACTTTACATCTCCCTTTTTTAACCTAGCTGATAATTTGGAAAATGTATGCTTAATGTTCATATTTGAGAAATAATTGTTTCTACTTTTGGCACAAGGTCAGCAATTACCCAGTGAAATACTGGTACTTTATTTTATCGACCCTGTAAGGATGAAAGGCTAAGTTAACCGCGGCAGGATTTGAACTCATTGAGAAATAATGGCTGCTGCAATCTATTCTGTGCCTCACTTGCCACCTTCTGGCTCATATGTTAAGTTTTATGATAAAATGCACCCAGTACACTCTGTAAAGTGGTAGTGATTGCGCCATGATAAAATGCACCCAGCCCACTCTAAAGTGGTATGGCTAGTGCCACAATAAAATGCATCCAGTACACTCAGTATTGTGGTAGTGCTGATGTTATGATAAAATGCACCAAGTACACTGTGTAAAGGGGATAGCATTAGGAAGGCATCAAGCCATAGAAACCATGCAAAATATGGAATGTATAAATAAGCCGTAGTTCCCCAACCCATCTAGCCTTCGTATGTGACAACCTGTCTAACCCATGTCAGCATGGAAAGCAGATGTAAAATGATTTGATTGTCCGTCCTTACTTGTAGTGATTGAACAAAACTGGGAGCTTATCCCATTTTTCTGTGTGTTAAGTGACTGAAAGTACAAGATTCTTCCTTGGAAAGGACACCAGATATTCACAGGTTAACTCCTAGCTGCTGAGTATACTAGAACAATGTGAAACGAAGTGCTTTACTCAAAGATACAGCACATCTTCCAATCTGGGAATTGAACCCATAACCATATGATCATGAGCCCAATATCCTAACCACTATGCCATGCACCATCACATTTCATATTATCAATAAACATCCTTTTTCCATGCTAGCAAGGATTGGGCAGGTTATCACAGACTGAGTGAGTACTCAAGCGGAGTTACTGACCTCTCAGATGGGCCAGGGGCCTGCATCTCATGTACATACAATCTCATACTCTACTGAGTGCATTTGTCATGGCACCAGCACTATGGACGTTGTCTTTGATACACTTGAAGACACCTCTCAACCCTATTTTGCAGGTTTTCTTCTTATCACCAACAACTTGCACCCAGTACACTCTGTAGAGTGTACTGGGTGCATTTATCATGTAGATCCCCAACATTAGGGAGGTTTTCATGCCTGGAGAATCTTTGACCCTTTGTTGGCAGGTTTTCTAAAGCTTGGTGTCCTTCCTATCAACTACTTTACAGTGTACTGAGTGTATTTATTGTGTAGATTACCAACACTGGTGAGGTTGTCAAGACTGAAGAGTTATCTCAACCTTTTATTTGGCCCGTTTCCTATGGCTTGATGCCATTTCTATCACCAACCACCTAAATTTGAATTGTTTACTTGTAGATTTTTGCAGTCTCTCAGTTAAAATTCTCTTCCTATGAACCTGGAAGTGCTGAAACAAGTTGAATACTACACATGGACATATGCTACCCTTATAGAATTCATAGGAAGAGTGTATTTCATATTTGTCATTTGAATATATATTGTTCAAAAAGGCCTGTAAAATGTTGCCTCAAAGAGTCCTGTCCAACCCATGCCAACATAGAAAGGATGTATATACTCATGTATAACTCTCAGCTCCCATTTTATATACAATATTCTCGGCTCTGTACTTGACTCATCTACTAGACCTATAAAACTTGTATGTAAGTCACACCTCCATTTTACAACATTCTTGGCTCAGTACTTGATACATATGTAGGTCCAATACATAAATCACACTTCCATTTTTTCATTCAGTACATATAAGGTTTTGTAGGTCCAGTAGGTAAGTCACACCTCTGTTTTACATAGAAAATTTTTGGCCCTTTACTTGAATCACATATATAGTTTTGTAGGTATTAATACCAACCCTTACCTATGGTCATGAATCTTGGGTAATCACTGAAAGAACATAATTGCAAATACAAGCGGCTGAAATGGGGTTCCTCCAAAGGGTCTTTGGATTAATGTTACTCAATAGAGTGCGTAGCTTGAAGATCAGAGAGTACTCCAGGTAGAGCTGTTACTTCTCCGAATTGAAAGATCACAGCTCCGATACTATGGGTATATGGTTAGAATGTCTCAGGAAAGAATCACTGGACAGATTTTATAGGCAAAAACTAACCAGCATAAGACCCAGGGGTAGACCCCAAAAAAGATAATTGGATGACATCCAAGAGCTTGGCTGGTCTCGCTTGTGGATTCAGCTAGATCAGTTGGAGATGGTTGCTTCTGACAGGACCCACTGGAATGAGTGTTTGAGGATTCTGCCTCCACAACCCTCTCAGGAATAAGTGGGCGAAGAAGAATGTCCAGTAGATAATTCTCAACTTGCTCTTTTCTTTTTTTGTAGAAAAGATTTAACATATAAACAAGCATATTTAATCTGATATTGAATTGTTTGATATTGTAAAAGATACAGCTTAGCATAAGTAACTATCATACAAATTTTGATTAGTATGCTAATTAACTCTTTCATTACCATATTTCTAATGAAAGACAGCTAATTATTTTGAAAGAAATGAAGAATTTGGTGGTATTTAGTAATATAACTTTCTCCTTATTAAGCTGGTGTTTAAAACAAAGTTTCTAATGTAAAATGATTGAAGGTTTTTTTTTATATAAATATAATAAATATAACCATTTTAAGAATCAGGGATTGTTTGAAGTAGCTGAATAAGTACACCATACCCTTGAATGTCTTAAGAAGCAACTAAGAAGATCCCTGTTCAGTGTGGCATCCAGCTGTAAAAAGTTGCCTCAAAAAATGTTGACATAAAAAACAATGATGATATTCTACAAATACACAAATTACACATTTGATATGATTAGATTTTAAACTGAAAAAACAACCTGTGGCATGTGATAGCTGATGTGGGAGATTTCTCTTTGGTCAAGTATTTTTTTTTTTTAAATACTGGAGTTTACCATTCATTACCATATTTCTAAGAAAAGACACTTGCCTATTATTTGCAAATCTTTTGGAAAATACTAAAGAATTTGGAATGACTTAGTAATATAAGCTAATGTTTGGCACAACAGTTCTCACATAAAAATTATGTTGGAAGGTTTTTAGATAAATGTAAACACTTAACACTTAACACTTTCATTATTATATTTCAAACGAAAGACTGCTTATAATTCTCAAAAATAAATCATAAATTTTGAGGGATTTAGTAACATAACTAACTTTCTCATTATTAAGCTGGTGTTTAGAACAAAGTAACAAAGACCCTTACATACAATTATGATGGAAGGTTTTTAGATAAATATATACACTGCTCGATATCGTAGCACCAGAAGCCCTTTCAAATGCTTTGATATCAAAAGAGATTAAAAAAAAAAAAAAAAAAAAAAAAAAACAATAAAAAAAACACATACTTTTTAGCCAAATTACATTTCATGGCAAGTTTCGCTTTATTTTGAAAGAACTGCGATAACTCCAGAACATGTTGTCTAATATACATAATTTTCATTTTCATTTTTTTTTTTTTTTTTTTTTTTTTTTCTGTTACCAAGAGCTTTAAAATACAAGTTTTGTAGAAGTCCTATATATTTGAATTGTTGGTATGTTATACCCAATATTAGAAAAGCTAGTCACAAAATCCCAAGTGTTAAATGTACATCACAGTAGTGATTTAAGTTGGTCAGTGTATGTGGTCACAGTAATAAATTGTTAGCATATAGACAATCATGAGTTTATGTCTAGAGGTTTTTTTCAAAAATGTGTTTATAAAATATTTTTTTAAATATTCAGATTCATTGGGACAGCTATCTATTAAGAATCAATCTTAGAAAACAAAAAGTAGATTGTCAAAAATTGACCACAATCTGTTGCTTATTTTGGATATACCAAGTCATTTAAGAAGTTGTTTACTGAGATAATGAAGGCTGTTACTAAATACTCTAAAGGTTTTTGTTATTGCCAGCTTGTGTGTATATACATATATATAAATACACAATGATCTCAAATATAAGCACAAGGTCACAAATTTGAGTGAAGAAAAGAGTAGTTGATTATGTTGTCAATCCTAGTATTTAATTGACTTTTTTTTAACAACTCCCCACTGGAAGGATATAAGGCAAAGTTTATCTTAGGATTTCAGTTCAAAACAAAGACAAGGAACAAATGCCACAAAGCATTTTGTCTGATATTCTAATGATTCTGCCAAACCATTGTCCTAGTTTGTCTATATACTACCTTCACTTCAAGTTTGTTCAGTTCAAATTTTCTGTCATTTTCTGCTATCATCAAATATAGAGTTCTGTTCAAATATATGAGGTTAGGCTTTGATATTGATTGTTTAAATAAGTGACAAGCCATAAAATAAACTTATGATTAAACAGTGTAAACCAGTGATTATCAAACAGGAGGCACTTTGCTCCCAAGAGAAGAATTTCACTGTGTGTATATATCAAATGAAATACCAATATACCCAACTAAGTGTACATTATGTATATATCAAATGAAATAGCAATATCCCTAACTATAAGGATGATCACAAATTTACAGTTTGCAAAAAAAAAAAAAAAAAAAAAAAAAAATGCTTCATTCATAACCCAGCTTGGTACTCTAGAATTATTGAAGTTTAAAAAGCTTGCTTATGTTAACATGATGCTTGAATAAAAAAATTACACTAGATGACAATTCAAAATGGGGGAGTTGAGGAAACCTGAGATTGCAAGGGGAGGAATGTAACATGGATTCTCTGAGAACAACTAATATAATCAAATTGTACAAAAAATAACTTTTTTTTATTAAATGTCGAGCTACAGAGTTCAGATATGTGGTTAGTCCTTTTGATTGCTTGTTGAAATAAATGTCAGACCATCAAATAATATGAAGAATAAGTTGTGAAGGACAACAAGAAGGCTTAATATTGAAATCAGAAGTTTTGTGACGTTGTGATTGTAAATGCATTTTAATGAATATGGACTTAATATTAAGAGGAAACATGGTTGGATCGATTGAAGGAATGATAGGTAGATGCAATAGTAAAATCACTGGTGTTAAGAATGTATATGTGTATATATATATTTATATATACTTATCATGCTAGAATGAGTGGTGTATGTGTAATGCGAATGAGTGTTGTGTGTTTGTGTATGTGTAGCTGAGCAGATACACTGCTGGGCAACCCAGCTGAGATGTCGGTAGTTTCTTGTCACCAGCACTGTGTTCTAGCTGCACCCAAATGGCTTCTCATATCACACGGTCCACCTAAAAGAGGAAGACGTAAAGGCTTATTTCAGGATGCTGAACCTCACAAAGGAGATGAAGGCGGCAAATTGGTAGAGTCAGTAGAGCGTCGGATGAAATGCCTTGCGGTATTCGTTCCGGCTCTCTGTGCTCTGAGTTCAAATCCATGCAAGCATGGAAAAAAACGGGGCGAAACATGATGATTATGATGAGATATATATTATATATATATATATATATATATTTATATGCCTGTGTATATGTATGTATATGTGTGCATGTGTGTGAGTATATCAGTCAAAGTGAAAAAAAAAAAAAAGCCAGCTTAGTTATTTGATGACTAGAGATTGATAGAATATGTAATCAGACATAACTCAATCAATATAATCATTATTGACTAAAACTCCTGAAGGGGATGCTCCAGCATGACCACAACCCATTAAAAGAGTAAACCCTGGGTTAATTTAAAAACTGATGAAATTTGTGACTAATTAAACAATGACAATCATGTATTCATTTACAATCCAAAATAATGCAAAACATTTTAAAGAAATTAAAAAAATTGCAAAGATAAGCTGTAGACTGCACAAAATATCCTAAATATAATATTTTCATATTGATATACTCTATCATCATCAATTCTAATAAAATAACTTGAATGTATAAATCCTTTTGATACAAAAACAGCCCTAAAACCAGCTCTGGTTCTTTGAAACAAAACAACCCATTTTAAAGGATTATCTAAATTAAAATTTTCCAACAAAATTTTAGATAAGAACTATGTGTTAAGTTACTATCTTAGTATAATGTAATAATTTTAGTAAATCCCTCAAAACTCTTCATCAATTAAAATATATTCACAAAAAGGTTAACCCTTTTGATACCAACCTGCCCAAACCAACCCTAATTCAATTAAACAAAACCACCCCTTTTAAAAATGTTATATAATGACCATATGCTAAATGACTACCTTAGTAATGAAATAATTTTAGTAAATCCCTAAAAATTCTTCATTAATTAATTAAAATAGACTGTATTTCATTAGAAATACAGTCACAAACTGGTTAATGATACAATGAGGCAATGGTAAAAACAAAGGAATTTATTTGGTAAACTACAAATTTTCCTTCATCACTTTTTTGGAGTAATCATCTAAGACTTGGAGAGCTCGGCAATGGATTTTCACTCCATAGGGTGTCAGAACTGAAGACAGCATAAAGGAGAGCTTATCGACATCTCCAGGATCTTCAACAGCCAGGAATAAATGGAACTGAAATATATAAAATAATAAAATAAAATATAAAATTTAAAAAAAAAACCTAAAATAAAATATAAATGTATTAATATATGTCATAACACACTAAGATATTGATTTAACCCTTTAGCATTTAAACCGGTCATATCCAGCCACAACTATCTCACCTCTTTCAGTTCAAACTGGCCGCTCATACCTACATTATGGTATTGTTCTCAAAATAAATAACATCAAAATCTCGTACATTCGATATTAAGTGAGATAATTATGTAAGATAAAGCCTTTACTGTGAAAATACAATAGAATAATGTAAATATTAAAGGGTTAAACCTTTTCACGCTCAGAGTTGCTGAAGCATGGAACAGACTGCCTGCGTCAATTGTTAGCTGCCGAGACACTGCATCCTTTAAGACACTCATGCTTCCCGAAATACGCCAAAACTACACCTGATGTACCCCTTCCATACACATGCACACGTGTGTATCATGACTCGTGCACTGTTCATTTTACTGATGTTTGTGCATTGCCCTATGTACTGTACATGCACTTTTTTGATGAGTTGTGGTGCACCTGGGCACTGTACACAATATTTCATTATTGTTATTGTTATTATATCATGACTCATACACTGTTCATTTTCCTAACATTTGTACATTATTCTATGTACTATACATGCACCTTTGATGAGTTGTAGTGCACCTGAGCACTGTACACAATAATTTCATTATTATTATTATTATTATTATCACCTGAAACCAAACCATTATTACCATTGATTTTACATCCATTTTTCCATGCTGGCATGGGTTGTACAGTATGTTTAGAGATAACGTTTTTCAACCAGATGCCCTTCCTGACACAAACCCATTTAGTCACCTTTTGACATGCAGGGATATGATATACCAATTCTAAAGACCAGGATACACAGTTTATTTTAAATTGTTTATAGTTATCTTAAAACCTAACATCATAATTTTCTTTGAAAATCTTTTGCAAACACCAATTTAATAACGAGTAAGTTAATTTTATTATTAAATCTCTCCAAATTCTTGATTATTTTAAAAATTATTTGAAAATCATATATCATCATGACAGTGTGTTTCATTAGAAATATAACTACAAAAATAAATTTAACATCAATACAACAAAAACACAAATCATGTGTATCTATCACTACTATTTACTTTATTTTATCAAACCCGTAAGGATGAAACGAATAGCTAACCCCAGCAGGATTTGTAGTCAGAACGTTAAAGGCCATAATTCTATGCCATGAAGCATGTTGTCTGACACTACCGATACTGCCAATCAACTATTAATAATAGTTAGTCACAAGACCTGGAACCACTAAACCATCAACCCCTTTCATGGAATCCTTGACATCCCTCCCCTAACCCCAGTCATGTACAAACATAAATAATTCAGTAAGCAGAATATAAAATGACATCATCATGTCTTTCCTGCTAGCAAGGGTTGGATGTGTCTTCACAGACTAAGTCAGTACTCAAGTAAAACTACTGACCTCTCAGACGTAGGGGGGTGGGGGTGGGGGTGGGGTCTACATATGCCCCTGCATTGCTCAGGCATGGGGAGGGGGAATACATCTCACATTCTTTTCTGCACTCTAGTGAGTGCTTTTTATCACGGTATCAGCACTAGGTAGCTTATCATGTCTTTGACACAACTGAAGAATACTCTCAACCCTGCAAAAGCAAGTTTATATTTCATTGTATTATTTTATGTATTTCCATTTCTTGCCAGGTTTTGGCCCAAAAGTTCAATTGACCCTAAGTAGTCCTATTGATACCTGACGGTTAATATCAACCACTGTACTTGACTATATGACGGACGACATAACTATGAAGCCTTATCAAAGTCAACAAGGGAGGATCTAGCAGACCTGAACCTCATCTATATTGGGAGCAAGCTCATGACAAGATTAGCAACCATGCTGGGTGGAAATCAGTCATGAGGATTTGGCTGGCCTGAACCTGGTTTGGTCTGAGTGGGAGCAGGTAAGGCTAGCAACCATGCTAGATGGAGATCTCTCTTAAGGTCCCGAGAGACCTGGCTTGGCCTGGGTTGGAGCAGGCTCATGACAAGTGTAGCAACTATGCTGGGTGGAAATTTCTTGAGGAATTGGCAGTCATGAGCCTCACCTGACTTGAGTGGGAGTGGGAGAAGGCTCATGACAAAACTAACAATTATGCTGGATGGAAATTTCTCTTGAGATTCAAGTAAACCTGAGTTAGGTCTGGCCTGGGTGGTCAGCAGACTCATTGGATGACTAGCAACCAAGCTGGGTGGAGAGCTCTCTTGAGGTCCTAGCAAACATGAACTAGTCTGGCTTGAGTGGGAGCAGGGTCATGACAAGGCTGGCAACCCTAGTGATTGGAGATCTTTCATTGCCCATGTTTCATAGGAATAGGGGGAAGTAACTAATAATTCAAAAAGCCAAATATCTGATAGTAAAATACATTCAGCTATCACATACAGCAACATCTAATGTTTAGACAATAGACGTGTAACCATTTTCTAGGTGTTGGCTTTATGAGATACTGCTCACTATAAATCAGTCTGTACTACTAAAACAATATTTAAACATCATATATAGTACATATTTATTGGTTAATAATTCAGGGAAGCAACCAGCTCCATGAAATCTTGATTGCGAGAGTATCAACACTCCCCTCCCCCACCCCTGAAATTGCCTCTAGTTCTATAACTTTATTTTAAGGTGTTTATACTCAACCACTTACATTATGAAACAAGATAGATTCTACCTGTAATTCAAAGGTCCAATCTTGTCACATATTGTGTAACTCTGATTCTGTATGAGAATTACGTTATGGGTATATGTGTCTCTGTAATACTCAACCATTTAGATGTTAATTTAACAGGTAAAACATCCAGATAATCGAATAACTAAATGCTCAACATTGAAACCAACAAAGGATCCATCTACAGTAGTCCATGTGAAGTTACCCATGACTGGTTTGATACTTGAACAGTACAAAACAGCAACATGCCTCACATTAAAAACTCATTTGTCCACTAGTTAAGATACTACAAATATATGTAGTATTCAGTTTAAAATAGGTACACCATATTCCTGCATGTCATAAGAAGCAACTACTAGGGCTGATGTCAGGAAGGTTCTAAAACATTGCATGACAAAGTCCCATCTAACCCAAGCTAGCATGGTAAAGTCGATGGAAAAACAATGATGATAATTTGAATTAACAAACCACATGAAACTGCATTGTAAGACATTCTTAAAAAGTACAAAATAGCACTATGACTGCGTCACATTAAAAATTAGAGTCTTTACTGCAAATCTTCATAACAATCTGTCCACTAGTAAAGATATAAATATTTTTTTGTTAAATCATTACAGAATGTTATGATACTACACCACTCTCGATTCTATGATACAAAACTTTATTTTAAAGTCTTTATATTATTTTTTCCTACTAAATAATTACTGTATGTTAAAAATTAATTTAATGTAATCAAACCAAATTGTAAGAAAAAATGTTATCAACCTTTTGTTCAGCGACAACTTTGTAGATGTCCAGCTCAAGCTGTTGTTGAGCTCGATAGCTCAGTACAACGGAGGCCCCATCTTTCCATTTATCAAGGGTTTCATTCACTGTGTCACCTGAAACAAACAACATTTTAAAATCAGTGATACACAATCACAATGTGGTCCACAAAGTTCACGAGATAAAACTTCATGGAACAGGGTAAAATATGAAAAAAAACTTGACCAGGAACCAGTATTAAAGTAATAATGATAATGACATCATATCTGCTGTTGATGACTTTTTAGACCAACAGGATGAATGTTTCTTCACTAATGGGATCCAAGCTTTACAATACCGATGGAAGAAGTGTGTAGACTCGAAGGGGTCTATGTTGAAAAATAAACCTTGTTTGGTCACAATCCACGAGTATCTTGGTCCCCCTGTGAATTTTTCAGTCAACCTTCATAGTTTAACCCTTCTGATACCACTGTTTAAACCTATCCCTGCTTCTATGATACAAAGCTGTTGTTTTTTTTTATCTAAAGACCATAATGAAAATGTTAGTTATTAGCCTTTCATTACAATAAATGGTAATGAAAGGGCTAAGTTGTTTATATCTATCTAAAAGCTTTCCATCATAATTTATGTAAGAACCTTGGTTATGTTCCAAACACCAACTTAATAATGAGAAAGTTAGTTATATTACTAAATACTTCCAAATTCTTGATTAATTTCAAAATTATTTGAAAATTATAGGTAGTGTCTTTCATAATAAATCATCATCATCATCATCGTTTAACGTCCATCTTCCATGCTTTTGAAATATGGTAATGAAAGGATAAAATTAAGAAAATCATATATTGTACAACAATAAGATACATATAAATGTTTTAATTGATTTAAAACAGACATTAAATGATGATGATAATAAAAATGATTGTCTTGCAAAAAATAAAAATAAATGACTTCCTTTGGATCACCAAAACTTAGGTATGGACCATTGGTTGTCCATCTGAATCATATTGTGCATCAATAGTTTAAATCTTTCATGAACATATTTCTAATGATATTCACTCAATAGTTAGTTAATCAAAATTTTAGAGGGATTTGCTAACATTATTGTTTCATTACTAAATGACTTAACCTTCTGGACGCTACAGGTGCATTATGTCGCTGATAGAGTAATCTCCCCTTAATACATTATGCAGTATCAAGGAAAGCAATTCATAAAAATTTATAGCGTGCTAAAAATTAACATATGGTTCTTATATAAAATTATGTTGGAATATTTTAATTTCTATAGAAACATTGGACAGTTTTGTTTTATAATACCAGAGCCAGTTTTCGGCAAATTTGTATCAAATGGGTTAAAACATTTTTTTTTTTTGTTAAACAAAAATAAAATTTACTTACAGCCAGGATTGCCCAGACATTCTAACCAATATAGACTTTTTTCAACTGACTGCAAAGGTACTTCAGTGGGCTTGATAAGTGATCCATCAACACCAAGAAACTGGGCGACAGCTTCATAGTTACGCAGGGGTGTACAGACAACATTTACACCACCCATTCGCCATAACCCTGCAACAGTCCGTTCCAGTCCAAGGATGTTGTTCACTTCAAATACTGAAATTTAATAACATTGCAAATATGACAATTTAAATCAGAAAATCTTTAAAAATAATACTTTAAATTTTAATACAAATTAACAAAGGCATATGAGAGTGTGTGGCTGAGTGGTTAAAGTGCTGGGCTCACAATCATAAGGTGATGAGTTTGATTCCCTGACTGTGTAGCAAAACACTATTTCATATCACACCAGTCTACTCAACTGACAAAAAATGAGCTGTGATGACACTGGTGCCAAGCTGCATCAGCCGTTGCTTTTACCTTGGACAACACCAGTGACATGGAGAAGGGAGACTGGCATGCATAGTTGACTGCTAGTCTTCCATAAAATACCCTGCCCAAGCATGCACCTGATAATAGAGTGAGGAAACTGACATGAATGGACGACTACTAGTTGCATAAACCATAACCAGTCATAACTGAAGGGGGACCCTTATCTTTCCTAATGGATCCATTTTATAATGTTTAAGTATAATAACCATATTGTATATGCCCACTGTAAGTGTCTTCAGCTGTGATATGATCACAGCTTAAAATACAGTGAGACTAAAGGTATGCTTATTATATGCTATTGTATATAGGTCCATACTGCAACAGTCTGTTCCAGTTCAAGGATGTTGTTCACTTCAAATACTGAAATTTAATAACATTGCAAATATGACAATTTAAATCAGAAAATCTTTAAAAATAATACTTTAAACTTTAATACAAATTAACAAAGGCATATATAGATCACTGTGAGAGTGTGTGGCTTAGTGGTTAAAGTGCTGGGCTCACAATCATAAGGTGATGAGTTTGATTCCCTGACTGTAACAGGTTATTTCCTTGAGCAAAACATATCACACCAGTCTACTCAACTCTAATACAAATTTTCTTTCTTTGTTTTTACATCATTTTTACATGTTTTTCTATGCCAGTATGGATTAGACAGGCAGGTCACATCTTATCCCGGTTTCATGGGTGTTAAGCAACAGGGAGTAAAAGTCGTTTCTTGGACAAGTCACTAACTCATTGCAGGACCCAGCTGTTGCTGCTGGTACAATATTTTCAGCTGAGTTAATGAAAGCAACATGAAAATGAAGTGGCTTGCTTAAGGACACAATGTAACACCTGGTCCAGGGATCAAACCCAAAGCCTACAATCATACAGACCAACACAAAGCAAATGATCAGCAATTTCCGGAAAAAAGGGGAAGTTGATTATATCATCCCCAGTACTTGATTGGTACTTTATTTTATTGACCCCCAGAAGGAAAAAAGTCAAAGTTGAGCTCAGTGTAATTTGAACTTAGAATGTAAAGTGTCAACTAAGTACTAGGATATACTCAAATATAAGCTGCATATACTCAAATATAAGCTGACCCATATTTTATGTCTGAGAAATGGGCAAAAATCCAAACTTTGTGTATAAGCCAAGGCAGCTAATCAACACATTATGTTTAGATGGTGTAGTTTTGAAATTTTCATGAGTGGAGAATATATTTATGAAGTTTTAATATTTTGATATTTAAAATGAAGTGTCGTTTAGAGTATGGTTTTTGTTTCAGAACTTCATTGCATAAAGATGACTTACAAATTCCCAAACATTCATTTGAAACATACCAAAAACAATAGGAAAAACGAATTCCACGTCAAAAGTGAAACCAGTGTAATATTCACAACCAAAGCGAAAATATTTTAGCACCCCATTTAAGTAGAATTTGTTGTCGCATATTTCTCGACTTATGATACAGTAATTGACTTTTCCCTCCCACTAAATTGCTGGCCTTGTGTCTAAATTTGAAACCATGTCAGACAAAACGCTTAGCTGTATTTGTGTCGGCTATTTACATTCTGTGTTCAAATCTTGCCTTTCATTCTTCCTGAGGTTGAGAAAAAGTACCAGTCAAGTACTGGGGTTGATGTAATCAACTTTCCCCTCCTCCAAAATTGCTGGCTTTGTGCTAATATTAGAAACAATTATTATTATCACTCCATCTCTCCCTCCATCACCCATCAATCTGTCTATTCTCTACCAACAACTCCCTCAGCTAACCATAGCTCTATCTCCCCTCTCTATCATGGCACCTTCTATCACTGGACATCATCTCTCTCCCTCCCCATATGGTTCAGTCAGCCTTGCCCCTCCCCTCTTCACACTTCTCTTGTCATCTACTCAATTCCCTACCAACAACCAACATTTAGTCCCCCCTCCTATATATATATATATATATATATATATATATATACTGACCTTAGCCTCCACCACATCCTTACTTGAGCCGATTTTCGAGAAAGAAGGTACCTACCCCCACCCACTTTCTCCATTTGGCTAATGTCTGCCACAGAACAAGGCAAACCCTCTCTTAAAAAAAAAACAATAGTTGCTAATGTAACAGTAGGATAGAGAGGACTCTTCAGTTATGCTAGATATGTGATACACTCTCTAGTGCTGGTGTGCCAGAATGTGCCTCTGTACACTCTGTAAAGTGGTTGGCATTGGGAAGGACATCCAGCCATAGAAACTATGTAAAAAAAAGAGTACAGAGAATTCTTAATTCATATCAATGATAAGACAATCGCTCTAGTGCTGATGCCATAAAATGCACCCATTATACTGTCAAGTATTTAGCATAAGGAAGGGCATCCAACTGTAGAAACCATGTTAAAAAAAAAATAGAGAGGATTCTTCATTCCTATCAAGAACATGACAAAAATGAACCCAGTACATTCTGTAAAGTGGTTGGTGATAAGTTGTCCAGCCATAGAAACCATGCCAAAAGGGAACATATCTGAGCAAGACAATAGTCCTCTGACCCATCTAGAGGAAAGAAGTTCTGAGTAAGTGCTGACTTGCTCTGTAATGATCCATCTAACCCATGCTAGCATTGAAAAACAGATGTAAAATGATGATGACTGATCCTACAACCACCAGCTTAAACCAAGTATAAAATATAACCTTTTTTATATCAACCCATCTAAAACCACTTAGTTCTATGATATAAAGCTGTTTATACAAATATATTATTTTGCTCTCGTGGATGGGTTAGAAGACATGGTTTTACCCTTACCAAGGTCTCTATGGCGGGAAGCCCTTAATGCCAACCAGTAATAAAGAGGGTTATGTTGATGACAAGACCAAAGTGTCTATTCTATTCTTTTTTTCTGAACATTCATCATCATTTTATGTTGAGTTTCCGGCAAACCATCCAACCGGCTTTGGTTGGATGGTTTGTCAAGGTCTGAGAATAAGACTAGACAGAATGAGGGGTGGGGGGATGCCTTGCTCATATGTTGCATTTTTCACATAATTTCTATAGCTGGACACTCTTCCTGATACCTACCATTTTACAAAGTTCATTTTATTACAGCACCAGCACTACCACTTTACAGAGTGTACTGGGTGCATTTTATCGTGACACAAGCACTACCCCATTACAGAAAGTACTCTGTGTATATTATCATGGTACAAACATTATCACATTACAGAGTACTGTGTGCATTATATAATGGTACCCCCACTAAATATATATAATGCATCAGATAGAAATTGAACTCAGACTGCTTACATGACAGGTGAGCATTCTTTCATTGACCCATGCTGAAAATATTTTAAATGAAAGGAAAAAGATACATACCAGCAAGCACTCGCCCTTCTCCAGAGACCTACAAGAATTTAAAACAATATAATTGAAATAAAATGTTTTGTAATTTTTAAAACATGCACAGGCAGTCATCTTAAGAACAATGTATTACAACTAATCATTATTTTTATCAGTAGAGCGTCAGACACCATGTTTTGCAGCATAGTTATGGACCTTCACATTCTGAGTTCAAATCCTGCTGAGGTTAGCTTTGCCTTTCATCCTTACGGGGTCGATAAAATAAAGCACCAGTAATGCACAGGGGTAATTGTTGGCCTTGTGCCAAAAGTAGAAACAATTATTTTTACATCCCCAATACCATGCTGGTATGAGTTGAACAGGATGGTTTGATACAGCTGAATGCTCTTAGCACCGACCCTTTTAGTCACCTCTTATACACTGAGTATAACTGATCCAGGTAATGTTCTTTTTGTTAGTCTGGTCTTATTTTAACTTTTATAGTTCAATAGCTTAACATTTTTAACCTTTTTGCATTTACATTACTCTATATTTACTATTATATTTTCATGGTACCCCACATAATATCAAATCTATGAGATTTTGATACTATTTATTTGAGAACAATACCTTAACATCTGTATAAGTGGCCGGTTACAGCTGGTTTAAACAGAAAGAGGTGAGAGAATTCTGGCCAGATACAGCTGGTTTAAATGCTAAAGGGTTGATGTAATTGTTTGGTTCATGATTCCAATACGTAGTGAATATTATATAATTATGGTGTGGACTATAATTTAATGTTTTCTCTTTCTCTCTTTTCAGACACAGGTGTGCTTATTCTAAAAAAAAAAAAGGAGGGGGGGATACACACAGCATAACAGTAATAAAAAATAAAAAGTGGGTGAGGACTTCTGGTTTTGACAATGAGTGTTCTAGTTGTTCATCCAACAGAACAGCCTATTTGTTAAATTAACATGTAAGTGGCAGAGTATTATACAGATGAAATAAAAAGGAAAAAAAAAAAAAAATTTACAGCTCACACTTATGCAGGTTTAGCTTGGGTGTTTTAATAATAGGGAGCTTAGTCTTATCATAAACAGCAGCATGAAATGAAGTGTCTTGCTCAAGAACACAATACACAACCAATTCAGAAATTTAATCCATGACCTTATGATTATTACTCCAACACTAACCTCTGGCCATAGAACCTCATGCCCAGTATTTGACTGATATTTTATTTCATTAAACCTTTAGCATTTAAACTGGCCGTATCTGGCCAGAATTCTTTCACCTCTTTCTTTTCAAATTGGCAGTAACCAGGTGCTCATACTGATGTTAAAGTATTGTTCTCTAAATAAATAATATCAAAATCTCATAGATCCAATATTACGTGAGATAATTATGTGAAGTAAAGCCTTTACCGTGAAAATGAAATAGTATATATAGAGTAATGTAAATGCTAATGCTAAAGGGGTTAACTCCAGAAGGACAAAAGGCAAAGTTGACTTCAGTGAGATTTAAACTTAGGTGAAGAGCCATAACTAAATACCACAAAACATTTTGTCTGACACCCTATTGATTCTGCTAATCCACAACCCTCGTGTCACAATAACTAATTAAAAAAGTAAATAGATTTCTGGTTTCAACAAGTGTTCCAATTGTTCTTTCAATGAAACAGCATATTTGTTAAATTAATGTGTAAGTGGCTGAGTATCCCATAGATACATAATTCTTAGTTTCTAGCTACCCAGCTTCACTTACAAGACATGAGCTGACCCAAGGCTATGGTAAAAAAACACACTTGAAGTGCCACACAGTAGGACTGAACCGAAAACCTTACGATTGTAAAGCAAACTTAACTATTCAGCCATGCAATCATAAGATAATATTACCATAAATAATGGTTTCTAATTTAGGCACAAAGCCAGCAATTTGGTGGAAGGGAAAGTCAAATCGACAACCATCCACAAAGTTGAAAGGCAAAGTTGACCTCAGCAGGATTTGAATTCAAATGCTACAAAGCATTTTATATAATTAATAAGAGTTATAATTATATAATGAGAAATAAATGCCCGAATAGTTCCAAATATTGTAAATTTTTTTTAACAAAAAAAAAAAAAAAAAAAAAATATATATATATATAAATGTATGTATAAAATCAAAAGGCCTTAAAATTAACCTGGCTAAGACTAAAGTTCTAGTTTGTAGGAAAGAAAATAAGGCGGCGGTCCCTTCCGGGAAATGGCCATGCTCAGTGTGTAGGAAAGGCGTAGGTAGAAACTCCATTTTATGTCCCAAATGCAAAGTATGGGTGCATAAAAGATGTAGTGGGATCACAGGTAAGTTAACTAAGAACATAGATTTTACATGTGGCCGGTGCTCTGGTGCAATAAGTAGCAGCAAGTGCCCACAGAATACTAGCTCTTTCAATTGCGCAGATGGTTCTATAGAAATAGTGGACAGCTTCCGTTACCTGGGTGACAAAATCAGCAGTGGGGGAGGGTGCTCTGAAAGTACTGTAGCTAGAGTCAGAACTGGTAGGAAAAAGTTCAGAGAGCTTATACCACTATTAGCCACTAAAGGGTTCTCCCTAAAAATGAAAGGCAGGTTGCATGATGCCTGCATACGAACAACAATGTTGCATGGCAGTGAGACCTGGGCATTGTGTGCAGAGGATATACGCAGACTAGAGAGGAACGAAGCTTGCATGCTCTGCTGGATGTGTAATAGTAATATACGTGAACGGCAAAGCATAAACGAACTAAGGAAAAAATTAGAAATAAGAGGGATCAGATGTTGTTTACTCGAGAGAAGGCTACATTGGTATGGTCACGTGATGCGCATGAAAGACGACAGCTGTATAACAAAGTGCAGGGCAATAAAGATAGACGGTAGCCACGGAGTAGACAGACCCAGAAAAACCTGGGACGAGCTGATAAATTCCGACCTCACACACTTACACCTCTCCAAGACAATGTCACTGGACCGAGACCTTTGGCGGTACTCAGTAATAGAGAAGACCCGCCTTACCTAAATACATAGTAAAACCTACTAGTCAGTAGGCATCTCTAACAAAATACACCCCCGTCCCACCCACACCGCCCCTTTCAATGTAAAGTTATGTTGGTGCCACAACATCCAGGCCGAAACAAATGAGATCGTGTAGGTGTCACGACAAAAAAAACACACAGTCCACGCTGTAATGTGGCCGTGTAGGTAACACAGTAAAAACCTCCCAGCCCCACACTGTAAATGTGGTTGGTGTTAGGAAGGGCATCCAGCTGTAGAAAACCCGCCAGACAGTCCTATGCGAGCAATGACAACCACTCTTGCCTCAAGTGGGAAAACTCCCGTCCAAACCCATGCAAGCGTGGAACATGGACGTAAAATGATGATGATGATGATGATGATGTATAGTATATTTGGCAATATACCGTGTTTATATATATATCTTAACCCTTGTATTTCTATATGAAAAAAACTGCCTAGAATTTTCAAATAAAATAATGAAGAATTTAAAAGCATTTAGTAAAATAACTGGGTTTCTTACATAAAATTATGATGGAAGGTTTTTTAGATAAATATGAACATTTTAAGACAGGCAGGTTCAGGCGGTTTGATATCAAAATGGTTAAAATCTATTTTGACTCTTGATATCAAATCATTCTTGATGCTATAATACAAAACTGTTTTAACCATTTAGCATTTACATTACTCTATATTTACTATTATATTTTCATGGTAAAGGCTTTACTGCACATAATATCAAATCTGAGATTTTGATATTATTTATTTTGAGAACCATACCTTAACATCAGTATGAGCGACCAGTTACAGCTGGTTTAAACAGAAAGAGATGAGAGAATTCTGGCCAGATACAGCCAGTTTAAATGCTAAAGGGTTAAAGTGTTTATCATCTTTAGCTCCTTTTGTTCCCTGTGTAGGACTAGACAATGAGAGATGTTCACCCTGCATGGTTGCAAACCTTGTTACAGAGGTGTTCACAGGCCAGACCAAGGTCTGCCAGGTCTTCTTTCAATCTTCAAACAGGTCTTGTTTATATAAAAGCCGTTATAATTTTAAGTAAGAATACTTGCTATATTCCAAACACCAGCTGAATAATGTGAAAGTAGGTTATTCTTTTCAAAATTATTTGAAAGTCTTAGGCAATGTCATTAAAAATATTGTAACAAAAGGGGTTAATAGAATTAGTGAAATTTTTTTTGTTCCTCTTAACCCTTTAGCATTTAAATCAGCCATATCCACCCAGAATTCTCTCACTTCTCTGTTCAAACCGCCACTCATACTGACATTAAGGTATTGTTCTCAAAATAAATAACATCATCAAAATCTTGTAGATTCGATATTATGTGAGATAATTATGTGAAATAAAGCCTTTACCATTAAAATATAATAGTAATGTAAATGCTAAAGGGTTAATCTGTTGCCTAACTTTGTAAAAGTGTCAATACTAGAAACAAAGCTGTTAAATATAGAAGTAATTGATATCAATATCCTGGACACAGTATGGCTGAATGGTTAAGTTCACTTTGCAATCATTAGGTCCCAGATTTTATCCCACTGCATGGCATCTTGAGTATAACCTTGGATTAATTTAACCCATGATTGTGAAATTTGCTAGACGGAAACTGTGTGGAAGCCTGCCATGTGTGTGTCTGTTTTATATCTCATAACATAGCAGTTTCACAGAAACAGATTGATAAAATAAGTATCAGACTTGAAAAATAGAAGTACTGGGGTCAATATGATAAACTAAATCAAGCAAGTACCTAAGCATGGCTTCAGTCTAATAACTGAAACCAATAAAAGAATAGAGTAATTCAAACAATGTATTAAAAAAGTTGTTTACCACAGTATCCCTTAGACCAGAAGTTCCCAACATTTTCACTATCAAGGATGCTGTTTATTTAAATGAATTTTCCCATGGACAACAGACTTTTGAAAAGTCTGTCTACTCAAGAAACTCAAACTGTTAAGACGAACTATGCATTACTGAACCTTAAAAGATCAGAGTTTTATACAAATGAGTATAATTAAATTCTTCTTTAATCACTTATTCCTGGGAAGAGTGTGAGGGCTCAGTGCTCAATCAAGCCTTTCAATGGGTCCCATCATAAGCAGCTGTCTCCAATTGATCTGGATGGATCCCCAGGCAAGACCAGCCAAGCTCATAGATGTTATCCTGGGTCTCCTGCTGGTTGGTTTTGCCTGTAAAATCTGTCCAGTGACTCTTTCCTTAGATATTTTAACCATATGTCCGTAGTACCGGAGCTGTGATCTTTCAGTTTGGAGAAGTAGCATTACTCCAAAGATCCTTTGGGGGAACTCCATTTCATCCACTTGTATTCACGATTGTATTCTTTTGGTCATCATTCAAGATTCACGACTATAGGTTGGCACAAATACTGAATTGAAGATAGACAGTTTGGCTTTTACATCTACCTCCCTTCTGATTACTGAATGCTGAAGCTGGCACATTACTGCACAAGCTCCTGCAATGTTTGCACTTAATTCAGCCTCCTGCCTTCCATCATTCATGATCACAGTAGCAAGATACTTGAACTTTTCCACCTGCTTCAGTGGCACTCCATTCACATTTAGTGTGCACTGCACAGGCTTCCTTGAGAGGACAATTGTCTCAGTCTTCGCAGCACTGATTTTCATTCCAGCCATGCAGCACTACATCTCTTTGCCAGACGCTTAGCATAAACTTTACTGGATAGGCTTAAGAAAGAAATCCTTCGATAATTGGAGCAATCTCATCAACCATTTTGAAAATTAGGATTATTACTCCTGATTGCCATTATTTTCTAGACACCTAGCACACGAGTCAGCCATAGAATACCTTCTCTATTTAAGGCTTTTAACATCTTGGGCCAAATTTTATCCTCCCCAGTGGCCATGCCACATTTGAGCTTTTAAATTACACACGCGAGTCAGCCATAGAATACTTTCTCTGTTTAACGCTTTTAACATCTCAGGCCAAATTTCATCTTCCCCAGTGGCCTTACCACATTTGAGCTCTTTAATTGCACTTGTGACCTCAGCCTCCAAGAGATTAGTCATCGTTCCCAGCTGCTCCTCATGTACATCAGCTGCTGTTGATACTGGGTTTAGAAGATCAGCAAAATATTCTCTCCACTCCACCTCGCGAGGATACACCTCTCTGAGGAGAGAACTCCAGATGTGTTCCTGAGAGCAGGTGTGGAGGACTTATTATGTTAGCAGATGGTCTGCCAGAACACTTTATTTGCTGATCTGAAGTCAGATACCAGCTTAATCTCAAAGTCCTCCCATGGATACCTTTAGTGTCTCTGCTGTGGCTTTTCATGCTTGCTTGTACTGCAAGTGAAAGAAAGATTTAGTTCCAAGTCAAGCTTTGTAGGCCTTCTTCTTTGCTCGAATGGCATCTTTGACCTCTTGATTGAAACAAGGGGTCCTCTACCACCTGGTGCCACACCAAACCGCTTTCGCCCACAGCATTTAACAGCTAAAGTAGAAATTGCTGATTTAAACAGTCTCCACTCTGTTTCAATGACCTCAGTTTGCTCAGGGAGTTCTCTAAGTTTGGATGCAATAATCGTTTCTACTATTGGCACAAGGCCAGCAATTATCCCAGTGCATTACTGGTACTTTATTTTATCGACCCCCGTAAGGATGAAAGGCAAAGTTAACCTCGGCGGGATTTGAACTCAAAATGGCAAGGGCCGTAACTATGTGTCAAAGCATGGCATCCAACCCTCTACCGATACTGCCAATTCACTGCAATAACATCTGCATACCTGGTCCTGTCTTCCTTACCTGCCAAAGCTTCCCACTTTATCCTGTAGGTTGTCCTGGATCTGTCAATTTTGTGGGTTTCCTTGGCTTTAAGTAGTCTCAAATTCAAGATAAGGCCTTTTCATTCGTATTTAGATCAGGATCGCTGTTCCTTCCAATCACTCCTTTCCAAATCAGATGGTCAGTGCCAACATATGCATTGAAGTCTCCCATTAGGATATATGACTCAGTCTTAACTACATCTAACGCTGTAGTGACTTAAAGGAAGGACTTGTATTCAGACTGTTTGGTGCATAAATTTGCACAACCCACAGAAACTTATCTTTCAGCCGGAGAGCTTGTGAGTATCCCCGCACCCGCCTGTGCAGTTATTTCTGCATTTCTGGCACCACACCTGAATAGTGCAGGTTCCATTCTCCATCCAAATCGATAGTACCAGAGCCACAGTAGCATCTAGCCTCCTCCACTAGTTCCTGCTCCTTACCTCTAAGGGTTGTCAAGATTTGCTCCCTTTCAAACCCTCTTTAGGGTCTTGGGATACATAATCTTTATGCGTCCATTCCACACCTTGCAGGACAAGTTGCAGGTCCATTGCCAGTTTGTATCGCATGAGATGGAGACTGCAATGTATTTTTCGAACAGGCCCCCCTCTACCTAAGGGCTGAATGTGTCCCTTGTTAACTCACATAAAGGACAGTGCAGTATGACTGCTTAGTGATTTTAGGTGGTTTTTATTCTGACCAGTCACCAATCTTGTGCTTTTCACAGACCTGCCTGTGATTAATAAATATATCACTAAATATCTTTGCCATGTAACAGTGTTCTGGAAACATCCAAAGAAGTGGAGAGGGTTGTATGGTGTTATGACATGATTTAGCATGGATTTAAGATGATTTAGCATGGATGAGTGTGAACTGTATAAAAGAAAATGCAGGTTTAGTCATTGTTTTTAGTGTCATCGGAGCAAGAAGTGTCAAAAACTAGATTCATCAGCATACCAAACTTAAGTTGAAATTATTTGAATTGGGGGAATGGAGTGTATAACTGGGAGAAGGGGTTACATATTGTAGAGCTAGCCTAGGTTACAGCTAATAAAAAGTCACTGTTAGTACCAGTAATGTACTGGGTAATTGCTGGCCTTGTGCCTAAAGTAGAAACAGTTATTTATACTGCCTCTGTTATTGAAAATTTAGTTTTGTTTGATGATCCTGCAAGTATGCAAGTGAAACTCCAGAGTAACAAGGCTCACCACTTAGCCATTTATATATATACAAAATGCAAATGTAGAATTGGCACCTCTATTTAAACAAATAATAATATACTATTCTGAAAACTATGATGTAAACAAATATTGCTTTCCTTTCATATTGTAACTGGCATCCAAAAATGGCAAACACAGACAGATTAAAAGAATACAAGTGGTCTGAGGAGTGAAAGGTGGTGGCATACAGTTTGCACCAGCATGAATAACAAGGCCATTGTTGACAACATAAATCTCTCATTGCCCACAGTCCAGGGGGTGAAGGAGTTAGAGGACAGTAACATTAATGTTGACATTGCAGCTGCTAGGAAAACTCATAATTGCACAAAACGAAGGGTAAGAAATGCTGATTTCATCTAGAAAGTTAAACAGTTTATTGAGGAAGACCCCTCCATTGGGATATGCGAGATTGCCAGGCAACTGGACTGTGATAAGAAAATTGTTAGAACTTGTGAGAAAGAAGACCTTCGTTACAAGTACTACAAGATACGGACAGGACAATTTTCTCCCTCAGATATCCAAGAACTGTGTGAAGAGGGCTACGAAGCTGTTGAACAATCTCCTGGAATTAAACGTGGTTTTTCTCAGGTAAAAAATAAAACTTTGGCCAAAACAAGCAGAATAACAGATGGTTAGCAGATAGCCCACATGATGTTCCCAGGGTCATGAAAACCAAGTTTCCTGTCCATATCATGGCTTTTGGTGTGATCAGCAGTGAGAGACATGTCATGCCTCCTCACATTTTTAATGTAGGCCCAAAGTTGACTCAGGATGTATATCAGGGGGTTCTGGAGACTAGTGAAGCCCTGGATTGAAGACGTGGCAGTAGAAAGACCTTATGTGATCCTGAAAGATTTTGCACCCACACACACAGCCAAAAAGACTCAAAAGTAGCTCTCAGACAACTTTTACAGTCATGTCAGCCCAAACATGTAGCCCCCTAATTCTCCAGACTGCAATCTTCTGAACTATTTTTTCTGGGCGTGGTCAAGAGAGTCACCAACAAGACTGCCTACAACACCAAGGACGAGCTGAAGCAGCACATCTGCCAGGCATTCCAAGATTTACCAGCTGCAACTGTGAAACCAGCTTGTTCCTGATACCAAGGTTGCCTTGAGGAGGTTAGAGATTATATTGAATAATTATGTAGTATACGGTTCCAGTAATTTCGTGTATCTTGAATTTTCAATAAATCTTAAAAAATAAAGATTTCATGGGTTTTTTTCCCTGAATTCTGTCAGCCATACCAATTCTACATTTGCACCCTGTGTGTGTATATATATAGTAATAAATTAGAAGGCAGTAATCTATAATTTCACCACATTCTATAATCTAATCACTTATACGTATTTCGATGGTATCTGTTATGTAGTCCTCGGACATGATCTCTTCAAACAGTTCTCACTTGCACACACATTAGCGATGCAAGTTCTTATGTGATATACCAGCTGGAAAGCTTAGTGTTTTCTTCATTGCCAGCTGGTATATCTCATAAGAACTTACATCATTAATGTTTATGCAAGTGAGAACTGTCTGAAGAGATCCTATCTGAGGATTACATCACCGATACCACCGAAATACGTATAAATGATTAAATTATAGAATGTGGCGAAATTCTAAAATACTGCGTGGTGTGAGTAGGTTATGTCTGAAAGGATGGTTGGCTGGTAGAGAAGCAGAGACCAGCGGCCAAAACGATGGCTTGATAATGTTAACTTATGGACTGGACTTGATCTTTGCTCTTTAAACTCTGCTGCTAGTGATCGAACTTTGTGGAGAAAAATATCTCATGTTGATACGCAGTCTGCAACTGGCGGAGTTTAGCGTCAAAGTAAGTAGTACCACCGAAATACATATAACAGTGATTACATGATAGAATGCAGTGAAATTCTAATGTACTATCTTCTAATTGATTACGATTGCAACATTCTGTCGTACACACATCTACGTGATAATATAACGAGGAAACTATACAACGTCGAGTGCTCAATGTGCTTACACAAGTATTTATTGATTCATACTTGCAACTGGGAAACTAATAACGGATTAACATAAAATTACTATTTTATATATATATATATATATATATACGTGGAGGGCCCTTGTTGTAGGGGTACCCTCGTGGGCATTTAAAACTAACAGAACCCATCTGTATGTATATATGCCATGTCTGCGTTCAACAAATAGATATCAATAAAATATATACCAATCTTGAAAAATAGAAACGAAAAATACAGGGGGTTGATATGATCGACTAAATCCTCTAAGGGTGGTGCCACAGCATGGCCGCAGTCTAATGACTGAAACCGGTAAAAGAATTTAATGCAAAATGAGAAGCAATCCACACGTTCATTGCAGTAAAGTATGTAATTAGGTAAGCTAGACTTATGTGTGATGGTGTTGTTTTTATCAATGACAGAAAAATATTTGTAAACGGTCGTCTATAAATGATTTTCACTGGTATAAAAATGGATAAATGCTTTATATAATTTTTTATAATATCTAAAATAAAAAAAAAATTTTTAAATGATTTTTAAAACATGAATGATGATCTTGGTAAATTCTGTATTACGATATACAATAAGATGTGAAGAATTTATTATAAATATATTTCAAAACATTTTAGCCACGGTCAAGCTTAAAACCGTTTTGATGGTGAAATGTGTATGTGTGTATATATATATATATATATATATATATACCCACTTTGAAAAGAGCATTAAGCACGAAACTCCTAGCCCTCGAAACACGGGTATAACTTCGCAACACCAATATACATCTCCACCCATATATATATATAAAATAAATATATACACACATATATAATATACATACACATAAATAAATATAATATATTATAAATAAATATATATAAATAAATATTATATATATATATATATATAAATAAATAAATATTATATATATATAAATAAATAAATATTATATATATATATATAAATATTATATATATATATATATAAATATTATATATATATATATATAAATATTATATATATATATATATAAATATTATATATATATATATATAAATATTATATATATATATATATAAATATTATATATATATATATATAAATATTATATATATATATATATAAATATTATATATATATATATATAAATATTATATATATATATATATAAATATTATATATATATATATATATATATATATATATATATATATATAAATAAATATTATATATGTATATATAAATAAATATTATATATGTATATATAAATAAATATTATATATATGTGTGTGTCGCCCATTATAAGGGTGAATGCGGAGGGTACATTTGTAAAATAGACAATGAGATGAGATTGCTTAACGGGAGTTGGATATTTTCACTAGGTCAGACACATTAAGTCCAACACCGAAACCCCCTTTTTATATATTTTTAAGAGCACTTCTTCAGTTAATGCAGCCATGGGAAGGGAGTAAAAATACAAGGCAGGAGAAGGGGGAGGTGGAGCAAGAGGAGGAGAAGCACAATAGAGATTTCTCTCAACAAAGCGCGCACATAAAATTTGTTTGACAAAACATGCATAAATGCCGGTATACTCGCTACTGTACTGCTTTGCAAATATAAATGAAGCGGAAATATTTAATAGTGTGAATGAACGTGACATATGCATTAATAGATATCTATATATGTCTGTCTGAAATATAAATATACCGGTTTAAAGAGACATCGAATATGACAGGGGCTAACGGTGGCAGTAGCAGCTGTCTGTCCGGTATGATGAATGAGCCATCCATATAGATAGAAAGTAGCGAGCCATGACACACGCAAGTACCCGTCATTCATTCATTTAGACAGACAAGAGATTATAGTCAAGCACTAACAAATTATAACTAATATATAGATATTCGACGTAAATAAGGAATTAAATAAAGGGGGTAAAAGCTAGATTTAAAAAGGTAAATGAGATATTAAGTGAGAATGGATTTTTAAAAAGAAACGAACCGTTGAATAAAAGATACGTGTTATGTTTAAGTGAGTACAGACAGTTCATATTACTAATACAGAAGATAATTTTATGTATAAATAAGCGAAAATAAAACAAGGGATTTTGAAAATAACGAAGGTAAAATGCAGAAGACGATTTGACAGCCATTACATTGTACAACACAACATGACATGACAACGAAGACCATT
>OZ024742.1:222706655-223054155 GCA_964016885.1 Eledone cirrhosa
GTAGGTCATGTTGTGTGCATGAATGAGGAAAGACTCTCAAAACAACTATTTTACAGTAAATTGCACACTGGGAAACACCCTCAGCAGAAACCAAGAAAAAGGATTGCATAAAAAACAACCTTAAAAATCTACAATTTGAAGTTCAGAACTGGGAAGTGCTTGCTTTAAAGAGGGGTAAATGGAGAGGACATGTGAGGGAAGGCTGCAGAAGAGAGACGTCTTGATCATGAAAAACTTAAACATCAGCTTTGAAAAGGCCACAGTATGAACCTCAATAAGAACATAGGGAGCAGGATTTGTAAGGTGTGTGGTTGTTTGCTGCTTTCTAAATCACATAAAAAGCCAACTGTATGCAGCTCTATCCCTCCAATGCTAGGTGAGACAACATGTGTGGTGTGCAAAACGATCTGCAAATCAATCTCTGATCTTAAAAGGCATGTGAGGCTACATAAGGATGACATCCCACAAACTGACCCAATCAATCCAATAGAGGGCACATCTTTTGTCTGTCTCATTTGCTGCAGACCATGCAAATCTAATACTGGACTTAAAAGCCACCTAAGGGGCCATGGACAGACGTCTGGAGTTGGTGATGGTTGATGGGAGTGCATAGGGAGACGGCAATCATCTGCAAAGATGAAGCAATCGTTATATATATATAACTATATTATTTATGAACACAAGAAAAAATACTCAACATCGAAGTAGAGTTAAAATATTCATTTAATGGTTAAGTGGTGAACCATCTTACTCTAGAGTTTCACCTGCACAGGATCCTCAGACAATATTAAATTTTCAATAAGAGAGACAATATAAATAAGAGAAGACTCAAGGATGAGGAGGGGGAAAGTTGGATAGCTGTTTTTGAATGGCTGTGTCAGGAAGTAAAGAAGGGAGCTATGAAAAAAGAAAGAAAAAGAAAACTAAGAGAAATAAGGAAGGTGTGGACATGGTATAATGATAATGGTAATAAAGTTGATGATAAGAATAAGTAGAAAGATGAAGCATCTTTTTCTTCTTCTTCTTCATTGAACCTCACTTCTCTGTTTCTTCTCCCAATTTTATTGTCTTAATATTTACAACCCCATCTGCATTGTAGTGACTTCCTAAACATAACCAATATATATAATATATAAAGCTGACCTTGCCCAATAAAACCTCACAAAGGAGATAACACAGGATTGAGATCTCTGGCACCATGCTGTACTACAGAAGACCTGCCTTACCATGTGCACAGAATGAAACAAATATGTAGAGGACACTAGTCTGCACAAATCTTCTCTTCACCTCACCCTAGTCTTACTATCCCACCCTCACCAGCTAAATATCCCATGCCCCTCATCCATGCCGAACTTGCTTACTTGTCCCCCCCCCCCCCACACACACTCCAAACTTTCTTCCCTGATACTCTTCTTCTTTATAATCCATACATATAAGCATAAAAGCTGGACAAGCTTTACATCTGATCTCCCACAATGCTGTTGCCAGGACAAAAGCACTAAGTCCACCCTGTATAGTGATCCAGTGCTACAACAAAAGCCTTCTGTCAATCCTGTAATGTGGTCGTGTTGGTGACATAAGAAAAATCTGCCAGTCCACACTATAACGTGGTTGGCATTAGGAACGTACAGCTGTAGAAATCAAGAGAAAATACGGATCTGTATGAGCAAGATGTGGATTATCTGACCTGACTTGTCCTATAACATGACAACCCATCTAACCAATGCAAGCATGGAAAAATAGACTTTAAGTAATGATGATGATGATGATATATATATGAAATCATCATTTTGTGTTTGCTTGGACATAAAAGGTGATGATGGCACATACAGACCTGAAGTTTTTGAAAGAGCAGGGTTGCCAAGTATGCAAACTTTAATTGTCTCCCTTGGTTCAGTTAATGTGGTATTTTCATGGATAATTCATGAGCTTTAGATACATTTTATTATGGTACCAGCACTGGAGAGATTGTAAGGTTGTCTACAGTACTAAATATATATATATATATATATAGAGAGAGAGGGAGGGTTGATATTTATACTGTTCATTCATTACAGTTTACACACATCAGCTGAACTGTTTTCTCAGTTCACTCCAACATTGAATTATCATTGAATAGACTTCCATTGTTTTCGATGATGATTGTTCCAGTTGTTCAAACAATGGAACAACCTGCTTGTGAAATTAACATGTAAGATGCTGAATATAAGAACACATGTAATGTTAGCGTAATTCTCAGGGAGATTCAGTGTGATATTGCTAGTCTGTTGTGTATTGTATTTGTGTGACTGAGTATTCCAGAGATACATCTATTCTTATCATGATTTTCAAGGAGATTCAGTATGAAACTGTGTGTGACATGGCTGAACCTTTGAATTACAGGCTCAGTCTATCCAACAAGCTTCCAAAGTTTCCGTCTACCCTGTTTCACTCAAAAGGCATGAGTCAACTTGAGCTTATAGAAAATGAAGTTTTTCCAAGATACAGTGGTATTGAACCTGGGATCTAATGATTGTGATCCTCATGCAAGTCACCATTGTACATCAAACCATTTACACCTAATGTATTTTTCTCAATATATGGCACTTTGTCAAGTACCTTCTTCATCATTATCACTATTTAACTCTTTAGCATTTACATTACTCTATATATACTATTGTATTTTCACAGTAAAAACTTCACCTCACATAATCATCTTACATGATATCGAATCTATGAGATTTTACCGTCTGAGTTCAAATCCCGCCGAGGTTAACTTTACCTTTCATCTTTACGGGGTAGATAAAATAAAGTACCAGTAATGTACTGGATAATTGTTGGCCTTGTGCCTAAAGTAGAAACGATTATTTATTTTGTGAACAATACTTTAACATCAGTATGAGTGGTTGGTTACAGCCAGTATGAACAGAAAGAGGTGAGAGAATTCTAGCTGAATACGGCCAATTTAAATGCTAAATGGTTAAGATCTATTTTCCATGCTTGCATAGGTTATATGGGCTGTCACATTATGAGGTTAGATAGGTCAGATGACCACATCTTGGTCATAAGATCCATTCTGGGCTTGGTTTTCTATTGCTAGATGCCCTTCCTGATGCCAACCACTTTACAGTGTGTACTGGGAGCTCTTTGTCATCTCATGAAGAGAACCACCTTACAGAGTGGACTGGGAGCTTTTTTCATGGCACCATAACTACCACCTCACAAGGTGAACTGGGTGCTTTTTGCCATGGTACTAGTACAACTACATTATAGAGTGGACAGGGTGCTTTTTTGTCATAGCACCAACCTGACCATCTTATGCAATGGACTGGGTGCTTTTTGCCATGGTACCAGCATTGTTGGAGAACAAGTGGCATAATAATGAAATTATTGTGTACAGTGCTCAGGTGCACTACAACTCATCAAAGGTGCATGTATAGTACATAGAATAATGTACAAATGTCAGGAGAATGAACAGTGTACGAGTCATGATATAATAACAATAACAATAATGAAATATTGTGTACAGTGCCCAGGTGCACCACAACTCATCAAAAAAGTGCATGTACAGTACATAGGGCAATGCACAAACATCAGCAAAATGAATAGTGCACGAGTCATGATACACACGTGTGCATGTGCATGGAAGGGGAACATCAGGTGTAGTTTTGGCATGAGTGTCTTAAAGGATGCAGTGTCTCGGCAGCTAACAATTGACGCAGGCAGTTTGTTCCATGCTTCAGCAACTCTGAGCGTGAAAAAATGTCTACGAAAGTCATGGGAGCTGTGCTGTTTTCTGATCTTGTAGGCATGTCCACGTGTGTTAGACACATGGAGATCAAAGAGGCGCTCAGGGTTGCAATTGGCGAGATGGTTAAAAACTTTGTGGGTATTCACCAAGTCCATTGCCAGACGTCGGAGCTTCAATGAATCCATGCCCAGGGAAGCAAGGCGTTCAGAGTATGGTAGGTGTCTGGAGGGTATGCGTTTGGTTGCACGTCTCTGAACAGTTTCCAGGAGGTCAATGTTCTGAGCAAGATAGGGGTTCCAGACTGATGATGCGAATTCCAAGTGTGGTCGTACCATAGCTGTATACAGTTTTAAATAGATGGCTGGAGAGCGGCATGTATTTGGCAGTATATTGTCTATGATAATGGATCCTCCAACAGTTTTGATGATGAACATTCAGTTGATTTAGCTACTGAAGATTGTAAATTAACCCTCTCATTTAGATATTACTTACAAAATATATATCCTATGTGTGTAAATCATTATTATCATCACCATCACCATTTAACGTCCATTTTTCCACGCTGGCATGGGTTATGGTTAGGAATTTGAAGGGACTTAATAAACTAACTTATTCATTATCATTGAGTTGGTGTTAGGAACAGAACAAAAAATAATAATAACGAAAAGCACTGTACACAATAATTTTCATTATTATTTTTTTTTAATATTCTTTTATACAAATCATGATGGAAGATTTCAATTTAAATATGAACATTTTAAAAATGAAAGATTATGTACTTGGGACCAGAAATATGAGAAGTGTACCTGAAGACCAGAGACAGTCTCAGGCAGATATCAAAAGGGTTAATGTGTAAGTGGTTGAGTATTCCACAGACACATGTACAGAGAGAATCAGCATGGCATTATTTGTTACAATCTGGACCTTCAAATTTCACATATAATCCATCTAACAAGCTTCTAAACAATTTCTGCTACCCAATTTCACTCACAAGGCATCTGTCAACACAGGGCTATGATAAATATAGCCATGAAGTGGAATCAAACTTCAGATCTCATGATTGCAAAGCAAACTTCTTAACTGCTCAGCTATGACTGAGTCCACTGCATTTTCTACAATACCCTCTGGCTGACTAATGCTTGGTGAATGAATTTAGTAGAAGGAAATTATACAAAACCCTTTCTTTTTCCTCATTTAACCTCTTGACCACCACACGCCTTCAAATTACATCCACAAGTTTATTTTGAAAGGACTTAGACAAGGTAGAGTAAAGAGGATTTTGTTTGCCATGTAGAGGCAAGGCAACCTTTCTGGTGCTGGGGCCATGATAAAAGTTACCCAGTACACTCTGTAAAGTAGTAGTGCTGTTGTGATAAAATGCACCAAATAAACTCTGTAATGTGATAGTGCTGGTATTATGATAAAAGGTATTTAGTACACTTTGTAAAGTGATAGTGCTGGTGACAAGATAAAATGTACCCAGTACAGTCTAAAGTGATTGACAATCAAACAAATACCCATACACTAGAAAGACTCTTTAGTTTAGTTAAGGACATGACAACCTCACAAGTGTTGATGCCATCTGGAGACCTGATGGGTAGGGACTGTCCCTCTTGGTCCAACCATTTTGAATGGGAATCAGAAACGATTTTTTACTTTTATTGACCCAACTGAAAAATCTATAATTTCATCTCTTGGTAATCATGCTAATGACTAGTCTTATGTACACCTGATATTTGTTCATCTGTCACATGTTTCTAAACCAGCTGCTTACTTTAAAAGAGAATTAAGTTGTTACCAAAATATTGATCCAAATAGTCCCATACATGATGTTACTGTGTTTGTGTTCTGGATTATATAGACACTATATTGTCATCATCATGAAGTCACATTGTTTAGTGGCTTGGGTGTTTGGCTCACAATCAAAAGGTCATGAGTTCAATTCCTGGTAGTGCATTGGGCCCTTGAACAAAACACTTTATTTCACATCGTTCCATTTAAATTAGATGCAAAAAAATGAGTAATACATGTAATTTAAATGGTCAGACTCATCACACACTGTGCCATGTTGAATCTTCCTGAGAACTATATTAAGGGTACTCATGTCTTTGGAACACCATCAAGTTGTGTCTTAATTTCACAAGCAGGATGTTCTGTTGGTCAAACCAATGGGTCACTTGTCACAGCCACTAGAAATCCAACACAGACATGTATCATCATTATCACCACTACAACCAGTCTGGTTATAAGTTCTGAAGACTAAAACTTGTAAAAAAAATAAATTTAATAAATGCTTCTTCTCTCTATAATTGGAGCAATCTCTCTTGTCTCCCTTTTTGAAAATTGGAATTATCATTCCCGATTGCTGGAAGGTGTTCATAATAGAGAGTCCATTGCTAGAACAGAAGTCTAATAAGGCCACTCCATTCATATATAGATCGGGATCAACGTTCCTTTCAATCACCCTTTACTATGTCAAGTGGTCAGTGCCAACATGTGCATTGAAGTCTCCCATTAAGATAGATGACTCTGTCATAACTACATCTAACATTGTAGTGACTTCATCAAGGACGGATTTATATTCAGACTCCTCTTTCGATGCATAAACTTGCACAACCCACAGAGACCTATCTTTCAACCTAAGCTGCAAGAGGCGAATATTCCCTCCTAATGGTATCCAACCCATAACACATTCTGACAGCCAGGGGCTTATGAGTATGCCTACTCCCGCCTGTGCAGTCATTTCTCGTGCCACACCTGAATAATGAAGTCTCCATCCTCCATCCAAATCTACAGTACCAGAGCTATGGAACTTCGTTGAGAAAACCTCAGTTATATCTAGCTGGTGGCATCTAGCCTCATCCACTAGATCCTGCTCCTTAACTGTGAGGGTTGTGATGTTCCAGGTTCCAATTGTCAAGGTTTGCTTCCTTCCAAATCCTCTTTGTGGTCTCGGGATTCGCAAATATAGAATCAGTTGGCTGAAATTTGCAGACAACATGGTATTACTTAACTCAACAGAAGATAATCTCCAACTTGTACTTCATAGGTTTGATGCTAAGTGATGCATGACTGGAATGAAAATCAGTGCTGTGAAAACTGAGTCACTTATCCTCTCAAGGAAGCCTGTGCAGTGCACTTTATATGTGAATGGAGCTCCACTGACGCAAGTGGAGAAGTTCAAGTATCTCAGGGTTGTGTTCATGAGTGATGGAAGGCAGGAGGCTGAATTAAATGCAAGAATTGCAGGAGCTGGTGCAGAAATGTGCCAGCTTTGGCATTCAGTAATAAAAAGAAAGGAGGTAGGTGTAAAAGTCAAACTCAACCTCTTCAATTTGGTATTCATGCCAACAAATGGGCATGAATCCTAGGTAATGACTGAAAGAATACAATCACGAATACAAGTGGCTGAAATGAAATTCCTCCCAAGGGTCTTTAGAGTAATGTTACTCAATAGAGTATGTAACTCGGCGGTCAGAGAGTCACTCCAAGTAGAGCTGCTACCTCCCTGAATTGAGAGATCATAGCTCCAGTACTATAGGCATGTGATTAGATGTCTCAGGAAAGAATTGCTGAACAGATATTACGGGCAAAAATAACTGGCAGGAGATCCAGAGCAAGATGGTTGGAAAACATCCGTGAGCTCAGCTGGTCTTGCTTGGGGATCCAGTCAGATTAGTTGGAAATGGTTGCTTCTGACATGACCCACTGGAAGGAGTGTTTGAAGACTGTCCCCATGACCCTCTCAGGAATGGGCAAAGAAGAAGACTCCTGATAGCCATTGCTTAGGTGTCTTTCCAGAAACCCAGGTCACCCAGCACACATGAGTCAGCCAGAGAATACTTTCTCTATTTAAGGCTTTAAACATCTTGAGCCAAATTTCATCCTCCCCAGCGACCTTGCCACATTTTAACTCTTTTATTACTCTTGTGACCTCAGCCTCAGAGAGATTAGTCATCGCTCCCAGATGCTCCTCATATACATCAGAAGATGCTGTTGTGACTGGGTTTAAGAGATCAGCAAAGTATTCTCTCCACCTCGTGAGGATTCATCTCTCTGAAGAGAGAATCCCAAACGCATTCCTATAGCAGGTGTGGAGGAAGATTTCTTATTACAAAGTCTACAGATAGTCTGCCAACAATTCCATTTGGTCATGAATCTTGGGTAATGACAGAAAGAATACAATCACAAATACAAGTTGCCAAAATGAAATTCCTCTGAAGGGTCTCTATAGTAACGTTACTCGATAGAATGCATAGCTTGGAGATCAGAGTCATTCCAGTTAGAACTACTTCTCTGAATTGAGAGATCACAGCTCTGATACTATGGGCATGGGGTTAGAATGTCTCAGGAAAGAATCGCTGACAGATTTTACAGGCAAAACCAATCGAATATCCACGAGCTCGGCTGATCTCGCTTGGGGATCCAGCCAAATCAATTAGAGACAGTTGCTTCCGACAGGCCCCTACCAGAAGGAGTGCCTGAGGACTCTGCCACCACGACCCTCCCAGGAATAAGTGGGCGAAGAAGTAGTAGGAGGAGGCTTCACTCACGAAGAATTTCCACTTTATTACGAATCTGTAGAGAAACTATAATTAAACTTAAGCCAAAATCCTGATTATGGTGAGATATAAGCTAGACTGACTAAACTATACTCGTATAGTTCCACAAACTTAAATTTAATAGCTTCTCTGAGATGATAATTTATTAACATATCTTATCCTTTCATTGTGATGTCTAAGTATTAGAGACATAACACCTGTGGGCATGCCTACAAAGTCAGAAAACAGCACAGCTCCCATGACTTTTGGAAACATTTTTCATCAGAGTTGCTGAAGCATGGGACAAACTACCTGCATCAGCTGTTAGCTGCCGAGACACTGCATCCTTTAAAACCTTCATGCTTCCTGAAATTCGCCAACACTACACCTGATATCCCCCCTCCATACACACGCACACATATATATCATGACTCATACACTGTTCACTTTCCTGACATTTGTACATTATTCTATGTACTATACATGCACCTTTGATGAGTTGTAGTGCACCTGAGCACTGTACACAATAATTTCATTATTATTATCATTATTATAACTTTTTTAATTGATACATTTATTTATCAAGTACTCCGTGCTTGTGTTATACGAACCTTGGGAAGCAAACTTTTTAACCATTCAGCTAAGCCGCGTCCACTATTCAATTTATATATTGTGTTAATATTCCCAAAAGGGGTATTTATTTGCATAATTTACATTAAAACAACAAAAAAATAAATGTTTAAAAATATGGAAGGCATAACTTTATTAAGAAAGTATCTAAATACATATTACAAATAAATGTTTTAATAACATTTTAAGATACACACGGCATTATTTAAATATGTGCATTTAGTGGACTAAGGTTTTTCTTAAATCTTTTCTTTTTGCATGTTTTAAAACCATGTTGTGAGGGAGCAGATTGATTAAGTCCATATTTATACGGTTGGTAAAATATGACAATCTAACTATAAAAATTTTAGTGAAGGATACTCGTTCGGACGTCACTTTCACACTGTACTGAGTGCCTTTTTGAATCCATTCATTTCGTATAATAAATGTAAAACTAACTAAGAAAAGGGTTGGAATTTAACAATAAAGACATTCACTGAAAGTTTTATAGTTAACAGATTGTCATATTTTACCCACCATATAAACATGGACCTTAATCAATCTGCTCCCTCACAACATTGTTTTGAAAAGTATAAAAATAAAAAGATTTAAAAAAAACGTTAATTCACTAAATAGGGATAAAATATTTGACTTCGTTTATTCGCCTAAATTATTATTTATATTTAATGCTAATATTATATTGGTGCATTATAAACAAAAACAAATTTATTTGTTTTTATTTGATACAGTATTAGAATTTACGTTTAAAATATAAAGAGGGAAATATTAGGAATCAAATTAAACAATTTTTTACCCCTTTCATTCATTAAATTATTTATATTTAATGCAAACAAAATATTGATGTATTATAAATTTGCTTTTGTTTTTATTTGAAAATATTAGAATTAAACAAGAACACTTTCTAAATCTTCAGTATACTCCGCCTCTTATAATAAGTATGAATCCGCCATGCTTATTTCTTACCCATAGATATTTATATAACATAACCTGACGTTAGTACAATTATTAAGATACGTGTAGTTATCGTTGTAATATATATTTGTAATTTAGGATATTCATATAAAAATTTGTCCCGAAACATCTTTTAATCAATATATAAGAATAAAATAAAACATATAATCTAATATTGTTATGAAATAGCTAAACTAAGACATCGCCTGCTGAATAAATAAATAGAGTTGCAGAAGATACATGCAACCGGCTGAGTTGCAAACACTAAAATACATAAATATTTCGAAATGTCAGTAAACAGCGAGCTTGTTTAATATCTTTGCAACGTATTTCTTTTTTAAAAAGTCCTCTAGACTTACAATATTTTAAAATAATCTTCTAGTATTAGTGTTGTATTTAGCTGTCTTCTATCGTTAAGCAGTTGTTTTGTGGGTATATTACATAAATGACGGTAAACAAACATCTTCAGGCCGTAGATAATTTATTTTATTATTTTATTCTGTTAAGGATTTCAATCATTAGACTGCGACCAGACAGAGTACCACTCTGAAGGGACTTAATCGATATCGATTCCAGTACTTGTTATTTTTTAAAGTTTGTTATGTATTTTACCGATCGGAACATAAACACAGATACATTTCATTCACAAGATTTGGTTAACTCGATCTTATAGTAGAAGGCACTTGCCCAAGGTGTTGCGCTGAGGGACTGAACTTCAAAATACGCGGTTCATTTAAGAGTAGGTTTGTTACCATTTACAAAATATAATGGTTTCTGATTTAGGCACAAGGCCAACAATTTGGAGGGCGGTGAAAGTCGAATAAATCGACCACAGTGCGTTACTGGTATTTTATTTTATTGACCCCGTAAAGATGAAAGGCAAAGCTAACTCCAGCCGGATTTGAAGTCAGAACGTAAAGGGTCGTGTAACTATATGCTGCAGAGCATGTTGTCCGTCGCTTTCCCGATGTATAATATAATTGTTTCTACTTTAGGCACAAGGCCAGCAATTACCCAGTGCATTACTGGTACTTTATTTTATCGATTTATTCGAAAAATCAATGATTGTCAAACGAAGAAAAAACAGGGGAGGGGGAGACTACCTGCATACTTAACCACACACCTCAACAAGGTGTGTTGGAGCCTCCCTCAAATAATGTTTGAAGCAAGCTAACACATTCGCAACATTGCCACGAGTGATAGCGAGGCTAAGGCGCTGCAATAACCAAGGACCCTCACAGGCATCACCTCCACCTGACCCTCGGTAATGCGAGCCACCAACAATGACAGGAACTTCGTTGTCAGCGACCCAGCGCCTTCAGATGTATCGAACGCCACAGGCTGGAAAAAATAGTTTGCCGATGATTCCTATTATTTTAGAATTATATTCCGTTTGGCTACGGAAGCAGTGGTTCTTATTCATACATGATTCATAATTAATTAATCAACCTGAGTACTTTGTTTTCTCGATCATTGAAGGAAGAAAGGTTAAAGCTAACTTCGGCTCAAGAATAATTTCAGTTAGAACCAAACTATTTTTACATTTTATTCTATCCATTAGTGGCTAAAATTATCAACTTGAATTATACCAATGAAATCTTAGTCATGTCATGGTCAATAAAAGCTGTCAAGTACTGGAGTTGATTTAGTCAACTTAGCCCTACCCCCAAATTTGTTGACCTAGTGCTTTGCAACCAGTTCATTTCACTTCCACTGGGTGGCACTTTGTATGTTTTATACTAATGCCTTGTAACTGGAATTTAGTAGACAAACATCACTATATATGTATGTGTTTATATAAGTTAATGGTTCAACAGAAGATATCGATGAAAAAAAGTAAGCACTGTGATCAATATGATTGACTAAATCCCTAAGGCTAAGGACTGTATAGTGGAAAATAGAGACTTAGTAATTTTCTTAGTGTGGTCAGAGTAAAAAAAAAAATCTCCCAAACTGTCGAAATTATTGGGAGAATGGTGTGTAGATTTAAGAGCTATCCTAGAGTAGAAAGATTTGCAAAAGCAACTTTTTCTAATATTGCTGGTATTGAAGGTTTCCAAAAGCACAAGTTTACTAAGTGAAAGGACATTCCATTGTAGAGTTAACCCCCAGCTGTGTTGCTACTGATACTCATTTTAATTGAGCAGACTGGAGAAATATAAAATGAAGTGTTTTGCTTAAGAACACAATGTACCATCTGATCCAGGAATTGAACCCACAACATCGTAATTGTAAGACCAACACCCAAACCACTAGGTCAGGATGTTGATAGGTATTTGTTTTTCATGCAATAACGTTTTCTTTCATCTGAATTACAGTAGTTCAGTTCTATTACATGTTAATTGGTGCAAGATATTTACAAAAATAATTATAACAGGCCTTCATCCCAGTCTTTAGATATATTCATTCTGGAGTAGTGCTTAAAATAGAATTAGTACCCACATTGACATTCAGTTTTAATCCTTTTGGTACAATTCTTATATTTAGAAGTATAAACACTACAATAAAAAGCTTTGTATCAATGGGTTATGATTTGTTGATAAAATAGGAAAGGAGCTGATCATCACAAGTCCAAGGTAACAATGTGAAATAAACATGCTGCGTTCACTTTATTAATTATTTCAGAAGCAATGCACATGATACAATGCCAAGCAATTTTGATTACAAAATAGAATGTGATTTTTGTAGGGTTTCTTTCCAAAAATCATGAATCTAAATTGACACAGCTACATATAATTTCTAATTTAGGTACAAGCCAAGTAAGTAATTTGGAAGGAGAGGAACAGTTGATAGTCAGCCCTAACTGGTATTTAATTTTATAGAACCATGTCAAAACGCACCTAGTAATAGAAAATCGAGAGCAAGACATGATCACCTAACCTGTCTTAGCTTCATAATGTAACAGCCCAATATGTGTAAACATGTAAAATATACATTAAACAGCGATATTGAAGAGGGCCCTGGAAGGAAAGACAAGTTGACATCCATAGTATTTTAACTCAAATTGTAAAAAGCTGGAAGAAATACCTCAAAGCATTTTGTGCAACCCTAATGATTCTGCTAATCCACATGGAAAATACACATAACCATGTTGTAAGGTCAAAGGGTAAAGGCAATTTCAAATTTAGTAAATAAAGACAGAACTTGGATGAACTGAGGGATTGGCTCCAAGAGGAATCTGAGGAGAGAAGACTACATTGGATGATCATTGAAAGGTGAAGAAGCTGCAGTAGAGGACAAGGAAGATCTGGGCAGATGTGACGAGAACTGACCTCAAATTGCTGACTCAGATGACAAAGGAACACTGAGTGGAAAGATGCTGTGCTGAGAAGAACCTATCCAATTCATGGAAAAATGGATGCAAGAACAATTACTGGTTCATTTGTAATTGTATTAAGCATAAACCACTACCCCAACCAAGCTATGTGCTCATTTTCAAAATTAATTAATATGTAACCCTTTTGTTGCTATATTTCTAATACAATGATTTTTCACAGCCTGATTTTCAAATAATTTTGAGGGATTTAGTATGGTGTTTGGAACCTGGCTCCACAAGTTGTTATAATAGAAGGTTTTTAGATGCATATTAATACTCTAAATTCAACAATTTTGTATTGTAGAATTATGAATGGTTTGCAATCAAAAGGATTAAACTACAAGATTTGAAAAACGTAAAAACGAACAACATGGATTTTTTTAATACAAATTATTTTTAATATTTATTTTTTTCTACAGACATGATCTTTCAATCTGGCTGCCACACTTCTAGAGGACTGCTGCAGTTACATCTTATGTCCTTCACTGAATCTGATACAGACCAGCAATAGAAGATGGATAGAAAGAAGGGATTGGGAATCATTTCAGCTTAAATTGTGATTGAGAATTAATCCAGTGTAAGCAGCCAGACAAAAGGTCAAAATAGGCACAAAAAACAACAAAAAAAAAACAAAACAAAACAAAAAGATGTGTACATGAAACGACAACAAATAGAAATCATTTATATAATATATACAAGTCTCAATCACATGGGTCTTGAGTGGAGGAGAGAGAGGAGAAAAAAAATAAGCAGCAGTGACACCCTCCTCCCATACAAACATTTCATGGGATGAGAGGATCAAGTCTTGATGTGGGGAAATATAAAAACTTCAGACATTGATGGAAACTTCTGAACTCAAGACAAATTTGTTAATGTTTCTTTATAAAGCCCTAAAACATTTCTTTTTTATAACTCATCCTTGTCCTCTGTTTCTCCCCCTTTGGGTGGTTCTGTTGAACCCTGTCCTTGATATTTAGCTCTAATTGGTTGCACAATGTCCTCTAATTCCTTCTTTTTGGTTTTGAAGTCATCAACTTCGGCAGTTTGATTATCTTCTAACCACTTAATTGTATCGTCGACAGCTTTCTGCATGGTTTCTTTGTCTTCAGGACTGAGTGAGCTACCAAATTTTTCTCCAAGCTGGTTTTTCAAAGAATAGGCAAGACCTTCCAAATCATTTCTTGACTCAACTCTTTCTTTGGTTTTTCGGTCCTCATCAGCATATTTTTCAGCATCAGCCACCATGTTCTCAATTTCTTCAGGTGTAAGCCTATTTTGATCATTCTGAATAACAATGTTGTTCTTGTTACCAGTTCCTTTGTCTTCAGCTGTTACTTTAAGAATACCGTTCACATCTATTTCAAAAGTTACTTCAATTTGGGGGACACCACGAGGAGCTGAAGGGATGCCAGTCAAATCAAATTTTCCCAATAAGTGATTGTCTTTGGTCATGGGACGTTCTCCTTCAAAAACTTGAATGGTTACAGTTGGTTGGTTATCAGAAGCAGTAGAGAAAATCTGGGATTTCTTGGTAGGTATAACAGTGTTACGAAGGATAAGTTTGGTCATGACTCCACCAACAGTTTCAATACCCATAGTTAAGGGGTTAACATCGAGTAATACAAGGTCACCAGTATCTTCTTCACCACTTAACACACCAGCTTGGACAGCAGCACCATATGCAACAGCTTCATCAGGGTTGATACCACGATTAGGTTCCTGGAGAAAAAAAAAAAAAAAAAAAAAAATTGTAATATCCCCAAAGTTTACTATTAAAAATTATAAATCTTGCAGCTTTTAAACTTATGAAAAAAAAAAAATACAGTTCACACCTATGCAGATTTAGCTGGCCTACAATATTGCATCCCACGAGGATTCTCAAGAATTTTAATAAAGTCCCTAGTGTATATATACATAGGTGAGTATTACAGTTCACACAAGTTTATTTAGCCTTCTACGAGGTTACATCTCATTTTGCTGATAGAAGCAACAGAATGCGAACTTAAGAACACAACCCACAATTTTATGATCATGAACTCATTACTAACACACCTAACCCTTTTCAAGCGAAAACCAGTTCTGATTTTATCTATGAAACAAAACCACCCTTTTAATGGGTTCCTATTTAAATTGAAATTTTTAATGCGAGCATTTCCAGAGCCCACAAAGACTAGTGGGAGGAAAGTATCCTCAAATTAGAACCCTGGGACAACAGTGGACTGCTAAAAATTAAACCTTTCATTACCCTTTGAAAGGATTTGGGTAAAAAAAAAAAAAAAAAAAAAAAATCGTCCATCTTAAAAGATTCTTATTTAAATTAAAATCTTCCAGTGTAATTTATAAGAATCACGTTAAGATACTGGGCAATGAAAGGTTTTTAGTACATCCCTCAAAATTCTTTATTAATGAATTAAATGAGTATTTCACAAGAAATTAACTTACTTTGCCATTGAAGAATTCTTTCACCATAGACTGGATCTTTGGAATTCTAGTAGAACCACCAACAAGCACAATTTCATCAATATCCTTCTTTGCGAGACTTGAATCTTCCAAAACTCTTTGTACTGGTTTCATGGTAGAACGGAACAAATCCTAGAAGAAAAATTTAAGAAACTTTAAATACATGAAACAAGAGGAAAGGGTCCTTTACTCTTAATGGCGGTATAGGGTTGCTGTTTACAGCCTGTTCTTGGTTTTTAGTGACCTTTTACTGTCATTTTCCCTGCTAATGAAGATTAGATTTGCACTCCCTACGAAAGGTTTCATGCTCATGACAATGAAATGAAATTTACAGCCCATTTATCCTCAGCAAGTTGTTGGCCTTCTACAAAGTTGATCTCAAAGGTTTCTTGAGTTTTAATGACATGAGCACCGTCAATCACAGAAAGTAATGTGAAATAAAATCTCTTGATCAGGAATTCAATCCGCTGCCTGGTCCAGGAATTGAAACCACAACGATGATTGCAAATTAAAGACCGTGCCAACGATTTCAGCCATTTCTTATGACATGCAAGAAAACAGTTGTACATATTCCAAATTAGCTAAACTCACCATATTCAGTTCTTCAAATTTGGCTCGAGTTATAGATTCAGAAAAGTCTTCTCCATCATGAAGAGCTTCAATCTCAAGTCTGGCTTGATGCTGAGTTGACAACAGACGTTTAGCTTTTTCAACCTCACGTCTAAGTTTCTGAACAGAGCGGTTGTCTTTACGGAGATCCTTGCCCTTCTTTTTCTTGTACAATTTAATGAAATGCTCCATGACTCTCTGATCAAAATCTTCACCACCTAAAAAATAAATTGGTGAATGAAAATACATCAATTGGAATTCATAATTTCATGTTTTTACGATTAAAATACTAATTAACCTTTTATACAACAACCTATCCAAAACCAGTTCTGTATGAATGGAAAACAAAAGGAAATATTCCAGGGAAATTGTTAAAAAGAAATTCAATTCAATTATTGAGAACTTACCAAGATGGGTGTCACCGTTGGTAGCCATCACTTCAAATACACCATTATCAATAGTTAGAAGTGACACATCGAAAGTACCACCACCAAGATCAAATACAAGAATGTTTTTCTCTCCTTCCCTCTTATCAAGACCATATGCAATGGCAGCTGCAGTTCTACAACAGAAAAATAAAGATTGTAAAAAAAAAAATTAGTAAAATATTTACTTTGAAATGGTGAAACAAATTTATACTTTTTGTTACAGTATTTCTGATGGAATACACATTGCCTATACAAAACCAGATGTAAAATGCTGTTTGGAACATCACTTAAACATTTAATTTCAAACAGGGAAAAGCAGACGTAAAATGATGATGATAAAGGTTTTGATAGAAATAGCACACCTAACCCTTTCATGGTTTTATTTCTGATAAAATACACTATTTCAAAGAATTAATGAGGGATTTACTAAAATTATTAATTGTTTCACTACTAAGATAATTTCACATGATTCTTATACAAAATTGTCAAAAATAATTTAAGATTACTAAGTAACTTAATCTTGGTTTTGTTTTATAGAGCCAGAACCAGTTTTGGCCAAGTTGGATTAAAATGGTCAATAAAAAAAAAAAAATTCATAAAACTAGAGCCAGCATTTGAAAAGATGTCGAATAATACAATACTTACGGTTCGTTGATGATTCTCATAACATTGAGGCCTGCAATTGTTCCAGCATCTTTGGTAGCCTGTCTTTGGGCATCATTGAAATAAGCAGGTACAGTAACCACCGCATTTTTGATTTCTTTGCCCAAGTAAGCTTCTGCAATTTCCCTCATTTTACCAAGAACCATGGCAGAGATTTCTTCTGGAGCAAAGGTCTTTGTTTCACCACTAACTTTAGCCTGAACATGAGGCTTGTTGTTTTTGTTGATTACTTTAAAGGGATAGAATTTAATGTCATGCTGTACAGATTTGTCGTCCCATGTACGACCAATTAATCTCTTGACATCAAAGATGGTGTTTTCTGGATTGCTGGTCAATTGATTCTTAGCTGCATCCCCGATAAGACGATCGCCATCACCAGTAAAGGCCACATACGACGGAGTAATTCGATTTCCCTGGTCATTTGCAATGATTTCCACACGTCCATTCTTGAAAACACCGACACTGAAATAGGTATATGCAACAATAATTACTCCAAATTAAAACTATTTCACAAAATAGTGAAATAAATAGTGAAAAATATAGTTTAAAAAAAAAAAAAAAAAAATGCCTATTGTCAGATCTAACAAAAAATGTTTCCATTGCTAATACTATTTTGTCGGTCACCAACCATGGCAGGAGTCAGAATTTGAATTAAGAATGTACAGAGCCGAATCAAATACCGACTAACAATTGTTCCAATCAATGGAATGGTAAGTTACCAACCGAGAAAGGATCAAAATAAATGCTGACCTCGGCGGACCGGACAATTGAATAGTACGCCATGCGGTGCTTATTCCGTTTCATTGAATAGTATGCTATCCCTTATGTTCACAAAACAGTCAAACCAGAATAAGAAACAATGTTAACTTTTAACTCACCAGGAATATGTGGTTCCCAAGTCAATACCAATCACAGTTCCAACAGACTCCTTCTTCTTACTATCATCGTCTTTCTTGGCGCAGATTACCGATAAGGTAACTACCACCAGTAGTAATACTGGCAATGCACTTTTCATCATCTATAGAAAATAGAGTTCGGAAATAAAAAAAAACATTTCAGTTGGAAGAAAACACGCATCATAGACACACAGACACTATTTTACCCGATTCAGTCGACTGGCTGGGACTGACATTTAATTTATATAAATTTGGGTATAAATGAAAAAAAGAACGCAGCACAATGTGAGGGTGTGTAAGCAACAATCTGTAATTTAACGAATAAACTAGTCAAGAGATCAGACGAAACTATTCTGAGTAAAATCTATTGATCTCTGCCGACATCGAAAAATCATAAAACATTTTATTAATCATCCAAGACACTATCGGCGTCAAGAAAAGAATTTTAGAAAAGTATTTTATCATTTACTTTTTCTTTCTGAACCAGTATATATATATAGCCACTAAATGTTTTAAAAATTAGTTCGAAATTATAATTTTAACAATATATTTGTTGATGAGAACCACATAACACCAAAATCCGTTACATATATATTTCTTTTTTTCCTAAAGACATGAGAATTAAGCACTCACTATGTGTAAGCAATAGTGTTTAAGACTTCCCTAAAGTATATTTCATGAAGAGAAAAGCAGCAGTGATTTCAAAATGAAAGCTTATTGCTCCATTACATTCTATCATTAAATATTTTAAAGATTGGCTTCACAAAACTTATCACACACACATTCCAAAAAAGGTTGGTCATTGACAGATTGTCAATTAAAATGAGATACTTGTGATCATACGAACGTGGCAATTTCTAAAACACCATTTAGTTTAGAAATACAATTTTATTGGAAACGTTCAACCATTAGATTTTAAAGAAAAATGACAAGCTTCTTTAAAGTTTATTCTATTTTATCATTTACTTTTATTCTATTTTATCATTTGCCATTTTTTAAACAATTCAATCAAAATTTGACCACCAACTGGTATACAAGAGCAGATTAAGATTATACAATTGAGGGGAAAATATTTTAAAAACCATTGGATATGTATTTTATATTGATATAGATTGAAAATGGGAATAAAGCAAGCAGCTGTCAAAATGTTTCTGCATTAAAGTTGAATAATACAATTTCTTTCCGATAAATATAACACCACATCACATAATCTTTGAATTAAGGAAAGTTAGAGATAATGAGACAGAGGGGTAAATGTAGAAAATATTAGTTTTATTGGGGATATTTAAATAAAAGCAAAACTCTAACCCAATTCAATAATATATTTCGGGTTAAAGAAAGAAGATTGAGAAATGAGAATGATAGATGTAGATAATATTCGGATTAGATATAGCTTTATAAAAAAATAGTTCTATTCAAATAAATGCCGAAATTACAAAAATCAAAAAGTTTGGCCGACTGGTGAGAAGATAAAGCGAGACCGGCTTCGACATTATTTCATCGCCAGTCAGAAAACTCGCAGATTATTAAATGTATCGAATGTAAGGCTTTGTAAATTATAAAATATTATTAAAAGTAATTAATAAGAACCTAGAAATTATAATAGTTTCAATAAAAATAATTATACTTACTGAAATTTGTTTTCAGAGTAAAATAATTGTGATGAATGAATAAATAAATACTGAATATGAGATACAAAACTCCGAATAGTGTCAATAAATCCGGCGGTTTCTTAGCTGTATATATTATCAAATATAGTGATTAAACAATTTTTTAGTAAACAAGGAATGATATTTGAACAGAAAACTAATAATGTTCTATTAAGAAATCGTTGATAATTATTCAAAATACAGACAAATTGGCTGAAGATATTACAATGTTGTCTTTACTGTTGTGAGAGAAATTAGAATGAGAGACTCTAGAAGCGTCTAGCTTTATGAGATTCATATTAGATGTCGTGTTGAATTCTGATTGGTCAATTCTAAGATTCTTGGCGTATTCTCATTGGTTAATGTTTCCATTTCGTGTTTGCTCCGCTGAGCTACACGTATCTTCCCGTTTTTCGTCACCTATTGGAATTCCCTCCTCCATCGATTTACAATCGAACAATTGTTTATTAAGAAATACTTTAGGGATAAATCATTGTTAACAATTATCGATGTAAATTTAAGATATAAATAACGATCGCTGATTGAAATGTAGTAAAATGTTGCATCAGGTTAAGTTTATTATTGTAGGCAGTGAAAATGTGTCAGTGACCAGGTCGCAAACAGTGTGACGAACATTTTGACACTAGCAATTCAATAAATGTAATGGGAAGTTAAGTTTTTGTATGGCTAAATTTACACTACCATGCAATGATTTTAGTTTCAACACGGGTCTTAGGTCAAGTTACTTGCTAAACAAGTACAACTCCGAAACCATAAGGATTACTCACAGTTACCTATACAAATATTATTATAAAATATAAATAACACTTGCTGATAGTAATCTAGTAAAATGTTACATCAGATGAAGTTTATTGTACGCAGCAACAATATTACTCATATAGCAACGTATAGTTTTTATGTAAAAAGAACGAAGAAGCCAAAAGCATTTATAAGAACTTTTCATTTTGACAATGTCATTTATTAAAGAAAGATGTTAACATATCCGGTTAGGGTTTTGCAACGAAATGTCAAATTCTTTTACTGTTTAGAAAGTTAACTGGAAATATATTTATTGAATTTAGCTGTTCAATATTATACCAATCAAACATCAAAAGTTTTTATTAAACAATATAGTTTAATATAATAAAAGTTTGTAATATACAGATAATCAACAAAGCAAAACAATATAAATTAGACACTCCCTCAAATACACATTATATCAAGAAACATTTTGTGGTAACCCAAAACACGCGGCATTAGTGCAGATGATACCGTAGTTGTGGTACTGGAACAGACAAGTACCCTCCTTACATCACCAGCCTCCAACGATGAAAGCAAAGTTGGTTGTCAACGGCCCAGCTCCCATGCACGTTACGGTTCGAAGAAGAAAATACAACATTCCTTAGTGAAGATGGCTCATTTGTTCACTTGGAATAGAATATAATGAAAATAAAGGTCTGTGCATAAAAGAGAATACTGATCTTTATACAGAAAGAATCTAAAGTAAGTTGTTTTAAAACTTTCAACATTTAAAGACAATATCTGATGAATAGAATGATAATCATTTGTTAATTATTAAATGCTGTTCCTTAAATATGAATCAATCTGTCGAGTTCTTCAGATATCCATGGATGCAAATCCTTCGACAGATCTTCGGTGTTATATGTTGGAGTCACCAAATGTTCTGGATCTTACGACATACATCAGGGCCTTATTATTTAAAAGGCTAACAGACATATTTATATGCCTTACAGACATCACTGGAATGAGGGCTACGTCATTTTTCTATTTTCTTTGCTGGGGTAGTATTTACTGTTGCTAGTAGGGGTGAAGTGCCAGAAAGGCCCCGAAATATCTGAAAGCCTAGGGACCCAGTTATGGGTTAATATGGTCAACCAAGTGGCCCAACAAGTGACATATTACTGACCCCTTACAGGTCATTTCTCTTTTGCTAAAACCCCAGGATGGCCTCACTGTTGCTTCCACATTGTTTTTGAACCACTGAACGTAGCTTCTTAAATAACAATCAAGGTTTGTTATGTTATTTGCTCACAAAAATTATTGTTTGTTTTTTTTTAAACTAAAATATACATGTGGTTAATAAGCTCGCTTTGCAGTCACGTAGTTGTCATCCCGATCTCAGAGCACCAACACTTTAGGCAAGCGTTTTTTATTTTTCGTTTTTTTTTTTTTTTAAACCTAATTTCAAGTTTACTTGTATTTTGTGAATTAAATTGAATAGACGCCGTGCAGAAGCCCATTTGATAGATTGTGCCAGCCTTGGGGTAGTGAACTTCGATGTCATTAAGTTTAATAAACCCATTACCTAAATCGTTGGATATCTAGCTGATCCAGTCCACGTTGCAGCATTTGAACTAGATCTTTTTCATTGCAGATAATCCACCTGTCCAGGACCATATTATACATGAGGGCAAGGGCCTTCCAGAGACTGCTATAGAGGGTTAAAGATTGAAGTACTAGAGTAGGTTCAAAATACCTGAAAAACTAGGGTCACGGTTATGAGTTATGGTCTCTTTCGTCTCCATCTCATTGTGTTGTAAGTTCAAATCTAGCTGGTCTACTTGGGTTGTAGACTTAATCCATTGACTGGTCTAACACCACCATCTGGTCCTTAGGTAACTTTAGTGATGTCCACTCCATTGCAAGCATTTGGGCCAAGTCTCCAGGTAGAGAATATATTCCTTCTTCTCTCCCATCAGTCTTTAGGCCCCTGAAAAGGGCCATGAGCACTGCCCTTCTCTCTCTGATTAAATTGTAAAAGGAGGTCTCAGAGGCTCTTTAAAAATGATAGATCCCATTTATCTAAAAACCTTCTTTGTTTTGTTTTTTCGTCAAATTTGCATTATTGTTTCCCAAAATTCATATAATCCTCTCATTTATATTTCTTCTACACATCTGTTACTGGTGCCATGGCGAAGTTCCTCCTCCAGCTCACCCTGTCCAGCATTGCTGTCTGAAGTTTGCTTTGCCATTTATATTTATACAGGGGAAAATATAAGCCATCAATTTTCTTTGACAACAAAACTTCTGTAATTTGGCTTTCTGTCTTGCTGGCTGGGATAACAGACATTAAATGATATTATTTCTTATGTATCTGGTTTAGAATAGGTATACCATATCATTGTGTGTCATAAGAAGTGACTAAAGGGTTGGTGCCAGGTAGGGCATCTGGCTGTAAAGCATTGCCTCAAAAAGTCCTATCTAACCTATGCCAGCGTGGAAAAGCCAATGTAAAAGTGATATGACTGTTGGTTTCAGTGTTCAGCTGTTTGATCAACTGGGCGTCTGACTAGGTTGGACAGGATGGTTTGAGATAATGTTTTACAGTCGGGTGCCCTTCTTGACACCAACCCTTCTAGTTGCCTCTCCTGACATGCAGAGATATGGTGTACCTGTTCTCCATATTTGTTCTCCATGTTGTAAGAAGCAACTAAAAAGAATGGCATTCAACTGTAAACTCTTGTTTCAATAGATACTGTCCAACTCTTGTACTTTTTGATAATATTTACTGACAGACTATAGTTAGTATAGTTGTTAGAATGTTATTACAGCCCACACCAGTGTAGATTTAGCTGTCTCCCTATAAAGTTGCATCTCATAGGTTTATATTTTTTTTTATTTGATAGGTTTAGAGGAAGAGGCAGTGCCTATGGCCTTCACAGGCCTTGTGTGGCCAAAGAGATTATCATCATCAATGCTGTTAACATTTTGCTTAAACTGTTGCAGGTCCACTCTTTTTGGAAAAACACAAGCAGGGAGGAAGTTCTTGAAAGCTGGTCTTGTGGGCAGGAAGGACTGAGTGCAGTGATTAGTGTAGAGCCTGGGCTGAACAAAATATGCACAATGACTGAAGGAGGGACATGTGAGACTAGCAAATTCAGAGGAGTAGAGACCATTGTAGTAATGGTAGAAAAGGCAAAGGGAAGAGATGTCTGTGGGCCTGAGGCTGGAGCGTAAGTGGCATCAGTTCAACAAGCGCTGAAGAGCAAACACCATTGTATTAGGGATTAGGTGTTTTTTAGCCACGAACTAACAGCAAACCTTTCATTGCAGTAATCAGGGAATCACATGCATACAACAATGAAATAACACCACCCCTGTAGCAAATTGATCTGCCACTTATTGGAATAGCAAATTATCTATATTTCAAGTGCTGACGTAGAATGATCAATCAATCATTTTTTGGGACAGGAAGTTCTAATTTCTTAAACATTTTAGAGCAGTATACAAAGCCAACACCCATCTCTCTTCTTTTGATATACTCTTCCACTGGAGTCTCTGAGAGAGCTGCTATATCTATATTATATTGACTCAGTTCACATGCAATAAGTCCAGTATATCTTTCAGGCCCACATTCACTCTTGATACCCAGAAATGTCTGTGCATTCCAACACAAAATATTTGTGTTCCAACCAGATTTGCATATTTTTCTTTGTTTTACAAACACGAAGTAAACATCTGTCAGTCATGCCAAACTAACTAGACAGAAAAGTCTGGTCATTTTTAGTTTAGCTTTTCTAATGCCTATCCAGTCTCTGGTTGAACAGTGCTTTGCCTAAATATGGGTGCTCAGAAACTGACACAGCAGTCAAATCCCATCGCTGTCTTGGACTATAAGGGGATGATTTTGTGCCTAACAAGCCACTTACTTGTAAGATGGTGATTACATTCTCATAATCTATTTGGTCTGTATGGGCCAATATTTCCATCATAGCAGGACTTTGAGAAAAATAAAACAAGTCAGGTAAAGTTAGTAATACCAGTGCAGAGGCTTTAGGTCCAATAAGGCCTGCATACCATCTCATAAACCCTCTCCATCCTATTAGTATGATCCAGAAACAATACTGCCTAATATACCCTCTCTACCATAATGACATGATCCAGTGACAACACCACCTCATGGACCCTTCCTACCATATTGACATGATCCATTGACAACACCACCTCATGAACCCTTTCTAACCTATTGACATTATGCAGAGATAACACCATCATGGATCCTCTCTATTGGCATGATCCCAAAACAACACCACTTCATGGACCCTCTCTACTCTATTGACATGATCCAAAGACAAGTTGTGACAAGATGCCTGGTGTCAATAAAAATTCACAGGATTGGAGTTGTGGGAGTGTCAATCTTCAGCATAAGCTAAACATCCCCAAAATGGCCAAGACCACACAAAGCACACCGTCATCATTTTATATTTGAATAGAATGCCTAAAGAAAGAATTGCCGAATAGATTTATGGGCAAAGCCAACTGGCAGGAGACCTGAGCAAGATGGTTGGGCAATATCTATGAGCTTGGTTGATCTCGCTTAAGGATCCAGCCAGATTATTTGAAGATGATTGCTTCTGATAGAACCCTCTAGAAGGTGTGGCTGAGGACTCAGCCCCATGATATTCCCAGGAGTAAGTGGGAGATAATGGGGAATGAGAAAGAGGAGGAGAAATTACATTAACAACAAGCAATTTAAGGCTAATTTCTTTGCTAAAACAGGGTTTAGCTAGGCAGGATCCCATGACAAATTTTGTACCCATCATGGAATACTTTTTGAGGCAATGTTTTATGACTTGATGCCCCTTCTGGTGCTAGCTCCTTCACTTGCCTCATACAACATGCAGGGATATGGTGTACCTAGTGGACCAAGCCAGCCTCACTTTCATGCTGTGGCCCCTGAAAAGTAATTTGTTATAATTCTTGGCTTAATGAGGCTCTGTGTATGAAAATATGTTGAACAATAATGATATACATGTACACATATAAGTCATAGCTCTTTATCACATATTTGCTGACCATCAAACATGATGTGGCATAACAAGAAAGAAAGAAAGAATTTTAAAACGGATATACAGAGATTTGAACATGGGTTCAGAAAGCAGGAACAAATACCACAAGACATTTTGACTCTGCCAATTCGCCTACTTTATCCTTTGTATGTTTTCTAAATAAGTTTACTCTGACTGTTTGTAAACAAAGTGAGTGGCTATAACTGACCTTTATTAAGTTAAACATTATACATTAAATCTTAGAAGATTTGAATCTTATCAAGTGCCAAGCATTGATTTTAAATCTAATATTTTTGTAGTTGGTAAATTGCCAGTCGTGGTTTGTCTGGACTGTGAAATGGTAGACATTTGGACAAGATAATGTTTCTTAGTAAATATTTGAGTTGGAGAAGAAATATATTTTATTGGATTTACTGCATAATACTCATTTCTGTTTAACTCTTTTATTACCATATTTCTAATGCCTATGATTTTCAAATCATTTTGTAAGTAATTAGGAATTTGGAAGGATTTACTAATACAACTTTTTCATTATTATGTTCGTGTTTAAAACATAACAAAGGTTCTTATATAAAATTATTATAGAAGGGTCATAGATAAACACTTCAATATTTCTAATGAAAAGCATTTCTTATGTATTTCAAATAATTAGGAAAATAATCAAGGACTTTTTGGTGGGGAATTTAGTAATATGATATCCTACCCTTGCTAGCGTTGTCTGGAAAAGAACTTAAGAAAGGCTCTTGCATAAAATTATGATGGAAAGTTTTTAGATAAATATGAACACTTTAATCCTTTTATTACCTTGCTCAGTATGTAGGAAAGGTGTAGGTAGGAACTCCATTCTTTGCCCCAAATGCAAACAATGGGTACACAAGAGATGTAGCGGGATCTCAGGAAGCTTAATTAAGAATGTAGGATTCACATGCAGCAGCTGTGCTGAAACAGCAAGCAAACAGCCACAGGAAACAAGTACCACCAATCTCTGGGAGGGCCCTGTAGAAACAGTAGACAGCTTCTGCTACCTAGGTGACCGAATTAGCAACGGAGGTGGGTGCTCAGAAAGTACAATAACTAGGGTAAGAACGGGATGGAAGAAGTTTAGGGAACTACTACCACTGCTAGCTGCAAAAGGCTTCTCCCTCAGAATGAAAGGCAGACTGTATGATGCGTGTATCCGAACAGCGATGTTGCATGGTAGTGAGACCTGGGCGCTGAAGGTGGAAGACTTACGTAGATTAGAGAGAAACGAAGCCTGCATGCTCCGATGGATGTGTAACAGTAATATACGTGAACGACAAAGCATAAATGAATTGAGAGAGAGACTGAGCATAAGAGGAATCAAATGCTGCGTGCAGGAGAGGCGGTTACGCTGGTATGGACATGTGATGCGTATGAAGGATGACAGCTGCATAAAAAGGTGCAGAGCACTAGAAGTTGATGGAAACCGCGGAGTGGGGAGACCCAAGATGACTTGGGATGAGGTGATAAAAGCCGACCTTACCCAACTACACCTCTCAAAGTCAATGACACACGACCGTGACTTCTGGCGTCACGCAGTAATACAGGGTACCCGACCTCCCATGGGTACATGCTGAAGCATATAAACAATATGCCCCCCCCCCCCCCACCGCAAGGTGGTCGTGGAGGTGCCACGGCAAAAAAGCACCCAGCCCACACTGTAAAGTGGACGTGTAGGCGCCACGAAAAAGCACCCAGCACTCACTGTAAATGAGGTTGGTGTTAGGAAGGGCATCCAGCTGTAGAAATCAAGCCAGATCAGTTCCTGTATGAGCAAGGCATGGTCAGCCGACCAGACACTGCCCACAACAGGACAACCCGTCTAACCCATGCTAGCGTGGAAGAACGGACGTAAAACGGTGATGATGATGATGATGATGATTACCATATTTCTAATTTTCAAATATAAAAAAAAAAAATAATCAATGGTTTGCAAGATTTAAAAATAATAATAATGAAATTATTGTGTACAGTGCTCAGGTGCACTACAACCCATCAAAGGTGCATGTATAGTACATAGAATAATGTGCAGCAATATAACTAACTTTCTTATTACTTATCTAATGTTTGGAGTATAACTTAACAAATGTTCTTACATAAAATTATGATGGTTTTTAGAATAAGTACGCCATACCGCTGTGTGTCCTAAGAGGCAACCAAATGGGTTGGCATCAGGAAGGGCAACCCCTGCTAGCATGGAAAAGTAGTCGTAAAAATGATGACACTTTAAAACAAACAGTTTTGAATGATAAAATCATGGGTGGTTTCAGGTGGTTTGCTATAAAATATGTTAAAATTTACTTACTTTTTACAATTTGAATCATAAGAGAAACTTTTTTACACCTTCACTCAGTGATGAAGCTACTTTCACTCTGTTGTGAAGCCACATTCAATCAGTGATGTAACCTTCACTCCCTGATGTAGCTAACTTCACTCAGTGATATAGCTACCTTCATTCAGTAATGTAGCCGGTTTCACTTGATGATGCAGCCACCTTCATTCCGTCATGAAGACACTTTTACAGTGATATAGCTACCTTCACTCAGTGATGTAAACACCTTCACTCAATTATGAAGCCATTTTCACACTGATGTAGACATCTTCACTCAGTGATGTAGTCACCTTCACTCAATAGTTTGTTGTTTTTGTTTTTCTATCAGGATAAATATAAGAGATGTTATTTAACTGAAGTAAAGTGACCTCAATGTGAGTATTGTACTGAGGTGAGTATAAAAGTGACCACCATATTCTAAGCATTGTGCTGAGGTCAGTACACAAGTGACCGCCAAGTTGTGAGTATTGTATGTATATTAAGAGTGTCAGTGATATCAACCTTTTCTAATCTCTGGAAGGATCCATAGAATGATTGACAGCTTCTGCTACATAGGTGATCTAATTATCAGTGGAAGAGGTTGCTCTGAGTGCAAAGTCGCTAGAATAAGGACAGGATGGAAGAAGTTTAAGAAGCTACTACCTCTGCTGACAATGAAAAGTTTCTTTCTATGAATGAATGGCTAGCTTTATGACACCTGTGTGTGGGGCTGAATGGTAGTGAGACATGGGCAGTGAATGCAGAGGATTTGCAAAGACTGAAGAGAAATAAAGCAAGCATGCTTTGATGGATTTGCAATATTAATGTTCATGAATGACAAAGCATGGATGAACTGAGAGAAAAACTGGGTATAAGAAGTAATGTGCAAGAAAGAAGACTGCACTGGTATGGACATGTGATGGGTATGGATGATGATCACTGGTGAAGAAGTGCCAGGAAATATCAGCAGAAGCAAGTCATTGTAAAAGAAGATCTGCATGGTGAGAGGTGATTTCAAATCACTAAAGCTCACAGAGATGATGAAGGAACACAATGGAGAGATGCTGTACTGAAAAAAGACCCATCCAGCCTGTGCATGCATGGAAAAGTAGATGTAAAATTATGATAATAATGAAGATGATTGCCTGAAATCACCCCTGGTTCTACAACACAAAGTTATGTAAGAACCTGTAAGTTATGCTTCAAATACAAGCATAATAACAAAAAGTTAGTTATATTACTAAATCCCTTCAAATTTTTGGTTATTTTCCAAAGTATTTGAAAATCGTAGGTAGTAACTTATATTAGAAATATGCCAATGTAAAGGTTAATGTAATTCTCAGGGGAATTCAGCATGACACAGTGTGCGATAAGGCTGACTCTTTGAATTACAAGTAGTATGTCTTGTATTATGTTGTAAATGGCTAAGCATTCCTTAGATACATGTTCCCTTAATGTAATTCTCAAGGAGATTCAGTGTAACACAGTGTAACAAAGTTGGTACTGTCCATCTGATGAGGTTCTTGCCCAGTTTACATTTTCCCAATCTTATTCACAGAGCTTGGATCAACCTGAGGCTATGGTCAAAGACAGCCTGTACAGTAGGCTTAAACCTAGAATTTGTGATTAGAAACTAAACTTCATCACTGCACATTCATAGGTAGATTCAAAAACTATAGGAACAGAAATCCAATGTGTAGTATGTGTAATTTAAGCTGTGTGGATCTTTTTTAAAATAGGTTTACCATATCACTGAATGTCATAAAAGGCAATTAAAGGGGTTAGCACCTGGAAAGGCATCCAGCTATAAAACATTGTTTCAAAAATGACCCTATGATGAGTATAAAGCTTGTCATGGGGCCTGCAAGGCTAACCCCTGCATTAGCTGGGAAAATAACTTTAAAACACTTAATGTTATCATATATAATACCATATATTTTAAATATATAATAGTAATATTTTTTGGTATATTTTGAATATAAAATTAATATCCTAAAATCTGTAATCCCTGTGTGATGAGTATGATTAAGCCTCTCATGGGGTATGCATGATTGGCCCCTACATTAGTAGGGAAAATAGGCTTAACTATTTAGATACCAAATCTTTGTTAAGTTAAGTTACAAACACCAGCTTAATAATAAGACAGTTATATTACAAAATCTCTCTAAATTCTTGATTATTTTCAAAACTGTTTGAAAATCATGGCCAGTATCTTTCATTAAAAATATGGTAACTAAAAGGTTAGTGTTTATATTCATCTAAAAAACTTCCACCATAATTTTTTTATAAGAACCTTTGTTATGTTCCAAACACTAGCTTAATGAAAAAGTTTGTTATATAACTAAATCCCTCAAAATTCTTGATTATTTTCAAAACTGAAAATCATAAGCAGTGTCTTTCATGAAAAATATGGTAAGAGAAGGGGTAAAAATCTAATTCTTAAATTTATTCTTTGTATGTACTTGAAAATCAACCATAATAATATGCTATGTGTGTTTGTTTATATATATATACCCGTCTATAACTCATTCCAATTTACACATGTACACACAATGCATTTCCTATCTCAATCATAATGCTAGAATAAGTTTTCTTTCCAATCATTTAGTGCAAATCACGCTTAAGAACTGATATTTTCTTAATTCCCTATTCGTTTATTCAAAGGGAGATAACTTTTTCTTTTCAACCACAGTTTAATACCCTCTACCGACTTCCCCATAACTTTCTTAATGTATTTTTTAATGAAATTTTTGCTGAGATACATTTACCACGAGGTACATTAGAATTATGTTGATAAAATGTGTTAAAAAGTTAATTAAAAGTAATCCTTTATAAAACTTTGGGAAAGTTTGAAATGTAGTCGTCCCAACGTAAATGCCTATAATAACAATGATTGTTTGTACTTTAGGCACAAATCCAGTAATTTTTGGGGAGGGGAAAGTCGATTAAATTGACACCAGTGCATTACTGGTACTTTATTTTATTGAGCCCATAAGGATAAAAGGCAAAACTAGCTAGGGATTTGAACTCAACGTAAAGAGCCATAACTCTATGCTACAAAGCATGGTGTCCAATGCTTTACCGATTCTGCCAATCCCTATAATAATGATAATAATCTCTAATTTAGACACAAGGCCAGCAATTTGAATGTCGATTTTCACAACTTCAGTATGTGACTGGCATGATTACTGAATTGAAAATAATGAGTTTAGCTTTTACATCTACCTCATTTCTTCTGATTACTGAATGTTAAAGCTGGCACATTACTGCTCCAGCTCCTACAATTATTTCACTTAATTCAGCCACCTGCCTTCCATCACTTATGAACGCATCCCCGAGATACTTGAACTTCTCCACCTGCTTTGGTGGTGCTCCATTCACATGTAGAGTGCACTGCGCAGGTTTCCTTGAGAGGATGAGTGTCTCAATTTTCTCAGCACTGATTTTTATTCTAACCATGCAATACTCGGCATCAAATTTATCAAGTGCAAGTCGGAGATCATCTTCTGTTGAGTTAAGTAACACCATGTTGCTTGCAAATTCCAACCGACTGATTTTACATCTGCCAGTCGTGATACCACTTCCAACCTGGCTGTACATGAAAATAATTGTTTCTACTTTGGGCACGAGGCCATAATGAAAATAAGGATTAGGAGAGGTGACAGTACACAGAAGACGTGACATCCACCAAGCAGAAACCTTTGTCATGCCAGGATCATTGTGCAGAATATTTTCAGCTCTCTCGCGAGATATGCTAATATCATTGGCTATTTATTTTATAGTCAATCACTTGTCATTCATCACTATGTGGTGAATATGATCACTGTTTTCCACAGTGGTGGCAGTTGCAAGACATTCAGACCTTGGGTCATCTTCAAGACTCTCCCCTTCCTCTCCTAAATTCAGCTGCCCACTTTTGCACTGTTGATTAAGCTGGAGCATCATCCCCTAATGTAGCAACCATGTCAGCATGAATGTCCTTGGGGGCTAAACCCTTTTTCTGCAGGTACTTGATAATACCATGATGCCAAATTTTGTCCATTTTCAAGAGCATTCGCTACCAATCACTTTTGAAGTCTTCTTGGAACAGTCAGGTGTCAATTTACCTGGAAAGAAATAATGCAGCTATCAATAAAAAGAGTTGAAATTAATGCATGCAAGATTTCACAGCTCTAGCATCGCTCCTTTATAGACTGCCTATGAACATTTTAGCCAACCCTTATATATATTTTTATATATATTCATCATCATCAAGGGTTGGACGAGTCTTCACAGACCTGTACTGAAGTGAGGCCACTGATCTAGACAGGCTAGGTTTGTATTATACACAAGGAAGTATTTATTCCTATTTTTGTTTTAACTTCAGAGAGGTAAGTTGTTTTATATCTTGTTTTGCCAAAAATGTATTTCACTATCAATAAAATCATTTTTTCATTATAATCTGTTGTTTGTTTTGTTTTAAAAAAATATTTGCTATCCTAACTAAAAAAAACTGTTTTCCTGTTGTCTTGTCTCATATGGATCTTCCGAGTGGCTTGTTTGGGCTATTATGTAGACTGGGGTCAATATCATGCAATTTCACCCGTATGCATGAAATTGCATTTCCCAAGGGTTGGTCAGTGAGGAAGGTAGATGCTTTTGTTCGTTTGTCTCATGTTCCATTTTTTTGTGTGCTTTCTTGCTATAATATATATATATATATATATATATATATTTATTAAAATAACAGATTAAAGTTTAAGCAAAGAATCGCTGCTTTCACCCTTAACGGGATCTTCTGAAAGATGATATATATATATATATATCATCATCATTTATCATTTATCATCCACTTTCTTTGCTAGTAAGGGTTGGACAGGTCTTCACTGACTGAGTCTGTACTAAAGCCGGGCCACTGTTCTCCAAGACAGGTTGGGGATTTGCATTTTGCTTACATATGGTCCCGCATTCTACCATACATTTTATCGTGGCATCAGTACAAGAGAGGTTGTCATGTCTCTGACATAACTGGAGGGTCCTCCCAACCTTTTGTTTGGCAAGCTTTCTATGGTTGTATGCCCTTCCTATCACCAACCACTTTACAGTGTGTACTGCGTGCTTTTATTGTGTAGATCACCAACATTAGGGAGGTTGTTGGACATAGTCTCAACTGAAGAGCCCTCTCTGTTCTGGCGAGGGTTGGTGGGTGATAGGTATGTGTAAGGGGAAGGGGTGGTTGATAGTGTATGGGGTGAGGGGATGTGATGCAGAAATAGGTAACAGGTAGTAGTGGGGGAGATGCACAAGGAGTAGAGACAGTAGCTGCAATAGTGAGGGTATCTAAGGGCTTCAGAGGGGCGTGAGTGGAGTGGTGGTGAGGATAGCTGCTGGAGAGTGCTAGTGGAAGGGAGAGGGGACACATGGATGTGTCAAGTCATATTGTATTATTTGCTTGTGGCTGAGTCTTCATCACCCCAGCATAGTACCAACCCTCTCAATCCTTTGTCATCTTAGTTGTGACACTTAGTTTCTTAAGTTCGCTCTGCTTTACCTTGTCTTAATTCTTCCAGGGTCTGCTTTTTCTATGGATTCCAGACCCTGGGATTCCTCTGCATTACTACTGCTTCTAAGAGCTATTAATTTTGTCAAAATGCTTACAGAGATTAAGGATTTCGAAGTTGATGTCATTTTAAATGCTCGTAAGTCTGTGTTAAATTTTGACAACTTTATTTGGCATAAGAAATCAAATAGTACCCTTTTCGATGTCATTGTTCTTATTGATCTATTTTTACTTTTCTCTATCAAGGATGAATTCCCTAATGTAGGTTGGGGTCTGTATCATGATGATGGTCTTTTGACTATGGATAAGTGCGGACCCCAAACTATTGATAGGTTTAGAAAGGAGCTTAACGCATGTTTTAAAGGTTTCAACATTTCCATTTAAGTGGATACTAACTTATCTGTGGTGAATTTCCTTGATGTGACACTATGTTGAACGAACTGTACTACTCGTTTAGAAAGTCCAATGATACTTTAAATTACATTAGTAAACATTCTAACTATCTAGCCAGCATAACTAAAAACCTGGTCAAAAACGTCTCATTAAGGCTTTCCCGTTTATCAGCTGAGCATATTTTCACCTACCATTCCACATATTACAATGAACCTCTGGGTTGGAATGGATTTCTAGATAAGGTAGAATGCACCAAGTACCACTAAGTATGAGCACAAAACTGACAAAAATAGATCTAGACGCATTATATGGTATAAACCACTATATAATATGGAAGTGGCCATACCAATAGCTAAAGCTTTCCTTACGTTAATTAGGAAGCATTTCCTCTGAACACAGAAATATGGTTAAAATATCCTATTTCACAACTTCCAACCTCGCACAGAACATCTAGCTGTAGTAATATAAACAATCCTGAACTAGTTCTAGTTGCAATTGTATTAATAGGGACTTCTGCTTTGTAGTTGGAAAATGCTTATAAAGCAATATAGTTTTTAAGTGTAAGATTGATAGGAAAGTTTACTTACATAGATTTAACAGCCAATAGATTTAAACAGCATCTATACATGCACTCTCATTCATTTCGAAAATCCTTTAAGAAGGAATATGACTTACTTTCAGCCTATATCTGGAGTTTAAAAGGTAATCACATCCGATATTGGTTATACTGGGATATCCTAACTAAAGCTAGATCCTATAACGACAATAATAGACCTTGTTACCTTTGTGCTGCTGAAGCTCTGGAAATCCTTTACGCCAACAAATGTATTTTAAACCCAAAAAACTGAGGCTATTTCGGCTTGTAAATATAATATGTATAAAACATTACAACCCAACATTATATCCTAATGGATAGTACGGACAATATGCAGATGATACACACCATGATGTGGTAGCTAAGAACAATCAAACTTTATATGCAGTTTCAAATTTATATATATATATATATATATATATATATATATATATATATGTGTGTGTGTGTGTATATATGTATGCATATATATATATGTGTGTCTATATATACACACACATATATATGTGTGTGTGTGTGTATATATGTATGCATATATATATATATGTGTGTCTATATATACACACACATATATATGTCTATATATGTACACACATATATATGTATATATATTTCGTACTAAATATTTTTGCTGATGCATGCATCCACACCTTATTAATACTGTCATTATTATTATTACTATTAATGGAGGCACATGGCTTAGTGGTTAGAGCATTGGCCTTGCAATCGAAAGGTTGTGAGTTCAATTCTCAGACCGGGTGATGTGTTGTTTCCTTGAGCAAGACACTTTATTTCACATTGCTCCAGTTTACTCAGCTGCAGAAATGAGATGATAGGACTGGGGTCCCTAACATTCCACTGTAAAGTGGACGTGTAGGCACTACGGCAAAAAAGCACCCAGCACTCACTGTAAATGAGGTTGGTGTTAGGAAGGGCATCCAGCTGTAGAAATCAAGCCAGAATCAGTTCCCGTCCCACCCTTGCAAGCAGGGAAAAGCAAATGTAAAATGATGATGATGATGATGATGATGAATACCTTCTTCTTCTTTGCCCACTTATTTCTGAGAGGGTTGTGGGGCAGAGTCTTCAAAGACTCCTTTCAGCGGGTCCTGTCAGAAGCAACTGTCTCCAACTGATACGGCTGGATCCCCAAGCGTGACCAGCCAAGCTCATGGACGTTACTTTACCATCATATTACATGTATTACAAGGCGACGAATTGGCAGAGTCGTTCGAACATCGGATAGAATACTTTATGGTACATTCAGGCTCTCTGCTCTTTGAGTTTAAATCAACTTTGCCTTTTATCCTTTCGGGGTCGATAAAAAAAAGTACCAGTCTACTACTGGAGTGGATTCTTCCTCTCTCACATTTTCTATCTTTCTCTGGAAGAAATCTACTGTACTCAGGTTTGGAAAGTGATGGGCTCCGCCAGGCTTAAAATGCTCAAGAAACGTTGTCCATACGGCGCCCCTTTGACTCTATCAGGAGTTACGGGACCATATATATATATAGTATATATTATTTGTATTAATATCATTTTCCACATATAGTAGCTATTCTAAAAAGAAAACTAGTCTCCTAATTTTTTCATACCAAGAATTTGTTCTTCCCGCTTCACTTAATGAAATCCTTGCATATATATCGCCCATCGCAAGAGAATCTCCTCACGCACTACCGTTATGCCTTCCTATTTTCCAAAGACAATATTTGGTCGTAATTTTTTTTTTATTTTTAATATTTACTTCTGCGTCAACGGATTGATATTTCTCAGTTTCAGAAGATACTGCTTTAGGGTGAAAGCAGAAATTGTTTGCTTAAACTTTTAATTTGTGCTAATGATACACACGTACACATACATACATATGTGTGTGTGTTTGTTTGTTCTTGTATACCATCCAAATGCAAACAGAATTACGACAGAAGATAACTTAATAAATAAAACACATTTTCTAATTTACTGAACGAAATTTAAAAAAAACATTTCTGGAACGCTTTTAACCATCATAATTTCTCCTTAACCAGGGTTAACCTGGGACTAAAATGTATTAATACTACTGGCTTTTGTATACTTATAAATTTTTCAGACGATTTAAAGAGATCGGTATATATTTTGGGGTTTGTTTTTATACTATTGAAGCTGTGTTTCACGTTTCTGACTTCGAATTACATCCGGCAAGTAAGTTCTGGGGTTTATCCATTCAACTATCTCGTTCTTACTCCATTAAAAAAATTCATTAATACTATACTAAAGGCTAAATCCTATAAGTCTTCTATATATTGAAGTGAAAGTAATATGACCCGATCGTAATTACAGAAGTGAATGGAAAAAAATGAATAAAACAAAAGCGAAAAATATATAGCTTACTGCAAATATAAAGCTCGTGTATATATATATATATATATATAAATTAAAGTATAAAAATTGTGAACGTGAAGCCAACAGTATTTCATAATATATATATATATTATGAAATACTGTTGGCTTCACGTTCACAACAATTTTTATACTTTAATTTATATATAGTACATTATCACACGTTGGCTACAACCTTCATTTTGATCGGATTTTACTTTCACTTCAATATTGCATGATTACAGAATTTTGCTTATAAAGAACAGAAAAATTTAATATTTAACATCTTTTTTTGAACGTGACATGTATACACAAACAGATTCACTCTTTCTGTCTCTCTCGCACATACACACGTACAAAAACAACGATACAGTAGATATACACTTATATATATTGCCTTTTCATTAAACTATTTTTCATTGAATCATAAGCAGGCGACAGGACCAATTGTCATAACTGTCGACACTAAACGAGCTGAAACTTCTAGTGGTTCTATTATACAAAGATGTTTATTTTAAACTATTTATATTTATGTAAAAAAAACAAAACAAACCTTCTACCAGGACTTTATTAGAATCTTTATTGAGTTATGTTTCAAATACCAGCTTAATGTGAAAGTTTGTTATATTACTAAATCCTTCCAAATTCTTGATATTCCAGTCTGTGGCTTTCGAGACGTTTGAAAGTTTCTGTCATTATTGGCGGCTCGCATTACCGAGGTATCAAGTGGGGGTGATGCCAGTAAGGGCCCTTGGTTATTACAGCACCTTAGTCTCGCTATTTACCCGTAACAATGCTCCGAATGTGTTAGCTTGCCTCAAGAATTAATAGAGGGAAGCCCCAGCGCCCCTTATTGCGGTGTATAGGAAAATACTATGAATGTCCAACGACACACTCTGCAACAGCCACCCACGTCCAGGGTTACTTCCTAAGACGGGCTGTTGACGTTCCGATTTTGCGGAGGAGCTCGGCTGTCCGGAGCCCGAGGACGCCTGGGTCTCGACAGCGACCGGTCCAAAGAGGAAGCGGCTGGATAAGCCCCGGTATTTGCTTGTCTTCCAGTCTAAGTTGGAAGCAGAGAACGTATCACAGCATATCGCGTCCCAAGAGCAATGAGTTTATTATTCTGGTTAAAGGGGGATATTTTACAAAAATAAACACGTTCTCCACGATAATAACAAATTCAAGGGAATTAAGGAAAACAACACTGTTCAACTCATTTCTGTGATGACATTAGAACCACGTGCGAAAAATGCAACAAGTTGAAAAACCGCTACAACACAACGCACCTCGCGAGATGGAATGGCTCTTCCAGCGCATCTCCCTTACCATCCTCCGGGGAAACACCTTCTCCATCCTGTCCGCCGGGGTTGTGGGGAGGCCAGCACGTGGGACCCCATTTGCTCACCATACCGATTAATAGGCAAAGTTATAAACTATTGTAAATAAACCTATTTAATACTTTAAAAAAATGAATAAATAAAAGTTAAAGTAAAAAACTAAAACAAAAACGTAAGGAAAAACAAAACAAAAAAAATAAAAAAAGGAATACCGCATGTAACACATGAAATATCAATTATTTATTGTTTATATTACAAGTGCTTATAAAAAAATACCCTATGTTCTAAATAAAAGGGTCACCACAAATAAAATCAAAAAGACAAATGGACAAGTTATTGAACATTTTTGGTAACACTAAGCTCTAAGAATGAAATCACAACATACACATAAAATCTGGTTAAAACTCATACCAACAAACTAGTAAATTTAATCATATATTAAAAACAAAAAAAATCATACATGTCGCACTTTGTGATGGTTGTTTTTGTTTGTTTTTTCTTTCTTTCCTTTTTTTTCTCTCTCGTTTTGATCATATATTTTCGTGCATTATACTTGTGAGGTTCTTAGCAATAATTAATTGTATTTATTATCAGGGTCGATAAAATAAAGTACCAGTAATGTACTGAATAATTGCTGGCCTTGTGCCAAATGTAGAAACATTTATTATTTGTGTTTTTTGGTAGTATCAGTAGAGGGTCGAACGCCATGCTTTCCAGAATAGAGTTGCGTCCCTTTATGATCTGAGTTCAAATCCTACTGAGGTTAACTTTGCCTTTCATCCTTACGGGGTCGATAAAATAAAGTACCATAATGCACTGGGATAATTGCTGGCCTTGTGCCAAAAGTAGAAACAATTATTTGTGTTTATATTTTCATTCTCTAAGAATTGTAAACGATTTGTGATGTTATTTATTCAACTGTGAATAACAGACCTCTCTGTCAACTCTTCCCGTCCGACATGGAGGTCTCCCATCGCTTTGAGGGAGGGTGAGAGATGTTTTCTCTTAGCTTTCGTTACGTAAAATCTCCCAATTTTGCTTCATTTCTCTCCGTTTTGGGCACATTTTTTCATGGTACTCCCCGTTTGGGTTTTTAGAAATTGGCAGGTCTGGAATAATAAAAAAAATACATGGTAACAGAGCACTTAATAGAACAAATACACAACGAAGTTACGAATATCGAACAAAAGACAACGAACATAAACATATTGAGAATTTAAAACTATGAAGATAAAACGAACATGTCCTAAACAGTTAGAATAGACAAAACACGCAACAAACCCCAACCCTAAAAGCCATACAGAGTATTAAACCAATAAAACGATTCAGGACATCACAACCAAAAATGAAATATAAAGTGAAGGATGTAGGAAAAATGAAATCCTAAAAACGAAACTTAAAACTACAATGGATAAAGTTGGAACTACTTGTTTAGTTCGACAACCTAAGTTATCACAGAAGTTGCATTGGCATAACTAAGGTTCAAGCCGAAAAATTTTCAAACTGGACTTGTAACCAATGCCACTGCAGCTCCGACATACTTCGTAGAGCAGAACCTTGCTCGATGTCCAGATCCCTGTCGAAGATTTTGCCGCCGCCATCCAGGGATTGTATAAGTAGAAGCTCATCAACCGGATCTTAAAGGGAGTTCGGATTTGTTTCACTCTTGCTCTCTCCAAGATTGGCAGAAACTGTTCTTATTCCTTCTTGTTTCTCTCCACGTGCCTAATGCGAAAACCGGTTCCCTCACATCTTCCCTAAAACGGCAGTTCAAACTGTTTGAGTCCTCTCCATATACTGTTCATCCCAAGTCGGCGATCAACTCAGTTCCGAACAATGGATGATCACCGAACTTAAAGAAGGCCGTCAATGCCAAATTCAGTGAATTTGCTATTAATGGGGCTGTTCGCCTCCTCTCCTCCCTTGTCCAGTGCACTACAGATTCTCTCAATCTATTGAGGGAGAAGCATCCTCTTCCCCCTCCCCGGATGACTACTTACACTGACCCCCCCCCCCCCCGGTTATTTACAACCTGCTTTCACCTCAGACAACATCATCAAGGTGATTGTATTCTTTCCTGCGGGTTCTGGTGCAGGGATGGATTGTTCACGGCTTCAGCATCTCAAGGATGGTATTTCCCTGTCGGCCGGTGATGCCCGCCATGAGCTCTTGGAGAGCCTAATCCAGTTTGTTAACATGTTCTCGTCTGAGAGTGTCCTACCCTACATGCGCCCTCTGTTCTTTGGCGCTAAACTGTTTGATCTCACAAAGCCCAATTGTAGCCTCCGCCCCTTAGCAATTAGGTGTACTCTGCAACGGCTCACTGCGAAAGTATGTTTGTCCTCTATTTCAGACTGCCTGTTCGCAGAATTTTCCTTTATTCAGCCAGGGATGGGTACCAAGTTAGGTTGTGAAGCTGTCGTTCACGCTACCAGAGCTTTTACAAGCTTGCCTTCTGAGACCCCAAAGGCTATCCTCAAACTAGATATCCGGAACGCCTTCAATTCCATCAATCAGGATGTTATCCTCCGTTCAGTAAGGGAGAGAGCTCCACAGCTCTACCACTTTGCTTGGCAAGCTTATTGGGAGCCCTCCTGCCATTCTTTTGGAGTGCAACTGAGTGACCCGCTCGGACCTGCTCTATTCGTACTAGGTATCGAATACGTTACCAAGATGGGAGCTGACCTGGATTTGAATGTCTGGTATCTTGATGATGCTTGTTTGGGGGTCCAGATAAAGTCCTTGCAACTGCGAAGACTATGATTGAGAAACTTGGTCGTAGGGGCCCCCACCTCAACAGTTCAAAATGTGAGCAACCACACAGCTTCACACCAGCAGACTGTAAACCTATATACAGAATTCTTCCCCTCTATCACGGTTCCTCCATCAACAGCGTGATGCTCTCTTAGAACCCCGAGTTTTCGATCCAAGTTGGCTAAACTCGAGTAACTACAAAAAACAAAACAAAAAAAAACATAGGCAATTGAGCCCCACCAAGGTTTTTTTTAATACTTAAGAATTACTTGTGGCTTCTTAAGTTTTGTTTTCTCAGAGTTAGTCACTTTTATAGATTCTCGTCGCCTCTCCAACGCTTTGACAACCTATTCTTCAGTAAACTCGAATGCTTAGTCAACGTCAAATTCTCCAGAGTCCCGCGACCAGGCTGCTTTGCCCAAACGGTTTGGGGATCTAGGTTTGCGTAAATGGTCGTCTCTGTCACTCTCCTGTTTTCTTTCCTCCATCCACACTTGCTCCCTTTTGGTAGGTAACATCCTCTTTTTTCTAACTTGAACTAGTTCAAACAGGATGAAGCTCTGCTTCAGTGGAGGGAGCTAGTTTTGTTATTTCCTGATACAGATGGGAATAGAATGAAGCAGAGAGTATGGGACAATCTGCATTCAAGAGATACCCCCAACTCTCTTTTTGATCAATCTGATCAATTTCCAAGATGTCGCCTACTTTCCGCAAGCGCAAAATTCTCGGGGTCTTGGTTGATGCCCTGCCTATGGCTGACATTGGTGCTCTTCTTTGTCTGGATGAGCTCCGCATCTGCATTGCACCCAGAGTAGGAGAAGATGTCTGTAGAGAACAGAGACATCGCCGTGGTAGGCCCCTTGATGCCACAGGACTTCATGGATTGTCTTGCCGCCTGAATGCTGGTCCCTTCGTTTGTCACACCAAGCTAAACCTGATCATCAACCGGGCAAATATCCCCTCAGTTCTGGAGCTGGCTGGATTATCTAGAATTGATGGGAAGAGACCAAATGGTCTTACTTTTTGTCCCTGGATAAGAGGAAGATGTCTCATCTGGGACGCTACAGTTAGTGACACCTTTGTTCCCTCCCACATCACGGATGCTACGGTAAATGTGAGGGTCACTGCTTCCGTCGCCGAACGGAATAAAATTCTAAAGTACTGGGACTTATCGGTAAACTATTTTTTCTAGCCTGTGACGTTCGATACGTTTGGGGGAGCTGGGCTGCTGACAGTGAAATTCTTGTCATCGTTAGCAGCTCGCCTTACCAAGGTGTCAAGTGATGCCTGTGAGGATGGTGAGTTATTTCAGCACCTAAGCCTCACCATGTTAGCTTGCTTCGAAACGTTCCGATGACTCCTGTGGCGTGTGACCGATTGACGCACTTAGTCGGTTTCTTTTCTCACTTTGATTGTATATTTTTGTATATTATATTTATAAGGTTCGATAGATTCTATTTTCATGTGAAACATCATGATTATAATATATTTTCTTTGGTTTTGAATTTATATTTTAATGTGGAATATTTATATAATTAAGTATTATATATATTATTTGTCTGTACATTTTCATTCTATAAGAATTATAAACTATTTGTAATTTTATTTATATAATTGTGAATAAAATAAGGTTTTCAATATAATTTGAAAATAATAGGCAGTGTCTTTCGTTAGAAATATGTTAACGAATTGGTTAAGGAATATATCTATTGCTAATAACGAAATATAATCCCTGTCTTTATAAAATAGTTGAAAATAAATTGGGACGGAAAAATGTGGACAGCGTCTCGTCATATAACAGATGCGAGTTTCGATTTCCGCAGGCGATTCTATCACAAGAGGTTATATCAACGATTTATATTCGACTATTCTATAGTTAAATTTATGCATTGAAGTAGCCTTATTTAGAGACAAAACATACTTTAAATGCCATTCTTGCTACTCTCTTCGTAAAACCTTTCACATTTACATATATGGTGTATATCTTTCCTAAGACATACATGTCCCAGACATTCTTACATAACCCAGCATTGAGGTTCTTTTAACACCAAATCTACCAACGAAATATATTCCCAGTATTAGCTAGCAGTAGTCAGATATATCCATATATCCTCATTCTAAGGCACACTGGTCCATAGAATGCTTACATAATAGAACTGGGAGGTTCCTTTAACACCAAATCTATTCTTAATTTGTCCCCATGCCTTGAAATTATCTACTGTTACCATAGAAACAGTTAACTTTTCACGATTTAATTTAGTCGCTGAAATTTCGTATCGAACGTTGATTTCCGTTCAGTTCATTGATAGCCATGATCTGTTGACTTACTTCAGAGTTATTTTTAGCGCTCATATTTTAACTAGTTTCTCTAAAATGTTATATGATTGGATGATATCAGCTAAACTGCTCTGTTACAGGAATGAATCAATTATCTTCACATAAATTGGTGAGTTAAAATAGGAACACGATAAAGAGAAACAAGTTGTTTGGAGTAATTAAAGATTATTACGAATCAATAAATACGATTTTAATTTAATTTTATAATATACATATATTTTTTCAAGCTAGAAACTATGTAAAAGAAGTTTAATTGAATAAGAATTAAATAAAAAAAAAAACTATGCCGTAGATTGTCGAATATGTTGCTGTAAAATGTAAACTTTATCAGAAAGTCCATCGCACTAGCTGTGGCAGGTGTCTGTAACAAGCAATGTTGTTATAACATTGTGTATAGTTTAATTATTTCAGACAACTACTGCCTTCTTCTGACACTCTTATTATCACCCTAACTAGCTTTATTTTTCGTCCCTCATCTCTCTTACCTGGATTTGTACGCGATAAGAGTAAATGATGAAACGTAGACAAAAAGGTAAACGGTTTGCTTCGTCTCTTAACTTAGTTGTAAATATATATATACATACTCCGTCCGTCCTGATATCTGCGTTCTTTATAAATATGTTTTTAATTTAAAATATATTGTGTTTTCCTGACACACTTACTTTCTTTTTTGTCCCCTCACTTCTCTGGACTATCCGATAAAAGTAGATGGTGAAATCTTAATACTCCGCCTGTCCTGACAGTTCTGCTCTGTATATATATATATATATATATATATATATATATATATATATATATATATACAGAGCAGAAATGTCAAGACAGGCGGAGTATTAAGATTTCACCATCTACTTTTATCGGATACAGTCCAGAGAAGTGAGGGGATATATATTTATATATATGAGTGTGTGTTTTAAAATTATATTTCTTGCTTTTGTCCCGTTCGGGCGCCTTATTTACATACTCGTACGGCGTTATTTGGGCATTTAAAATTATATTACATCATATCTTTCTCTGAGACCCTTATCATCTAACATGTGTGTTTGTCCCTTCTTCTCTTTCCAACCTAGAACTGTACCCCGATAAAAGTATATGATGAAATCTTCATATATACTCCATCTGTCTTGATATGTCAGAGCCATGTATATGTTATTAATTTCATTTATATCATATATCACAGTTATAATGGATTTATTATTATTCAAATTTTATGCCTAAACAAAAGAAAAGAATACATTTGATGTGCTTATGTTATATCTTTAAAAAGTTTTAATATTTGATCAAAATTATAATTATCAAAAAGTGTTTTCATTTTTTTTCTACGTACAAACGAAGCCTTAGAAAAGAGAAAATAGTTTTTATATCTAAAAACCTACATCAAATCTGGAATAAGATACATTATGTAAAATATTAAATAAAGGAATATCGTAAACAACAAATAATTGTTTCTGCTTTCGGCACAAGGCCAGCAAATACCCAGTGCATTACTGGTACTTTATTTTATCGACCCCGTAAGGATGAAAGGCAAAGTTAACCTCGGCGGGATTTGAACTCAGAATGGCAAGGGCCGTAACTCTATACGTCAAAGCATGGCGTCCGACCCTCTACCGATACTGCCAATCCACCGAACAAATAATAACCGATTATTTTCATTACACACACACACCTCTCTCTGTGTGTATATATATATATATATATATATATATATATGTGTGTGTGTGTGTGTGTGTGTGTGTGTGTGTGTGTGTGTGTGTGTGTGTGTATACATACTAATTTAAGGTATCACAACATATATACTATGTATGATGCTTGTGTTTCTAAAACGATACATGGCTCTTTCTCTCTATATACTACATATATCTCTTAATTTGAATTATATATATATATGTGTGTGCATACTCATACACATCTCTGTATTTGTGTGTATGTGTATATGTAAAATAGCATGCAGTGTGTATGTATATATACGCACACATTCACACGTATTTGGATAAGTGTACTCATGAATGATTTGTTATGGAATGTTTTATTAATTATATATATTATATTGATCGTTAATTAAACAAAATAATGTATTCTACCCAGTCGGTTTATATCGATTTCCGATAAAAGTTTTTCATCTCTAGTTTCACTTGTATATTATTGTCTGGTCCGATAACTAAACTGCTAATATGGTCCAGTTTGTTTGAAGTGCTTGTATTTATCTAAAAACATTCCACCATAATTTTCTGTAAGAACTTTTGTTAAGTTATGTTCCAAAATTACTTTTAAATCAGTCTTTTATTAGAAATATGGTAACAAAAGGGTTTCTCTAAAAACCTTTCATCATAATTTTATATAAGAATTTTTGTTAAGTAATATTCCCAGATTAATAATGATGAAGTTGGTTATGTTATTAAATCTTCCTAATATCCTGATTGTTTTCAAAATTATTGGAAAATTATGGCATTAGGAATATGGTGACAAATTTGCAGATAGTAAGGTTGTTTTTAAACCACTAGGTCTAGCGATGACCAGAGAAACATTAATTCAATCACAAGAACAACAGTGCAACGTGAAAGATTCATGCGTATCAAATAGATTTTTGTCTTTGCCTGTTACAATATTTACATACATCTAGACAACATGTTTGTTAATAAGTAGGAATATAATAAACTCATGATTAATCCAGTCTTCGTTTTTGCCCGGTCATTCTCACCAGCGGCTACGATTTCTGAAAATATCGTGGTGGAAATCTTTATGTATTCAATCGTTTATCTAAGAGTGGTATGAACGTCATGAAGACACGTTTCTTTGTGTGCAAATTTGAGCGTTCGTTCTCATGTAAAGGAACTATCATTATATAGTAGGCCCTTCCATCCTTACGAGGTCGATAAAATAAAGTACCAGTAATGTACTGGGTAAATACTGGCCTTGTGCCAATAGTAGAAACAATTATATAGTAGGCCCTTTCCAATCTGAGTTCAAATCCCGCCGAGGTTAACTTTGCCTTTCATCCTTACAGGGTCGATAAAATAAAGTACCAGTAATACACTGGGTAAAATCTGGCCTTGTGCCAAAAGTAGAAACAATTATATAGTTGTTTTTTTTCCACGTGTATATTTAATTTAATTCTTTGTCCAAAACCTGTGTCACAGATCTTCCACATGATTTAACCTAAATGAAAACATCCACACTTTACTACTACTGTCTAGACAAAGCAATTTCCTCCCTTATTAGTTAACAAGTTCTCTTATCAATAAACACCATATTTTATCCGTCGAGGTTAACTTTGGCTTTCATCCTTACGGGGTCGATAAAATAAAGTACCAGTAATGCACTGGTAATTGCTGGCCTTGTGCCCAAAGTAGAAACAATTATATTTCACTGCTATTCTCTTTTATATGTGATAGATACCAAGTGCTTTGGTGTATGTCTTTAACCTCTTTGATACGAAACCGTCTTAGTGTACGATACGAAACTTTATTTTAAATTATTTATATTTATCTAAAAAATTTCCCATCATAATTTTAAGAACTACTTCAAACACCAGTTAAATAATGAGGAAGTGAATTATATTACAAAATCTTTCCAAATTTTTGATATTTTCAAAACTAATTTGAAAAGCATAGGCAATATATTTCCTTAGAAATGTGGTATCATAGCATGGAATCCTATATAACTATATAGATAGATATAACATCCATGCATCCGTTTGGCACGCAATGTTTAAACAACGTGTCTATTGTTCGTTCGATCGACATTGGTCTAATAAGTGATATTAAATGATTTTAAATATTAGATGTTTTTGTCAACTTACTAAAAGTATATACCGAAATGACTGATTAGGAAAAAAGTCAACAAATATTCTGTTCCATTCATTCCACTTAACGTAATTCTTGTGACAGAACCAAAGAAAATGTGTTTATTTTTTAATCTATGGCATATTGATTTTGGTTTGTTATTTAATTTATGAACAAGATAATCATCACATTATTGAAAAGACTACGTAGCAAACTTACTCGCCGCGGACATGACGTATGATAGCTAATCCCAAACCTTAATCCTCCTAGCAGCAGCACATTTGAAGTTTTATAGTTCTTTTGTCAATTTGCCAAATATTCTACTTGCTTTTTTAGTTCTTTTGTCTATCCATTGTTTACACCCAGTACACATTAATCAGATCTTACCTATTTCCTTCTCTAAGTATTGAGCAAAGCCATTTCTCAAACGGCATTAGAACCTTCTGCTCACTATTATTAATTTGGACTTTTAGTTTTATTCTTACCATGTTTACCTTGAGTCATTTTGGCTTTTAGCCCATTCTTCTGAATTTGAAACTTTTATTTTTATTTTTGCAATTCTTTGACAGATTCAACAATAAGATCCAGATCATTAGTATATGAACATTCTAAAGTTCATATCATTTTGTTCATCTGTTGGTCCCAAGTTCATCCAGTTTTGTTCATGCTGCAGTCCCAAAATCTTGCTATTGTTTCCAGTTGGTGCTGTTAATCCCATCTTGTTTGTCATTTGATCCCAAGTTCACCCAGTCTAGATCATGCTATGGTCCCAAGTTCATCAGTAGTCCCAAGTTTACCCAGTCTTGTTCATGATGTGTTTTCAAGTTTATCTAGTTATCTAGTGAAGTTCAATCTGTTCTCCCAAGTTTATCCAGTCAACTTTATGCTGTAGTCCCAAGTTCATGCTGTGGTCCCCTGTTTACCTGGTATTGTTCATGCTGTGTTCCAAAGTACATCTCCAGTCTTGCTTATCCTTGCAACAGAATGGGCGCAACAAAAACCTTTTTTCACAATTCTCTGTCCACTTTCATCTTTAGTTTCTAGGTAGATTCCAGGCCAGTATCCTGCTTCTGGTTGTCAGTGTATGTGATATGATGTCCATCACTGCCAGCTTCAGTTAATGGATATATTCCAGGGTAGTGTCTAGCTTCAAGTTGGCAATGTTTGTGACATGACATACACCACATGTCCATTATTGCCATCTTCAGTTCCTGGATAAATTTCAGGTCGGTATCCTGCTTCAAATTATTGCTGTATGAAGTTCACCACATTTTCCCACTCAGTACTGTGAATCCCACAGGACCAGCTTTGATATTTCCTCTTCTTAATGTACATATTGAAGGCATTCTTTCGGTTACGATGACAAGTGTTCCAATTGATCCGATTAACGGAACAGCCTGCTTGTGAAATTAGCGTGCAAGTGGCTGAACATTCCACAGACACACAAACCCTTAATGTAGTTCTATGGGAGATTCAGCGTGACACTCAGCTGACAAAAATTAGTTGTACCTGTAAACAGTGTCCTGAGAAATTGAGTTAACATTCTCTGATTTTCTCATGTACTCTTGTTGGTGATAAAGCAGGCAATGAATTAAGCTATTGAGTATTATACCAAATCAGATTGGTTCATCTTATATGATCTCTACCAGTATTTATATTTAACAGTATTACTGATTGATTATATGAACATCCTCCTACTTCACCTGATATCTTGTTATGATGATTGGGACTGTTTTCATTTTTAGGTGCCACATCTTTTCAATCTCTATCTCTAGGTCTTCGTATTTATTTAGCTTTTCAAATTATTTTATTGATATGTTTTTATACACTCATATTAATTAACTCTTAACATCCTGTAATGATTTATCAGAAAATATCAAAAAATGGGTTTGTAAATTAAAATGTTTATACTATCTTTACTCAGGGTGGAGAGAGAGGCACTGCACCCCAGTAAATTTACTGAAAGGTGGGTGAATGAAGCGAAAATGGCCCGAGTGATTGGGCCTTCTCTGTTTATAAGCCTGTAGGTTGAGGAAGAGAGCAAAAGGAAGAAAGGAGCACTTGCACAACACGCTCCTTGAGTTGAGGGTTGTTCTATCGACGGGGTATTAAACAACCCATTTGTGGCGCCTCCCCCCTATTGGGGATTTCGATTGTTGAAATTGTTTGTTTTTATATTTTTTACACGACTGTATGTAAAATCGCCGGCATGTCTTTGTATTGTCCCCTTTCTTGTTGCGCCCTTGTGGCTAATAAAGAAATCTATCTTTACTAGTGAACAGAGCATTGTGAAATTTTTTAGTAAACTAAAGGGAATACTTCATTTTTAATGTTATGCTGCCATAGTTCTGTTTTATATTTTTGAAGAATGTTTTGCTAATGTCTTTTCATGTGGTACAGGATGTTACGGGTTAATTTGAAGTTTTATCTTTCCTGTCCTTGCTGGACTGTTTACTTCAATTTCCCAGTTACTATTATTATTTGTAACGCTTTTGTTCTGACATGTTATACCGACACTATACCAAGAGAGCGAGCCATAGACAATAGTTAAAGGTCCTTTGGGTCATTTCTTTTTCAACTTTCCAACACCCTTCTTAGAATTCTTGCTGTTCCCAGCAAGGCTGTTTTCTGCAACAATCCTATCCTGATGGTAGTTCCCAGCTTCTCAAGCCATGCATCCAACCTTCTCCTAACTTCTCCCAGTGTGCCAACAATTATTATTATTAAGTTTAGGGTGGTGGATTGGCAATATCGGTAGAGGGCTGGACGCCATGCTTAGCTGCATAGAGTTACGGCCCTTTATGATCTGAATTCAAATCCCGCTGAGGTTAACTTTGCCTTTCATCCTTACAGGGTCGATTTAATTGACCTTCCCCTCCCCCGTAATTGCTGGCCTTGTGCCTATAGAAGAAACCATTATTATTATTAAACTGTCTACTGCAACTGGCATCAAAATGGGAGTGTTCCCAGTTCGGAAGTAACGCTGATAAGAAAAGATGAGAACAAGAAGGACACTTTAGACAATTTCAGGCCCATAACTCTGCTTTACACAGAGTTTAAGATTTTGGCCAAGGTGTTAGTGAAGAGGCTGGCGTTGGTCATTGAAGGTCTGGTAGGAGATGCACAGACATGTGCAATCCTGACCAGATCCATACACAACAACCTTCACCTCATGCGATACATCATAAAGAGGGTAGAGAGTAAACCTGGCTCTGTTGGAGCTATGCTCAATTTCGATCAATTGAAAGCTTTCGATAGGGTTGACCATCGATACCTGGAGGTTATTCTCAAAGCAGCTGGCTTTGGTCCCGTCTTCAGAGGTTGGATTGCTGCAATGCACAGTGGCATCTGTTCAGTGGTGAAAGTAAATTGCTACCTTTCAAAACCGTTTCAGATCATGCAATTGGTCCGTCAAAGGTGCCCCCTCGCCTCCCTTGTGTACTTATTGACTCTTGAGCCTTTACTGTGGAAACTGGAGCTGTGGAAGGGCTACATTGGCATATGCAGACAACATCACCATGATGGTGTCAAACATCTCGGAGATTAAGATGGTTGGTACCTTCTTAGAGGAATGTGAAAGGTTGACAGGAGCAAAACAGAACCTGGAAATGTCGGTGGGTTTGCACCTGGAGAGGTAAATCCATGCCATTCAATAACATTGTCAGACGCTGGACGGACTGGTAAAGTTGCTAGAGGTCTGGTTCGGACCAGACCTTCAGGTGGATAAGAACTGGGACAAAATAATAGCAGAGTGGCTACTCTCACCCAGAAATGGGCCAAGAGGAAGCTATCCTTGAAAGGTTGGGCTGAGGTGGCAAACTCATATATTACATCTGCCATCTATTACTGCCTGATCGTTGTGCCTTGCTCCTGTTTACACCTCACCAAATTGGAATGCCTGCTTTTCAACTTCTTGTGGAGGGGACAGATTCCATTAGTGAAGAAGTCCATCTGCTGCCAGCACCCTCTATGCAGAGGGCTGGGCATGCCATGGCAGATGATGTGCAAACATGCACTGGAGCTATGGCATTTTCAGATATTCTTAAATTGTGAACAGGTGTGGTTGCCGTTTGTAAGACAGGCCTTTCTGTAGCTCATCTCTTTGATTGAACTGCAGACCTGGGTCAAGAAGAGACTGAGACTGGGCGCCTGGCATCTGGAATGTTCCCTGATGCTCTCTGTCCTCTACCAGGTTGTCAATAAGGTCAGTGGAAATTCCATGCTAGCATCTATAGAGGATTAATGGTGGGAAAGTGCAACAACGCTTTCAGAGAGGCTCTGAATGTCAACAAAATTGAAGTGACCACTCTGTTCAGGAGGGCTTGGGAGCCAGGAACTATAGATAACTTCCAGAAATCCCTCGCCTGGCATTGCTACTAAGGGGCATTGTCAATTTGAGATAAACTCTACAGGCACAGCAGTGCAGTCAGACAAACATGTCCGAGATGCACACACAACAGTTTCAAGTGCTTCCCCCAATACATTTGTTAAAAGGTCAGTGAATATGTTGAAGATAGCCCATGTAAATGGGCTTACTCTGATCATGTGCCTGTAGGCTGACTGATTTAGAGTGGAGAGAAGCAGCCTCATAGGGTGCTCTTCAAGCGTCAGGTGGTTTATGATTGTGGCGTTCCTAAGTCCCCACTGGGTGGTCCTCCCCTTATTAGAGAATTTTCATTGTTGTAATTCTTTTATTTATTATTTGTTTGTTAATTTCTTTCTACTTGATTTCTGTGTAAACCCCCACTGTCCCTGTCTATTGTATTGTCCCCTTTTTGTTGGCCCTTGTGGCAAATAAAAAGAAATGATAATAATAATTATTATTATTAATTGTAGTAGTAGTAGTAGTAGCAGCAGCAACAGCAGCCTATGCTTTGCACAGTAAATATGATAATGACTTGATATTCTACTATCTGTTGAGTCTCAACTGAACAGTCTTTTACAGGAGAGTAATTTATGATTCAAGGTCTATTTGCTGAAGATACTCTCTTAGTTTTAGTGGTGTCAAGCCCAAAGCTTCAATGACAACTGGAATTATCTTGAGGTTGTTAGATAGTATTGACCACATTTGTGCAAGTCAGTATATATACTGTATATATATATATATATATTTTTCAAAATTTATTTCAAGTCTGTGTTGTGATCTGGGATGGTAACATCAATAATCTGGCATTTCTGCCTATTTCTGTATATAGCTACAATATCAGGTCTGTTGCGTTTTGTGTTCCTGACTGGTCTATTTGGATAGTGAAGTCCCAGTGTTTCAATCTCCTTTTTTAGATCACTGCAGGAAAGCCAAGAACTTTCAGTCATTAATTTGGACATTGTGCAAATTAGCCATGCAATGTCTTTCCAACTTTTATTTTCACAAAATAGACTCATCTTTTAAATTTTTCTTTACTCTCCATCTTTCCTTTTTTTTTTGAAGCACACTCTATAGTTCTTTTAATACTATTTATCAGGTAGTAATTAATGGCATGTCTTTCATATTCAATATGCATTTTATGTACAGCCAATTTACACTTACTTTTGAATGTAATACATTATGCATGGTTATCATTTTCTTATTCTGCAGTCTATCTCATCAACTTCAGCTTAGTCCATTTGAGGATCTCAGAACTGTACCGTATCACAAATACAGCCCTGACGTTTACAGCAAAAATAAAATTTCTTGCTTACAGTTAGGAGTTAAGAAGTTTTAGCTTATATAGATATGTTTTTTGTTACTTTGTCTTTCATTAGTCCATGTAATGTCTCATCAACCACTAGGTTTCATAGATATTTTATGATGCCAGTTACATGGGACTTTCTCCTTTTTTCATGTTGACAACTGCATATTTTCCAATGCCAAATTCCATGCCTATGTTCTGGCTGCACTACTGGATTGTCTGTATTAGCAACTCTATTTGTGTTTCAGACTTCACAACCAGTTTCAAATTGTCAAACAACAGGTGGTTTAAAGATGGGTTGGAAGCATCTTTCCCCATATATCTTTATTTATATTAACTTTACCTTGGAATCTATTATATGAGTACAAATTACTTCTTCAATTTTTCAGGCTAGATTCAACCAATTTGTTTAGATTTTCTGTCACATTAATCATCTTCATAGAGTAAAAATCCACAAATGGGGCACTATACCGTAAGCTTTTTTAAAGTCTAGCCAGGTCATATTCAGGTTTGTCCTTCAGGATCTACAGTTTTTAATCACTATGTTCCCATTGATTTTTTTCCCTGCAGCCTTTTTGTTCTATAAGGAGGAGGCTGTTGGGTAAAAAGTGATGGTATTTTTCTCAGACAGTATTCCAGTCAAGTTTCCAAACTACGTTCAAGCAGGCAACAGGTCTGTAATTTCCAGCTACAGGATCTTTTGTAGGGTGATCTGCCCTTCAACCATCCAGCATGGCACCTCACTGTGCAATGCATTCATTAAGATGGATACCAAAGATTTTATGTAGTGAATTAAAATAACTTAATTCAGTAGCTATGGATGCCATAGAATCCTGGAGTCTTCCATTTTGACAATCTTTTAGTCTGCAGATTAATGTTGTCACTATTGATTGTAACCGGGTCTTATTTAAGTCTTTTTTTCAAGCTATCTTTAGATATCACCAATTCACTCGGTCTTTATACTCAGGTTCACAGATGTTCCCCACAGGTTGCTCTAGAAGGTCGTAGCTTCATGTGGATCAAGTGTTAAATCTTTAAGACCATCATCTGTTAAGCTTCTTTTGACTGCATTCAAATAATCTCTGTTAGAACACAAACATTCTTTGTGTATCTCTGGAGTTTAATCTCTTTGTACATATTTGCTGTTTTACCTGTTGCATAAGCATATATAGGCTTACTTCTCTAAGCTGGTAAGTTTCTGGCCATCCTTTCTTTATCCTATTCCTTCTCTTTTCTCCACACACTTCTATGCCAACAATCAATTCTGCTGAAGTTTTTACATAGTGTTTTAATGTCACTTTCTATCCTTTATTTCCACCAGTGTTACATAACTTTATTATATTATCATCATGATTTCTGTGTCCTCATTTTAAAATGTCTTATCTTGCAGATGTTCAACTCAATTGATCATACGAAGAAAAATCAATTTTTAGAACAAACCAAGGCTGCCCGTGAAGAACGAGCATTTGAACGAAGGAGAGATAATGCTGCCATTAAAATTCAAGTAAATATATATACATATATCATCATCACCACCATGCCACCATCATTTTGATGTATTTTAAAATTGTTATTATATTTTTAGATATATAACTAAAATTTGTTCTTTTATTTATTGAGCTTTGCTGTCACCTCTAACAATGCTAACTCATGTACTGTTAGTAATGCTCTCTACTTATCAATTTTCCTCTCACAAGCACCATACAGATATCACATTCTACTCCATTAATTTTCTATCTACAGGCATTGCATGTATCCGGTTTAGAATAGGTACACCATATTCCTGCATGTTGTCTTCTTGTGACATCACTATATCAGTGTTTGATGTGAACCATGACATTCCACGCTGTTCGATCTCGGGCGAGATCCCATACTTCTGCAGCTTTCATGTTGAAATTTTCAAAAAAGGACCTTCTTTGACGACCTCTGGCACACTTCCCAGGAATTTTTCCGCTAATGGAAAGGTCTTCCAGTATGTCTTTCCTGATGGCATGTCTTAGGAAGATTAGTTGTCTCTTTTTAATAGTAACCAGTATCTCATGTTCCATCTGCACTCTCTTCAAAACCTCTTCATTATTTATTCGGTCGACGTACGAGATCCTGAGTATTCTGCATGTTCTAAGGAGTGACTAAAAGAGTTGGTGTCAAGAAGAATGTTCAGCTGTAAAACATTGCCTCAAAATATCCCAGCCAACCCATGCTATCATACAAAGGTCAATATAAAAACGATGATGATGAGGTATCCACCGTAGAGATGATACCACACTCACTCCACAATCTTCCACTCACAGACACCATATAGGTGATACCACACTCCACTTCACAATCTTCCACTCACAGATGCCATATATGTGATACCACATTCCACTCCACAATCTTCCACTCACAGACACCATATAGGTGATACCACACTCCACTCCACAATCTTATACTCACAGACACCATATAGGTGATACCACACTCCACTCCACAATCTTATACTCACAGACAACATATAGGTGATACCACACTCCACTTAACAATCTTCAACTCATAGACACCATATAGGTGAAATCATACTCCACTCTCCACAATCTTATGTTCACAGACACAATACCACACTCCACTCTTCATAATCTTTCACTCACAGGCACAAAATACTAAGGAGGGCTAATTGACAGCATAAGATGAGAGACCCATTGTATATTTAAGTTAAATCAAATTGAATTAAATTGACTTGTGTTTAAATTGAAATTATTCTCCATTTACAGTCTTTGGTTAGAGGTCATGTCTGTCGGATCAAACTACAAACACAAGTCCGGTAAGTTGAACTGTTTTTCATTATTGAATTACAATAATAAAATAACAACAACAGGCAGAGATTAGCCTTGTGGACCACATAACAGTCTTCTTCATTGCACCCTGTTATCTGCATCCGCCCCTCACCAACCCCGTGGCTTTAATTTCCTCCTCCGTCATCTTTGGTCATGTCTTTTTAGTCTTCCTCTTCCTACATTCATTTCTGTCACTCCTCTCACCCAGTCACTTTCATCCTTCCTCAACACAATACCCAGTGAACTTATTCCATTTCTCTTCACAACATTCATCACTGTTGCTATTCCTCTAACCCAATCACTTTCAACCTTCTTCAACACAACCCAACCATCTTAATCCATTTCTCTCCACAACATTCTGCACTGATTCTATTCCTATCATCCTCTACAATTCATCAAAAAGACCCCATTACTGAATTATACAATAAGACACAATAGCTGTGGTGCTGAACTATTAATCACAGGATAAACTATATGTATATATAACTGGAAAGTGAATAGTAAATGATGATGATGATGATATGTATAGTTATCACCATAATAATAGTTGATATCTTTAAATAATAGTTGAGAAAATCGAGTAAAGTACACCCAGAGATTGAAAAAGTGAATAGAGGCACACACACGCACGCACGCACACACGCACACGCACCTTTATATAGTTCCAGTTAAACAAGACAAATACAAGGATACAATTACACAAAGTCTTATTAGTTTCGTGCTTGTTGAAAAAGGAAAATTTCAAGCTTCATTTTCCATCTACCAAATTCTACTCTCAAGGCATTGCTCAACCTGTGGCTATAGTAGGAAACACCTAAAGTTCCATGTAGTGGCACTGAACCTAATTACAAAGTGAACTCCTTAACCACACAGACTTGCTTGCACCTATATATACACAATTTCCAACCATTTGGTATTCCATATACCATATATTTTAGCTGATGAATTGGTAGTCACTAAAATGTCAGATACAATGCTTTGTGCTATTCATTTTTGCTCTCTGTGTCCTGAGTTCAAATCCCTTCAAGGTCAATAAAAAAAAGCACCAGTCCAGCACAGGGCTCAATTCTTCCTCTATATCTCTTTCTCAATTCCTCTCTCTCTCTCTCTCTTTGGAAGAAATCAGCTGTGTTCAGACACAGAGAAGAATGGGCTCTGCCAGGTTTAAAATGTCCAAGGATGCCATATGTCAATATGGCACCCCTACATCTCTATCAGGAGTTACAAGTCCATACATACATACATACATTCATACATACAGTATTAATTGTAGTTAACATTACCACTCCATTATTTGTTATATTTTGTTGTTGTTGCAGGCAGGAGTTGGATTTACTTCTTCAGATACCCCAGACTATGGAGATGGAATATAATCCAAAACAACGACCAGGTAGGTGACACAATGGATGGGTTTTAGAATTAAAATATCAGTATAGTAAAATAGTATTGAATTAATAGTGCACTCTGTACACTCTGTAAAGTGGCTGGAAACCACATGGAGACATTTCAAAATTTGAGGGGACTTTTCAGTCAAGCTGAGCATATAACAATCCCTCTAGTGCTGGTTCCACAATAAAATGTACCTAATACATTCTGCAAAGTGATAGCATTAGTTCCATGATAAAATGCACCCAGTCCACTCTGTAAAGTGGTAATGCTGGTACCACGATAAAAGGCACCCAGTCCACTCTGTAAAGTGGTAGTGCTGGTGCCATGATAAAATGCATTCAGTCCACTCTGTAAAGACGTATTCTGGTACCATGACAAAATGCATCCAGTACACTTTGTAAACAGGTAGTGCTGGTACTGTGATAAAATGCATCCAGAATACTCTGTAAGTAATACAATAAACACTCAATTAAAATTATATCACATTATCTTTGACTATCTTCAGTTGTTTTATTAAAAAGTATTTTTTATGCTTTGACTTATTTATTTCTGTTTCTATTTTATTTCAGTGTTGGAACTATTCTCTGCCTTAAAAAAGTTTCTCTTCATTTTTAACATCAAAGAAGACAAAAGGGTTTGTATTCTAATAATTAATTTCCTTCTTTGGTCGTAATTTTATATCCCTTTGTGTTGTAAGAAGTGACTAAATGGGTTGGTGCCGACATGGAAAAGTTGACATAAAAAGGATTGTGATGATGATATGAAGGTTGATAGACAACTTCAGAATTTATTGTTGTTTAGCCCCAAGTCAGCCTTGGTTCAGCAGGCCTATGAACAAAGACATCATTATGTTGCATGGCAGTGCGATATGAGTGGTGAATATAGAAGATATGTGAAGGCTGGAGAGTAACAAATTGGGATGCTCCATTGGATGTGTAATGTTAATGTACATGACTGCATGAACAACAAAGTATGGATGGGCTGAACGAAAAACTGAGCATAAGAGAAATCAAATATGTGCAGCAGATTGCACTAGTCCAGACATATAATGTGTATGGATGATGATCACTGGGTAAAGAGGTGTCACGAATTACAAGTGGAAGAGGAAGACCAAGAAAGACCTGGACAGAAATGGCAAAAGCTATCAAGAAACTACACTACCCAAAAGAGAGAGACAAATGGAGGGATGCTGTACTGGAACGGACTTACCTATACATACATATATACACATATATTAACCATGGCAGAGGAAGATCAAGAAAGAAGTGGGCAGTGGTTGTAAATGCTGACCTCAAGAAACTACATTCCACAAAGGTGATGACAAAGGAAAGAAACAAGTGGACAGATGTACTGGAGATGGAAAAACCCCCCATAAAAATGATGATGCTGGTAATAAGCTGTTTACATTGATTTGACCAGGAAGGTTGGTCAGCAGCTTCAATTTTTAATATTGCTGTTTAGCTCTAGGTCAACCCTGATCCAGCAGATCTTTGAACAAAAAAGGGTATTTTTATCTGAAAGGACCATTTTGGGGTGTTTTTTCTTTGATGTTTACATCAATGAAAGATATTTTCTCTGTCTATCAAATTCAGCTCATAAGACATTGTTCAATCTGAAGCTATAGTTGAACACACTTGCACAGGGAGCCACACAGCGGGATCAAGCCCTGGTCCATGTGATTCCAAAGCAAACTTCTTAACCACATAGTCATGCTTGTATGTTTAATTTAGTGGATTTTATTAAGTGAAACACAAATCGTATCTTGTTTTTGATATTCCCAAATATCTTTTATGATGATGATGATGATGATGATGTATTGTTCCTTGTTCTTTTACAGAGGTATGAGTATGTCTGCCGTTACCTCCTTCTCAGTGTACAGTCAGACAGTATAAAAGTAAGTCTTGTTTCATGTTTGTGAAATTTACTCATAGATACGGACATGTCATAAAGTTAAATATTGATTTCAAGGCCAGCAAATTTGGGGGAAGGCCAAAGTTGATTCAACCAACCCCAGTACTTAATGCATACTTTATTTTATCAACCCCAGAAGGATGAAAAGCAAAATTGACTTCTGCAGGATTTGAACCCAGAAGGTAAAGAGGCAGAACAAATACTGCAATGGCATTTTATCCGACGCTCTACCAATTCTGCCAATCCACAAAAAGTAGATCAGAAAACAGTATAAATTGGCAGAATCAGTAGAACATCGGATAGAATATGTTGTAGTATTTGTCCCAGCTCTCTGCTCTCTGAGTTCAAATCCTGCCAAGATAAATAATAAAAGTACTGTATCTCTTTCTCTTTTACTCTCTCGCTCCTTCTGTGGAAGAAATCGGTTATGTTCAGACATGGAGAGGAGATAGATTCCACTCGGTTTAATATGCTCAAGTCATGGTGTATGCCATGGCGATGCCCCTCCTACGACTCCATCAGGATTTACATAATATTACATGCAGCTGTAAATTAGCTATTAATAACAAACATCATTAAGTTGTGAATCTCCCCTCCCATTCATTTCCCTTTCAAATCCCACCACTTGGTATACGCCCATGACATACTTTCTTACCTCTCCTATCTGCCACAATACTCATCTCCATTGTTACCTCCCTCTACCTGTACCTCCTTCTATAGGGTAGAGAGGACTCTGCAGTTGAGTCAATGGCTGACAACCTCTCTGGTGCTGGTGCCATAAAAAAATGCACCTAATATATCTTGTAAGGCAGTTTGTGATGGGAGGGGCATCCAGCTGAAGAAACCATGCTTAAAAAGGGTCAAGAGGATTCTTCAGTTGAGTGTAGAGCTCAACAACCTCTCTAGTATCGGTGATCTACTTGATAAATGCACCAAGTACCCTCTGTAAAGTGATAGGCGAAAAGAAAGGCATCCAGCCGTATAAAATTTGCCAGACTAAGAGTTGACAAAATTCTTCAGTTGGTCCATCTGAGAGGTCAGTGGAGATGATCCATTCAACCTTTGCTAGCAGGGAGACCAGACGTTAACTGATAATGATGTTAAAGTGTAAAACAAAATTGTCTTGCAGTATTTGTTCCAGTTCAAATCTCATTGAGGTAAATTTTGTCTTTCATCCTTTTGGAGTTGATTAAATAAAACACCAGTCAACGGCGGTGGATTGCCTTGTATTTGTTCCAGCTCTTTACATTCTGAGTTCAAGAGCAGTTGATTTTAATTTGTCATCCAGATTATACTATCACGTGGCCCTGAAATGCCTTTAGTGACATCTACTTTGTTGCAAGCATTCAGACCAGGTCTGCTTCCCTCATACCATTCTCAGAGATCTTGAAAAGAGTCATGGTTACTGCCCTTCCCTTCTTGACTAAATAGTAGAAAAAAAGATGTTACCGGAGGGATCCAATTTTTTCTATTTGTTTACAGATAAAGTATGCAGTGTTTTTAAATATGTGTGATTAAGATCAAATTGTGGTTAAGTGTTTGGAATTTTTTCTGAGAATATCTGCACTTTGTAACTCTGTAAGGTTATTTCTCAGGTTTTAAAGGTTATTTCTCAGACCTATATGAAATAAATTTCGTATAGGTCTGAGAAATAACCTTTAAAACATTGCAAAACCATTAAAACATTGCAAGACCATTAAAACATTGCAAGACCATTAAAATATTGTAAGCCTATTAAAACAATGTAAGAGAATTAAAGCCTTGTCAACCTTAAAAATGTAGGAGAATTAAAACATTGCCAGGCCATTCAAAACACTGTAAGGCCATTAAAGAGTTGTCAAGTCATTAAAATATTGAGGCCATTAAACTGTTCTTTGTTTTATTTTGTTGTTTTTTATTTTATTTTCAGACATCATATGTTGCCATGTCAATGCAAAAACAACATGTACTGGTATGGATCCAACAGCTAAAGAATGTGTTATGGAATTGTTGTATCTGTCTCAAGTATCTCAAGGTAAAATATTATTTCCTAAAAAACCTTTAGCATTTAAACTGGCCATAACCGGCCATAATTGTCTCACCTCTTTCTGTTCAAATTGGCCGTAATCAACCACTCATACTGATGTTAAGGGATTTTTCTCAAAATAAATAATATCAAAATATCACAGACTCAATATTATGTGAGATAAAGCCTTTACCTTAAAAATACAGTAGTAAATATAGAGTAATGTAAATGCTAAAGGGTTAAAAACATTTTAAGCCTGTTTTTGTATGGGTTGTCTGAACCTCATATTTGTTCATATTGCCTTTTTAAATATTTTTTTTTGCTGGTGTCATGTAAAATGCATCCAATACACCATGAAAGTAGTCGGCATTAGGGAGGATATCCAGCCATAGAAACCTTGCCAAATATGGAACATAATGAGCAAACTAGGTTGCTCTGATTTATTTGGTCTTGGACCAGGACAACTTATGCAACCCATGCTAGAATAGAAAGCAAACTTAAATGATAGTGATTTTTTGTTTTCATTTCAGCCTGAAAATCACCATGACAACCAAGCAATTGTGGTTCATTTACGAATGCTAATTACTTTCACAAGTATTGGCTCCTGGGGTATAGTGAAAGGAAAGACTGGTAACTATTTATTTCATCTTTTTTGTGGGGAAGGTTTGGGCCCTTTCTGACATCCTTACCTTTCATACCTGATGATATTTTAAAATTTTATAAGAGAAAACCATAGTTTATAGATATCATTAAAATAACATTAAAATAGGTGGCAAATTAACAGAGTTGTTAGAGTGTCATATGAAATGCCTTGGTATTTGTTCAGGCTTACTGCACTCTGAAATCAAATCCCACCAAGGTCAACTTTCCCTTTCATCCTTTTTCACCCTCGTCTGCCAGGTGTTGTGACTGGTAGATGGTATTAACAATAGAAATACTAATAGAAGCATTGTTTCCTTGGTTCCTTGACAATTGGCTCCTTTCCTTTTTTTAAAAATTCATTATTAAACTACAATTTTTCAGCCTGTGACCTTCAAGATGCCTTTCAAAAAATGTCAACCATTTACAGAGTATACTGGGTAGATTTTATCATGGCACCAGCATTATGGAATTTGTTATTTCTTGGACACAACTGAAGAGTTCTCACAACTCTATTTGGCATGATTTCTGTAGCTGATGTCTTTGCTAATGCCAACCATTTACAGAGTTTACTGGGTGAATTTTATTGTAGCATCAATATTAGAGAGGGTGTCATTTTTTTGACACATCTGAAGAATTTTCTCAACCCTAGTTGGCATGGTTTCTACAGATGATGCCTTTCCTAATGCCAGCCACTCTACAGAATAAGGGGTAAAATAGATGTAATGGCCCCACATATTGCACTGAACACAAGCAAGATTGACTGGTTAAGTAGTTTGTTTTGCAATCATGAGGTCATATTGGATTCAAGCTTACAGTGTGGCATCTTAAGTAAGTTATTTACCATAACTTCAAGTCAACTTAAGCCATGTAAAATTGGGTAGACAGAAACTAGATGAAAGACAAAAACCTATTAATTGGATTGCATACATAATTCCTTACAAGCCAAGACATTCATAGCATTATCACAGGTGATAACATATCTAAGGCACTGAAATAGCTAAGCATCCTCACAGACATTACCTGATCATCATCATCATCATCATCATCTTCGTTTAATGTCCATCTTCCACGCTAGCATAGGTTAGACAGGAGTTGTCCCACTTGAGGCAAGGTTGGTCGGGTGACTGTCTCGCTCATATAGGACTATCTGGCAGGTTTTCTATGGCTGGATGCCCTTCCTAACACCAACTACATTTCCAGTGTGGAACTGGGAACTTTTTACCATGTTACCTACACGGCCACATTACAGCGTGGACTGTGTGTTTTTTCTCGTGACACCTACACGATCTTGATCTCATTATCTCATTTATTTGGACAGGATGTTGTGGTACCAATTTTACAGAGAGAGGTTGGTGGGAGTGGGAGGATAGGGTAGGGGTAGTGGATTGGGGTGTATATTTGGTTAAGTGGTGCCTACTGACTGTAGGTTTTGCTTTGTACATAGGCAAGGCGAGTCTTCTGTATTACTGTGTAGCGCCAAAGATCTCGGTCCAGTGAAATTGTCTTAGAGAGGTGCAAGTGTGTAAGGTCGGAATTTATCAGATCGTCCCAGGTTTTTCTGGGTCTACCTACTCCGTAACTACCATCAATTTTGATCGCCCTGCACTTTTTTATACAGCTGTTGTCTTTCATGCGCATCACGTGGTCATAGCAACGTAGTCTTCTCTCAAGTAAACAACATCTGATCCCTCTTATTCCTAATTTCTCACTTAGTTCCTTTATGCTTTGCCGTTCACGTATATTACTATTACACATCCAACGGAGCATGCATGCTTCATACCTTTCCAGTCTGCGCAGGTCCTCTCCATGCAATGCCCATGTCTCACTGCCATGTAGCATTGTTATTCGTATACAGGCATCATACAATCTGCCTTTCATTTTTAGTGAGAAACCTTTTGTGGTCAACAGCGGTATAAGCTCTCTGAACTTTTTCCATCCCATTCTGACTCTGGCTACTGTACTTTCAGAACACCCTCCACCACTGCTGATTTCGTCACCCAGGTAACGGAAAGTGTCCACTATTTCTATAGAACCATCTGGGCAATAGAAGGAGCTAGTATCCTGTGGACACTTGCTACTTATTGCACCTGAGCATCAGCCACATATAAAGTCTACGTTCTAAGATAGTTTGCCTGTTATCCCACTACATGATATTTAAGTAAAATGAGCTGTCAATAGCCCAGCTCCCCTGAACATCGTGAATGTCACATGCTAAAAAATGTAATTCACTGATCAATGTAGTACTAAACAGTAGATTAGAAATTGAAGTCTTTACTCTAATAATTTGCGACGATCTTTCCTGTAGCAAAAGATACTAAAAGCATTTGAATCAATAAACCCATTTTTAACTCTTAACTTCCTGTACTACATAAGTCTACATGTGTGGGACAGTCTTGAAAAGTACAAAATAGTATTATGATTGCATCACATTAAAAATTGAAGTTTTTACTCTAATACTTCAAATTGTTACAATCTGTCGACTAGTAAAAACACTATAAACATTTGAATTAACAAACTACATGAAACCACATTAGCAAGACATTCTTGAAAAGTACAAAATAGTACTATGACTGCATCAAATTAAAAAATCAAGTCTTTACAATCTAACAAACCTACTTTTTAGATATTTTCTGTTAAATCATTGCAGGATGTTAAGAGTTAATTTGTATTTTATGTTGTAGTTATCAGTATTTTATTTTACTTTCAGGTGAGGCACTTAAACCTGGACTTAATCAGCTATGTAACAACATCATGGGGTTTCTGAACACTAAAGGGCTCTATGGTGTTATACAGGTCAGTTGCAAAACATTTTCATTGTGTAAAATAAGGGAAGATAGATGATTGAACAATCATCATCATCATCACCACCATAATCATCACCATTATCACCATTTAACGCCTATTTTCCATGCTTGCATGGCTTAGACAGACTGCCATGTACTAGGACTAGACAATTCAGAGGAACATACCTGAATTGCACACAGCTTTTGGCTTGGCTTCCTTGGTTTCTGCAGCTGGATGTACTGGGAGCATTTTATCATGACTCTGGCATTACCACTGTACAATGTGGACTGGGTGCTTTTTGTTGTGGCACCTTACAGTGGGGGACTGTTTTTTTATTTGATTTTTTAGTGACCCCGTGATTAGAGTGTTGGATTTACAATCATAAGGTTATGGGTTTGATTCTTTGACCAGGCATAATGTTATGTTCTTGAGCAAGACACTTTATTTCATGTTGCTTAACATGATAAGACTAGGACTTCTATTATTGAAACAATTAAGAAACCTCATATAAGATACCTCCTCATAGAAGGCCAGCTGAATCTACATAGATGTGAGCTGTGAATTTAATTTAATTATTTTCATTGTTGAATTCATGATCATCAAGTAATGGGTTCAGTTCTTGGACCACATTGCTCCAGTTTATTGTGATGTTACTGGAGCCAAGCTGTATTGACATTTGCCTTTCCCTTGAACATTAGCTGTATGGAAAAGGGAGACAGGTATACATGGGCGACTGCTGGTCTTCCACAATTCATCATGTCCAGGTACAAACTCTTAGTCATCCATAAAGGAGGCCTTTTTATTTAATGCTGGAATAATTATAATTTTTATATAGATCTAATAGCAGGTAAGCATTTTAAGGCCATGTTGCTTGTTAAAGCAGGGGTCAGCCTTGTAAACCCCATGATAAGCTTCTCCATTTTGCCCTATCGTGTAAAAGTCCTCACAGGCACTTAGTCATCATATATGGACTGAACATTTACTTTGAATTAGCTAGGTTCCTCAACTTTAGTTTTGATAAAAGTGGGTGGAGACCCCAAAGAGGTACTTTCTGCCATACCCTTCCCATATGTTATGCTCATCATGAGGTCCTTTTTGAAGCAATGTTTTATAGCCAGATGCCCTTTTTGGCAATAACTCTTTTAGTTGCCTCTTACAACATGCAGAGATACTGTGCACTTATTTCATTAGTGCAAACTTATAATGTATTATATTCTGCTATTAATGTGAAATTTAGAAGTTTGTATGCTATGGAGATAGAAACTTCTTGAAATGATCTTTTCCAGTGCTGACCACCACTAGTTTCCTCCAACTCTGGTAGTTATAAATTACTTGTATATTAATGGTGTTTTGTTTCAATGCTAGGCTACTCTACAGAATATACATATAGAGAGAGATTTGTAACCAATACTGTATATATAAACAGATGTAAACACCCTGCCTGCATATACTCTACTACGGAATATATCTATATAGATTTATAGACAACACTGTATGTATAAAAATGTATAAACACCTTGTCTGTGTGTGTGTGTATATATATATATATATATATATATATATATATTCCGCGCCATCCAGGCCGAAACAAATGAGATCGTGTAGGTGTCACGACAAAAAAAAACACACAGTCCGCGCTGTAATGTGGCCGTGTAGGCAACACGGTAAAAACCTCCCAGACCCACACTGTAAATGTGGTTGGTGTTAGGAAGGGCATCCAACTGTAGAAAACCTGCCAGACAGTCCTATGCGAGCAAGACAATCACTCTTGCCTCAAGTGGGACTAGCCCCCCGTCCAAACCCATGCAAGTGTGGAACACGGACGTTAAACGTTGATGATGATATATATATATATATGGAGACACATGGCTTAGTGGTTAGAACATTGGCCTTGCAATCGAAAGGTTGTGAGTTCAATTCTCAGACCGGGTGATGTGTTGTTTCCTTGAGCAAGACACTTTATTTCACATTGCTCCAGTTTACTCAGCTGTAGAAATGAGATGATAGGGACTGGGGTCCCTATCATTCCACTGCAAAGTGGTCGCGTAGGTGCCACGGCAAAAAAGCACCCAGCACTCACTGTAAATGAGGTTGGTGTTAGGAAGGGCATCCAGCTGTAGAAATCAAGCCAGAATCAGTTCCCGTCCCACCCTTGCAAGCAGGGAAAAGTGGACGTAAAATGAAATGATATATATATATATTATCCTCATCATCATTTTAATGTCTGCTTTTTCCCTGCTAGCAAGGGTATATATATATATATATATTGTATCAGTGGTATATAATGTACTACAGAATATATTTATATATTTTTAAGCAACACTCTATATAATAGAGAGATATAGTGGCTGTATATTAAAAATTAAACAATCTCTAATATTTTCAACTAAATTTCCCTCTCAGTTGAATCCTTGTCTCTCTCTATTTTCCAGGTTCTTCTTACCCGAGGTCTTGCTAGGTCCAAACCAGTCTTCAGTAATACATCACTGACAGCTATTATCACTATAGCACTACGGTAAGACTTAGTTTATTTCATTATTCTGTTATTCTGACGGTGGATTGGCAGTATCGGTAGAGGGTCGGATGCCATGCTTTGAAGCATAGATTTACCTCCCTGTATGATCTGAGTTCAAATCCCGCCGAGGTTAACTTTGCCTTTCATCCTTCCGGGGTCGATAGAATAAAGTACCAGTAATGCATTGGGTAATTGCTGGCCTTGTGCCAAAAGTAGAAACAATTATTCTGTTATTCTGACATTACTGTCTAAGTCTGTCTGTCTTAAACCAGAAGGCTCATTAGGCCGGTGTGATCCCAGTTTCATGGTGGGAAGTGACTGAGAGTACAAAAATCCTCCCTGGACATGACGCCAGTCTATCACAGGGTCAAACCCCCAGCTATTGCTGGTACTCATTTTCAGCTGGGTATATTGGAGCAATGCAAAATGAAATGTTTTTCTTAAGAACATAACACACAACCCAGTCCAGGAATCGAACCCATGACATTATGTTCAACACCCTTACCACTAGGCCACTTGTCTGACAGCTGTTATAATTATAGTATTGCAGAAAGACCTAGTTTATTCCATTATTCTGTTATTCTGACATCACTGACAGCTGTTATTATAGCACTGCAGTAAGACCTAGTTTATTCCATTATTCTGTTATTCTGACATTACTATCAATATAGCACTGCAGTAAGATCTAGTTTATTCCATTATTATGTTATTCTGACATCACTGACAGCTGTTATTATAGCACTGCAGTAAGACCTAGTTTATTCCATTATTCTGTTATTCTGATATTACTGACAGCTGTTATCATTATAGCACTGCAGTAAGACATAGTTTATTCCATTATTCTGACATTACTGACAGCTGTTATCATTATAGCACTGCAGTAAGATCTAGTTTATTCCATTATTCTGTTGAGATATCTGTGACAGGATCACAGCTTAAAACGTTCATAGCAAGATTTATATGTTTATTATACATAAACATAGTATATGCCTGCATATACACTGTTATTATGAATCTTGCTATGGTAATGCTACTGTTAATTAATCCCAGCTGGTCAAGCTTGTACTGTATGCAAATGAGCACATCCAGCAGATGTTTTATATACAAAAGGAATATAAACTATAACTCATTCTTATCTCTGTACTGCCTGAGTAAATGTCACCTGTGATGGATTAAAATCTGGAAATACCTCTGACATGTTCTCGTGGCTACTGAGATAGCTGTGACATTATTATAGCTTAACCCTTTAAGCATTTAAACCGGCCGTATCCTGCCAGAATTCTCTTACCTCCTTCTGTTCAAACCGGCCATAACTGGCTGCTCATATTTATGTTAAAGTGTTGTTCTCAAAATAAATATCAAAATCCCCTAAATTCGATATTATATGAGGTAAATAGGGGCCTATACTGTGAAAATATAATTGTTTCTACTTTTTGGCACAAGGCCAGCAATTACCCAGTGCATTGCTGGTACTTTATTTTATCGACCCTGTACTGTGAAAATATAATAGTATATATAGAGTAATGTGAATGCTAAAGGGTTAAAACATTTATTGCAAGACTTATCTATGTTTATTATACATGAACATTTTATATATGTCTTCATATATATCTCTATTAGATAATATATAGATATTACATAGATATACAGATCTATAACTGTAAGATATAGAAATTACAGATATTTTCATTTGCATACATTTCACCACAAACATTTTTCTTACTTTAAAACTTTGTGATTTCAGACCGCTGTTAGCATCCAATTTCTCTGAGAATCTTATGACAATGTTTCTCTTACATATTCTCTCTGTTCCTGCAGTTATCTATCACATCAATGCACACTCTCAAGAGGTAAGAACAGTTGTTTTATATATTTGGGAGATTATAAAGTAGAGAGGACTCTTTATTCTTACTGAATACATGGCACCCTCTTTAGTGCTGGTGTCATTGTAAAATGCTCCTAGTACACTCTGTAGTAGTGCTGGTAAAATGCACCCACTATACTCTGTAATGTGGTTGGCAATTAACTAAAGACAACACAGGCTAGAGAGGACTCTTCAGTTAAATCAAGTACTTGACAACTTCTCTAGTGTTGGTGCTATGATAAAATACTCTCAGTACATTCTGTAAAGTGGTAGTGTCGGTGTCACGATAAAATGCACTTGGTACATCCTGTGAAGTGAGTTTATATATACCCATGTAAGTGTGGAAAGACAGATGTAAAAATTATGATGATGATGATGATATATATACATATATACAATATAGGCACCTTTGATCATAGCCTTTTAAAAAACAGCCAACTGAACTTCCTATACCAAAAACGTTCTTATCAACAGTTTTCCAAGAGATGGCAAAATGAACAAACCTGCTTTTTCTCAAATTTTTTTGTTTGTTTCTGTCCTGACTCACTCTCCTCTATCTTTATATTTTTTCTTTAATTTCTCATTCTATATTCTGACGAAAGACTACCGTCTGAAACGTTAAAACTATTCCTACTGTATTAAGCATGAAACTAATATATATTTTACTTACAAAACATTCCCATGCTTTACTGAGTGCATTTTGTCATGGCACCAACTCTAGGAAGATTGTCGTGTCTTTGATACAGCTCAAAAGTGAAGTGATCTCAACCCTTTGGTAATTTTTCTACAGCTGGATGCCCTTCCTATCACCATCCTCTTTATAGAGTATACAGAGTGCATTTATTATGTAAATCACCAACACTAGGGAGGTTATCAGATGTTAAATGATGAAGATGAGGACACTTGCTTGAATAAATAATCAGTTTCTATCCAAATTATTTAAATTCTTTACTTAATTCTAAGAAGAAAAAACATACATTGACAATATATTTTATTGATCCTTATCACTAAAGTCTTTGTTACATGATTTATTAAAATTTATTTTTGTTTTCTATTGCAGTGTATGAACACATTAGTCACACATCGTATCTTTAAGCGGTGTCTTGATTTATTAACCAATGAACAAAGTACTCGCATAGTATTCAACTCATTAGAAGGGAACTATGCTTTGTGCCTTTTAGGTAAGTGTTTAACTCTTTCATTACCATATTTCTAATAAAAGACAGCTTGTGACTTTCAAATAATTTTGAAAATTATCAAAAATTTAAAGGGATTTAGAATTTGGAAAAATTTAGTAATATAACTAACTTTCTCATTATTAACCCTTTTGTTATCGTATTTCTAATGAAAGACATTGTTTGTGATTTTCAAATAATTTTTAATATCAAGAAGTTTCCATGGGGGTGTAGAAATTATCACTCCCTCTTCACTTTCACTTATTTTTGCTATTTAATTTTTTCTTTCTTTTTAATATGCAAATGTCGATGAATTGTAAACTTCTTTCTTTTATTATTAAAATAGTAACTTTTGCAAATTTGAAGGGGTTTGTTAGGTTGCCAAACTGTTAAGTTGAAATTATTTTATTTGGGAGAACGGGGTGTATAACTGTGAGCAGAGGGCATACATTGTAAAGCTAGCCTAGGGAGCTAAATACCCAGGTGCTGAGGTGCAGGAATGACTGTGGTTAAGAAGTTCACTTTATAAGTTCTGTGTCTGAATCCTATCAAGGTCAACTTACTTTTCATCCTTCAAGGATCAATAATTAAAATATCAGTTTAAGGTGAACTGGTGGAATCATTATACCATCAGATGAGAATGTTTTGTAGATTTTGTTCTCACTCTTTGTTCTGAGTTCAAATTCCAATGTGACCCACTTGAATGGTTGACGGTACTTGGTTTAACATCACCACCATCTGGCCCTTTAGCAAACACCACTCTGTTGCAAGTTTTCAGGTTGTTTCTTGTTTGATGATACCTTCCTTTTGACTATACAATGAAAACATCAAGATTTAAAATCCTAATTGAATAACAACATAATTTTAAAGATCAAGAAATTAAAAGGTATATTTTGTTTTATATCATTGATTTACTATTTAAAAAAAAATTATATTTCTTTTGTAGCTAATCTTGTGCATCTTGGCTATATTGAAGTTGAGGTGAGTTTAACAGTTTTACAATTTTCAGAATTTTATTTTTACACTCATCATCATCATCATCATCATCATCGTTTAACGTCCGTGTTCCACGCTTGCATGGGTTTGGACGGGGGTTTTCCCACTTGAAGCAAGAGTGATTGTCTTGCTCGCATAGGACTGTCTGGCGGGTTTTCTACAGCTGGATGCCCTTCCTAACACCAACCATATTTACAGTGTGGGGCTGGGAGGTTTTTACCGTGATGCCTACTGACTGTAGTAGGTTTTACTTTGTATTTAGGTAAGGCGGGTCTTCTCTATTACTGAGTACCGCCAAAGGTCTCGGTCCAGTGACATTGTCTTGGAGAGGTGTAAGTGTGTGAGGTCGGAATTTATCAGCTCGTCCCAGGTTTTTCTGGGTCTGCCTATTCCGTGGCTACCGTCTATCTTTATTGCCCTGCACTTTGTTATACAGTTATCGTCTTTCATGCGCATCACGTGACCATACCAACGTAGCCTTCTCTCGAGTAAACAACATCTGATCCTTCTTATTTCTAATTTTTTCCTTAGTTCGTCTATGCTTTGCTGTTCACGTATATTACTATTACACATCCAGCGGAGCATGCAAGCTTCGTTCCTCTCTAGTCTGCGTATATCCTCTGCACACAATGCCCAGGTCTCACTGCCATGCAACATTGCTGTTCGTATGCAGGCATCATACAACCTGCCTTTCATTTTTAGGGAGAACCCTTTAGCGGCTAATAGTGGTATAAGCTCTCTGAACTTTTTCCATCCAGTTCTGACTCTAGCTACTGTACTTTCAGAGCACCCTCCCCCACTGCTGATTTTGTCACCCAGGTAACGGAAGCTGTCCACTATTTCTATAGAACCTCTGTGCAGTTGAAAGAGCTAGTATTTTGTGGGTACTTGCTGCTACTTATTGCACCAGAGCACCGGCCACATGTAAAATCTATGTTCTTAGTTAGCTTACCTGTGATCCCACTACATCTTTTATGCACCCATACTTTGCATTTGGGACACAAAATGGAGTTTCTACCTACGCCTTTCCTACACACTGAGCATGGCCACTTCCCGGAAGGGACCACCGCCTTATTTTCTTTCTTATAAACTAGAACTTTAGTCTTAGCCAGGTTAATTTTAAGGCCTTTTGATTCTAGGCCGTGCTTCCATGTTTGGAATTTCTTCTCTAGCTCGGCCATTGATTCAGCTATGAGTGTTAGGTCATCTGCGTATAGGAGTTCCCATGGGCAGCCGGTCTTGAACTCCTCTGTTATAGCCTGAAGGGCAATAATAAATAGTAGAGAGAAACGAAGCCTGCATGCTCCGATGGATGTGTAACAGTAATATACGTGAACGACAAAGCATAAATGAATTGAGAGAGAGACTGAGCATAAGAGGAATCAAATGCTGCGTGCAGGAGAGGCGGTTACGCTGGTATGGACATGTGATGCGTATGAAGGATGACAGCTGCATAAAAAGGTGCAGAGCACTAGAAGTTGATGGAAACCGCGGAGTGGGGAGACCCAAGATGACTTGGGATGAGGTGATAAAAGCCGACCTTACCCAACTACACCTCTCAAAGTCAATGACACACGACCGTGACTTCTGGCGTCACGCAGTAATACAGGGTACCCGACCTCCCATGGGTACATGCTGAAGCATATAAACAATATGCCCCCCCCCCCCCCCCACCGCAAGGTGGTCGTGGAGGTGCCACGGCAAAAAAGCACCCAGCCCACACTGTAAAGTGGACGTGTAGGCGCCACGAAAAAGCACCCAGCACTCACTGTAAATGAGGTTGGTGTTAGGAAGGGCATCCAGCTGTAGAAATCAAGCCAGATCAGTTCCTGTATGAGCAAGGCATGGTCAGCCGACCAGACACTGCCCACAACAGGACAACCCGTCTAACCCATGCTAGCGTGGAAGAACGGACGTAAAACGGTGATGATGATGAGGGGGCTGAGAACAGAGCCCTGATGGACGCCAACTTTTACGCTAAACTCTTCACTATATTCGTTGTTAATTCTAACCTTGCTGACTGTTTATTTATACATGGCTTGTATAGCTCTCACAAGCCATTTGTCAACACCTAGTTTTCTAAGAGCCCACCAGATAATGGAACGGGGGACTCTGTCGAAGGCTTTGTCCAAGTCGACAAAAGCTAAGTATAGGGGTTTACTTTTAGCTAGGTACTTTTCCTGTAGTTGTCGTACAATGAAAAGAGCGTCTGTGGTACTTTTGCCTGACACAAACCCGAACTGCATTTCATCTAGATCAATTCTCTCTCTGATTAGTTGTGCTATTACTTTTTCCATGACCTTCATGACCTGGTCGATTAATTTAATGCCTCTATACTCATTTCTTTAAAAAAAATTAATTTAATTTCTTGTGTGTGTGTGATATATATTTGGTTTATGTTATCAAATCTTTATTCCTCATATCTTTTGCAGGGTTTGGTTGAAAACACTTTAAATTTTATGGTAAGATTCAGTTTCTTCTTCTTACCTGATTTATATTATTTAAAAAATTGAATTTAGTACAAAAGAGTTTCTATTATTGTAACTCTCTTCTATACTGCAGATATTTTTTAATAATCCTAACTTTGAAAAGATAACTAAAAAATTCCTTTATAAAAACAAGAGTTGTGGGGAAGGATTTAAGATGTCCTATAATTTATCTTTGTTAAACATCAAATAATAATCATAATAGTTATTATTGGGTTGATGGAATTGTTAGAGGCATTTGTACCAACTCTTTATGTCTAAGTTTAAATCCCACTGAAGTCAACTTTGCCTTTTATTTTCATGATTGATAATATAAAGTACCAATCAGGTACTGGATTGTTGCAACTCACACTTATGCAGATGGAACAGGCTTCCTACAGAGTTCGCATCTCATAGGAAGTTTTCCAGTTGTTTTAATGATAGGGGCCCATCTTATCATGTTGTTGTTACAGCTCACACATATTCAAGTTTAGCTGGCCTCCTATGAGGTTGTATATAATAGGAGGTGCCTTGGGTGTTCTAATGATAGGGGTCTCAATTCTATTATAATGCTACAGATGACACCTGTACAGGTTTAACTGGCCTCCTAAAAGCTTATGTCTCATAGGAGGTTTCTTAGGTGCTTTAATGTCAGGAGCTCCAGTTCTATCATGTTACAGCTATTAGCTGGCCTCCTATATGATTCTCATAGGAGGTTTCTTTGATGCTTTAATGATAGGGGCCCAGTCTTGTCATGTTGTTACAGCTCACAGCTATGAAGGTTTAGCTGGCCTTCTATGTTGCAAGTTGTAGGAGGTATCTTGGGTGCTTTAATGATAAGGGATCCAGTCCCATCACGAAAATACTCTCCTCTGGATCGGACACTAGTCCATTGTAGAGGTTAACCTCAGCTGCTACTGTTGGTACTCATTTTTACTAGCTGAGTAGACTGGAACAAGCAATGTTTCTGGTAATTGTAACATAATTCATTATTTAATAATGTTATATCTCTTCCTACAATGTTAAACATTAACAGAAATGATTGTCATAATTTTTTTCAAAATGTCATAACATATTTTAGGAATGCCACCATAATATATTTCACAATGTCATAATATATTTCAAAAGATCATATTTTTCAGTAATGCCACAATATTTTTTTTCTTTTCTTTTTCAGAATGTCATGATTTATTTACTGGATAGTTGTAAAAAATACGTCCAAAGTAAGAAATCAAACTTGACGTTGTGGCATCCTGTTTTGGGATGGTTCTCACAGAATACAGACCAAAGGTCAGTCATTCTCTACTGTTGCTCCACCTATTCATTTTGTTATTACATGTGTGTCTCTTCCTCTTATGTAGCAATTCTTACACTACAAAATCATCCATAATTTTAATCTGCACATGATAAAGCACACCCTGTACATACTATAAAGTGGTTGGTATTAGGAAGGGCATCCTGCCACAGAAACCATGCTGAAATATGGAATGTATGAGCAAGGTATGGTCATTTGACTTATCAAATCTCAGGATGTGACAACCTGTCTAACCCATGCCAGCATAGAAAATAGACATAAAACTATGATGATGATGATGATGATGATGATGCTACCATACTTCTGACGAGAATATGCTGCCTCTGTATTTGAATTATCAAACTAATCAATAATTATGAGAGGTGTCATGAAATAATTAACTTTCAACTTAATGGTTTCTACTATCAGCACAAGGCCAGTAATTTGGAGCAAGGGGAAAGTTAATTAAATTCACCCCAGTATTTGACTGATAGGTTATTTTATCGACCCCAGATGGATGAAATGCAAAATTGACTTCAGCGGGATTTGAACTCAGAATAAAAAGCACCAGAGCAAATAGTGCCAATCCACTACCTTAATGTTCAACTTAATAATAAAACACAAATATTTAACCACTGAAATCAAATATTATCTGTCTTGTAGTAATGATATTTCAGTCCAAAGTTTGAATTTAAATTTGAGCAGAAGTGAACAGAAGCAGGTTGTTTTTTTAAATAGTAAACGTTCATTTTGCCATACTTATTTAACCCATTTGATACCGAATAACCTGAAACCACTCCTGGTTCTATGATACTAAGCTGTTTATTTTCAAATGTTTATATTTATCTAAAAACCTTCCATCATAATTTTATTTAAGAACCTTTAACCCTTTAGCATTTAAACCGGCTGTATCCGGCCAGACTTCTCTGTCTTTCTGTTCAAACCAGTCATAACTGGCTACTCATATTGGCATTAACCCTATAATGTTCATACTGGCCAAAACTGGCCAGAATTCTCTACCTTTTTCTGTTGAAACTGGCTGTAACTGGTTACTCAAACTGATGTTAAGGTATTGTTCTCAAAATAAATACTTTCAAAATATGTGAGATAATTATGTGAGATAAAGCATTTACCATGAAAATATAATAGTATATGGAGGCACATGGCTTAGTGGTTAGAGCACTAACCTTGCAATCGAAAGGTTGTGAGTTCAATTCTTAGACCGGGTGATGTGTTGTTTCCTTGAGCAAGACACTTTATTTCACATTGCTCCAGTTTACTCAGCTGTAGAAATGAGATGATAGGACTGGGGTCCATATCATTCCACTGCAAAGTGGTTGTGGAGGTGCCACGGCAAAAAAGCACCCAGCACTCACTGTAAATGAGGTTGGTGTTAGGAAGGGCATCCAGCTGTAGAAATCAAGCCAGAATCAGTTCCCGTCCCACCCTTGCAAGCAGGGAAAAAGCGGACATAAAATGAAATGATGAATGAAATGAAAGTAATGTGAATGCTAAAGGGTTAAGGTATTGTTCTCAAAGTAAATAACATCAAAATCTCATAGATTCGATATTATGTGAGGTAAAGCTTTTACCATGAAAATATAATAGTATATATAGAATAATGTAAATGTTAAAGGGTTAAGTTATGCTCCAGACATCAGCTAGATGAGGAAGTTATATTACCAAATCTTTCCATATTCTTGATTATATTTATAATGAAAGGTTTTTAAATAAATATAAACTCATTAAAACAAACAATTTTATAAATTTAAATAATTTTAAAAGCCATACAATGCATTAGAAAAATAAAGGTGCCAAGATAACGATAGAATTTTACCATAGCAAATTTAATTATCCCAAATATTTTCAGGTTTAAAAACCCATTACCAAGGGAGTATCCCTATGAAGATTTTAAAGGACCAGTCGGAGATGAGTTATTGTTACGATGGCAGATTGTAGAACCGGGGGTTTGGTACTAAAAGGGTTAAGATAGATATTTGAAACCTAACCCATTAAAAGTTTGTACATAAAATTATGATGGAAAGCTTTTAGATAAATATGAACATTTTAAGATAAGCAGTTTTGTATCATAGAACCAGAGATGGTTTGGTATCAAAAGTATTAAGCTGCTGTTTGGAACATAACTTTAAAAAGGTTTTAGATATATGCTAAAACTTTAAATAGCAGATTTGTATCATTTGTTGAGTCAGAGGCAGATTAAGATTGCTTGGAGACTCTGACTGAAAATTTCATTTTGTATAAGTTCCAAAAGCAAGTGGTCAAAATGGTGTTCCTCTGAAGAAGTAACGTTACTTGATAAGTTGTGTAGCTTGGCGATTAGGAAGTTACTCCAGGTAGAGTCACTGCTTCTCTGCATCAAAAGACAACAGTTCCGGTACTATGGACATGTGGTTAGAATGTTTAAGGAAAGAATTGCTGGACAGATTTTACAGACAAAACTAACTGGCAGGAGACCCAGAGGTAGACCACGAGCAAGATGTTTGGATAACATCCATAAACTTGGTTGGTCTCATTTGGGGATCCATCCAGATCATTTGGCGATGGTTGTTTTTAATAGGACCTTCTGGAAAGTGTGTTTAAGGATTCTGTCTCTCGACCCTCTCAGGAATAATTTGGGCGAAGAAGAAGAGAAGAAAGTTAATTGAAGCTCTTTAAATATTGTGGTCTCTGGCCACAACTCAGTCAGAACCATCCCTCCCACTAACCCACCATTGACAGAGATGGTTTGGTATCAAAAGTGTTAATCTCCTTCTCGGTTTGATTCTCTCTCTAAATCTGTTTGTGTGTCTCCAGTTTACACGAAGCCATGCCATATGTTGTGAAACAACTACAGCTAATGTGGAGTAGTAAAATGATTCGACTTTTGTTCAGTGAATTACTGGAATATGTTGATGCCAATAAACAAACACAGCAACAGACAGCCAAGCCCAGTGCCTCTTCACCAACTACAGGTGAGCATATATTATATTGTCTTGGTTTTTCATTTCCATTACCATTGTTGATGATGATGATGTCACCATCATTATCACCATCATCATGATCATCATCACCTCCACCGCTCCTACAATTATCATAATAACCTCCATCACAAACACTACCATCTTCATCATTATGACCATGGCCACTGCCATCACTACCACTGCGGCCATCATTGTTATCATTATGATGACCACCAACATACTCATGATCATCACCACTATTGCCGCTATCACCAATATGACCATCAACATCATCATTGACCATCACCATCATTAGCACCAACACCTTCACCATCACCACTTCCACTACCAATATCATCATTATCAATATTACTATCATCATCACCACTAACACCACTATCATCACCACCACCATCACCACTATCATCACAATCATCATGATCATCGCCACCACTAATGGTTTCTTTGATATGGAATATATTTGAGTGAGACCTGGTCACCTGAGTCATCTAAGTGGACAGCTGCTCCAAATAAGTACTGACTTAGTCTGTAACAACCCACCCAACCCTTGCCAGCAAAGATGATGATGGTGATGGTAGTAGTGGGAGGGGGTGATGACAATTTAAGTGATGATGATGATGCTGATGTAGTGATTATGTGTTTATCTTTGTGAGTATTTTCATTTCAGAATATAATTCCAACTCCTTCACTCAAATGTATTCATTTACTGTAAGTGGTTTCAGCAATTCTAGAAAAATTGGTAAGTTATATATCACTTAGAGAAATCTTTAGTTCCTCACTTAATCCTTTCATTGCTAAACACTCTAGTGAAAAACACTGTTTATATTTTTTAAATAATTTATGATGGAAGGTTTTTACATAAATATAAACACTTTAACCCTTTTGTTGCTATATTTGTAATGATAAAAATAACCACATATAATTCTCAAATAATTTAGAAAATGATATTATTTAGTAATATAACTAACTTTTATTATTAATGTGTGTTTGGTGGTGGATTGGCAGTATCGGTAGAGGGTCGGACGCCATGCTTTCCAGCATAGTTACGTCCCTTTACGGTCTGAGTTCAAATCCCGCCGAGGTTGACTTTGCCTTTCATCCTTACGGGGTCGATAAAATAAAGTACCAGTAATGAACTGGGTAATTGCTGGCCTTGTGCCTAAAGTAGAAACAATTATTAATGTGTGTTTGTAGGCGGTGGATTGGCAGTATTGGTAGAGTGTCGGACACCATGCTTTGCAGCATAGAGTTACGTTCCTTTACGGTCTGAGTTCAAATTCTGCCGAGGTTAACTTTGCCTTTCATCCTTACGGGGGTCGATAAAATAAAGCACCAGTAACGTACTGGGGTCGATTTAATCGACTTTCCCCTCCCCCAAATTACTGGCCTTGTGCCTATACTAGAAATCATTATTAAGTTGGTGTTTGAAACATAACATAAGAAAAGCTCTTAGATAAAATTTATGTTGGAAGGTTTCTAGATAAATACAAACACTTTAACCCTTTCATTGATTTTTGAAGAATTTAGAAAATAATTAAGAATTTGGAGGGATATAGTAATATAACTTTTTTTTTTATCAAGTTGGTGTTTGGAATGTAAAGGTTCTTACATAAAATTATGGTGAAAGATTTTTAGGTGAATATAAACATAAAAAAAAATACAGTTTTGTATCATAGAAACCTAAGTCAGTTTCAGACAGTTTTTACATCAAAAGGGTTAATACACTGCTTGCCTATTTAAAATGTTTGATCTTTCATATCAATGTTGTTTGTTTGTTGTTGTTTCTCAGTTGGAGCAATTATTCTCATAATTAGCTCATTTCTTTGTGTTGTGTTGCTGATGTATTTCACTTCAGCTTTATTATTAACCCTTTTGTTAATGTATTTCTAAAGAAATACACTGCCTATATGTTTCAATTAAGTTTGAAGATAATATAAAAAATTGGAGGGATTTAATAGCTTTTTCATTAGTAAGCTGATGTTTGGAACATTACTTAGCAAAAATCTCTGAAGTGAAATTATGATGGAAGGTTTTAATGTAAGCATAGTCATTTTAAAATGGACAGGGTTGTTTTGTATCATAAAACCAGGTTTCAATTGGGTTGATGTTACCTGTTACTAGATTTCCCATGAAAGTTACAGCATATGGTTTTCAAATCATTTTGAAAATGTTGGAGAATTTGAAGGGATTTATTAATATAAGTAACTTTCTAATTATTCTAATAATTTAATTTAACTTCTTATAATATAACTTAACTTTTTAATTAAGTTTTTTGGAACATAACTTAACAAAAGTTCTTACATAAAATTATAAATGTAGGAAAGTCTGAATAAGTAGGGAAGAGGCAGGAAGCCGATACTGTCAGGGAAGGGACTTTGTTCGACATATTGAAAAAAAGTGAGCAGAAATTCTATGTGTACACTGTGTAATCTATAGACACATAAGAGATGTAGTGAGGTTATGGGCAGGTTAATGGAGAAGATAGACTTTATATGCAGCAGATGCACAGAAGTAAACACTAAAAGCCCATGTGAAATAGATTCTCTCAGTTGCCAGGGAGGTTCCCTTGAGGTTGTTGACAATTTTTCTTATCTAGGTGACCTAACCAGCAGTGGTGGAAGATGCACTGAAAGCATGGTCACCAGGGGAAGAACAGGCTAGAAAACATTTTTGAAGCTTGTACCTCTGCTGACAACAAAGGCTTCCCTAGAGTAGACTGTACAATGCCTGCTTGCCAACTGCAGTGCTACATGGCAAAGACATGGCTTTGACTGCTAAAGACTTGTGAATGCTAGAAAGATATGAAACGTGTGTATTCTGATAGATATATAACATTAGTGTGCATGAACGATGTAGTATAAGTGAGCTAAAATAAAAACTTTGCATAAGGGGAATAGGATGTAGTGTGCAGAAGAGAAGACTGTACTGGTATGAACATGTGATACATAAGGAAGATAACAGCTGTATAAAAAAGTGAAGAGAAATCTCAGTGGGTGCGACTCATGGAAGAGGTAGATCTAGGAAGACATAATATAAGGTAGTAAAGACTGACCATAAGAAGCTGAGTTTCACAATGGGAATGACAAAGGACTGCGAGAATTGGCAACATGCAGTAGTTGAAGACCCGCCTACCCATCCATGTGTCCCACACATGTCCATAGTATATTCACTGTCACTGTATATCTGACTCCACTCTTAGCCACCTTCACCTTGTTTGAATCCTAAAGAGCCAGTCATAATACCTTAGTAGCTGTTTGTATCATAACTATGTCCTCTTTCCTCTCTCATTTTCTTGACAATTCACACCACACATGTAATACATCCATTTGTCATCCCCACCCACCTATTGCCCTTTACCCATGGCATACTCTCTAGACCCCCCCCCCCCCATAGAGTAGAGAAGGCTCATCAGTGGAGTCAAATGTTGGTACCACAATAAAATGCTCCCAGTACACTCTTTAAAGTGGTTGGTGTTAGGAAGAGTATCCAACCATAGAAATCTTGTCAAACGAAAGGTCAGGAAGATTTTTCAGCGGTGTCAAAGATATGACACCCAATAAAATGCACCTGGTGTACTCTGTAGTATGTGGGAACCTATGTAAGCAATATGTGGGCCCCTGACTCATCAAGTCAGTAGCTCTGATTCAGTACTGACTTGGTCTGTAAGGAGATGATGAAACCATTCTGAAGTTATTTTTTATCATGGTTTGTAAAAATCCTACCTCTTGCCAGGACTTGTGACCAGCAGACGGTATCAGCATTGGAAAGATGAATGGAAATATTGTTTTCCGAGTTCTAGCTGATGATTAGTTCCTTTCTTCTGCTATGAGTTACGCCCAACAGATAGTATCAGCAATGGAAACATCAATGTTTCCCCAGTCTGATCCTTGTTTTTTTTTCGTTTTTCTTTTGTAAAAAGTTTATTTCAATTTAATTTTCTTTACTACTAACATCATTATTTTTTCAGGCTTTCTGAAAAAAGCTTTTGAAAAAGCCTCTTCAAAGAACTCTTGTGCCAAAATCAAACTTGGAAGTCATGTTGCACGAGCCACTTGTCTACCGTGTGACCTATATCAACAAGCTATCAATACTTTAAGTCAACTCAGATTAGATATTCTGGGAGGTAAGTTCTAGAAGGATTTTTATTTCATACACTTTTTTTTTCTTTAGACTTCTTTCACATAGTTTTGTTTTCATTCTTGTGATGGAAGTGTCAAGGAGAAATGGAATGAGATGACTGGGTTGTGTGATGGAAGAGGATGAAAATAACTGTGGGGAGGAATAGAGCCAATGATGAAAGTTGGGAAAGAGAAATAGAATGAGATAGTTGGATCATGTGTTGAGGAAGGATGAAAGAGACTGGGTGAGAGGAGTGATGGGAATGAATGTGGAAGGAAGTAGAGGAAGAGGAATACCAAGAAAGACATGGCTAAAGACGATGGAGAAGGAGAGAAAAGCGAAAGGATTAGTGAAGCAGGGATGTAGATGATAGGGCAAAATGTGAAGGCTGTCATGGGACCTTCAAGGCTAACCCCTATTTTAGAAGTGAAAATGGTATTAAAATGCTTGTTGTTGTCTTGTTTATCCCTTTTTGTTTCCTTTTTCATCCATTTTTCCATGCTTGCATGGGTTGGATGAGACTTTTCGAGGCAATATTTCTACAGCTGGATGCCCTTTCTGATGCTAACACATTATTATCTTTTTAAATACAGTATATACTATTGACTTTTGTGATACTACTAAGCCAAACTGCCTTGAATAGATTTAGTTTAACATATCAACCCTAGTAGTTATTAATTAAGTCTGGTAAGTATATTATTGATCTCTTTTTGTTGATCCACTATGTCAAATAAGTTGGTGCAAGTTTGTATGATTCACACATGAAAAATGTAGTTTTCCCTTTTTGTGCTTTCATGGTTTGGACAGGTTATCACAATCTGAGACTAGATAAGTTAGGGATCCACATCTTGCCCAGACATTACATATTTTGGTATCTATGGCTAGATGCCCTTTCTAATGCCCACCACTTTACAGTGTGTACTGGATGCATTGTATGTAGGCAACAACTCTATCACTTTGCAGAGTATACTGGGTGCATGTTATCATAGCACCAACACTACCACTTCATAGAGTGTACTGGGTACAGTTTATTGTGGCATCAGCACTACTACCTTACAGAATGTACTGGGTGTATTTTATCATTTGCAGAGTGTATTGGGTGCAATATACTTTGGTACCATCACTGAAGAGGTTATTGAATCTTCAACAAGACTGAAGAGATCTCTCTACTCTATTGACTCTGCTAGAGTGTGCTGGGTACATTTTATCATTCCATTCCGCTGTACTGGAGAGATTGTCAAGTTGTCAGTCACTACAGAGTTTGTCTCATTTATTGTCTTGTTAATGTCCATTAATCCATTGCTTACCACTCTATGCTTGTATGCCACTTAGTGGGTTTTTTTCTCTCTTCTTACAGGTCTTAGTTACAACAAAGTTCTTCTTCCAATCTTGTGGAAATTTCTGTGTGACTTAGGTCCCAACTGTGGCCTTAAAGTGTTTCTGGAGATGTTTCCTCAGGGCCCCAATGCCACCTTACATCCTGTGTTTAGCCTTCTTTCATTGTTTTCTGAGTCAGCTGGACACTTGATAACGTAAGTATTTTACATTGAGAGCATTTTTATATACAAACCAGTGAAAACATATGGCCTAGTGGTTAAGGTATTGGACTCATGACTATAAAGTCCCAGGACAGCACAGCATGTTCAGTTTTTGAGCACAACACTTCATTTCATGTTGCTTTTCATGATAGGACTGGGGTCCTTATTATTAAAACAATCAAGAAACCTATGAGATACAATCTAGTAGGAGGCCAGCTAAACCTACAAAAGTATGAGCTGTAAAAACATGATAGGACGGGCTCTTATCATTAAAATACCAAAGAAACCTCTTATGAAATAATTCATAGGAGGCCAGCTAAACCTACATAAGTGTGAGCTGTAACAACAACAGTAACAGTTCCCAAACTTCTTTTCTAGTGAGATCCTTATATGATTTTCCAGAAATTGTGAGAGGTTGATGAATGTGGAGAAGTAGGAGAAAGAGAGACTAACTCCAACTGACCCAATAGAGGTATCAGCTATTAAAATTGACAGGAGATAAAAAATGGTAAAGCTACTAGTCCATCAGAGATAGTCACTGAGATGCTGAAATCTTCTGAAGAAGTAGGAATTGGATTAGGTAACACATAATGGGATCATACCCAATGATTGGCATAGCAGTATACTCATTAATTGTTAGAAGGGAAAAGTTGATGTGCTAGAAAGCAGAAACTACAGGGGCATAAAACTAATGGACCAATTTATGAAAGTATCAGAAAGAATTTTAGCACTGTTAATTAGGGAAAGAGTTAAATTAGTTGAGATGTAGTTTGGTTTTTCATCAGGGAGGAGCACCAAAAATGCCCTTAGTGAGACAACTACATGAGAAGTTCCTAACTAAGTGTAAGCCACTGTATCTAGCTTTCATGGAATTGGTGGTCCTACGATAACTCTGCATAGAAGAATGGCTTGTGAGTATAGTTAATGAGTTTAATGAGGAATTCAATGTGCAGGTAGGTGTTCATCAGGGTTCAGTCCTCAGCCCACTACTGTTTATTATAGTTCTCCAAGCCATAACAGATAAATTTAAAACTGGCTGTCTATAGGAATTTCTATATGTTGATGACCTGATTCTTATAATTGAATTGGTCGAAGAGCTAAAGAAGAAATTCTGGCTTTGGAAACAGAAATTAGAGTCAAAAAGGCTTATGGTAAATTTAGGAAAAACTAAAGTTTTAGTAAGTAGGAAAGAAAACAGAACTCTGGTCCCACCATAAAAGTGGCCTTGCTCAATATATAGTAAACGAGTAGGTAGAAGCTCTATATGATGTACACAATGTAAATCTTGGGTACACAAGTGGTGTCATGGGATAGCTGGTAGACTAACCCAAAAAAGGTAGATTTTGTATCGAACCAATGCACAGGGATAATTGGTAGTAAGAGAATCAGTGAAATAAAAACTTTTCCAATCACAGGAAAGCTCTATAGAAGTGTTTGATAACTTCTGTTACTCAGGTGATCTAATTAGCAGTGACGAGTATAGTAGCTAGAATAGAAAAAGTTCAGAAAACTATTGCCTCCATTGACAACTAAAGGTTTCTCTTTACGAACAAAAGGCTGACTGTGATTCATGTATGTGATGTAGCATGGTAGTGACACATGAGCAGGGAATGGAGGATATGTGAAGGCTGGTAAGAAATGAAGCAAGCATGTTCCAATGGATGTGCAATATAAATATGCATGAATGATAAAGCATGGATGGACTGAGAGAAAATCTGGGCATAAGAGGAATCAGTTGTAGGGTGCAAGAAAGAAGACTGCACTAATCTGGGCATGTGATGCATATATATGGATGATGATCGTTGGGTGAAGAAGTGCCAAGAAATCCCACTAGGAGGAAACTGCAGTAGACCTGGGCAGAGGTGGTGAGAGCTGGTTTTGGTAATGATGATTTTTTTTTTAAATGTCAAAATATAATAGAAATTTTTTTGAAATCTATTCTAGTTATGTGAGTCTTGTATTTTCTATTGTGCAGCACCCTTGATGACATTGAGATGTATGAACAGCAGCGCATGTTTTCTCTACAAGACTACATCAAGATGAGTGATTTCCTTAATCACTTTGTTTTCAAAGTTATCTGGAATTCTTTAATAGGTAGGTTCCGAATATTTGAGTTGTTAACAATATCTTTAATAGTACTTTACAATCATAATGTTCCCGGTTCAATCCAATGCATGGTATCATTTACCATAGCCTCTATTCAGCCTATGCTTTTTAACCCTTTAGCATTTAAACTGGTTGTATCCAGCCAGAATTTTTTCACCTCTGTTCAAACAGGCCATAACTGGCTGCTCAAACTGATGTTAAGGTATTCTTCTCAAAATCATAACATCAAAATGTTCTAGATTCGATATTATGTGAGATAAAGCCTTTACCATGAAAATACAATAGTATATATAGAGTAATGTAAATGCTAAAGGGTTAAGGGAAGTTGGCTAGTCAGAAACTGGATTGTACCTGTAATTCAAAGAGCCAGGCTTGTTGCAGTGTGTCACAATAAATCTCCCTGAGAAGTACATTACGGGTACTCTTGTCTGTGAAATGCTCAGCCACTTACTCATTAATTTCATGAACAGGTTATTCTATTGATGGAACAACCAGAACACTCATCATAGAAATCAACAGAAGCCCATTCCATTCCGCCAATGTTTGAATTGTTAATGTCTTTTGTTTTATTTTCTTTATTATATAATTTATTCTTGGTGTTGGTGAAGGTTCCCAGCCTAGTAGTTAGAATGTTGAGCAAGGTACTTCATTTTATGTTGCTCCAGTTCACTCAGCTCAAAATAAGTACCATCAGCAGTAGCAGCTGGCACTGGAAATTAGCCCTACAATGGACTGATGTCGTATCCAGGGTAAAGTCTTGTACTTTCAGTCACTGAAGACCAATGGAACAGGGATAAGCTGTGGTCTGATGAGTCTCTAGGCTTGGGACAGACAGTGTTTTTGTGTTGGCCCAATTTGTTGTTGTTACCACTACTATTACTACTACTGACATGGTGTTTATAGTGTTGGGTTCACTATTGTAAGGCTGTAGGTTCAATACCATGACATGGTTGAGTATTGTGTCTTAAGATGAGACACTTCATTTCAAGTTGTCTCAGTCCACTCAGCCAAAACAAAAAATAAGCACCTGTGATGATCTGGCATCTTGTCCAGGTCTCAAATGCTTAATGCCACGTGAGATTGGGTTAAGTTCCAGCCTGATAGCCCTTTTAACCTAACCCTTTCATTACCATATTTTTAATGAAAGAAATTGCCTATGATTTTCAAGTAATTTTGAAAATAATCAAGAATTTGATGGGATTTAGTAATATAACTAACTAACTTTATTATTAAACTGGTGTTTGAAACATTACTTCACAAATGTTCTTACATGAAATTATTAAGGAAGGATTCTAAATAAATATAAACTCTTGAATATAGACAGTTTTGTATCATAGAACCAGGGACGGTTTCAGGCAGTTTGGTACCAAAAAGGTTTGCTGCTGCCACTACTACTACTACTACTACTACTACTACTACTACTACTACTACTACTACTACTACTACCACCACTACCACCACCACCACCACCACCACTACCACCACCATCACTATCATCACTACCTCTATTTTCTTTCACTTAATATACAGACTTTCAAATGTCTAGTTCGTGTAACGTCTTCACTGCTGCCCGCAGTCTACTAATGATTCTTTATGAAAGGGACAGTCGAAGAACATTCACTCCTAAGGACCATTGGTTAATTCGGTAAGTTAAATTGTTTACTAATCATTGTGTGTTTGCAGCCACTGATAATTCAATACTTGCTATGCCTACAACAACTATTTTAACCTGAACATTGCTGTATTTTTATTGAAATATACTGTATTTTAATGAATTAATGAAGAATTTGGAGGGATTTACTAAAATTATTAATTAATTGGATTCACAATTGTGAGGTTGCAAGTTTGATTCCCAGACTGGATGATGTATTACGTCCTTGAGCAGAACACATTATATCACATTGCCCTTTCTTCCAGGAGTTATGACTGGTAGATAGTATCAGCAATGGAAAGACCTTGGTCTGATTTGACAAGTTCAAGCAAATAAGGTCAAATCGATTCGATCAGAGATGGCATTTGTAACATAACATAACATAACATAAAGGGTTCTTATATCAAATTTTTTTATAGGATTTTAATTTAAACCTACTGTTAGCATATCTCTAATGAAATAGACTGTATTGGAGTTTATAGAAGCCATCTCTGTAAAGTGATTGGTTGGTTGGTGATAGGAAGAGCACACAGCCATAAAAATCCTGCCAAATAATGGATCAAGAAGATTCTTCAACTATATCAAACACATAACAACTTCCATAGTCTTGGTGACAAGGAAATTCATTCAGTAGTGTGCGGGATCATATGTCGGGACCCAGGCCCATCTGGAGGTCAACATCTATTTCGTAGCAGAAAAAATGGACACTTAAGGATGGTGATCCTATTCAATGTAACAAAGGAAATAGATATGAAAATTCAAAGAAAAAAATGCAGATAGATTTAATAGCATTTTGTCATGAATAATGATGACCTTTCTCTCTGACTTTTTTTTATTTTTTTATTTATAGCGATGTGAAACCATCCACTATAATTTCCGAACTTGAAGCTGGCAGAAAAAATGCTCAATTTATTATGCAAAAGATTCCACACATCATACCATTTAGTGAGGTAACTATTTTATTATTTTTTAGTCTTTAGTGGCACTTCTGGCAGGAGTTATAACCAACAGATAGTATCAGCAATGAAAAGACCAAAGGGAACATAGTTTCTTTAGTCTAATCTGATGATTGATTATTTTCCTTTCCTTTCATATCCCAGACAAACCCTTATAATTTTCACAGTATTTGTTTTTCCTCTCTGCATGCTTGAGTTCAAATTGTGCTACGGTCACCTTTGCCTTTCATTCTTTCAGGGTTAATAAATAAATTACTAACCCAAGGTGGTGAATTGGCAGAATTATTAGAGCATTTGGCAAAATGTCTTGTGGTATTCATTCTGAATCTTGTGTTTTGAGTTCAAATCCCACTGAGGTCTGCTTGGTTGGTAGACTTAATTTATCTACCAGTTTAACATCACAACTTGGCTCTTGAGTACCTTAAGCAGAATTCACATTGTTGGAAGCATTCAGACCAAACCTCCAGTTTGAAGACATCTACCCCTCTCCCTCCTTCAAAATATAGATGCTCTGATAAAGGTTCACTGCCCTTCAGTCCCAACTAAACACTAAAAAGTGGTCTTGGTCACAGCCATTCACTCCCCAACTAAACAGTAAAAAAGTGTCATAGGTACAGCCCTTCACTCCCTAACAAAACAAAGAAACATTCTTTATGTAAGAATCAGCAAACAGTATTTGATGCTATGTGACAAAACTAAATATTTAGCTTACTTTTGCTGTTATTGTAAATGAGGACATAACAACTTCCCTAGTGCTGTTGCCAAGATAAAAAGCACCCAGTACACTATAAAGTGGCTGGTGTTAGGATGAACATCCAACTGTAGAATTCATACCAAACAAAGAGTTAAGAAAACTTCAGTTGTGTCAGGGACTTGTCAACCTCCTTAGTGCTGGTATCACTATGAAAAGCACACAGTACACTCTGTAAAGTAGTTGATTTTAGGAAGAACATTCATCCATAGAAATCATGACAAAAAGGGTTTAGAGGACTCTTTAGTCACATCAAGGGCATAACATCATTCATAGTGCTGGCAATGCCATAAAATACCCCCAGTACACTGTAAAGTGGTTGATGTTAAGAAGGACATCCAGCTGTAGAAACAATACCAAAACTGGGATGTATGTAAGCAAGATGTTCCCAGCCTGTCTAGCAGGACAATAGCTTTAAGTACTGATTTGGAAAACTCATGGAAAAGTGAACATGAAATGATGATTTTTATGCATAGGGCATTACATTTTTTAGACAGAAGTAATTGTACAGCATTCATGCATTTTCTCAAGTATTTTTGAACAGTTACTAAGAATGATGCAAACCCTCTTGACACACAGGGAAAGTGCCCCCATTTTATATGGCACTTATAATTATTACAATTATTTTAGGGATGGGGGAAGTAGAGAAGACTATCAAGTGGCCAGGAGGGAAGCTAGGAGACAAGTGTACTTCGCAAGAAGGGAAGCAGAGGAAAGAAAGTTCAAGCATGTTCTACAACGTGAGGACCAAAAACGTGAGGTGTTCAGGATTGCTAGGCAATGTGTCAAGGAAAACCGTGATATTGTCGGGGAGAAGTGTGTACTTAATGATGACGGCGTACTTGCCATCACCGACGCTGATAAGAAGGTAGCTTGGAAGTGTCACTATGAAAGGCTACTAAATTAGGAGAATAAATGGGAGAAAGACAGTATCCCCCACATCGACCCAATAGAGGGACCAGCAGTGTTAGTCGAGGGTAGTATAATAAGTAAGGCAATCAAGGATATGAAGACGGGTAAGGCGGCTGGGCCTTCGGAAATAGTTGCTGAGATGCTGAAGGCATCTGGCACGGTGGGACACACCATGGTCACCCGGATAGTTAACCAAGTCGTACAGAATGGGGTTGTTCCGAAGGACTGGCATAGCAGCATCATCGTTAACTGTTGTAAGGGTAAAGGAGATGCCCTAGATAGGAGTAACTATAGAGGCATTAAATTAATCGACCAGGTCATGAAGGTCACGGAAAAAGTAATAACGCAACTAATCAGAGAGAGAATTGACCTAGATGAAATGCAGTTCGGGTTTGTGTCAGGCAAAAGTACCACAGACGCTCTTTTCATTGTACGACAACTACAGGAGAAGTACCTAGCTAAAGGTAAACCCCTCTACTTAGCTTTTGTCGACTTGGAGAAAGCCTTCGACAGAGTCCCCCGTTCCATTATCTGGTGGGCCCTTAGAAAACTAGGTGTCGACGAATGGCTTGTGAGAGCTATACAAGCCATGTATAAAGAAACAGTCAGCAAGGTTAGAATTAACAACGAATATAGTGAAGAGTTTAGCGTAAAAGTTGGCGTCCATCAGGGCTCTGTTCTCAGCCCCCTACTATTTATTATTGCCCTTCAGGCTATAACAGAGGAGTTCAAGACCGGCTGCCCATGGGAACTCCTATACGCAGACGACCTAACACTCATAGCTGAATCAATGGCCGAGCTAGAGAAGAAATTCCAAACATGGAAGCACGGCCTAGAATCAAAAGGCCTTAAAATTAACCTGGCTAAGACTAAAGTTCTAGTTTGTAGGAAAGAAAATAAGGCGGCGGTCCCTTCCGGGAAATGGCCATGCTCAGTGTGTAGGAAAGGCGTAGGTAGAAACTCCATTTTATGTCCCAAATGCAAAGTATGGGTGCATAAAAGATGTAGTGGGATCACAGGTAAGCTAACTAAGAACATAGATTTTACATGTGGCCGGTGCTCTGGTGCAATAAGTAGCAGCAAGTGCCCACAAAATACTAGCTCTTACAACTGAGCAGAGGGCTCTATAGAAATAGTGGACAGCTTCCGTTACCTGGGTGACAAAATCAGCAGTGGGGGAGGGTGCTCTGAAAGTACAGTAGCTAGAGTCAGAACTGGATGGAAAAAGTTCAGAGAGCTTATACCACTATTAGCCGCTAAAGGGTTCTCCCTAAAAATGAAAGGCAGGTTGTATGATGCCTGCATACGAACAGCAATGTTGCATGGCAGTGAGACCTGGGCAGTGTGTGCAGAGGATATACGCAGACTAGAGAGGAACGAAGCTTGCATGCTCCGCTGGATGTGTAATAGTAACATACGTGAACGGCAAAGCATAGACGAACTAAGGAAAAAATTAGAAATAAGAGGGATCAGATGTTGTTTACTCGAGAGAAGGCTACGTTGGTATGGACACGTGATGCGCATGAAAGTCGATAGCTGTATAACAAAGTGCAGGGCAATAAAGATAGACAGTAGCCACGGAATAGGCAGACCTAGAAAAACCTGGGACGAGCTGATAAACTCCGACCTCACACACTTACACCTCTCCAAGACAATGTCACCTTTGGCGGTACTCAGTAATAGAGAAGACCCGCCTTACCTAAATACAAAGTAAAACCTACTACAGTCAGTAGGCATCTCTAACAAAATACACCCCACCACCCCCACACCGCCCCCTTCTATGTAAAGTTATGTTGGTGCCACACCATCCAGGCCGAAACAAATGAGATCGTGTAGGTGTCACGACAAAAAACACACAGTCCACGCTGTAATGTGGCCGTGTAGGCAACACGGTAAAAACCTCCCAGACCCACACTGTAAATGTGGTTGGTGTTAGGAAGGGCATCCAACTGTAGAAAACCTGCCAGACAGTCCTATGCGAGCAAGACAATCACTCTTGCCTCAAGTGGGAAAACCCCCGTCCAAACCCATGCAAGCGTGGAACACGGACGTTAAACGTTGATGATGATGAATCTAATAAATATTACTGAGATGATGAGATATTTTTCTGAATTAAGAGAAACCATCTATATTTAATTTGTTTTCATCATTACCACCATTATCATCATTTTACATCCTTTTTTCATGCTGGCATGGATTGGTTTGGTTGTTTCATTTTGAGACTAGATGCTGGATGACCTTCCTAACACTAACTGTCTTATAGAATGTATGAGTACATTTTACTGTGACACCAACATTACCATTTTACAAAGTGGATATGGTGCATTTTATCATGGCACTAGCCTTACTATTTTACAGGGGTGCATTTTATCATGGTACCACTCTTACTACTTTACAGGATGTAATGGCTGCATTTTATCGTGGCACCAACACTATTGTGATCTTTATTTTGAAGATTTTAGTGATGTCTTAATATCTCATTCTTTCTTTTCCCCTTTCCTTTTTTTTTTTTACAACAATAATTTTCAAATGTTATCTCTTTGTTTCAGCGAGTTGTTTTGTTCCGGAAGTATGTTATGAAGGAGAAAGAGTTCCTGGGCCTAACAGAGTCTGTCTGTACATCTCCACAGTCTACATTGATAACTATTCATCGGTCACGTATAGTTGAGGTTAGTATATATATAACTGGTGGCGGCAGCAGCGATGTTGTTTGTAGTGGTGGTGGCAGTGACAAAATATTTTTTAACCCTTTAGGATTTACATTACTCTATATTTACTATTGTATTTTCATGGCAAAGGCTTTATCTTACAGAATATTGAATCTATGAGATTTTGATGTTATTTATTTTTAGAAAAATAGCTTAATGTTAGTATGAGTGGCCAGTTTCAGCCAGTTTGTACAGAAAAAGGTAAAATAATTCTGGCCGGATACAGCCAGTTTAAATGCTAAATGGTTAATACCACACTGAAGCAAGTCTTTATGAAAAGGGAATGATAAGAGTGTGTGTGTGTAAGAGAGAAAGTATACATGATACATGATGATTATATTATTTGCATGTGTGTGTGCATATATATATAAATATAAGAATTAAAATGTCATATTGATCATACTGATCTTTAATACTTGGTGGTTGTTTCTATTTAAACCCTGGTATTTCCATGGTTTCAGCCAGTATATATTATTTCACCATCATATCATTTCTTCTTATATTTTGTCTTGTTCTTTTTAAAATAGGATGGCTATCGACAGCTAGCACAGCTACCTGCCCGGAACCTCAAAGGTGTCATCAGAGTGAAATTCGTAAATGAACAGGTGAGCTGTTAATATGTTTCTCTCTTTGTGCTTCATTATACAAACTTTTCTCTCCTCTTGTTTCCCTTCTCCCTCCCTCTCTCTCTTTCTTTCTCTCTTATTCTTCTCTCCCTCTGTCACCTCTTTCCTACTCTCTCGCCTCCCCCTTTCTCTAACTATAGTAGTAGAAGCAACAGCAGCATCAGTAGTGCTAGCAATAGTGGTAGTAGAAGCAGTCTTAATATATATATATATACACATATATATACACCAGGTCCAAAGAACTAAACTCCCAATGTCACTGCCTCCGTCTCTCCTGCTCTCCCCATTTCTCACTATTGTGAGCAAATGGGGGCCTATGTGCTGGCCACCCCGTTGTCCTCATGGACAGACTAGAGAAGGCATTTCCCCCGAGGATGTTGAAGGAGATGCACTGGAAGAGCCATTCCAGCTCGCAAGGCTCACACCTGCGGGTAGCCAACTCTGTGCTGATGGAGGTGGCCCTAGGGCCAAGGACACCAGAAGTCTCCACTGCCACGGGTTGTTGTAGTAGTAGTCAGTGGCATGCATTCCTAAGATAAACATTTGATTACCCTAATTTGATTACCATAATTTTATAGACTACCAGATTCGTTATCATACATGTGTTTTATAGCCCCTTTACAGGCTTCAGCATACACATCATGAGGTGTCCTTTTTTGTAACAATGTATTACAGCCACATGCCCTTCTTGGTACTAAACTGTTTAGTCACTTCTTACAACACAAGCAGGGATATATTATGCCTATTCTAAACTAGATACACACAGTATCTATAAACAAAATGGTATATTTACTGTTTCAACAATTTCTTCAGAGTTTTTTGTTTGTTATTCCAGGGTTTAGATGAGGCAGGAATTGACCAAGATGGTGTCTTTAAAGAATTTCTAGAAGAAACAATTTCTAGAGTATTTGACCCATCTCTGAGCCTATTCAAGGTAAGCAACTATTTCCCCAAATATAAACAAACATTACAAACTGTTGATTTAACCATATTTCACTGGTACATTATTTTATTGGCCTTTAAGGAATGAAAGCAATTAACCCCAGTATTTCATAGGTACTTTATTTTATTCATGACCTCTTGAAGGATGAAAGGCAAAGTTACCTCAGTGGGATTTGAACTCAGAACACAGAGAACTGAAACAAATACTACTAAGCATTTTGTCCTATGCTCTTACAACTCCGCCAATTTACAGCCTATTTACAGTATCTAAAACAAATGTTAGGTCTTTGACCATGGTTGTTTTATAGGGACCCATTTTCGATTGGAGTACATGAAAGTACTTCTTCTTTGCCCACTCATTCCTGAGAGGGTCCTGTCAGAAGCAACCATCTTTAATTGATCTGGCTGGATCCCCGAGCGAAACCAGCCAAGTTATGGATGTTATCCATCCATCTTGCTCGGGGTCTACCCCTGGTCCTGCTGGTTGGTTTTGCCTGTAAAATTTGTCCTGAACGATTCTTTCCTGAAACATTCTAACCATGTGTCTGTAATATCAGAGGTGTGATCTCTCAATTCAGAGAAGTAGCAACTCTCTGATATACGTACGCACTCTATCAAATAATGTTACTCCAAAAACCCTTTGGCCAGTTGTATTTGCAATCATCATTTTGGTTGTTGCTCAAGATTCATAACCATAGGTAAGAGTTGGTACAGACACCAATTCATTTTGCATGAAAGTACATAAGAGCACATATTCTTAAATTCTCTTTTACAGGCAACTAGTGAACAAAAGCTGTATCCTTCATCAACTTCATACATACAAGAGGACCACTTGGCGCTTTTTGATTTTTTGGGACGGATGTTGGGAAAAGCTGTCTATGAGGTAAACACATACACACATATATTATGTATTATAATGAAATAAAAGTCATATGTATCATTCTGTGATACATATGACTAAAGATGGCTTCTAGTTTACAACTAAACTTTCAATATATATATATATCATCATCATCATCATCATTTCATTTTACGTCCGCTTTTCCCTGCTTGCAAGGGTGGGACGGGAACTGATTCTGGCTTGATTTCTACAGCTGGATGCCCTTCCTAACACAAACCTCATTTACAGTGAGTGCTGGGTGCTTTTTTGCCGTGGCACCTCCACGACCACTTTACAGTGGAAGGATTTGGACCCCAGTCCCTATCATCTCATTTCTACAGCTGAGTAAACTGGAGCAATGTGAAATAAAGTGTCTTGCTCAAGGAAACAACACATCACCCGGTCTGAGAATTGAACTCACAACCTTTCGATTGCAAGGCCAATGCTCTAACCACTAAGCCATGTGCCTCCATTATATATATACGTATATATATATATACGGTAATATATATACGTATATATATATATACAGTAATAGAGAAGACCCGCCTTACCTAAATACAAAGTAAAACCTACTACAGTCAGTAGGCATCTCTAACAAAATACACCCCCCCACCCCACCCCACCCACACCGCCCCCTTCTATGTAAAGTTATGTTGGTGCCACACCATCCAGGCCGAAACAAATGAGATCGTGTAGGTGTCACGACAAAAAAACACACAGTCCACGCTGTAATGTGGCCGTGTAGGCAACACGGTAAAAACCTCCCAGACCCACACTGTAAATGTGGTTGGTGTTAGGAAGGGCATCCAACTGTAGAAAACCTGCCAGACAGTCCTATGCGAGCAAGACAATCACTCTTGCCTCAAGTGGGAAAACCCCCGTCCAAACCCATGCAAGCGTGGAACACGGACGTTAAACGTTGATGATGATGATACGTATATATATATAATTGAATATAAAAGAAAAACGAACACAGATATATACATATATGTGTTCAAATCGTAAGGGACCAGATTCGCTAAGGTGAAAAGAATACTAACTATAGACAATAGGGTTTGCCAGACTCAATTTAAGAATAAATCAAGAAAATAAATACAAACCGGAATTGTGGTAACTACCAATCACCCAGGCAGCTTTGGTAATGCTGTTTCGCAAAATTAATTGTGAAGAGGAATACCAATTCTTGCTCATCAGTGGGTGAAGAATTAGTATCCTGGACACTTCTAAGTATATTAAAAAACTGAATAGCGTGCGTATATATAATAACGCACATGGTATCTGAACTTAGCGTGTCTCACAAACTCACACCACTAAAAATAGTAGTCAGGTTTACTCGACATTTGAATTAGCTCAACAAATTAACGGAGACTATTTTGAGTTTCTAACTCAATATATACCTTTAATATATACATATATATATATCATCATCATCATCATTTTACGTCCGCTTTTCCCTGCTTGCAAGGGTGGGACGGGTCTTATTCAGCACAGCATCTCTCCACTCGTCACGTATATATATATACACCAGACCCATGCTAGCGTGGAAAATGGACGTTAAACGATGATGATGATGATGATATATAAAGTTTAATATAGAAATTGAAAAGAAATCACCGGGATTTCTTTTGAATGAAGCAGTTCTAGTCCTGTAGAAGCCATTTCTAATTAAACTTGATGTTTACACTCTACTAAGGTATTGAGTACCTTACGAACTGTCGTTACCCTGATTGAACCTGGGACTCTCTCTCTCTCTCACACACGCATGCATAAAATAAACAGAAACAACAAAGCAAACATTACAGTACAATGAAAAAATATATCAGTTTAATGCCTGATATAGTAAGAAAAGAGTCTTCATGTTTCTGATACTAGTCCTTCATGAGAAATAGAAGAAAGATAGAAAGAAGGAGGATTGGAAAAAGAATTCGAGAGAAAAAGCATGTGTGTTCAGTCAGTCATTTGGGATATATATATATGTATATATGATGATGATATATATATAAATATATATATGAGATTTGAACAGAATTTTTATTAGTATGGTGTAAAAAAAAAATCACTTAAGAAAGATTTTCTAATTTTTTTGTTGTTTGTTTGTTTGTTTTTCACAGGGCATTGTTGTTGATGTGCCATTTGCCCCGTTCTTCCTGACACAAATTCTTGGCCATCAACAGAGTTCTACCTACAGTTCCCTCGATGAATTACCATCCTTGGACCCAGAACTAGCCAAAAGTCTCTCATATCTCAAGGTTTGCATTTAGTGCTACGTTTATTTATTCTGTTACTCTTTTATTGGGTCAGTACCTTAACTCTTGATGTCCTGTACTTCATAAAACCATATTATCAAGACATTCTTAAAAAATTACAAAACAGCACAATGATTATTATCACATTAAAAATTAAAGTCTTTAGTTTAACCCTTTAGCATTTAGATTACTCTATATTTACTATTCTATTTTCACAGTAAACACTTTATTTCACGTAATTGTTTCACATAATATCGAAGATATGAGATCTTAATATTATTTATTTTGAGAACAATACCATAACATAAGTATGAGCAGCTGGTTATGGTTGGTTTTGAACTGAAAGAGGTGAGAGAATTCTGGCCGATTAATACTGCAAATTTTTCACTATGATTTGTGCATTAGTGAAGATACTATAGATATTTGAATTAGTATACCATTTCTTTTTAGCATTTACTGCTAAATTGTTACATGGTGTTAAGAAATAAAAGAATTTTGTTGATTATATCAACCCCAGTAATTTTTTAAAGTCTGGTTCTTATTTTATCGCCTTCTTTTTATTGAACTGCTAAGATATTGAGCATACACACAAACACACTCATGACAGGCTCATAGAATTTCCATTTACCAATTTTGCATTGGTCAACCCGATTCTATAGTAGAAGACACGCCTTAGGTGCCACACTGGGATTGAATCTGAAACTATGTGGTTGTGGAGTGAACTCCTTAACCACATAGCCATGTTGGACATTTAAAGGGTTTCTATCTCAATTCTGTCATCATCAATCTCAAATTTGTGATAATCAACTTTAATTTCATCATTGCCAATCTCAATTTTGACATCTTCAACTTCAATTTCGTCATTATCAATTATTAATTTCATCCTCACAGTAAGATGGAGCGAATTTTTTTATTATGCAGAGCAAGGCATTAACATCAGTGATATTTGTTGAAGAATTGTAAAAGAAAGTAAACATTTAGAAGTTTTGTGTAAAAAAAATTACATTACCTTAAATGTATCTTTAAAACTACATATCATACTATAAACGACACAACAAAAACAAATAACATCAACTTTATATTCATTATTCACAGTTCTTAATTCTCTTAGTATATTCCTAAAAATTTCAGCACAATCATCATCATTAATCAAAGTGTTTGGATCAAATCATTTGCATTAAATAGAGGTGGAAACCCTGTTTATGATTTCCTTTTTTCATCATCATCACCACTGTCACCACTATCATTGTCACCATCCTCACCATCCACACCATCAACTCCATTCTAATACTGACCTTTTTCTCCTTTTCAGCACTATGAGGGTGATGTCAGTGAATTAGATCTAACATTTTCCTGCGATGAAGACTGCATGGGTCGGCTTGAGACTCATGAATTGGTACCTGGAGGAAAAGTAATTGGAGTTACAGACGAAAACAAGTAATTTCTCTTTCATTGTATTATTCACATGTAGAACAGATCTAGCTATCAGCTGGGTTTATAATGAAAATTGAACTACCACTTGCCTCTGGAATGGGTGCATAAAAAGTCTTTCTCTGTCTGGTAGCTATAGTGAAAGTATCTGTATGGTAGATATGGATGTACAGAAACTCTTCCTCTGTCTGGTAGCTATAGTGAAAGAAGCTGTATGGTAGACATGGATGTACAGAAACTCTTCTTCTGCCCGGTAGCTATAGTGAAAGAAGCTGTATGGTAGACATGGATGTACAGGAACTCTTCTGCCCGGTAGCTATAGTGAAAGAAGCTGTATGGTAGACATGGATGTACAGAAACTCTTCCTCTGTCTGGTAGCTATAGTGAAAGAAGCTGTATGGTAGACATGGATGTACAGAAACTCTTCCTCTGTCTGGTAGCTATAGTGAAAGAAGCTGTATGGTAGACATGGATGTACAGAAACTCTTCTTCTGCCCGGTAGCTATAGTGAAAGAAGCTGTATGGTAGACATAGATGTACAGAAACTCTTCTTCTGTCTGGTAGCTATAGTCAAAGAAGCTGTATGGTAGACATGGATGTACAGAAACTCATCCTCTGCCTGGTAGCTATAGTGAAAGAAGCTGTATGGTAGACATAGATGTACAGAAACTCTTCTGCCTGGTAGCTATAGTGAAAGAAGCTGTATGGTAGACATGGATGTACAGAAATTCTTCGTCTGCCTGGTAGCTATAGTGAAAGAAGCTGTATGGTAGACATGGATGTACAGAAACTCTTCTTCTGCCTGGTAGCTATAGTGAAAGAAGCTGTATGGTAGACTTGGATGTACAGAAACTCTTCTTCTGCCTGGTAGCTAAATTTAAAGAAGCTGTATGGTAGACATGGATGTACAGAAAGTCTTCCTCTGCCTGGTAGCTATAGTGAAAGAAGCTTTATGGTAGACATGGATGTACAGAAACTCTTCCTCTGTCTGGTAGCTATAGTGAAAGAAGCTGTATGGTAGACATGGATGTACAGAAACTCTTCTGCTGCCTGGTGGCTATAGTGAAAGAAGCTGTATGGTAGACATGGATGTACAGAAACTCTTCTTCTGCCCGGTAGCTATAGTGAAAGAAGCTGTATGGTAGACATGGATGTACAGAAACTCTTCCTCTGCCTGGTAACTATAGTGAAAGAAGCTGTATGGTAGACATGGATGTACAGAAACTCTTCTGCTGCCTGGTAGCTATAGTGAAAGAAGCTGTATGGTAGACATGGATGTACAGAAACTCTTCCTCTGCCTGGTAACTATAGTGAAAGAAGCTGTATGGTAGACATGGATGTACAGAAACTCTTCCTCTGCCTGGTAGCTATAGTGAAAGAAGCTGTATGGTAGACATGAATGTACAGAAACTCTTCTTCTGTCTGGTAGCTATAGTGAAAGAAGCTGTATGGTAGATATGGATGTACAGAAAGTCTTCCTCTGCCTGGTAGCTATAGTGAAAGAAGCTGTATGGTAGACATGGATGTACAGAAACTCTTCCTCTGTCTGGTAGCTATAGTGAAAGAAGCTGTAAGGTAGACATGGATGTACAGAAACTCTTCCTCTGCCTGGTAGCTATAGTGAAAGAAGCTGTATGGTAGACATGAACGTACAGAAACTCTTCTTCTGTCTGGTAGCTATAGTGAAAGAAGCTGTATGGTAGATATGGATGTACAGAAAGTCTTCCTCTGCCTGGTAGCTATAGTGAAAGAAGCTGTATGGTAGACATGGATGTACAGAAACTCTTCCTCTGTCTGGTAGCTATAGTGAAAGAAGCTGTATGGTAGACATGGATGTACAGAAACTCTTCTTCTGCCTGGTAGCTATAGTGAAAGAAGCTTTATGGTAGACATGGATGTACAGAAACTCTTCCTCTGCCTGGTAGCTATAGTGAAAGAAGCTGTATGGTAGACATGGATGTACAGAAACTCATCCTCTGCCTGGTAGCTATAGTGAAAGAAGCTGTATGGTAGACATGGATGTACAGAAACTCTTCCTCTGCCTGGTAGCTATAGTGAAAGAAGCTTTATGGTAGACATGGATGTACAGAAACTCTTCCTCTGTCTGGTAGCTATAGTGAAAGAAGCTGTATGGTAGACATGGATGTACAGAAACTCTTCTTCTGCCTGGTAGCTATAGTGAAAGAAGCTTTATGGTAGACATGGATGTACAGAAACTCTTCCTCTGCCTGGTAGCTATAGTGAAAGAAGCTGTATGGTAGACATGGATGTACAGAAACTCTTCCTCTGTCTGGTAGCTATAGTGAAAGAAGCTGTATGGTAGACATGGATGTACAGAAACTCTTCTTCTGCCTGGTAGCTATAGTGAAAGAAGCTTTATGGTAGACATGGATGTACAGAAACTCTTCCTCTGCCTGGTAGCTATAGTGAAAGAAGCTGTATGGTAGACATGGATGTACAGAAACTCTTCCTCTGTCTGGTAGCTATAGTGAAAGAAGCTGTATGGTAGACATGGATGTACAGAAACTCTTCCTCTGTCTGGTAGCTATAGTGAAAGAAGCTGTATGGTAGACATAGATGTACAGAAACTCTTCTTCTGCCTGGTAGCTATAGTGAAAGAAGCTGTATGGTAGACATGGATGTACAGAAATTCTTCGTCTGCCTGGTAGCTATAGTGAAAGAAGCTGTATGGTAGACATGGATGTACAGAAACTCTTCCTCTGCCTGGTAGCTATAGTGAAAGAAGCTGTATGGTAGACATGGATGTACAGAAACTCTTCCTCTGTCTGGTAGCTATAGTGAAAGAAGCTGTATGGTAGACATGGATGTACAGAAACTCTTCCTCTGCCTGGTAGCTATAGTGAAAGAAGCTTTATGGTAGACATGGATGTACAGAAACTCTTCCTCTGCCTGGTAGCTATAGTGAAAGAAGCTGTATGGTAGACATGGATGTACAGAAACTCTTCCTCTGCCTGGTAGCTATAGTGAAAGAAGCTGTATGGTAGACATGGATGTACAGAAACTCTTCCTCTGCCTGGTAGCTATAGTGAAAGAAGCTGTATGGTAGACATGAATGTACAGAAACTCTTCTTCTGTTTGGTAGCTATAGTGAAAGAAGCTGTATGGTAGACATGGATGTACAGAAAGTCTTCCTCTGCCTGGTAGCTATAGTGAAAGAAGCTGTATGGTAGACATGGATGTACAGAAACTCTTCCTCTGCCTGGTAGCTATAGTGAAAGAAGCTGTATGGTAGACATGGATGTACAGAAACTCTTCCTCTGCCTGGTAGCTATAGTGAAAGAAGCTGTATGGTAGACATGAATGTACAGAAACTCTTCTTCTGTTTGGTAGCTATAGTGAAAGAAGCTGTATGGTAGACATGGATGTACAGAAAGTCTTCCTCTGCCTGGTAGCTATAGTGAAAGAAGCTGTATGGTAGACATGGATGTACAGAAACTCTTCCTCTGTCTGGTAGCTATAGTGAAAGAAGCTGTATGGTAGACATGGATGTACAGAAACTCTTCCTCTGCCTGGTAGCTATAGTGAAAGAAGCTGTATGGTAGACATGGATGTACAGAAACTCTTCCTCTGCCTGGTAGCTATAGTGAAAGAAGCTGTATGGTAGACATGAATGTACAGAAACTCTTCTTCTGCCCGGTAGCTATAGTGAAAGAAGCTGTATGGTAGACATGAATGTACAGAAACTCTTCTTCTGCCCGGTAGCTATAGTGAAAGAAGCTGTATGGTAGACATAGATGTACAGAAACTCTTCTTCTGCCTGGTAGCTATAGTGAAAGAAGCTGTATGGTAGACATGGATGTACAGAAACTCTTCCTCTGCCTGGTAGCTATAGTGAAAGAAGCTGTATGGTAGACATGGATGTACAGAAACTCTTCTTCTGTCTGGTAGCTATAGTCAAAGAAGCTGTATGGTAGACATGGATGTACAGAAACTCTTCTGCTGCCTGGTGGCTATAGTGAAAGAAGCTGTATGGTAGACATGGATGTACAGAAACTCTTCTTCTGCCCGGTAGCTATAGTGAAAGAAGCTGTATGGTAGACATGGATGTACAGAAACTCTTCCTCTGCCTGGTAACTATAGTGAAAGAAGCTGTATGGTAGACATGGATGTACAGAAAGTCTTCCTCTGCCTGGTAGCTATAATGAAAGAAGCTGTATGGTAGACATGGATGTACAGAAACTCTTCCTCTGTCTGGTAGCTATAGTGAAAGAAGCTGTATGGTAGACATGGATGTACAGAAACTCTTCTGCTGCCTGGTAGCTATAGTGAAAGAAGCTGTATGGTAGACATGGATGTACAGAAACTCTTCTTCTGCCCGGTAGCTATAGTGAAAGAAGCTGTATGGTAGACATGGATGTACAGAAACTCTTCCTCTGCCTGGTAACTATAGTGAAAGAAGCTGTATGGTAGACATGAATGTACAGAAACTCTTCTTCTGTCTGGTAGCTATAGTGAAAGAAGCTGTATGGTAGATATGGATGTACAGAAAGTCTTCCTCTGCCTGGTAGCTATAGTGAAAGAAGCTGTATGGTAGACATGGATGTACAGAAACTCTTCCTCTGTCTGGTAGCTATAGTGAAAGAAGCTGTAAGGTAGACATGGATGTACAGAAACTCTTCCTCTGCCTGGTAGCTATAGTGAAAGAAGCTGTATGGTAGACATGAACGTACAGAAACTCTTCTTCTGTCTGGTAGCTATAGTGAAAGAAGCTGTATGGTAGATATGGATGTACAGAAAGTCTTCCTCTGCCTGGTAGCTATAGTGAAAGAAGCTGTATGGTAGACATGGATGTACAGAAACTCTTCCTCTGTCTGGTAGCTATAGTGAAAGAAGCTGTATGGTAGACATGGATGTACAGAAACTCTTCTTCTGCCTGGTAGCTATAGTGAAAGAAGCTTTATGGTAGACATGGATGTACAGAAACTCTTCCTCTGCCTGGTAGCTATAGTGAAAGAAGCTGTATGGTAGACATAGATGTACAGAAACTCTTCTTCTGCCTGGTAGCTATAGTGAAAGAAGCTGTATGGTAGACATAGATGTACAGAAACTCTTCTTCTGCCTGGTAGCTATAGTGAAAGAAGCTGTATGGTAGACATGGATGTACAGAAATTCTTCGTCTGCCTGGTAGCTATAGTGAAAGAAGCTGTATGGTAGACATGGATGTACAGAAAGTCTTCCTCTGCCTGGTAGCTATAGTGAAAGAAGCTGTATGGTAGACATGGATGTACAGAAACTCTTCCTCTGTCTGGTAGCTATAGTGAAAGAAGCTGTATGGTAGACATGGATGTACAGAAACTCTTCCTCTGCCTGGTAGCTATAGTGAAAGAAGCGTTATGGTAGACATGAATGTACAGAAACTCTTCTTCTGCCCGGTAGCTATAGTGAAAGAAGCTTTATGGTAGACATGGATGTACAGAAACTCTTCCTCTGTCTGGTAGCTATAGTGAAAGAAGCTGTATGGTAGACATGGATGTACAGAAACTCTTCTTCTGCCCGGTAGCTATAGTGAAAGAAGCTGTATGGTAGACATGGATGTACAGAAACTCTTCCTCTGTCTGGTAGCTATAGTGAAAGAAGCTGTATGGTAGACATGGATGTACAGAAACTCTTCTTCTGCCCGGTAGCTATAGTGAAAGAAGCTGTATGGTAGACATAGATGTACAGAAACTCTTCTTCTGCCTGGTAGCTATAGTGAAAGAAGCTGTATGGTAGACATGGATGTACAGAAACTCTTCCTCTGCCTGGTAGCTATAGTGAAAGAAGCTGTATGGTAGACATGGATGTACAGAAACTCTTCTTCTGTCTGGTAGCTATAGTCAAAGAAGCTGTATGGTAGACATGGATGTACAGAAACTCATCCTCTGCCTGGTAGCTATAGTGAAAGAAGCTGTATGGTAGACATAGATGTACAGAAACTCTTCTGCCTGGTAGCTATAGTGAAAGAAGCTGTATGGTAGACATGGATGTACAGAAATTCTTCGTCTGCCTGGTAGCTATAGTGAAAGAAGCTGTATGGTAGACATGGATGTACAGAAATTCTTCGTCTGCCTGGTAGCTATAGTGAAAGAAGCTGTATGGTAGATATGGATGTACAGAAAGTCTTCCTCTGCCTGGTAGCTATAGTGAAAGAAGCTGTATGGTAGACATGGATGTACAGAAACTCTTCCTCTGTCTGGTAGCTATAGTGAAAGAAGCTGTAAGGTAGACATGGATGTACAGAAACTCTTCCTCTGCCTGGTAGCTATAGTGAAAGAAGCTGTATGGTAGACATGAACGTACAGAAACTCTTCTTCTGTCTGGTAGCTATAGTGAAAGAAGCTGTATGGTAGATATGGATGTACAGAAAGTCTTCCTCTGCCTGGTAGCTATAGTGAAAGAAGCTGTATGGTAGACATGGATGTACAGAAACTCTTCCTCTGTCTGGTAGCTATAGTGAAAGAAGCTGTATGGTAGACATGGATGTACAGAAACTCTTCTTCTGCCTGGTAGCTATAGTGAAAGAAGCTTTATGGTAGACATGGATGTACAGAAACTCTTCCTCTGCCTGGTAGCTATAGTGAAAGAAGCTGTATGGTAGACATGGATGTACAGAAACTCTTCCTCTGCCTGGTAGCTATAGTGAAAGAAGCTGTATGGTAGACATGGATGTACAGAAACTCTTCCTCTGCCTGGTAGCTATAGTGAAAGAAGCTTTATGGTAGACATGGATGTACAGAAACTCTTCCTCTGCCTGGTAGCTATAGTGAAAGAAGCTGTATGGTAGACATGGATGTACAGAAATTCTTCGTCTGCCTGGTAGCTATAGTGAAAGAAGCTGTATGGTAGACATGAATGTACAGAAACTCTTCTTCGGTCTGGTAGCTATAGTGAAAGAAGCTGTATGGTAGATATGGATGTACAGAAACTCTTCCTCTGCCTGGTAGCTATAGTGAAAGAAGCTGTATGGTAGACATGGATGTACAGAAACTCTTCCTCTGTCTGGTAGCTATAGTGAAAGAAGCTGTATGGTAGACATGGATGTACAGAAACTCTTCCTCTGCCTGGTAGCTATAGTGAAAGAAGCTTTATGGTAGACATGGATGTACAGAAACTCTTCCTCTGCCTGATAGCTATAGTGAAAGAAGCTGTATGTTAGACATGGATGTACAGAAACTCTTCCTCTGCCTGGTAGCTATAGTGAAAGAAGCTGTATGGTAGACATGAATGTACAGAAACTCTTCTTCTGTTTGGTAGCTATAGGGAAAGAAGCTGTATGGTAGACATGGATGTACAGAAACTCTTCTTCTGTCTGGTAGCTATAGTTAAAGAAGCTGTATGGTAGACATGGATGTACAGAAACTCTTCCTCTGTCTGGTAGCTATAGTGAAAGAAGCTGTATGGTAGACATGAATGTACAGAAACTCTTCTTCTGTTTGGTAGCTATAGTGAAAGAAGCTATATGGTAGACATGGATGTACAGAAACTCATCCTCTGCCTGGTAGCTATAGTGAAAGAAGCTTTATGGTAGACATGGATGTACAGAAACTCATCCTCTGTCTGGTAGCTATAGTGAAAGAAGCTGTATGGTAGACATGGATGTACAGAAACTCTTCCTCTGCCTGGTAGCTATAGTGAAAGAAGCTGTATGGTAGACATGGATGTACAGAAACTCTTCTTCTGCCTGGTAGCTATAGTGAAAGAAGCTGTATGGTAGAGATGAATGTACAGAAACTCTTCTTCTGTTTGGTAGCTATAGTGAAAGAAGCTGTATGGTAGAGATGAATGTACAGAAACTCTTCTTCTGTCTGGTAGCTATAGTGAAAGAAGCTGTATGGTAGACATGGATGTACAGAAATTCTTCGTCTGCCTGGTAGCTATAGTGAAAGAAGCTGTATGGTAGACATGAATGTACAGAAACTCTTCTTCTGTTTGGTAGCTATAGGGAAAGAAGCTGTATGGTAGACATGGATGTACAGAAACTCCTCTTCTGCCTGGTAGCTATAGTGAAAGAAGCTTTATGGTAGACATGGATGTACAGAAACTCTTCCTCTGCCTGGTAGCTATAGTGAAAGAAGCTGTATGGTAGACATAGATGTACAGAAACTCTTCTTCTGCCTGGTAGCTATAGTGAAAGAAGCTGTATGGTAGACATGGATGTACAGAAATTCTTCGTCTGCCTGGTAGCTATAGTGAAAGAAGCTGTATGGTAGACATGGATGTACAGAAACTCTTCCTCTGCCTGGTAGCTATAGTGAAAGAAGCTGTATGGTAGACATGGATGTACAGAAACTCTTCTGCTGCCTGGTAGCTATAGTGAAAGAAGCTGTATGGTAGACATGGATGTACAGAAACTCTTCCTCTGCCTGGTAGCTATAGTGAAAGAAGCTTTATGGTAGACATGGATGTACAGAAACTCTTCCTCTGCCTGGTAGCTATAGTGAAAGAAGCTGTATGGTAGACATGGATGTACAGAAACTCTTCCTCTGCCTGGTAGCTATAGTGAAAGAAGCTGTATGGTAGACATGGATGTACAGAAACTCTTCCTCTGTCTGGTAGCTATAGTGAAAGAAGCTGTATGGTAGACATGGATGTACAGAAACTCTTCTTCTGCCCGGTAGCTATAGTGAAAGAAGCTGTATGGTAGACATAGATGTACAGAAACTCTTCTTCTGCCTGGTAGCTATAGTGAAAGAAGCTGTATGGTAGACATGGATGTACAGAAACTCTTCCTCTGCCTGGTAGCTATAGTGAAAGAAGCTGTATGGTAGACATGGATGTACAGAAACTCTTCTTCTGTCTGGTAGCTATAGTCAAAGAAGCTGTATGGTAGACATGGATGTACAGAAACTCATCCTCTGCCTGGTAGCTATAGTGAAAGAAGCTGTATGGTAGACATAGATGTACAGAAACTCTTCTGCCTGGTAGCTATAGTGAAAGAAGCTGTATGGTAGACATGGATGTACAGAAATTCTTCGTCTGCCTGGTAGCTATAGTGAAAGAAGCTGTATGGTAGATATGGATGTACAGAAACTCTTCTGCCTGGTAGCTATAGTGAAAGAAGCTGTATGGTAGACATGGATGTACAGAAACTCTTCCTCTGCCAGGTAGCTATAGTGAAAGAAGCTGTATGGTAGACATGGATGTACAGAAATTCTTCGTCTGCCTGGTAGCTATAGTGAAAGAAGCTGTATGGTAGACATGAATGTACAGAAACTCTTCTTCTGTCTGGTAGCTATAGTGAAAGAAGCTGTATGGTAGATATGGATGTACAGAAACTCTTCCTCTGCCTGGTAGCTATAGTGAAAGAAGCTGTATGGTAGACATGGATGTACAGAAACTCTTCCTCTGTCTGGTAGCTATAGTGAAAGAAGCTGTATGGTAGACATGGATGTACAGAAACTCTTCCTCTATCTGGTAGCTATAGTGAAAGAAGCTGTATGGTAGACATAGATGTACAGAAACTCTTCCTCTGTCTGGTAGCTATAGTGAAAGAAGCTGTATGGTAGACATGGATGTACAGAAACTCTTCCTCTGTCTGGTAGCTATAGTGAAAGAAGCTGTATGGTAGACATAGATGTACAGAAACTCTTCCTCTGTCTGGTAGCTATAGTGAAAGAAGCTGTATGGTAGACATGGATGTACAGAAACTCTTCCTCTATCTGGTAGCTATAGTGAAAGAAGCTGTATGGTAGACATGGATGTACAGAAACTCTTCTTCTGCCTGGTAGCTATAGTGAAAGAAGCTGTATGGTAGACATGGATGTACAGAAACTCTTCTTCTGCCCGGTAGCTATAGTGAAAGAAGCTGTATGGTAGACATAGATGTACAGAAACTCTTCTTCTGCCTGGTAGCTATAGTGAAAGAAGCTGTATGGTAGACATGGATGTACAGAAACTCTTCCTCTGCCTGGTAGCTATAGTGAAAGAAGCTGTATGGTAGACATGGATGTACAGAAACTCTTCTTCTGTCTGGTAGCTATAGTCAAAGAAGCTGTATGGTAGACATGGATGTACAGAAACTCTTCCTCTGCCTGGTAACTATAGTGAAAGAAGCTGTATGGTAGACATGAATGTACAGAAACTCTTCTTCTGTCTGGTAGCTATAGTGAAAGAAGCTGTATGGTAGATATGGATGTACAGAAAGTCTTCCTCTGCCTGGTAGCTATAGTGAAAGAAGCTGTATGGTAGACATGGATGTACAGAAACTCTTCCTCTGTCTGGTAGCTATAGTGAAAGAAGCTGTATGGTAGACATGGATGTACAGAAACTCTTCCTCTGCCTGGTAGCTATAGTGAAAGAAGCTGTATGGTAGACATGGATGTACACAAACTCTTCCTCTGCCTGGTAGCTATAGTGAAAGAAGCTGTATGGTAGACATGAACGTACAGAAACTCTTCTTCTGTCTAGTAGCTATAGTGAAAGAAGCTGTATGGTAGACATAGATGTACAGAAACTCTTCTTCTGCCTGGTAGCTATAGTGAAAGAAGCTGTATGGTAGACATGGATGTACAGAAACTCTTCCTCTGCCTGGTAGCTATAGTGAAAGAAGCTGTATGGTAGACATGGATGTACAGAAACTCTTCTTCTGCCTGGTAGCTATAGTGAAAGAAGCTGTATGGTAGACATGGATGTACAGAAACTCTTCTGTCTGGTAGCTATAGTGAAAGAAGCTGTATGGTAGACATGGATGTACAGAAACTCTTCCTCTGTCTGGTAGCTATAGTGAAAGAAGCTGTATGGTAGACATGGATGTACAGAAACTCTTCTTCTGCCTGGTAGCTATAGTGAAAGAAGCTGTATGGTAGACATGGATATACAGAAACTCTTCTTCTGCCCGGTAGCTATAGTGAAAGAAGCTGTATGGTAGACATGGATGTACAGGAACTCTTCTGCCCGGTAGCTATAGTGAAAGAAGCTGTATGGTAGACATGGATGTACAGAAAGTCTTCCTCTGCCTGGTAGCTATAGTGAAAGAAGCTGTATGGTAGACATGGATGTACAGAAACTCTTCCTCTGTCTGGTAGCTATAGTGAAAGAAGCTGTATGGTAGACATGTATGTACAGAAACTCTTCCTCTGCCTGGTAGCTATAGTGAAAGAAGCTGTATGGTAGACATGGATGTACAGAAACTCTTCTTCTGCCCGGTAGCTATAGTGAAAGAAGCTGTATGGTAGACATGGATGTACAGAAACTCTTCCTCTGTCTGGTAGCTATAGTGAAAGAAGCTGTATGGTAGACATGGATGTACAGAAACTCTTCTTCTGCCCGGTAGCTATAGTGAAAGAAGCTGTATGGTAGACATAGATGTACAGAAACTCTTCTTCTGCCTGGTAGCTATAGTGAAAGAAGCTGTATGGTAGACATGGATGTACAGAAACTCTTCCTCTGCCTGGTAGCTATAGTGAAAGAAGCTGTATGGTAGACATGGATGTACAGAAACTCTTCTTCTGTCTGGTAGCTATAGTGAAAGAAGCTGTATGGTAGACATGGATGTACAGAAACTCATCCTCTGCCTGGTAGCTATAGTGAAAGAAGCTGTATGGTAGACATAGATGTACAGAAACTCTTCTGCCTGGTAGCTATAGTGAAAGAAGCTGTATGGTAGACATGGATGTACAGAAATTCTTCGTCTGCCTGGTAGCTATAGTGAAAGAAGCTGTATGGTAGACATGAATGTACAGAAACTCTTCTTCTGTCTGGTAGCTATAGTGAAAGAAGCTGTATGGTAGATATGGATGTACAGAAACTCTTCCTCTGCCTGGTAGCTATAGTGAAAGAAGCTGTATGGTAGACATGGATGTACAGAAACTCTTCCTCTGTCTGGTAGCTATAGTGAAAGAAGCTGTATGGTAGACATGGATGTACAGAAACTCTTTCTCTGCCTGGTAGCTATAGTGAAAGAAGCTTTATGGTAGACATGGATGTACAGAAACTCTTCCTCTGCCTGGTAGCTATAGTGAAAGAAGCTGTATGGTAGACATGGATGTACAGAAACTCTTCCTCTGCCTGGTAGCTATAGTGAAAGAAGCTGTATGGTAGACATGAATGTACAGAAACTCTTCTTCTGTTTGGTAGCTATAGTGAAAGAAGCTGTATGGTAGACATGGATGTACAGAACGTCTTCTTCTGTCTGGTAGCTATAGTCAAAGAAGCTGTATGGTAGACATGGATGTACAGAAACTCATCCTCTGCCTGGTAGCTATAGTGAAAGAAGCTGTATGGTAGACATAGATGTACAGAAACTCTTCTGCCTGGTAGCTATAGTGAAAGAAGCTGTATGGTAGACATGGATGTACAGAAATTCTTCGTCTGCCTGGTAGCTATAGTGAAAGAAGCTGTATGGTAGACATGAATGTACAGAAACTCTTCTTCTGTTTGGTAGCTATAGTGAAAGAAGCTGTATGGTAGACATGGATGTACAGAAACTCTTCTTCTGCCTGGTAGCTATAGTGAAAGAAGCTGTATGGTAGACATGGATGTACAGAAACTCTTCTTCTGCCTGGTAGCTATAGTGAAAGAAGCTGTATGGTAGACATAGATGTACAGAAACTCTTCTTCTGCCTGGTAGCTATAGTGAAAGAAGCTGTATGGTAGACATGGATGTACAGAAATTCTTCGTCTGCCTGGTAGCTATAGTGAAAGAAGCTGTATGGTAGACATGGATGTACAGAAACTCTTCCTCTGCCTGGTAGCTATAGTGAAAGAATCTGTATGGTAGACATGGATGTACAGAAACTCTTCCTCTGCCTGGTAGCTATAGTGAAAGAAGCTTTATGGTAGACATGGATGTACAGAAACTCTTCCTCTGCCTGGTAGCTATAGTGAAAGAAGCTGTATGGTAGACATGGATGTACAGAAACTCTTCCTCTATCTGGTAGCTATAGTGAAAGAAGCTGTATGGTAGACATGGATGTACAGAAACTCTTCTTCTGCCCGGTAGCTATAGTGAAAGAAGCTGTATGGTAGACATGGATGTACAGAAACTCTTCTGTCTGGTAGCTATAGTGAAAGAAGCTGTATGGTAGACATGGATGTACAGAAACTCTTCTTCTGCCCGGTAGCTATAGTGAAAGAAGCTGTATGGTAGACATAGATGTACAGAAACTCTTCCTCTGCCTGGTAGCTATAGTGAAAGAAGCTGTATGGTAGACATGGATGTACAGAAACTCTTCCTCTGTCTGGTAGCTATAGTCAAAGAAGCTGTATGGTAGACATGGATGTACAGAAACTCATCCTCTGCCTGGTAGCTATAGTGAAAGAAGCTGTATGGTAGACATAGACGTACAGAAACTCTTCTGCCTGGTAGCTATAGTGAAAGAAGCTGTATGGTAGACATAGACGTACAGAAACTCTTCTGCCTGGTAGCTATAGTGAAAGAAGCTGTATGGTAGACATGGATGTACAGAAATTCTTCGTCTGCCTGGTAGCTATAGTGAAAGAAGCTGTATGGTAGACATGGATGTACAGAAACTCTTCTTCTGCCCGGTAGCTATAGTGAAAGAAGCTGTATGGTAGACATGGATGTACAGAAACTCTCCCTCTGCCTGGTAGCTATAGTGAAGGAAGCTGTATGGTAGACATGGATGTACAGAAACTCTCCCTCTGCCTGGTAGCTATAGTGAAAGAAGCTGTATGGTAGACATGAATGTACAGAAACTCTTCTTCTGTCTGGTAGCTATAGTGAAAGAAGCTGTATGGTAGACATGAATGTACAGAAACTCTTCTTCTGTCTGGTAGCTATAGTGAAAGAAGCTGTATGGTAGATATGGATGTACAGAAAGTCTTCCTCTGCCTGGTAGCTATAGTGAAAGAAGCTGTATGGTAGACATGGATGTACAGAAACTCTTCCTCTGCCAGGTAGCTATAGTGAAAGAAGCTGTATGGTAGACATGAATGTACAGAAACTCTTCTTCTGTCTGGTAGCTATAGTGAAAGAAGCTGTATGGTAGATATGGATGTACAGAAAGTCTTCCTCTGCCTGGTAGCTATAGTGAAAGAAGCTGTATGGTAGACATGGATGTACAGAAACTCTTCTGCTGCCAGGTAGCTATAGTGAAAGAAGCTGTATGGTAGACATGGATGTACAGAAACTCTTCCTCTGTCTGGTAGCTATAGTGAAAGAAGCTGTATGGTAGACATGGATGTACAGAAACTCTTCTTCTGCCCGGTAGCTATAGTGAAAGAAGCTGTATGGTAGACATGGATGTACAGAAACTCTTCCTCTGTCTGGTAGCTATAGTGAAAGAAGCTGTATGGTAGACATGGATGTACAGAAACTCTTCTGCTGCCTGGTAGCTATAGTGAAAGAAGCTGTATGGTAGACATGGATGTACAGAAACTCTTCTGCTGCCTGGTAGCTATAGTGAAAGAAGCTGTATGGTAGACATGGATGTACAGAAACTCTTCCTCTGTCTGGTAGCTATAGTGAAAGAAGCTGTATGGTAGACATGGATGTACAGAAACTCTTCTTCTGCCCGGTAGCTATAGTGAAAGAAGCTGTATGGTAGACATGGATGTACAGAAACTCTTCCTCTGTCTGGTAGCTATAGTGAAAGAAGCTGTATGGTAGACATGGATGTACAGAAACTCTTCTGCTGCCTGGTAGCTATAGTGAAAGAAGCTGTATGGTAGACATGGATGTACAGAAACTCTTCTGCTGCCTGGTAGCTATAGTGAAAGAAGCTGTATGGTAGACATGGATGTACAGAAACTCTTCCTCTGCCTGGTAGCTATAGTGAAAGAAGCTTTATGGTAGACATGGATGTACAGAAACTCTTCCTCTGCCAGGTAGCTATAGTGAAAGAAGCTGTATGGTAGACATGGATGTACAGAAACTCTTCCTCTGCCTGGTAGCTATAGTGAAAGAAGCTTTATGGTAGACATGGATGTACAGAAACTCTTCCTCTGCCCGGTAGCTATAGTGAAAGAAGCTGTATGGTAGACATGGATGTACAGAAACTCTTCTGCCTGGTAGCTATAGTGAAAGAAGCTGTATGGTAGACATGGATGTACAGAAATTCTTCGTCTGCCTGGTAGCTATAGTGAAAGAAGCTGTATGGTAGACATGAATGTACAGAAACTCTTCTTCTGTTTGGTAGCTATAGTGAAAGAAGCTGTATGGTAGACATGGATGTACAGAAACTCTTCCTCTGCCTGGTAGCTATAGTGAAAGAAGCTGTATGGTAGACATGGATGTACAGAAACTCTTCCTCTGCCTGGTAGCTATAGTGAAAGAAGCTGTATGGTAGATATGGATGTACAGAAACTCTTCCTCTGCCTGGTAGCTATAGTGAAAGAAGCTGTATGGTAGACATGGATGTACAGAAACTCTTCCTCTGCCTGGTAGCTATAGTGAAAGAAGCTGTATGGTAGACATAGATGTACAGAAACTCTTCTTCTGCCTGGTAGCTATAGTGAAAGAAGCTGTATGGTAGACATGGATGTACAGAAATTCTTCGTCTGTTTGGTAGCTATAGTGAAAGAAGCTGTATGGTAGACATGGATGTACAGAAACTCTTCCTCTGCCTGGTAGCTATAGTGAAAGAAGCTGTATGGTAGACATGGATGTACAGAAAGTCTTCCTCTGCCTGGTAGCTATAGTGAAAGAAGCTGTATGGTAGACATGGATGTACAGAAACTCTTCCTCTGCCTGGTAGCTATAGTGAAAGAAGCTGTATGGTAGACATGGATGTACAGAAACTCTTCCTCTGCCTGGTAGCTATAGTGAAAGAAGCTGTATGGTAGACATGGATGTACAGAAACTCTTCCTCTGCCCGGTAGCTATAGTGAAAGAAGCTGTATGGTAGACATGGATGTACAGAAACTCTTCCTCTGCCAGGTAGCTATAGTGAAAGAAGCTGTATGGTAGACATGGATGTACAGAAACTCTTCTTCTGCCTGGTAGCTATAGTGAAAGAAGCTGTATGGTAGACATGGATGTACAGAAACTCTTCCTCTGCCAGGTAGCTATAGTGAAAGAAGCTGTATGGTAGACATGGATGTACAGAAACTCTTCCTCTGCCAGGTAGCTATAGTGAAAGAAGCTGTATGGTAGACATGGATGTACAGAAACTCTTCCTCTGCCCGGTAGCTATAGTGAAAGAAGCTGTATGGTAGACATGGATGTACAGAAACTCTTCCTCTGCCAGGTAGCTATAGTGAAAGAAGCTGTATGGTAGACATGGATGTACAGAAACTCTTCCTCTGCCTGGTAGCTATAGTGAAAGAAGCTGTATGGTAGACATGGATGTACAGAAACTCTTCCTCTGCCAGGTAGCTATAGTGAAAGAAGCTGTATGGTAGACATGGATGTACAGAAACTCTTCTTCTGCCCGGTAGCTATAGTGAAAGAAGCTCTATGGTAGACATAGATGTACAGAAACTCTTCTTCTGCCTGGTAGCTATAGTGAAAGAAGCTGTATGGTAGACATGGATGTACAGAAACTCTTCCTCTGTCTGGTAGCTATAGTGAGAGAAGCTGTATGGTAGACATGGATGTACAGAAACTCTTCTTCTGCCCGGTAGCTATAGTGAGAGAAGATGTATGGTAGACATGGATGTACAGAAACTCTGCTTCTGCCTGGCAGCTATAGTGAAAGAAGCTGTATGGTAGACATGGATGTACAGAAACTCTTCTTCTGCCCGGTAGCTATAGTGAAAGAAGCTGTATGGTAGACATGGATGTACAGAAACTCTTCCTCTGCCTGGTAGCTATAGTGAAAGAAGCTGTATGATAGACATGGATGTACAGAAACTCTTCTTCTGTCTGGTAGCTATAGTCAAAGAAGCTGTATGGTAGACATGGATGTACAGAAACTCATCCTCTGCCTGGTAGCTATAGTGAAAGAAGCTGTATGGTAGACATAGATGTACAGAAACTCTTCTGCCTGGTAGCTATAGTGAAAGAAGCTGTATGGTAGACATGGATGTACAGAAATTCTTCGTCTGCCTGGTAGCTATAGTGAAAGAAGCTGTATGGTAGACATGAATGTACAGAAACTCTTCTTCTGTCTGGTAGCTATAGTGAAAGAAGCTGTATGGTAGATATGGATGTACAGAAACTCTTCCTCTGCCTGGTAGCTATAGTGAAAGAAGCTGTATGGTAGACATGGATGTACAGAAACTCTTCCTCTATCTGGTAGCTATAGTGAAAGAAGCTGTATGGTAGACATGGATGTACAGAAACTCTTCTTCTGCCCGGTAGCTATAGTGAAAGAAGCTGTATGGTAGACATGGATGTACAGAAACTCTTCTTCTGTCTGGTAGCTATAGTGAAAGAAGCTGTATGGTAGACATGGATGTACAGAAACTCTTCTTCTGCCCGGTAGCTATAGTGAAAGAAGCTGTATGGTAGACATAGATGTACAGAAACTCTTCTTCTGCCTGGTAGCTATAGTGAAAGAAGCTGTATGGTAGACATGGATGTACAGAAACTCTTCCTCTGCCTGGTAGCTATAGTGAAAGAAGCTGTATGGTAGACATGGATGTACAGAAATTCTTCGTCTGCCTGGTAGCTATAGTGAAAGAAGCTGTATGGTAGACATGGATGTACAGAAACTCTTCTTCTGCCCGGTAGCTATAGTGAAAGAAGCTGTATGGTAGACATGGATGTACAGAAACTCTTCCTCTGCCTGGTAACTATAGTGAAAGAAGCTGTATGGTAGACATGAATGTACAGAAACTCTTCTTCTGTCTGGTAGCTATAGTGAAAGAAGCTGTATGGTAGATATGGATGTACAGGAAGTCTTCCTCTGCCTGGTAGCTATAGTGAAAGAAGCTGTATGGTAGACATGGATGTACAGAAACTCTTCCTCTGTCTGGTAGCTATAGTGAAAGAAGCTGTATGGTAGACATGGATGTACAGAAACTCTTCCTCTGCCTGGTAGCTATAGTGAAAGAAGATGTATGGTAGACATGAACGTACAGAAACTCTTCTTCTGTCTGGTAGCTATAGTGAAAGAAGCTGTATGGTAGACATGGATGTACAGGAACTCTTCTGCCCGGTAGCTATAGTGAAAGAAGCTGTATGGTAGACATGGATGTACAGAAAGTCTTCCTCTGCCTGGTAGCTATAGTGAAAGAAGCTGTATGGTAGACATGGATGTACAGAAACTCTTCCTCTGTCTGGTAGCTATAGTGAAAGAAGCTGTATGGTAGACATGGATGTACAGAAACTCTTCCTCTGCCTGGTAGCTATAGTGAAAGAAGCTGTATGGTAGACATGGATGTACAGAAACTCTTCCTCTGCCTGGTAGCTATAGTGAAAGAAGCTTTATGGTAGACATGGATGTACAGAAACTCTTCCTCTGCCTGGTAGCTATAGTGAAAGAAGCTGTATGGTAGACATGGATGTACAGAAAGTCTTCCTCTGCCTGGTAGCTATAGTGAAAGAAGCTGTATGGTAGACATGAACGTACAGAAACTCTTCTTCTGTCTGGTAGCTATAGTGAAAGAAGCTGTATGGTAGATATGGATGTACAGAAAGTCTTCCTCTGCCTGGTAGCTATAGTGAAAGAAGCCGTATGGTAGACATGGATGTACAGAAAATCTTCCTCTGTCTGGTAGCTATAGTGAAAGAAGCTGTATGGTTGACATGGATGTACAGAAACTCTTCCTCTGCCTGGTAGCTATAGTGAAAGAAGCTGTATGGTAGACATGAACGTACAGAAACTCTTCTTCTGTCTGGTAGCTATAGTGAAAGAAGCTGTATGGTAGACATAGATGTACAGAAACTCTTCTTCTGCCTGGTAGCTATAGTGAAAGAAGCTGTATGGTAGACATGGATGTACAGAAACTCTTACTCTGTCTGGTAGCTATAGTGAAAGAAGCTGTATGGTAGACATGGATGTACAGAAACTCTTCCTCTGTCTGGTAGCTATAGTGAAAGAAGCTGTATGGTAGACATGGATGTACAGAAACTCTTCTTCTGCCTGGTAGCTATAGTGAAAGAAGCTGTATGGTAGACATGGATGTACAGAAACTCTTCTTCTGCCCGGTAGCTATAGTGAAAGAAGCTGTATGGTAGACATGGATGTACAGAAACTCTTCTTCTGCCTGGTAGCTATAGTGAAAGAAGCTTTATGGTAGACATGGATGTACAGAAACTCTTCCTCTGCCTGGTAGCTATAGTGAAAGAAGCTGTATGGTAGACATAGATGTACAGAAACTCTTCTTCTGCCTGGTAGCTATAGTGAAAGAAGCTGTATGGTAGACATGGATGTACAGAAACTCTTCCTCTGTCTGGTAGCTATAGTGAAAGAAGCTGTATGGTAGACATGGATGTACAGAAACTCTTCCTCTGTCTGGTAGCTATAGTGAAAGAAGCTGTATGGTAGACATGGATGTACAGAAACTCTTCTTCTGCCTGGTAGCTATAGTGAAAGAAGCTGTATGGTAGACATGGATATACAGAAACTCTTCTTCTGCCCGGTAGCTATAGTGAAAGAAGCTGTATGGTAGACATGGATGTACAGGAACTCTTCTGCCCGGTAGCTATAGTGAAAGAAGCTGTATGGTAGACATGGATGTACAGAAAGTCTTCCTCTGCCTGGTAGCTATAGTGAAAGAAGCTGTATGGTAGACATGGATGTACAGAAACTCTTCCTCTGTCTGGTAGCTATAGTGAAAGAAGCTGTATGGTAGACATGTATGTACAGAAACTCTTCCTCTGCCTGGTAGCTATAGTGAAAGAAGCTGTATGGTAGACATGGATGTACAGAAACTCTTCTTCTGCCCGGTAGCTATAGTGAAAGAAGCTGTATGGTAGACATGGATGTACAGAAACTCTTCCTCTGTCTGGTAGCTATAGTGAAAGAAGCTGTATGGTAGACATGGATGTACAGAAACTCTTCTTCTGCCCGGTAGCTATAGTGAAAGAAGCTGTATGGTAGACATAGATGTACAGAAACTCTTCTTCTGCCTGGTAGCTATAGTGAAAGAAGCTGTATGGTAGACATGGATGTACAGAAACTCTTCCTCTGCCTGGTAGCTATAGTGAAAGAAGCTGTATGGTAGACATGGATGTACAGAAACTCTTCTTCTGTCTGGTAGCTATAGTGAAAGAAGCTGTATGGTAGACATGGATGTACAGAAACTCATCCTCTGCCTGGTAGCTATAGTGAAAGAAGCTGTATGGTAGACATAGATGTACAGAAACTCTTCTGCCTGGTAGCTATAGTGAAAGAAGCTGTATGGTAGACATAGATGTACAGAAACTCTTCTGCTGCCTGGTAGCTATAGTGAAAGAAGCTGTATGGTAGACATGAATGTACAGAAACTCTTCTTCTGTCTGGTAGCTATAGTGAAAGAAGCTGTATGGTAGATATGGATGTACAGAAACTCTTCCTCTGCCTGGTAGCTATAGTGAAAGAAGCTGTATGGTAGACATGGATGTACAGAAACTCTTCCTCTGTCTGGTAGCTATAGTGAAAGAAGCTGTATGGTAGACATGGATGTACAGAAACTCTTTCTCTGCCTGGTAGCTATAGTGAAAGAAGCTTTATGGTAGACATGGATGTACAGAAACTCTTCCTCTGCCTGGTAGCTATAGTGAAAGAAGCTGTATGGTAGACATGGATGTACAGAAACTCTTCCTCTGCCTGGTAGCTATAGTGAAAGAAGCTGTATGGTAGACATGAATGTACAGAAACTCTTCTTCTGTTTGGTAGCTATAGTGAAAGAAGCTGTATGGTAGACATGGATGTACAGAACGTCTTCTTCTGTTTGGTAGCTATAGTTAAAGAAGCTGTATGGTAGACATGGATGTACAGAAACTCTTCTTCTGCCTGGTAGCTATAGTGAAAGAAGCTTTATGGTAGACATGGATGTACAGAAACTCTTCCTCTGCCTGGTAGCTATAGTGAAAGAAGCTGTATGGTAGACATAGATGTACAGAAACTCTTCTTCTGCCTGGTAGCTATAGTGAAAGAAGCTGTATGGTAGACATGGATGTACAGAAATTCTTCGTCTGCCTGGTAGCTATAGTGAAAGAAGCTGTATGGTAGACATGGATGTACAGAAACTCTTCTTCTGCCTGGTAGCTATAGTGAAAGAAGCTGTATGGTAGACATGGATGTACAGAAACTCTTCCTCTGCCTGGTAGCTATAGTGAAAGAATCTGTATGGTAGACATGGATGTACAGAAACTCTTCCTCTGCCTGGTAGCTATAGTGAAAGAAGCTTTATGGTAGACATGGATGTACAGAAACTCTTCCTCTGCCTGGTAGCTATAGTGAAAGAAGCTGTATGGTAGACATGGATGTACAGAAACTCTTCCTCTATCTGGTAGCTATAGTGAAAGAAGCTGTATGGTAGACATGGATGTACAGAAACTCTTCTTCTGCCCGGTAGCTATAGTGAAAGAAGCTGTATGGTAGACATGGATGTACAGAAACTCTTCCTCTATCTGGTAACTATAGTGAAAGAAGCTGTATGGTAGACATGGATGTACAGAAACTCTTTCTCTGCCTGGTAGCTATAGTGAAAGAAGCTTTATGGTAGACATGGATGTACAGAAACTCTTCCTCTGCCTGGTAGCTATAGTGAAAGAAGCTGTATGGTAGACATGGATGTACAGAAACTCTTCTGTCTGGTAGCTATAGTGAAAGAAGCTGTATGGTAGACATGGATGTACAGAAACTCTTCTTCTGCCCGGTAGCTATAGTGAAAGAAGCTGTATGGTAGACATAGATGTACAGAAACTCTTCCTCTGCCTGGTAGCTATAGTGAAAGAAGCTGTATGGTAGACATGGATGTACAGAAACTCTTCTTCTGTCTGGTAGCTATAGTCAAAGAAGCTGTATGGTAGACATGGATGTACAGAAACTCATCCTCTGCCTGGTAGCTATAGTGAAAGAAGCTGTATGGTAGACATAGACGTACAGAAACTCTTCTGCCTGGTAGCTATAGTGAAAGAAGCTGTATGGTAGACATGGATGTACAGAAATTCTTCGTCTGCCTGGTAGCTATAGTGAAAGAAGCTGTATGGTAGACATGGATGTACAGAAACTCTTCTTCTGCCCGGTAGCTATAGTGAAAGAAGCTGTATGGTAGACATGGATGTACAGAAACTCTCCCTCTGCCTGGTAGCTATAGTGAAAGAAGCTGTATGGTAGACATGAATGTACAGAAACTCTTCTTCTGTCTGGTAGCTATAGTGAAAGAAGCTGTATGGTAGATATGGATGTACAGAAAGTCTTCCTCTGCCTGGTAGCTATAGTGAAGGAAGCTGTATGGTAGACATGGATGTACAGAAACTCTTCCTCTGCCTGGTAACTATAGTGAAAGAAGCTGTATGGTAGACATGGATGTACAGAAACTCTTCTTCTGTCTGGTAGCTATAGTGAAAGAAGCTGTATGGTAGATATGGATGTACAGAAAGTCTTCCTCTGCCTGGTAGCTATAGTGAAAGAAGCTGTATGGTAGACATGGATGTACAGAAACTCTTCTGCTGCCAGGTAGCTATAGTGAAAGAAGCTGTATGGTAGACATGGATGTACAGAAACTCTTCCTCTGTCTGGTAGCTATAGTGAAAGAAGCTGTATGGTAGACATGGATGTACAGAAACTCTTCTTCTGCCCGGTAGCTATAGTGAAAGAAGCTGTATGGTAGACATGGATGTACAGAAACTCTTCCTCTGTCTGGTAGCTATAGTGAAAGAAGCTGTATGGTAGACATGGATGTACAGAAACTCTTCTGCTGCCTGGTAGCTATAGTGAAAGAAGCTGTATGGTAGACATGGATGTACAGAAACTCTTCTGCTGCCTGGTAGCTATAGTGAAAGAAGCTGTATGGTAGACATGGATGTACAGAAACTCTTCCTCTGTCTGGTAGCTATAGTGAAAGAAGCTGTATGGTAGACATGGATGTACAGAAACTCTTCTTCTGCCCGGTAGCTATAGTGAAAGAAGCTGTATGGTAGACATGGATGTACAGAAACTCTTCCTCTGTCTGGTAGCTATAGTGAAAGAAGCTGTATGGTAGACATGGATGTACAGAAACTCTTCTGCTGCCTGGTAGCTATAGTGAAAGAAGCTGTATGGTAGACATGGATGTACAGAAACTCTTCTGCTGCCTGGTAGCTATAGTGAAAGAAGCTGTATGGTAGACATGGATGTACAGAAACTCTTCCTCTGCCTGGTAGCTATAGTGAAAGAAGCTTTATGGTAGACATGGATGTACAGAAACTCTTCCTCTGCCTGGTAGCTATAGTGAAAGAAGCTTTATGGTAGACATGGATGTACAGAAACTCTTCCTCTGCCCGGTAGCTATAGTGAAAGAAGCTGTATGGTAGACATGGATGTACAGAAACTCTTCTGCCTGGTAGCTATAGTGAAAGAAGCTGTATGGTAGACATGGATGTACAGAAATTCTTCGTCTGCCTGGTAGCTATAGTGAAAGAAGCTGTATGGTAGACATGAATGTACAGAAACTCTTCTTCTGTTTGGTAGCTATAGTGAAAGAAGCTGTATGGTAGACATGGATGTACAGAAACTCTTCTTCTGCCTGGTAGCTATAGTGAAAGAAGCTTTATGGTAGACATGGATGTACAGAAACTCTTCCTCTGCCTGGTAGCTATAGTGAAAGAAGCTGTATGGTAGACATAGATGTACAGAAATTCTTCGTCTGCCTGGTAGCTATAGTGAAAGAAGCTGTATGGTAGACATGGATGTACAGAAACTCTTCCTCTGCCTGGTAGCTATAGTGAAAGAAGCTGTATGGTAGACATGGATGTACAGAAACTCTTCCTCTGCCTGGTAGCTATAGTGAAAGAAGCTTTATGGTAGACATGGATGTACAGAAACTCTTCCTCTGCCTGGTAGCTATAGTGAAAGAAGCTGTATGGTAGACATGGATGTACAGAAACTCTTCCTCTGCCTGGTAGCTATAGTGAAAGAAGCTGTATGGTAGACATGGATGTACAGAAACTCTTCCTCTGTCTGGTAGCTATAGTGAAAGAAGCTGTATGGTAGACATGGATGTACAGAAACTCTTCTTCTGCCCGGTAGCTATAGTGAAAGAAGCTCTATGGTAGACATAGATGTACAGAAACTCTTCTTCTGCCTGGTAGCTATAGTGAAAGAAGCTGTATGGTAGACATGGATGTACAGAAACTCTTCCTCTGCCTGGTAGCTATAGTGAAAGAAGCTGTATGATAGACATGGATGTACAGAAACTCTTCTTCTGTCTGGTAGCTATAGTCAAAGAAGCTGTATGGTAGACATGGATGTACAGAAACTCATCCTCTGCCTGGTAGCTATAGTGAAAGAAGCTGTATGGTAGACATAGATGTACAGAAACTCTTCTGCCTGGTAGCTATAGTGAAAGAAGCTGTATGGTAGACATGGATGTACAGAAATTCTTCGTCTGCCTGGTAGCTATAGTGAAAGAAGCTGTATGGTAGACATGAATGTACAGAAACTCTTCTTCTGTCTGGTAGCTATAGTGAAAGAAGCTGTATGGTAGATATGGATGTACAGAAACTCTTCCTCTGTCTGGTAGCTATAGTGAAAGAAGCTGTATGGTAGACATAGATGTACAGAAACTCTTCTTCTGCCTGGTAGCTATAGTGAAAGAAGCTGTATGGTAGACATGGATGTACAGAAACTCTTACTCTGTCTGGTAGCTATAGTGAAAGAAGCTGTATGGTAGACATGGATGTACAGAAACTCTTCCTCTGTCTGGTAGCTATAGTGAAAGAAGCTGTATGGTAGACATGGATGTACAGAAACTCTTCTTCTGCCTGGTAGCTATAGTGAAAGAAGCTGTATGGTAGACATGGATGTACAGAAACTCTTCTTCTGCCCGGTAGCTATAGTGAAAGAAGCTGTATGGTAGACATGGATGTACAGAAACTCTTCTTCTGCCTGGTAGCTATAGTGAAAGAAGCTTTATGGTAGACATGGATGTACAGAAACTCTTCCTCTGCCTGGTAGCTATAGTGAAAGAAGCTGTATGGTAGACATAGATGTACAGAAACTCTTCTTCTGCCTGGTAGCTATAGTGAAAGAAGCTGTATGGTAGACATGGATGTACAGAAACTCTTCCTCTGCCTGGTAGCTATAGTGAAAGAAGCTGTATGGTAGACATGGATGTACAGAAACTCTTCCTCTGTCTGGTAGCTATAGTGAAAGAAGCTGTATGGTAGACATGGATGTACAGAAACTCTTCTTCTGCCTGGTAGCTATAGTGAAAGAAGCTGTATGGTAGACATGGATATACAGAAACTCTTCTTCTGCCCGGTAGCTATAGTGAAAGAAGCTGTATGGTAGACATGGATGTACAGGAACTCTTCTGCCCGGTAGCTATAGTGAAAGAAGCTGTATGGTAGACATGGATGTACAGAAAGTCTTCCTCTGCCTGGTAGCTATAGTGAAAGAAGCTGTATGGTAGACATGGATGTACAGAAACTCTTCCTCTGTCTGGTAGCTATAGTGAAAGAAGCTGTATGGTAGACATGTATGTACAGAAACTCTTCCTCTGCCTGGTAGCTATAGTGAAAGAAGCTGTATGGTAGACATGGATGTACAGAAACTCTTCTTCTGCCCGGTAGCTATAGTGAAAGAAGCTGTATGGTAGACATGGATGTACAGAAACTCTTCCTCTGTCTGGTAGCTATAGTGAAAGAAGCTGTATGGTAGACATGGATGTACAGAAACTCTTCTTCTGCCCGGTAGCTATAGTGAAAGAAGCTGTATGGTAGACATAGATGTACAGAAACTCTTCTTCTGCCTGGTAGCTATAGTGAAAGAAGCTGTATGGTAGACATGGATGTACAGAAACTCTTCCTCTGCCTGGTAGCTATAGTGAAAGAAGCTGTATGGTAGACATGGATGTACAGAAACTCTTCTTCTGTCTGGTAGCTATAGTGAAAGAAGCTGTATGGTAGACATGGATGTACAGAAACTCATCCTCTGCCTGGTAGCTATAGTGAAAGAAGCTGTATGGTAGACATAGATGTACAGAAACTCTTCTGCCTGGTAGCTATAGTGAAAGAAGCTGTATGGTAGACATGGATGTACAGAAATTCTTCGTCTGCCTGGTAGCTATAGTGAAAGAAGCTGTATGGTAGACATGAATGTACAGAAACTCTTCTTCTGTCTGGTAGCTATAGTGAAAGAAGCTGTATGGTAGATATGGATGTACAGAAACTCTTCCTCTGCCTGGTAGCTATAGTGAAAGAAGCTGTATGGTAGACATGGATGTACAGAAACTCTTCCTCTGTCTGGTAGCTATAGTGAAAGAAGCTGTATGGTAGACATGGATGTACAGAAACTCTTCTTCTGCCTGGTAGCTATAGTGAAAGAAGCTGTATGGTAGACATGGATGTACAGAAACTCTTCTTCTGTCTGGTAGCTATAGTGAAAGAAGCTGTATGGTAGACATGGATGTACAGAAACTCTTTCTCTGCCTGGTAGCTATAGTGAAAGAAGCTGTATGGTAGACATGGATGTACAGAAACTCTTCTTCTGCCTGGTAGCTATAGTGAAAGAAGCTGTATGGTAGACATGGATGTACAGAAACTCTTCTTCTGTCTGGTAGCTATAGTGAAAGAAGCTGTATGGTAGACATGGATGTACAGAAACTCTTTCTCTGCCTGGTAGCTATAGTGAAAGAAGCTTTATGGTAGACATGGATGTACAGAAACTCTTCCTCTGCCTGGTAGCTATAGTGAAAGAAGCTGTATGGTAGACATGGATGTACAGAAACTCTTCCTCTGCCTGGTAGCTATAGTGAAAGAAGCTGTATGGTAGACATGAATGTACAGAAACTCTTCTTCTGTTTGGTAGCTATAGTGAAAGAAGCTGTATGGTAGACATGGATGTACAGAACGTCTTCTTCTGTTTGGTAGCTATAGTTAAAGAAGCTGTATGGTAGACATGGATGTACAGAAACTCTTCTTCTGCCTGGTAGCTATAGTGAAAGAAGCTTTATGGTAGACATGGATGTACAGAAACTCTTCCTCTGCCTGGTAGCTATAGTGAAAGAAGCTGTATGGTAGACATAGATGTACAGAAACTCTTCTTCTGCCTGGTAGCTATAGTGAAAGAAGCTGTATGGTAGACATGGATGTACAGAAATTCTTCGTCTGCCTGGTAGCTATAGTGAAAGAAGCTGTATGGTAGACATGGATGTACAGAAACTCTTCCTCTGCCTGGTAGCTATAGTGAAAGAATCTGTATGGTAGACATGGATGTACAGAAACTCTTCCTCTGCCTGGTAGCTATAGTGAAAGAAGCTTTATGGTAGACATGGATGTACAGAAACTCTTCCTCTGCCTGGTAGCTATAGTGAAAGAAGCTGTATGGTAGACATGGATGTACAGAAACTCTTCCTCTATCTGGTAGCTATAGTGAAAGAAGCTGTATGGTAGACATGGATGTACAGAAACTCTTCTTCTGCCCGGTAGCTATAGTGAAAGAAGCTGTATGGTAGACATGGATGTACAGAAACTCTTCTGTCTGGTAGCTATAGTGAAAGAAGCTGTATGGTAGACATGGATGTACAGAAACTCTTCTTCTGCCCGGTAGCTATAGTGAAAGAAGCTGTATGGTAGACATAGATGTACAGAAACTCTTCCTCTGCCTGGTAGCTATAGTGAAAGAAGCTGTATGGTAGACATGGATGTACAGAAACTCTTCTTCTGTCTGGTAGCTATAGTCAAAGAAGCTGTATGGTAGACATGGATGTACAGAAACTCATCCTCTGCCTGGTAGCTATAGTGAAAGAAGCTGTATGGTAGACATAGACGTACAGAAACTCTTCTGCCTGGTAGCTATAGTGAAAGAAGCTGTATGGTAGACATGGATGTACAGAAATTCTTCGTCTGCCTGGTAGCTATAGTGAAAGAAGCTGTATGGTAGACATGGATGTACAGAAACTCTTCTTCTGCCCGGTAGCTATAGTGAAAGAAGCTGTATGGTAGACATGGATGTACAGAAACTCTCCCTCTGCCTGGTAGCTATAGTGAAAGAAGCTGTATGGTAGACATGGATGTACAGAAACTCTTCTTCTGTCTGGTAGCTATAGTGAAAGAAGCTGTATGGTAGATATGGATGTACAGAAAGTCTTCCTCTGCCTGGTAGCTATAGTGAAAGAAGCTGTATGGTAGACATGGATGTACAGAAACTCTTCTTCTGTCTGGTAGCTATAGTGAAAGAAGCTGTATGGTAGATATGGATGTACAGAAACTCTTCCTCTGCCTGGTAGCTATAGTGAAAGAAGCTGTATGGTAGACATGAATGTACAGAAACTCTTCTTCTGTCTGGTAGCTATAGTGAAAGAAGCTGTATGGTAGATATGGATGTACAGAAAGTCTTCCTCTGCCTGGTAGCTATAGTGAAGGAAGCTGTATGGTAGACATGGATGTACAGAAACTCTTCCTCTGCCTGGTAACTATAGTGAAAGAAGCTGTATGGTAGACATGGATGTACAGAAACTCTTCTTCTGTCTGGTAGCTATAGTGAAAGAAGCTGTATGGTAGATATGGATGTACAGAAAGTCTTCCTCTGCCTGGTAGCTATAGTGAAAGAAGCTGTATGGTAGACATGGATGTACAGAAACTCTTCTGCTGCCAGGTAGCTATAGTGAAAGAAGCTGTATGGTAGACATGGATGTACAGAAACTCTTCCTCTGTCTGGTAGCTATAGTGAAAGAAGCTGTATGGTAGACATGGATGTACAGAAACTCTTCTTCTGCCCGGTAGCTATAGTGAAAGAAGCTGTATGGTAGACATGGATGTACAGAAACTCTTCCTCTGTCTGGTAGCTATAGTGAAAGAAGCTGTATGGTAGACATGGATGTACAGAAACTCTTCTGCTGCCTGGTAGCTATAGTGAAAGAAGCTGTATGGTAGACATGGATGTACAGAAACTCTTCTGCTGCCTGGTAGCTATAGTGAAAGAAGCTGTATGGTAGACATGGATGTACAGAAACTCTTCCTCTGTCTGGTAGCTATAGTGAAAGAAGCTGTATGGTAGACATGGATGTACAGAAACTCTTCTTCTGCCCGGTAGCTATAGTGAAAGAAGCTGTATGGTAGACATGGATGTACAGAAACTCTTCCTCTGTCTGGTAGCTATAGTGAAAGAAGCTGTATGGTAGACATGGATGTACAGAAACTCTTCTGCTGCCTGGTAGCTATAGTGAAAGAAGCTGTATGGTAGACATGGATGTACAGAAACTCTTCTGCTGCCTGGTAGCTATAGTGAAAGAAGCTGTATGGTAGACATGGATGTACAGAAACTCTTCCTCTGCCTGGTAGCTATAGTGAAAGAAGCTTTATGGTAGACATGGATGTACAGAAACTCTTCCTCTGCCTGGTAGCTATAGTGAAAGAAGCTTTATGGTAGACATGGATGTACAGAAACTCTTCCTCTGCCCGGTAGCTATAGTGAAAGAAGCTGTATGGTAGACATGGATGTACAGAAACTCTTCTGCCTGGTAGCTATAGTGAAAGAAGCTGTATGGTAGACATGGATGTACAGAAATTCTTCGTCTGCCTGGTAGCTATAGTGAAAGAAGCCGTATGGTAGACATGGATGTACAGAAACTCTTCCTCTGTCTGGTAGCTATAGTGAAAGAAGCTGTATGGTAGACATGAATGTACAGAAACTCTTCTTCTGTTTGGTAGCTATAGTGAAAGAAGCTGTATGGTAGACATGGATGTACAGAAACTCTTCTTCTGCCTGGTAGCTATAGTGAAAGAAGCTTTATGGTAGACATGGATGTACAGAAACTCTTCCTCTGCCTGGTAGCTATAGTGAAAGAAGCTGTATGGTAGACATAGATGTACAGAAACTCTTCTTCTGCCTGGTAGCTATAGTGAAAGAAGCTGTATGGTAGACATGGATGTACAGAAATTCTTCGTCTGCCTGGTAGCTATAGTGAAAGAAGCTGTATGGTAGACATGGATGTACAGAAACTCTTCCTCTGCCTGGTAGCTATAGTGAAAGAAGCTTTATGGTAGACATGGATGTACAGAAACTCTTCCTCTGCCTGGTAGCTATAGTGAAAGAAGCTGTATGGTAGACATGGATGTACAGAAACTCTTCCTCTGCCTGGTAGCTATAGTGAAAGAAGCTTTATGGTAGACATGGATGTACAGAAACTCTTCCTCTGCCTGGTAGCTATAGTGAAAGAAGCTGTATGGTAGACATGGATGTACAGAAACTCTTCCTCTGCCTGGTAGCTATAGTGAAAGAAGCTGTATGGTAGACATGGATGTACAGAAACTCTTCCTCTGTCTGGTAGCTATAGTGAAAGAAGCTGTATGGTAGACATGGATGTACAGAAACTCTTCTTCTGCCCGGTAGCTATAGTGAAAGAAGCTCTATGGTAGACATAGATGTACAGAAACTCTTCTTCTGCCTGGTAGCTATAGTGAAAGAAGCTGTATGGTAGACATGGATGTACAGAAACTCTTCCTCTGCCTGGTAGCTATAGTGAAAGAAGCTGTATGATAGACATGGATGTACAGAAACTCTTCTTCTGTCTGGTAGCTATAGTCAAAGAAGCTGTATGGTAGACATGGATGTACAGAAACTCATCCTCTGCCTGGTAGCTATAGTGAAAGAAGCTGTATGGTAGACATAGATGTACAGAAACTCTTCTGCCTGGTAGCTATAGTGAAAGAAGCTGTATGGTAGACATGGATGTACAGAAATTCTTCGTCTGCCTGGTAGCTATAGTGAAAGAAGCTGTATGGTAGACATGAATGTACAGAAACTCTTCTTCTGTCTGGTAGCTATAGTGAAAGAAGCTGTATGGTAGATATGGATGTACAGAAACTCTTCCTCTGCCTGGTAGCTATAGTGAAAGAAGCTGTATGGTAGACATGGATGTACAGAAACTCTTCCTCTATCTGGTAGCTATAGTGAAAGAAGCTGTATGGTAGACATGGATGTACAGAAACTCTTCTTCTGCCCGGTAGCTATAGTGAAAGAAGCTGTATGGTAGACATGGATGTACAGAAACTCTTCTTCTGTCTGGTAGCTATAGTGAAAGAAGCTGTATGGTAGACATGGATGTACAGAAACTCTTCTTCTGCCCGGTAGCTATAGTGAAAGAAGCTGTATGGTAGACATAGATGTACAGAAACTCTTCTTCTGCCTGGTAGCTATAGTGAAAGAAGCTGTATGGTAGACATGGATGTACAGAAACTCTTCCTCTGCCTGGTAGCTATAGTGAAAGAAGCTGTATGGTAGACATGGATGTACAGAAACTCTTCTTCTGTCTGGTAGCTATAGTCAAAGAAGCTGTATGGTAGACATGGATGTACAGAAACTCATCCTCTGCCTGGTAGCTATAGTGAAAGAAGCTGTATGGTAGACATAGACGTACAGAAACTCTTCTGCCTGGTAGCTATAGTGAAAGAAGCTGTATGGTAGACATGGATGTACAGAAATTCTTCGTCTGCCTGGTAGCTATAGTGAAAGAAGCTGTATGGTAGACATGGATGTACAGAAACTCTTCTTCTGCCCGGTAGCTATAGTGAAAGAAGCTGTATGGTAGACATGGATGTACAGAAACTCTTCCTCTGCCTGGTAACTATAGTGAAAGAAGCTGTATGGTAGACATGAATGTACAGAAACTCTTCTTCTGTCTGGTAGCTATAGTGAAAGAAGCTGTATGGTAGATATGGATGTACAGGAAGTCTTCCTCTGCCTGGTAGCTATAGTGAAAGAAGCTGTATGGTAGACATGGATGTACAGAAACTCTTCCTCTGTCTGGTAGCTATAGTGAAAGAAGCTGTATGGTAGACATGGATGTACAGAAACTCTTCCTCTGCCTGGTAGCTATAGTGAAAGAAGATGTATGGTAGACATGAACGTACAGAAACTCTTCTTCTGTCTGGTAGCTATAGTGAAAGAAGCTGTATGGTAGACATGGATGTACAGAAACTCTTCTTCTGTCTGGTAGCTATAGTGAAAGAAGCTGTATGGTAGACATGGATGTACAGGAACTCTTCTGCCCGGTAGCTATAGTGAAAGAAGCTGTATGGTAGACATGGATGTACAGAAAGTCTTCCTCTGCCTGGTAGCTATAGTGAAAGAAGCTGTATGGTAGACATGGATGTACAGAAACTCTTCCTCTGTCTGGTAGCTATAGTGAAAGAAGCTGTATGGTAGACATGGATGTACAGAAACTCTTCCTCTGCCTGGTAGCTATAGTGAAAGAAGCTGTATGGTAGACATGGATGTACAGAAACTCTTCCTCTGCCTGGTAGCTATAGTGAAAGAAGCTGTATGGTAGACATGGATGTACAGAAAGTCTTCCTCTGCCTGGTAGCTATAGTGAAAGAAGCTTTATGGTAGACATGGATGTACAGAAACTCTTCCTCTGCCTGGTAGCTATAGTGAAAGAAGCTGTATGGTAGACATGGATGTACAGAAAGTCTTCCTCTGCCTGGTAGCTATAGTGAAAGAAGCTGTATGGTAGACATGAACGTACAGAAACTCTTCTTCTGTCTGGTAGCTATAGTGAAAGAAGCTGTATGGTAGATATGGATGTACAGAAAGTCTTCCTCTGCCTGGTAGCTATAGTGAAAGAAGCCGTATGGTAGACATGGATGTACAGAAAATCTTCCTCTGTCTGGTAGCTATAGTGAAAGAAGCTGTATGGTTGACATGGATGTACAGAAACTCTTCCTCTGCCTGGTAGCTATAGTGAAAGAAGCTGTATGGTAGACATGAACGTACAGAAACTCTTCTTCTGTCTGGTAGCTATAGTGAAAGAAGCTGTATGGTAGACATAGATGTACAGAAACTCTTCTTCTGCCTGGTAGCTATAGTGAAAGAAGCTGTATGGTAGACATGGATGTACAGAAACTCTTACTCTGTCTGGTAGCTATAGTGAAAGAAGCTGTATGGTAGACATGGATGTACAGAAACTCTTCCTCTGTCTGGTAGCTATAGTGAAAGAAGCTGTATGGTAGACATGGATGTACAGAAACTCTTCTTCTGCCTGGTAGCTATAGTGAAAGAAGCTGTATGGTAGACATGGATGTACAGAAACTCTTCCTCTGTCTGGTAGCTATAGTGAAAGAAGCTGTATGGTAGACATGGATGTACAGAAACTCTTCTTCTGCCCGGTAGCTATAGTGAAAGAAGCTGTATGGTAGACATAGATGTACAGAAACTCTTCTTCTGCCTGGTAGCTATAGTGAAAGAAGCTTTATGGTAGACATGGATGTACAGAAACTCTTCCTCTGTCTGGTAGCTATAGTGAAAGAAGCTGTATGGTAGACATGGATGTACAGAAACTCTTCTTCTGCCCGGTAGCTATAGTGAAAGAAGCTGTATGGTAGACATGGATGTACAGAAACTCTTCCTCTGTCTGGTAGCTATAGTGAAAGAAGCTGTATGGTAGACATGGATGTACAGAAACTCTTCTGCTGCCTGGTAGCTATAGTGAAAGAAGCTGTATGGTAGACATGGATGTACAGAAACTCTTCCTCTGCCTGGTAGCTATAGTGAAAGAAGCTTTATGGTAGACATGGATGTACAGAAACTCTTCCTCTGCCTGGTAGCTATAGTGAAAGAAGCTTTATGGTAGACATGGATGTACAGAAACTCTTCTTCTGTCTGGTAGCTATAGTCAAAGAAGCTGTATGGTAGACATGGATGTACAGAAACTCATCCTCTGCCTGGTAACTATAGTGAAAGAAGCTGTATGGTAGACATAGATGTACAGAAACTCTTCTGCCTGGTAGCTATAGTGAAAGAAGCTGTATGGTAGACATGGATGTACAGAAATTCTTCGTCTGCCTGGTAGCTATAGTGAAAGAAGCTGTATGGTAGACATGAATGTACAGAAACTCTTCTTCTGTCTGGTAGCTATAGTGAAAGAAGCTGTATGGTAGATATGGATGTACAGAAACTCTTCCTCTGCCTGGTAGCTATAGTGAAAGAAGCTGTATGGTAGACATGGATGTACAGAAACTCTTCTTCTGTCTGGTAACTATAGTGAAAGAAGCTGTATGGTAGACATGGATGTACAGAAACTCTTCCTCTGCCTGGTAGCTATAGTGAAAGAAGCTGTATGGTAGACATGGATGTACAGAAATTCTTCGTCTGCCTGGTAGCTATAGTGAAAGAAGCTGTATGGTAGACATGAATGTACAGAAACTCTTCTTCTGTCTGGTAGCTATAGTGAAAGAAGCTGTATGGTAGATATGGATGTACAGAAACTCTTCCTCTGCCTGGTAGCTATAGTGAAAGAAGCTGTATGGTAGACATGGATGTACAGAAACTCTTCCTCTATCTGGTAGCTATAGTGAAAGAAGCTGTATGGTAGACATGGATGTACAGAAACTCTTCTTCTGCCCGGTAGCTATAGTGAAAGAAGCTGTATGGTAGACATGGATGTACAGAAACTCTTCTGTCTGGTAGCTATAGTGAAAGAAGCTGTATGGTAGACATGGATGTACAGAAACTCTTCTTCTGCCCGGTAGCTATAGTGAAAGAAGCTGTATGGTAGACATAGATGTACAGAAACTCTTCTTCTGCCTGGTAGCTATAGTGAAAGAAGCTGTATGGTAGACATGGATGTACAGAAACTCTTCCTCTGCCTGGTAGCTATAGTGAAAGAAGCTGTATGGTAGACATGGATGTACAGAAACTCTTCTTCTGTCTGGTAGCTATAGTGAAAGAAGCTGTATGGTAGACATGGATGTACAGAAACTCTTCTTCTGTCTGGTAGCTATAGTGAAAGAAGCTGTATGGTAGACATGGATGTACAGAAACTCTTCTTCTGTCTGGTAGCTATAGTCAAAGAAGCTGTATGGTAGACATGGATGTACAGAAACTCTTCTTCTGTCTGGTAGCTATAGTGAAAGAAGCTGTATGGTAGACATGGATGTACAGAAACTCTTCCTCTGCCTGGTAGCTATAGTGAAAGAAGCTGTATGGTAGACATGGATGTACAGAAACTCTTCTTCTGTCTGGTAGCTATAGTGAAAGAAGCTGTATGGTAGACATGGATGTACAGAAACTCTTCCTCTGCCTGGTAGCTATAGTGAAAGAAGCTGTATGGTAGACATGGATGTACAGAAACTCTTCTTCTGTCTGGTAGCTATAGTCAAAGAAGCTGTATGGTAGACATGGATGTACAGAAACTCATCCTCTGCCTGGTAGCTATAGTGAAAGAAGCTGTATGGTAGACATAGACGTACAGAAACTCTTCTGCCTGGTAGCTATAGTGAAAGAAGCTGTATGGTAGACATGGATGTACAGAAATTCTTCGTCTGCCTGGTAGCTATAGTGAAAGAAGCTGTATGGTAGACATGGATGTACAGAAACTCTTCTTCTGCCCGGTAGCTATAGTGAAAGAAGCTGTATGGTAGACATGGATGTACAGAAACTCTCCCTCTGCCTGGTAGCTATAGTGAAAGAAGCTGTATGGTAGACATGAATGTACAGAAACTCTTCTTCTGTCTGGTAGCTATAGTGAAAGAAGCTGTATGGTAGACATGGATGTACAGAAACTCTTCCTCTGCCTGGTAGCTATAGTGAAAGAAGATGTATGGTAGACATGAACGTACAGAAACTCTTCTTCTGTCTGGTAGCTATAGTGAAAGAAGCTGTATGGTAGACATAGACGTACAGAAACTCTTCTGCCTGGTAGCTATAGTGAAAGAAGCTGTATGGTAGACATGGATGTACAGAAACTCTTCTTCTGCCTGGTAGCTATAGTGAAAGAAGCTGTATGGTAGACATGGATGTACAGAAACTCTTCTGCTGCCAGGTAGCTATAGTGAAAGAAGCTGTATGGTAGACATGGATGTACAGAAACTCTTCCTCTGTCTGGTAGCTATAGTGAAAGAAGCTGTATGGTAGACATGGATGTACAGAAACTCTTCTTCTGCCCGGTAGCTATAGTGAAAGAAGCTGTATGGTAGACATGGATGTACAGAAACTCTTCCTCTGTCTGGTAGCTATAGTGAAAGAAGCTGTATGGTAGACATGGATGTACAGAAACTCTTCTGCTGCCTGGTAGCTATAGTGAAAGAAGCTGTATGGTAGACATGGATGTACAGAAACTCTTCTGCTGCCTGGTAGCTATAGTGAAAGAAGCTGTATGGTAGACATGGATGTACAGAAACTCTTCCTCTGTCTGGTAGCTATAGTGAAAGAAGCTGTATGGTAGACATGGATGTACAGAAACTCTTCTTCTGCCCGGTAGCTATAGTGAAAGAAGCTGTATGGTAGACATGGATGTACAGAAACTCTTCCTCTGTCTGGTAGCTATAGTGAAAGAAGCTGTATGGTAGACATGGATGTACAGAAACTCTTCTGCTGCCTGGTAGCTATAGTGAAAGAAGCTGTATGGTAGACATGGATGTACAGAAACTCTTCTGCTGCCTGGTAGCTATAGTGAAAGAAGCTGTATGGTAGACATGGATGTACAGAAACTCTTCCTCTGCCTGGTAGCTATAGTGAAAGAAGCTTTATGGTAGACATGGATGTACAGAAACTCTTCCTCTGCCTGGTAGCTATAGTGAAAGAAGCTTTATGGTAGACATGGATGTACAGAAACTCTTCCTCTGCCCGGTAGCTATAGTGAAAGAAGCTGTATGGTAGACATGGATGTACAGAAACTCTTCTGCCTGGTAGCTATAGTGAAAGAAGCTGTATGGTAGACATGGATGTACAGAAATTCTTCGTCTGCCTGGTAGCTATAGTGAAAGAAGCTGTATGGTAGACATGAATGTACAGAAACTCTTCTTCTGTTTGGTAGCTATAGTGAAAGAAGCTGTATGGTAGACATGGATGTACAGAAACTCTTCTTCTGCCTGGTAGCTATAGTGAAAGAAGCTTTATGGTAGACATGGATGTACAGAAACTCTTCCTCTGCCTGGTAGCTATAGTGAAAGAAGCTGTATGGTAGACATAGATGTACAGAAACTCTTCTTCTGCCTGGTAGCTATAGTGAAAGAAGCTGTATGGTAGACATGGATGTACAGAAATTCTTCGTCTGCCTGGTAGCTATAGTGAAAGAAGCTGTATGGTAGACATGGATGTACAGAAACTCTTCCTCTGCCTGGTAGCTATAGTGAAAGAAGCTGTATGGTAGACATGGATGTACAGAAACTCTTCCTCTGCCTGGTAGCTATAGTGAAAGAAGCTGTATGGTAGACATGGATGTACAGAAAGTCTTCCTCTGTCTGGTAGCTATAGTGAAAGAAGCTTTATGGTAGACATGGATGTACAGAAACTCTTCCTCTGCCTGGTAGCTATAGTGAAAGAAGCTGTATGGTAGACATGGATGTACAGAAACTCTTCCTCTGCCTGGTAGCTATAGTGAAAGAAGCTGTATGGTAGACATGGATGTACAGAAACTCTTCCTCTGTCTGGTAGCTATAGTGAAAGAAGCTGTATGGTAGACATGGATGTACAGAAACTCTTCTTCTGCCCGGTAGCTATAGTGAAAGAAGCTCTATGGTAGACATAGATGTACAGAAACTCTTCTTCTGCCTGGTAGCTATAGTGAAAGAAGCTGTATGGTAGACATGGATGTACAGAAACTCTTCCTCTGCCTGGTAGCTATAGTGAAAGAAGCTGTATGATAGACATGGATGTACAGAAACTCTTCTTCTGTCTGGTAGCTATAGTCAAAGAAGCTGTATGGTAGACATGGATGTACAGAAACTCATCCTCTGCCTGGTAGCTATAGTCAAAGAAGCTGTATGGTAGACATGGATGTACAGAAACTCATCCTCTGCCTGGTAACTATAGTGAAAGAAGCTGTATGGTAGACATAGATGTACAGAAACTCTTCTGCCTGGTAGCTATAGTGAAAGAAGCTGTATGGTAGACATGGATGTACAGAAATTCTTCGTCTGCCTGGTAGCTATAGTGAAAGAAGCTGTATGGTAGACATGAATGTACAGAAACTCTTCTTCTGTCTGGTAGCTATAGTGAAAGAAGCTGTATGGTAGATATGGATGTACAGAAACTCTTCCTCTGCCTGGTAGCTATAGTGAAAGAAGCTGTATGGTAGACATGGATGTACAGAAACTCTTCCTCTATCTGGTAGCTATAGTGAAAGAAGCTGTATGGTAGACATGGATGTACAGAAACTCTTCTTCTGCCCGGTAGCTATAGTGAAAGAAGCTGTATGGTAGACATGGATGTACAGAAACTCTTCTTCTGTCTGGTAGCTATAGTGAAAGAAGCTGTATGGTAGACATGGATGTACAGAAACTCTTCTTCTGCCCGGTAGCTATAGTGAAAGAAGCTGTATGGTAGACATAGATGTACAGAAACTCTTCTTCTGCCTGGTAGCTATAGTGAAAGAAGCTGTATGGTAGACATGGATGTACAGAAACTCTTCCTCTGCCTGGTAGCTATAGTGAAAGAAGCTGTATGGTAGACATGGATGTACAGAAACTCTTCTTCTGTCTGGTAGCTATAGTCAAAGAAGCTGTATGGTAGACATGGATGTACAGAAACTCATCCTCTGCCTGGTAGCTATAGTGAAAGAAGCTGTATGGTAGACATAGACGTACAGAAACTCTTCTGCCTGGTAGCTATAGTGAAAGAAGCTGTATGGTAGACATGGATGTACAGAAATTCTTCGTCTGCCTGGTAGCTATAGTGAAAGAAGCTGTATGGTAGACATGGATGTACAGAAACTCTTCTTCTGCCCGGTAGCTATAGTGAAAGAAGCTGTATGGTAGACATGGATGTACAGAAACTCTTCCTCTGCCTGGTAACTATAGTGAAAGAAGCTGTATGGTAGACATGAATGTACAGAAACTCTTCTTCTGTCTGGTAGCTATAGTGAAAGAAGCTGTATGGTAGATATGGATGTACAGGAAGTCTTCCTCTGCCTGGTAGCTATAGTGAAAGAAGCTGTATGGTAGACATGGATGTACAGAAACTCTTCCTCTGCCTGGTAGCTATAGTGAAAGAAGATGTATGGTAGACATGAACGTACAGAAACTCTTCTTCTGTCTGGTAGCTATAGTGAAAGAAGCTGTATGGTAGACATGGATGTACAGGAACTCTTCTGCCCGGTAGCTATAGTGAAAGAAGCTGTATGGTAGACATGGATGTACAGAAAGTCTTCCTCTGCCTGGTAGCTATAGTGAAAGAAGCTGTATGGTAGACATGGATGTACAGAAACTCTTCCTCTGTCTGGTAGCTATAGTGAAAGAAGCTGTATGGTAGACATGGATGTACAGAAACTCTTCCTCTGCCTGGTAGCTATAGTGAAAGAAGCTGTATGGTAGACATGGATGTACAGAAACTCTTCCTCTGCCTGGTAGCTATAGTGAAAGAAGCTGTATGGTAGACATGGATGTACAGAAACTCTTCTTCTGCCTGGTAGCTATAGTGAAAGAAGCTGTATGGTAGACATGGATGTACAGAAACTCTTCTTCTGCCTGGTAGCTATAGTGAAAGAAGCTGTATGGTAGACATGGATGTACAGAAAGTCTTCCTCTGCCCGGTAGCTATAGTGAAATAAGCTGTATGGTAGACATGGATGTACAGAAACTCTTCCTCTGCCTGGTAGCTATAGTGAAAGAAGCTGTATGGTAGACATGGATGTACAGAAAGTCTTCCTCTGCCTGGTAGCTATAGTGAAAGAAGCTGTATGGTAGACATGAACGTACAGAAACTCTTCTTCTGTCTGGTAGCTATAGTGAAAGAAGCTGTATGGTAGATATGGATGTACAGAAAGTCTTCCTCTGCCTGGTAGCTATAGTGAAAGAAGCCGTATGGTAGACATGGATGTACAGAAAATCTTCCTCTGTCTGGTAGCTATAGTGAAAGAAGCTGTATGGTTGACATGGATGTACAGAAACTCTTCCTCTGCCTGGTAGCTATAGTGAAAGAAGCTGTATGGTAGACATGGATGTACAGAAACTCTTCTTCTGTCTGGTAGCTATAGTGAAAGAAGCTGTATGGTAGACATAGATGTACAGAAACTCTTCTTCTGCCTGGTAGCTATAGTGAAAGAAGCTGTATGGTAGACATAGATGTACAGGAACTCTTCTGCTGCCTGGTAGCTATAGTGAAAGAAGCTGTATGGTAGACATGAACGTACAGAAACTCTTCTTCTGTCTGGTAGCTATAGTGAAAGAAGCTGTATGGTAGACATAGATGTACAGAAACTCTTCTTCTGCCTGGTAGCTATAGTGAAAGAAGCTGTATGGTAGACATGGATGTACAGAAACTCTTACTCTGTCTGGTAGCTATAGTGAAAGAAGCTGTATGGTAGACATGGATGTACAGAAACTCTTCCTCTGTCTGGTAGCTATAGTGAAAGAAGCTGTATGGTAGACATGGATGTACAGAAACTCTTCTTCTGCCTGGTAGCTATAGTGAAAGAAGCTGTATGGTAGACATGGATGTACAGAAACTCTTCCTCTGTCTGGTAGCTATAGTGAAAGAAGCTGTATGGTAGACATGGATGTACAGAAACTCTTCTTCTGCCCGGTAGCTATAGTGAAAGAAGCTGTATGGTAGACATAGATGTACAGAAACTCTTCTTCTGCCTGGTAGCTATAGTGAAAGAAGCTTTATGGTAGACATGGATGTACAGAAACTCTTCCTCTGTCTGGTAGCTATAGTGAAAGAAGCTGTATGGTAGACATGGATGTACAGAAACTCTTCTTCTGCCCGGTAGCTATAGTGAAAGAAGCTGTATGGTAGACATGGATGTACAGAAACTCTTCCTCTGTCTGGTAGCTATAGTGAAAGAAGCTGTATGGTAGACATGGATGTACAGAAACTCTTCTGCTGCCTGGTAGCTATAGTGAAAGAAGCTGTATGGTAGACATGGATGTACAGAAACTCTTCCTCTGCCTGGTAGCTATAGTGAAAGAAGCTTTATGGTAGACATGGATGTACAGAAACTCTTCCTCTGCCTGGTAGCTATAGTGAAAGAAGCTTTATGGTAGACATGGATGTACAGAAACTCTTCTTCTGTCTGGTAGCTATAGTCAAAGAAGCTGTATGGTAGACATGGATGTACAGAAACTCATCCTCTGCCTGGTAACTATAGTGAAAGAAGCTGTATGGTAGACATAGATGTACAGAAACTCTTCTGCCTGGTAGCTATAGTGAAAGAAGCTGTATGGTAGACATGGATGTACAGAAATTCTTCGTCTGCCTGGTAGCTATAGTGAAAGAAGCTGTATGGTAGACATGAATGTACAGAAACTCTTCTTCTGTCTGGTAGCTATAGTGAAAGAAGCTGTATGGTAGATATGGATGTACAGAAACTCTTCCTCTGCCTGGTAGCTATAGTGAAAGAAGCTGTATGGTAGACATGGATGTACAGAAATTCTTCGTCTGCCTGGTAGCTATAGTGAAAGAAGCTGTATGGTAGACATGAATGTACAGAAACTCTTCTTCTGTCTGGTAGCTATAGTGAAAGAAGCTGTATGGTAGATATGGATGTACAGAAACTCTTCCTCTGCCTGGTAGCTATAGTGAAAGAAGCTGTATGGTAGACATGGATGTACAGAAACTCTTCCTCTGTCTGGTAGCTATAGTGAAAGAAGCTGTATGGTAGACATGGATGTACAGAAACTCTTCTTCTGCCTGGTAGCTATAGTGAAAGAAGCTGTATGGTAGACATGGATGTACAGAAACTCTTCCTCTGCCTGGTAGCTATAGTGAAAGAAGCTGTATGGTAGACATGGATGTACAGAAACTCTTCTTCTGTCTGGTAGCTATAGTCAAAGAAGCTGTATGGTAGACATGGATGTACAGAAACTCATCCTCTGCCTGGTAACTATAGTGAAAGAAGCTGTATGGTAGACATAGATGTACAGAAACTCTTCTGCCTGGTAGCTATAGTGAAAGAAGCTGTATGGTAGACATGGATGTACAGAAATTCTTCGTCTGCCTGGTAGCTATAGTGAAAGAAGCTGTATGGTAGACATGAATGTACAGAAACTCTTCTTCTGTCTGGTAGCTATAGTGAAAGAAGCTGTATGGTAGATATGGATGTACAGAAACTCTTCCTCTGCCTGGTAGCTATAGTGAAAGAAGCTGTATGGTAGACATGGATGTACAGAAACTCTTCCTCTATCTGGTAGCTATAGTGAAAGAAGCTGTATGGTAGACATGGATGTACAGAAACTCTTCTTCTGCCCGGTAGCTATAGTGAAAGAAGCTGTATGGTAGACATGGATGTACAGAAACTCTTCTGTCTGGTAGCTATAGTGAAAGAAGCTGTATGGTAGACATGGATGTACAGAAACTCTTCTTCTGCCCGGTAGCTATAGTGAAAGAAGCTGTATGGTAGACATAGATGTACAGAAACTCTTCTTCTGCCTGGTAGCTATAGTGAAAGAAGCTGTATGGTAGACATGGATGTACAGAAACTCTTCCTCTGCCTGGTAGCTATAGTGAAAGAAGCTGTATGGTAGACATGGATGTACAGAAACTCTTCTTCTGTCTGGTAGCTATAGTCAAAGAAGCTGTATGGTAGACATGGATGTACAGAAACTCATCCTCTGCCTGGTAGCTATAGTGAAAGAAGCTGTATGGTAGACATAGACGTACAGAAACTCTTCTGCCTGGTAGCTATAGTGAAAGAAGCTGTATGGTAGACATGGATGTACAGAAATTCTTCGTCTGCCTGGTAGCTATAGTGAAAGAAGCTGTATGGTAGACATGGATGTACAGAAACTCTTCTTCTGCCCGGTAGCTATAGTGAAAGAAGCTGTATGGTAGACATGGATGTACAGAAACTCTCCCTCTGCCTGGTAGCTATAGTGAAAGAAGCTGTATGGTAGACATGGATGTACAGAAACTCTTCTTCTGCCTGGTAGCTATAGTGAAAGAAGATGTATGGTAGACATGAACGTACAGAAACTCTTCTTCTGTCTGGTAGCTATAGTGAAAGAAGCTGTATGGTAGACATAGATGTACAGAAACTCTTCTTCTGCCTGGTAGCTATAGTGAAAGAAGCTGTATGGTAGACATGGATGTACAGAAACTCTTCCTCTGCCTGGTAGCTATAGTGAAAGAAGCTGTATGGTAGACATGGATGTACAGAAACTCTTCTGCTGCCTGGTAACTATAGTGAAAGAAGCTGTATGGTAGACATGAATGTACAGAAACTCTTCTTCTGTCTGGTAGCTATAGTGAAAGAAGCTGTATGGTAGATATGGATGCACAGAAACTCTTCCTCTGCCCGGTAGCTATAGTGAAAGAAGCTGTATGGTAGACATGGGATACAGGAACTCTTCTGCCCGGTAGCTATAGTGAAAGAAGCTGTATGGTAGACATGGATGTACAGAAAGTCTTCCTCCGCCTGGTAGCTATAGTGAAAGAAGCTGTATGGTAGACATGGATGTACAGAAACTCTTCCTCTACCTGGTAGCTATAGTGAAAGAAGCTTTATGGTAGACATGGATGTACAGAAACTCTTCCTCTGTCTGGTAGCTATAGTGAAAGAAGCTGTATGGTAGACATGGATGTACAGAAACTCTTCCTCTGCCTGGTAGCTATAGTGAAAGAAGCTGTATGGTAGACATGGATGTACAGAAACTCTTCCTCTACCTGGTAGCTATAGTGAAAGAAGCTTTATGGTAGACATGGATGTACAGAAACTCTTCCTCTGTCTGGTAGCTATAGTGAAAGAAGCTGTATGGTAGACATGGATGTACAGAAACTCTTCTTCTGCCCGGTAGCTATAGTGAAAGAAGCTGTATGGTAGACATGGATGTACAGAAACTCTTCCTCTGTCTGGTAGCTATAGTGAAAGAAGCTGTATGGTAGACATGGATGTACAGAAACTCTTCTGCTGCCTGGTAGCTATAGTGAAAGAAGCTGTATGGTAGACATGGATGTACAGAAACTCTTCTTCTGCCTGGTAGCTATAGTGAAGGAAGCTGTATGGTAGACATGAATGTACAGAAACTCTTCTTCTGTCTGGTAGCTATAGTGAAAGAAGCTGTATGGTAGACATGGATGTACAGAAACTCTTCCTCTGCCTGGTAGCTATAGTGAAGGAAGCTGTATGGTAGACATGAATGTACAGAAACTCTTCTTCTGTCTGGTAGCTATAGTGAAAGAAGCTGTATGGTAGACATGGATGTACAGAAACTCTTCCTCTGCCTGGTAGCTATAGTGAAAGAAGCTGTATGGTAGACATGGATGTACAGAAACTCTTCTTCTGCCCGGTAGCTATAGTGAAAGAAGCTGTATGGTAGACATGGATGTACAGAAACTCTTCTGCCCGGTAGCTATAGTGAAAGAAGCTGTATGGTAGACATGGATGTACAGAAAGTCTTCCTCTGCCTGGTAGCTATAGTGAAAGAAGCTGTATGGTAGACATGGATGTACAGAAACTCTTCTGCTGCCTGGTAGCTATAGTGAAAGAAGCTGTATGGTAGACATGGATGTACAGAAACTCTTCCTCTGTCTGGTAGCTATAGTGAAAGAAGCTGTATGGTAGACATGGATGTACAGAAACTCTTCCTCTGCCTGGTAGCTATAGTGAAAGAAGCTGTATGGTAGACATGGATGTACAGAAACTCTTCCTCTGCCTGGTAGCTATAGTGAAAGAAGCTGTATGGTAGACATGGATGTACAGAAACTCTTCCTCTGTCTGGTAGCTATAGTGAAAGAAGCTGTATGGTAGACATGGATGTACAGAAACTCTTCCTCTGCCTGGTAGCTATAGTGAAAGAAGCTGTATGGTAGACATGGATGTACAGAAACTCTTCTTCTGTCTGGTAGCTATAGTCAAAGAAGCTGTATGGTAGACATGGATGTACAGAAACTCTTCCTCTGCCCGGTAGCTATAGTGAAAGAAGCTGTATGGTAGACATGGATGTACAGAAACTCTTCTACTGCCTGGTAGCTATAGTGAAAGAAGCTGTATGGTAGACATGGATGTACAGAAACTCTTCCTCTGTCTGGTAGCTATAGTGAAAGAAGCTGTATGGTAGACATGGATGTACAGAAACTCTTCCTCTGCCTGGTAACTATAGTGAAAGAAGCTGTATGGTAGACATGGATGTACAGAAACTCTTCCTCTGCCCGGTAGCTATAGTGAAAGAAGCTGTATGGTAGACATGGATGTACAGAAACTCTTCCTCTGCCTGGTAGCTATAGTGAAAGAAGCTGTATGGTAGACATGGATGTACAGAAACTCTTCCTCTGCCTGGTAGCTATAGTGAAAGAAGCTGTATGGTAGACATGGATGTACAGAAACTCTTCCTCTGCCTGGTAACTATAGTGAAAGAAGCTGTATGGTAGACATGGATGTACAGAAACTCTTCCTCTGCCCGGTAGCTATAGTGAAAGAAGATGTATGGTAGACATGGATGTACAGAAACTCTTCCTCTGCCCGGTAGCTATAGTGAAAGAAGCTGTATGGTAGACATGGATGTACAGAAACTCTTCCTCTGCCTGGTAGCTATAGTGAAAGAAGCTGTATGGTAGACATGGATGTACAGAAACTCTTCCTCTGCCTGGTAGCTATAGTGAAAGAAGCTGTATGGTAGACATGAATGTACAGAAACTCTTCTTCTGTCTGGTAGCTATAGTGAAAGAAGCTGTATGGTAGACATGGATGTACAGAAAGTCTTCCTCTGCCTGGTAGCTATAGTGAAAGAAGCTGTATGGTAGACATGGATGTACAGAAAGTCTTCCTCTGCCTGGTAGCTATAGTGAAAGAAGCTGTATGGTAGACATGGATGTACAGAAACTCTTCTTCTGTCTGGTAACTATAGTGAAAGAAGCTGTATGGTAGACATGGATGTACAGAAACTCTTCTTCTGCCCGGTAGCTATAGTGAAAGAAGCTGTATGGTAGACATGGATGTACAGAAACTCTTCCTCTGTCTGGTAGCTATAGTGAAAGAAGCTGTATGGTAGACATGGATGTACAGAAACTCTTCTTCTGCCCGGTAGCTATAGTGAAAGAAGCTGTATGGTAGACATGGATGTACAGAAACTCTTCCTCTGTCTGGTAGCTATAGTGAAAGAAGCTGTATGGTAGACATGGATGTACAGAAACTCTTCTTCTGCCCGGTAGCTATAGTGAAAGAAGCTGTATGGTAGACATGGATGTACAGAAACTCTTCCTCTGTCTGGTAGCTATAGTGAAAGAAGCTGTATGGTAGACATGGATGTACAGAAACTCTTCCTCTGCCTGGTAGCTATAGTGAAAGAAGCTGTATGGTAGACATGGATGTACAGAAACTCTTCCTCTGCCTGGTAGCTATAGTGAAAGAAGCTGTATGGTAGACATGGATGTACAGAAACTCTTCCTCTGCCTGGTAGCTATAGTGAAAGAAGCTGTATGGTAGACATGAATGTACAGAAACTCTTCTTCTGTCTGGTAGCTATAGTGAAAGAAGCTGTATGGTAGACATGGATGTACAGAAAGTCTTCCTCTGCCTGGTAGCTATAGTGAAAGAAGCTGTATGGTAGACATGGATGTACAGAAACTCTTCCTCTGTCTGGTAGCTATAGTGAAAGAAGCTGTATGGTAGACATGGATGTACAGAAACTCTTCCTCTGCCTGGTAGCTATAGTGAAAGAAGCTGTATGGTAGACATGGATGTACAGAAACTCTTCTTCTGTCTGGTAACTATAGTGAAAGAAGCTGTATGGTAGACATGGATGTACAGAAACTCTTCCTCTGTCTGGTAACTATAGTGAAAGAAGCTGTATGGTAGACATGGATGTGCAGAAACTCTTCTTCTCTCTGGTAGCTATAGTGAAAGAAGCTGTATGGTAGACATGGATGTACAGAAACTCTTCCTCTGTCTGGTAGCTATTGTGAAAGAAGCTGTATGGTAGACATGGATGTACAGAAACTCTTCCTCTGCCTGGTAGCTATAGTGAAAGAAGCTTTATGGTAGACATGGATGTACAGAAACTCTTCCTCTGTCTGGTAGCTATAGTGAAAGAAGCTGTATGGTAGACATGGATGTACAGAAACTCTTCTTCTGCCCGGTAGCTATAGTGAAAGAAGCTGTATGGTAGACATGGATGTACAGAAACTCTTCCCCTGTCTGGTAGCTATAGTGAAAGAAGCTGTATGGTAGACATGGATGTACAGAAACTCTTCTGCTGCCTGGTAGCTATAGTGAAAGAAGCTGTATGGTAGACATGGATGTACAGAAACTCTTCCTCTGTCTGGTAGCTATAGTGAAAGAAGCTGTATGGTAGACATGGATGTACAGAAACTCTTCTTCTGCCCGGTAGCTATAGTGAAAGAAGCTGTATGGTAGACATGGATGTACAGAAACTTTTCCTCTGCCTGGTAGCTATAGTGAAAGAAACTTTATGGTAGACATGGATGTACAGAAACTCTTCCTCTGCCTGGTAGCTATAGTGAAAGAAGCTGTATGGTAGACATGGATGTACAGAAACTCTTCCTCTGCCTGGTAGCTATAGTGAAAGAAGCTGTATGGTAGACATGAATGTACAGAAACTCTTCCTCTGTCTGGTAGCTATAGTGAAAGAAGCTGTATGGTAGACATGGATGTACAGAAACTCTTCTTCTGCCCGGTAGCTATAGTGAAAGAAGCTGTATGGTAGACATGGATGTACAGAAACTCTTCCTCTGTCTGGTAGCTATAGTGAAAGAAGCTGTATGGTAGACATGGATGTACAGAAACTCTTCTGCTGCCTGGTAGCTATAGTGAAAGAAGCTGTATGGTAGACATGGATGTACAGAAACTCTTCCTCTGCCTGGTAGCTATAGTGAAAGAAGCTGTATGGTAGACATGGATGTACAGAAACTCTTCCTCTGCCTGGTAGCTATAGTGAAAGAAGCTTTATGGTAGACATGGATGTACAGAAACTCTTCCTCTGCCTGGTAGCTATAGTGAAAGAAGCTTTATGGTAGACATGGATGTACAGAAACTCTTCCTCTGCCCGGTAGCTATAGTGAAAGAAGCTGTATGGTAGACATGGATGTACAGAAACTCTTCCTCTGCCTGGTAGCTATAGTGAAAGAAGCTTTATGGTAGACATGGATGTACAGAAACTCTTCCTCTGCCTGGTAGCTATAGTGAAAGAAGCTTTATGGTAGACATGGATGTACAGAAACTCTTCCTCTGCCCGGTAGCTATAGTGAAAGAAGCTGTATGGTAGACATGGATGTACAGGAACTCTTCTGCCCGGTAGCTATAGTGAAAGAAGCTGTATGGTAGACATGGATGTACAGAAAGTCTTCCTCCGCCTGGTAGCTATAGTGAAAGAAGCTGTATGGTAGACATGGATGTACAGAAACTCTTCCTCTGCCTGGTAGCTATAGTGAAAGAAGCTGTATGGTAGACATGGATGTACAGAAAGTCTTCCTCCGCCTGGTAGCTATAGTGAAAGAAGCTGTATGGTAGACATGGATGTACAGAAACTCTTCCTCTGCCTGGTAGCTATAGTGAAAGAAGCTGTATGGTAGACATGGATGTACAGAAAGTCTTCCTCCGCCTGGTAGCTATAGTGAAAGAAGCTGTATGGTAGACATGGATGTACAGAAACTCTTCCTCTGCCTGGTAGCTATAGTGAAAGAAGCTGTATGGTAGACATGGATGTACAGAAAGTCTTCCTCCGCCTGGTAGCTATAGTGAAAGAAGCTGTATGGTAGACATGGATGTACAGAAACTCTTCCTCTGCCTGGTAGCTATAGTGAAAGAAGCTGTATGGTAGACATGGATGTACAGAAACTCTTCCTCTGCCTGGTAGCTATAGTGAAAGAAGCTGTATGGTAGACATGAATGTACAGAAACTCTTCCTCTGTCTGGTAGCTATAGTGAAAGAAGCTGTATGGTAGACATGGATGTACAGAAACTCTTCTTCTGCCCGGTAGCTATAGTGAAAGAAGCTGTATGGTAGACATGGATGTACAGAAACTCTTCCTCTGTCTGGTAGCTATAGTGAAAGAAGCTGTATGGTAGACATGGATGTACAGAAACTCTTCTGCTGCCCGGTAGCTATAGTGAAAGAAGCTGTATGGTAGACATGGATGTACAGAAACTCTTCTTCTGCCCGGTAGCTATAGTGAAAGAAGCTGTATGGTAGACATGGATGTACAGAAACTCTTCCTCTGCCTGGTAGCTATAGTGAAAGAAGCTGTATGGTAGACATGGATGTACAGAAACTCTTCTGCTGCCCGGTAGCTATAGTGAAAGAAGCTGTATGGTAGACATGGATGTACAGAAACTCTTCTGCTGCCCGGTAGCTATAGTGAAAGAAGCTGTATGGTAGACATGGATGTACAGAAACTCTTCTTCTGCCCGGTAGCTATAGTGAAAGAAGCTGTATGGTAGACATGGATGTACAGAAACTCTTCCTCTGCCTGGTAGCTATAGTGAAAGAAGCTGTATGGTAGACATGGATGTACAGAAACTCTTCTTCTGCCCGGTAGCTATAGTGAAAGAAGCTGTATGGTAGACATGGATGTACAGAAACTCTTCTTCTGCCCGGTAGCTATAGTGAAAGAAGCTGTATGGTAGACATGGATGTACAGAAACTCTTCCTCTGTCTGGTAGCTATAGTGAAAGAAGCTGTATGGTAGACATGGATGTACAGAAACTCTTCTGCTGCCCGGTAGCTATAGTGAAAGAAGCTGTATGGTAGACATGGATGTACAGAAACTCTTCTTCTGCCCGGTAGCTATAGTGAAAGAAGCTGTATGGTAGACATGGATGTACAGAAACTCTTCCTCTGCCTGGTAGCTATAGTGAAAGAAGCTGTATGGTAGACATGGATGTACAGAAACTCTTCCTCTGCCTGGTAGCTATAGTGAAAGAAGCTTTATGGTAGACATGGATGTACAGAAACTCTTCCTCTGCCTGGTAGCTATAGTGAAAGAAGCTTTATGGTAGACATGGATGTACAGAAACTCTTCCTCTGCCCGGTAGCTATAGTGAAAGAAGCTGTATGGTAGACATGGATGTACAGGAACTCTTCTGCCCGGTAGCTATAGTGAAAGAAGCTGTATGGTAGACATGGATGTACAGAAAGTCTTCCTCCGCCTGGTAGCTATAGTGAAAGAAGCTGTATGGTAGACATGGATGTACAGAAACTCTTCCTCTGTCTGGTAGCTATAGTGAAAGAAGCTGTATGGTAGACATGGATGTACAGAAACTCTTCCTCTGCCTGGTAGCTATAGTTAAAGAAGCTGTATGGTAGACATGGATGTACAGAAACTCTTCCTCTGCCTGGTAGCTATAGTGAAAGAAGCTTTATGGTAGACATGGATGTACAGAAACTCTTCCTCTGTCTGGTAGCTATAGTGAAAGAAGCTGTATGGTAGACATGGATGTACAGAAACTCTTCTGCTGCCTGGTAGCTATAGTGAAAGAAGCTGTATGGTAGACATGGATGTACAGAAACTCTTCCTCTGCCTGGTAGCTATAGTGAAAGAAGCTTTATGGTAGACATGGATGTACAGAAACTCTTCCTCTGCCTGGTAGCTATAGTGAAAGAAGCTTTATGGTAGACATGGATGTACAGAAACTCTTCCTCTGCCCGGTAGCTATAGTGAAAGAAGCTGTATGGTAGACATGGATGTACAGGAACTCTTCTGCCCGGTAGCTATAGTGAAAGAAGCTGTATGGTAGACATGGATGTACAGAAAGTCTTCCTCCGCCTGGTAGCTATAGTGAAAGAAGCTGTATGGTAGACATGGATGTACAGAAACTCTTCCTCTGTCTGGTAGCTATAGTGAAAGAAGCTGTATGGTAGACATGGATGTACAGAAACTCTTCCTCTGCCTGGTAGCTATAGTTAAAGAAGCTGTATGGTAGACATGGATGTACAGAAACTCTTCCTCTGCCTGGTAGCTATAGTGAAAGAAGCTGTATGGTAGACATGGATGTACAGAAACTCTTCCTCTACCTGGTAGCTATAGTGAAAGAAGCTTTATGGTAGACATGGATGTACAGAAACTCTTCCTCTGTCTGGTAGCTATAGTGAAAGAAGCTGTATGGTAGACATGGATGTACAGAAACTCTTCTTCTGCCCGGTAGCTATAGTGAAAGAAGCTGTATGGTAGACATGGATGTACAGAAACTCTTCCTCTGTCTGGTAGCTATAGTGAAAGAAGCTGTATGGTAGACATGGATGTACAGAAACTCTTCTGCTGCCTGGTAGCTATAGTGAAAGAAGCTGTATGGTAGACATGGATGTACAGAAACTCTTCTTCTGCCTGGCAGCTATAGTGAAAGAAGCTGTATGGTAGACATGGATGTACAGAAACTCTTCCTCTGCCTGGTAGCTATAGTGAAAGAAGCTTTATGGTAGACATGGATGTACAGAAACTCTTCCTCTGCCTGGTAGCTATAGTGAAAGAAGCTTTATGGTAGACATGGATGTACAGAAACTCTTCCTCTGCCCGGTAGCTATAGTGAAAGAAGCTGTATGGTAGACATGGATGTACAGGAACTCTTCTGCCCGGTAGCTATAGTGAAAGAAGCTGTATGGTAGACATGGATGTACAGAAAGTCTTCCTCTGCCTGGTAGCTATAGTGAAAGAAGCTGTATGGTAGACATGGATGTACAGAAACTCTTCCTCTGTCTGGTAGCTATAGTGAAAGAAGCTGTATGGTAGACATGGATGTACAGAAACTCTTCTTCTGCCTGGTAGCTATAGTGAAAGAAGCTGTATGGTAGACATGGATGTACAGAAACTCTTCCTCTGCCTGGTAGCTATAGTGAAAGAAGCTGTATGGTAGACATGGATGTACAGAAACTCTTCCTCTGCCTGGTAGCTATAGTGAAAGAAGCTGTATGGTAGACATGGATGTACAGAAACTCTTCCTCTGCCTGGTAGCTATAGTGAAAGAAGCTGTATGGTAGACATGGATGTACAGAAACTCTTCCTCTGCCTGGTAGCTATAGTGAAAGAAGCTGTATGGTAGACATGAATGTACAGAAACTCTTCTTCTGTCTGGTAGCTATAGTGAAAGAAGCTGTATGGTAGACATGGATGTACAGAAAGTCTTCCTCTGCCTGGTAGCTATAGTGAAAGAAGCTGTATGGTAGACATGGATGTACAGAAACTCTTCCTCTGTCTGGTAGCTATAGTGAAAGAAGCTGTATGGTAGACATGGATGTACAGAAACTCTTCCTCTGCCTGGTAGCTATAGTGAAAGAAGCTGTATGGTAGACATGGATGTACAGAAACTCTTCTGCCTGGTAGCTATAGTGAAAGAAGCTTTATGGTAGACATGGATGTACAGAAACTCTTCCTCTGTCTGGTAGCTATAGTGAAAGAAGCTGTATGGTAGACATGGATGTACAGAAACTCTTCTGCCTGGTAGCTATAGTGAAAGAAGCTGTATGGTAGACATGGATGTACAGAAAGTCTTCCTCTGCCTGGTAGCTATAGTGAAAGAAGCTGTATGGTAGACATGGATGTACAGAAACTCTTCCTCTGTCTGGTAGCTATAGTGAAAGAAGCTGTATGGTAGACATGGATGTACAGAAACTCTTCCTCTGCCTGGTAGCTATAGTGAAAGAAGCTTTATGGTAGACATGGATGTACAGAAACTCTTCCTCTGTCTGGTAGCTATAGTGAAAGAAGCTGTATGGTAGACATGGATGTACAGAAACTCTTCTTCTGCCCGGTAGCTATAGTGAAAGAAGCTGTATGGTAGACATGGATGTACAGAAACTCTTCCTCTGTCTGGTAGCTATAGTGAAAGAAGCTGTATGGTAGACATGGATGTACAGAAACTCTTCTTCTGCCCGGTAGCTATAGTGAAAGAAGCTGTATGGTAGACATGGATGTACAGAAACTCTTCCTCTGCCTGGTAGCTATAGTGAAAGAAGCTGTATGGTAGACATGGATGTACAGAAACTCTTCTTCTGCCCGGTAGCTATAGTGAAAGAAGCTGTATGGTAGACATGGATGTACAGAAACTTTTCCTCTGCCTGGTAGCTATAGTGAAAGAAGCTGTATGGTAGACATGGATGTACAGAAACTCTTCTTCTGCCTGGTGGCTATAGTGAAAGAAACTTTATGGTAGACATGGATGTACAGAAACTCTTCCTCTGTCTGGTAGCTATAGTGAAAGAAGCTGTATGGTAGACATGGATGTACAGAAACTCTTCTTCTGCCCGGTAGCTATAGTGAAAGAAACTTTATGGTAGACATGGATGTACAGAAACTCTTCCTCTGTCTGGTAGCTATAGTGAAAGAAGCTGTATGGTAGACATGGATGTACAGAAACTTTTCCTCTGCCTGGTAGCTATAGTGAAAGAAGCTGTATGGTAGACATGGATGTACAGAAACTCTTCCTCTGCCTGGTAGCTATAGTGAAAGAAGCTGTATGGTAGACATGGATGTACAGAAACTCTTCCTCTGCCTGGTAGCTATAGTGAAAGAAGCTGTATGGTAGACATGGATGTACAGAAACTCTTCCTCTGCCTGGTAGCTATAGTGAAAGAAGCTGTATGGTAGACATGAATGTACAGAAACTCTTCCTCTGTCTGGTAGCTATAGTGAAAGAAGCTGTATGGTAGACATGGATGTACAGAAACTCTTCTGCTGCCTGGTAGCTATAGTGAAAGAAGCTGTATGGTAGACATGGATGTACAGAATCTCTTCTTCTGCCCGGTAGCTATAGTGAAAGAAGCTGTATGGTAGACATGGATGTACAGAAACTCTTCTTCTGTCTGGTAACTATAGTGAAAGAAGCTGTATGGTAGACATGGATGTACAGAAACTCTTCCTCTGCCTGGTAACTATAGTGAAAGAAGCTGTATGGTAGACATGGATGTACAGAAACTCTTCCTCCGCCTGGTAGCTATAGTGAAAGAAGCTTTATGGTAGACATGGATGTACAGAAACTCTTCCTCTGCCTGGTAGCTATAGTGAAAGAAGCTTTTTGGTAGACATGGATGTACAGAAACTCTTCCTCTGTCTGGTAGCTATAGTGAAAGAAGCTGTATGGTAGACATGGATGTACAGAAACTCTTCTTCTGCCCGGTAGCTATAGTGAAAGAAGCTGTATGGTAGACATGGATGTACAGAAACTCTTCCTCTGTCTGGTAGCTATAGTGAAAGAAGCTGTATGGTAGACATGGATGTACAGAAACTCTTCTGCTGCCTGGTAGCTATAGTGAAAGAAGCTGTATGGTAGACATGGATGTACAGAAACTCTTCCTCTGCCTGGTAGCTATAGTGAAAGAAGCTTTATGGTAGACATGGATGTATAGAAACTCTTCCTCTGCCTGGTAGCTATAGTGAAAGAAGCTTTATGGTAGACATGGATGTACAGAAACTCTTCCTCTGCCCGGTAGCTATAGTGAAAGAAGCTGTATGGTAGACATGGATGTACAGAAACTCTTCCTCTGCCTGGTAGCTATAGTGAAAGAAGCTTTATGGTAGACATGGATGTATAGAAACTCTTCCTCTGCCAGGTAGCTATAGTGAAAGAAGCTTTATGGTAGACATGGATGTACAGAAACTCTTCCTCTGCCCGGTAGCTATAGTGAAAGAAGCTGTATGGTAGACATGGATGTACAGGAACTCTTCTGCCCGGTAGCTATAGTGAAAGAAGCTGTATGGTAGACATGGATGTACAGAAAGTCTTCCTCTGCCTGGTAGCTATAGTGAAAGAAGCTGTATGGTAGACATGGATGTACAGAAACTCTTCCTCTGTCTGGTAGCTATAGTGAAAGAAGCTGTATGGTAGACATGGATGTACAGAAACTCTTCCTCTGCCTGGTAGCTATAGTGAAAGAAGCTGTATGGTAGACATGGATGTACAGAAACTCTTCTTCTGCCTGGTAGCTATAGTGAAAGAAGCTGTATGGTAGACATGGATGTACAGAAAGTCTTCCTCTGCCTGGTAGCTATAGTGAAAGAAGCTGTATGGTAGACATGGATGTACAGAAACTCTTCCTCTGTCTGGTAGCTATAGTGAAAGAAGCTGTATGGTAGACATGGATGTACAGAAACTCTTCCTCTGTCTGGTAGCTATAGTGAAAGAAGCTGTATGGTAGACATGGATGTACAGAAACTCTTCCTCTGCCTGGTAGCTATAGTGAAAGAAGCTGTATGGTAGACATGGATGTACAGAAACTCTTCCTCTGCCTGGTAGCTATAGTGAAAGAAGCTTTATGGTAGACATGGATGTACAGAAACTCTTCCTCTGTCTGGTAGCTATAGTGAAAGAAGCTGTATGGTAGACATGGATGTACAGAAACTCTTCTTCTGCCCGGTAGCTATAGTGAAAGAAGCTGTATGGTAGACATGGATGTACAGAAACTCTTCCTCTGCCTGGTAGCTATAGTGAAAGAAGCTTTATGGTAGACATGGATGTACAGAAACTCTTCCTCTGCCTGGTAGCTATAGTGAAAGAAGCTTTATGGTAGACATGGATGTACAGAAACTCTTCCTCTGCCCGGTAGCTATAGTGAAAGAAGCTGTATGGTAGACATGGATGTACAGAAACTCTTCCTCTGCCTGGTAGCTATAGTGAAAGAAGCTTTATGGTAGACATGGATGTACAGAAACTCTTCCTCTGTCTGGTAGCTATAGTGAAAGAAGCTGTATGGTAGACATGGATGTACAGAAACTCTTCTTCTGCCCGGTAGCTATAGTGAAAGAAGCTGTATGGTAGACATGGATGTACAGAAACTCTTCCTCTGCCCGGTAGCTATAGTTAAAGAAGCTGTATGGTAGACATGGATGTACAGAAACTCTTCTTCTGCCCGGTAGCTATAGTGAAAGAAGCTGTATGGTAGACATGGATGTACAGAAACTCTTCTTCTGCCCGGTAGCTATAGTGAAAGAAGCTGTATGGTAGACATGGATGTACAGAAACTCTTCTTCTGCCCGGTAGCTATAGTGAAAGAAGCTGTATGGTAGACATGGATGTACAGAAACTCTTCCTCTGCCTGGTAGCTATAGTCAAAGAAGCTGTATGGTAGACATGGATGTACAGAAACTATTCTTCTGCCCGGTAGCTATAGTGAAAGAAGCTTTATGGTAGACATGGATGTACAGAAACTCTTCTTCTGCCCGGTAGCTATAGTGAAAGAAGCTTTATGGTAGACATGGATGTACAGAAACTCTTCTTCTGCCCGGTAGCTATAGTGAAAGAAGCTGTATGGTAGACATGGATGTACAGAAACTCTTCCTCTGTCTGGTAGCTATAGTGAAAGAAGCTGTATGGTAGACATGGATGTACAGAAACTCTTCTGCTGCCTGGTAGCTATAGTGAAAGAAGCTGTATGGTAGACATGGATGTACAGAAACTCTTCTTCTGCCCGGTAGCTATAGTGAAAGAAGCTGTATGGTAGACATGGATGTACAGAAACTATTCTTCTGCCCGGTAGCTATAGTGAAAGAAGCTGTATGGTAGACATGGATGTACAGAAACTCTTCCTCTGCCTGGTAGCTATAGTGAAAGAAGCTGTATGGTAGACATGGATGTACAGAAACTCTTCCTCTGTCCGGTAGCTATAGTGAAAGAAGCTGTATGGTAGACATGGATGTACAGAAACTCTTCCTCTGCCTGGTAGCTATAGTGAAAGAAGCTGTATGGTAGACATGGATGTACAGAAACTCTTCCTCTGCCTGGTAGCTATAGTGAAAGAAGCTGTATGGTAGACATGGATGTACAGAAACTCTTCCTCTGCCTGGTAGCTATAGTGAAAGAAGCTGTATGGTAGACATGGATGTACAGAAACTCTTCCTCTGCCTGGTAGCTATAGTGAAAGAAGCTGTATGGTAGACATGGATGTACAGAAACTCTTCTTCTGCCTGGTAGCTATAGTGAAAGAAGCTGTATGGTAGACATGGATGTACAGAAACTATTCTTCTGCCCGGTAGCTATAGTGAAAGAAGCTGTATGGTAGACATGGATGTACAGAAACTCTTCCTCTGCCTGGTAGCTATAGTGAAAGAAGCTGTATGGTAGACATGGATGTACAGAAACTCTTCCTCTGTCCGGTAGCTATAGTGAAAGAAGCTGTATGGTAGACATGGATGTACAGAAACTCTTCCTCTGCCTGGTAGCTATAGTGAAAGAAGCTGTATGGTAGACATGGATGTACAGAAACTCTTCCTCTGCCTGGTAGCTATAGTGAAAGAAGCTGTATGGTAGACATGGATGTACAGAAACTCTTCCTCTGCCTGGTAGCTATAGTGAAAGAAGCTGTATGGTAGACATGGATGTACAGAAACTCTTCCTCTGCCTGGTAGCTATAGTGAAAGAAGCTGTATGGTAGACATGAATGTACAGAAACTCTTCTTCTGTCTGGTAGCTATAGTGAAAGAAGCTGTATGGTAGACATGGATGTACAGAAACTCTTCTTCTGCCTGGTGGCTATAGTGAAAGAAGCTGTATGGTAGACATGGATGTACAGAAAGTCTTCCTCTGCCTGGTAGCTATAGTGAAAGAAGCTGTATGGTAGACATGAATGTACAGAAACTCTTCTTCTGTTTGGTAGCTATAGGGAAAGAAGCTGTATGGTAGACATGGATGTACAGAAACTCTTCTTCTGTCTGGTAGCTATAGTTAAAGAAGCTGTATGGTAGACATGGATGTACAGAAACTCTTCCTCTGTCTGGTAGCTATAGTGAAAGAAGCTGTATGGTAGACATGAATGTACAGAAACTCTTCTTCTGTTTGGTAGCTATAGTGAAAGAAGCTATATGGTAGACATGGATGTACAGAAACTCATCCTCTGCCTGGTAGCTATAGTGAAAGAAGCTTTATGGTAGACATGGATGTACAGAAACTCATCCTCTGTCTGGTAGCTATAGTGAAAGAAGCTGTATGGTAGACATGGATGTACAGAAACTCTTCTTCTGCCTGGTAGCTATAGTGAAAGAAGCTGTATGGTAGAGATGAATGTACAGAAACTCTTCTTCTGTTTGGTAGCTATAGTGAAAGAAGCTGTATGGTAGAGATGAATGTACAGAAACTCTTCTTCTGTCTGGTAGCTATAGTGAAAGAAGCTGTATGGTAGACATGGATGTACAGAAATTCTTCGTCTGCCTGGTAGCTATAGTGAAAGAAGCTGTATGGTAGACATGAATGTACAGAAACTCTTCTTCTGTTTGGTAGCTATAGGGAAAGAAGCTGTATGGTAGACATGGATGTACAGAAACTCCTCTTCTGCCTGGTAGCTATAGTGAAAGAAGCTTTATGGTAGACATGGATGTACAGAAACTCTTCCTCTGCCTGGTAGCTATAGTGAAAGAAGCTGTATGGTAGACATAGATGTACAGAAACTCTTCTTCTGCCTGGTAGCTATAGTGAAAGAAGCTGTATGGTAGACATGGATGTACAGAAATTCTTCGTCTGCCTGGTAGCTATAGTGAAAGAAGCTGTATGGTAGACATGGATGTACAGAAACTCTTCCTCTGCCTGGTAGCTATAGTGAAAGAAGCTGTATGGTAGACATGGATGTACAGAAACTCTTCTGCTGCCTGGTAGCTATAGTGAAAGAAGCTGTATGGTAGACATGGATGTACAGAAACTCTTCCTCTGCCTGGTAGCTATAGTGAAAGAAGCTTTATGGTAGACATGGATGTACAGAAACTCTTCCTCTGCCTGGTAGCTATAGTGAAAGAAGCTGTATGGTAGACATGGATGTACAGAAACTCTTCCTCTGCCTGGTAGCTATAGTGAAAGAAGCTGTATGGTAGACATGGATGTACAGAAACTCTTCCTCTGTCTGGTAGCTATAGTGAAAGAAGCTGTATGGTAGACATGGATGTACAGAAACTCTTCTTCTGCCCGGTAGCTATAGTGAAAGAAGCTGTATGGTAGACATAGATGTACAGAAACTCTTCTTCTGCCTGGTAGCTATAGTGAAAGAAGCTGTATGGTAGACATGGATGTACAGAAACTCTTCCTCTGCCTGGTAGCTATAGTGAAAGAAGCTGTATGGTAGACATGGATGTACAGAAACTCTTCTTCTGTCTGGTAGCTATAGTCAAAGAAGCTGTATGGTAGACATGGATGTACAGAAACTCATCCTCTGCCTGGTAGCTATAGTGAAAGAAGCTGTATGGTAGACATAGATGTACAGAAACTCTTCTGCCTGGTAGCTATAGTGAAAGAAGCTGTATGGTAGACATGGATGTACAGAAATTCTTCGTCTGCCTGGTAGCTATAGTGAAAGAAGCTGTATGGTAGATATGGATGTACAGAAACTCTTCTGCCTGGTAGCTATAGTGAAAGAAGCTGTATGGTAGACATGGATGTACAGAAACTCTTCCTCTGCCAGGTAGCTATAGTGAAAGAAGCTGTATGGTAGACATGGATGTACAGAAATTCTTCGTCTGCCTGGTAGCTATAGTGAAAGAAGCTGTATGGTAGACATGAATGTACAGAAACTCTTCTTCTGTCTGGTAGCTATAGTGAAAGAAGCTGTATGGTAGATATGGATGTACAGAAACTCTTCCTCTGCCTGGTAGCTATAGTGAAAGAAGCTGTATGGTAGACATGGATGTACAGAAACTCTTCCTCTGTCTGGTAGCTATAGTGAAAGAAGCTGTATGGTAGACATGGATGTACAGAAACTCTTCCTCTATCTGGTAGCTATAGTGAAAGAAGCTGTATGGTAGACATAGATGTACAGAAACTCTTCCTCTGTCTGGTAGCTATAGTGAAAGAAGCTGTATGGTAGACATGGATGTACAGAAACTCTTCCTCTGTCTGGTAGCTATAGTGAAAGAAGCTGTATGGTAGACATAGATGTACAGAAACTCTTCCTCTGTCTGGTAGCTATAGTGAAAGAAGCTGTATGGTAGACATGGATGTACAGAAACTCTTCCTCTATCTGGTAGCTATAGTGAAAGAAGCTGTATGGTAGACATGGATGTACAGAAACTCTTCTTCTGCCTGGTAGCTATAGTGAAAGAAGCTGTATGGTAGACATGGATGTACAGAAACTCTTCTTCTGCCCGGTAGCTATAGTGAAAGAAGCTGTATGGTAGACATAGATGTACAGAAACTCTTCTTCTGCCTGGTAGCTATAGTGAAAGAAGCTGTATGGTAGACATGGATGTACAGAAACTCTTCCTCTGCCTGGTAGCTATAGTGAAAGAAGCTGTATGGTAGACATGGATGTACAGAAACTCTTCTTCTGTCTGGTAGCTATAGTCAAAGAAGCTGTATGGTAGACATGGATGTACAGAAACTCTTCCTCTGCCTGGTAACTATAGTGAAAGAAGCTGTATGGTAGACATGAATGTACAGAAACTCTTCTTCTGTCTGGTAGCTATAGTGAAAGAAGCTGTATGGTAGATATGGATGTACAGAAAGTCTTCCTCTGCCTGGTAGCTATAGTGAAAGAAGCTGTATGGTAGACATGGATGTACAGAAACTCTTCCTCTGTCTGGTAGCTATAGTGAAAGAAGCTGTATGGTAGACATGGATGTACAGAAACTCTTCCTCTGCCTGGTAGCTATAGTGAAAGAAGCTGTATGGTAGACATGGATGTACACAAACTCTTCCTCTGCCTGGTAGCTATAGTGAAAGAAGCTGTATGGTAGACATGAACGTACAGAAACTCTTCTTCTGTCTAGTAGCTATAGTGAAAGAAGCTGTATGGTAGACATAGATGTACAGAAACTCTTCTTCTGCCTGGTAGCTATAGTGAAAGAAGCTGTATGGTAGACATGGATGTACAGAAACTCTTCCTCTGCCTGGTAGCTATAGTGAAAGAAGCTGTATGGTAGACATGGATGTACAGAAACTCTTCTTCTGCCTGGTAGCTATAGTGAAAGAAGCTGTATGGTAGACATGGATGTACAGAAACTCTTCTGTCTGGTAGCTATAGTGAAAGAAGCTGTATGGTAGACATGGATGTACAGAAACTCTTCCTCTGTCTGGTAGCTATAGTGAAAGAAGCTGTATGGTAGACATGGATGTACAGAAACTCTTCTTCTGCCTGGTAGCTATAGTGAAAGAAGCTGTATGGTAGACATGGATATACAGAAACTCTTCTTCTGCCCGGTAGCTATAGTGAAAGAAGCTGTATGGTAGACATGGATGTACAGGAACTCTTCTGCCCGGTAGCTATAGTGAAAGAAGCTGTATGGTAGACATGGATGTACAGAAAGTCTTCCTCTGCCTGGTAGCTATAGTGAAAGAAGCTGTATGGTAGACATGGATGTACAGAAACTCTTCCTCTGTCTGGTAGCTATAGTGAAAGAAGCTGTATGGTAGACATGTATGTACAGAAACTCTTCCTCTGCCTGGTAGCTATAGTGAAAGAAGCTGTATGGTAGACATGGATGTACAGAAACTCTTCTTCTGCCCGGTAGCTATAGTGAAAGAAGCTGTATGGTAGACATGGATGTACAGAAACTCTTCCTCTGTCTGGTAGCTATAGTGAAAGAAGCTGTATGGTAGACATGGATGTACAGAAACTCTTCTTCTGCCCGGTAGCTATAGTGAAAGAAGCTGTATGGTAGACATAGATGTACAGAAACTCTTCTTCTGCCTGGTAGCTATAGTGAAAGAAGCTGTATGGTAGACATGGATGTACAGAAACTCTTCCTCTGCCTGGTAGCTATAGTGAAAGAAGCTGTATGGTAGACATGGATGTACAGAAACTCTTCTTCTGTCTGGTAGCTATAGTGAAAGAAGCTGTATGGTAGACATGGATGTACAGAAACTCATCCTCTGCCTGGTAGCTATAGTGAAAGAAGCTGTATGGTAGACATAGATGTACAGAAACTCTTCTGCCTGGTAGCTATAGTGAAAGAAGCTGTATGGTAGACATGGATGTACAGAAATTCTTCGTCTGCCTGGTAGCTATAGTGAAAGAAGCTGTATGGTAGACATGAATGTACAGAAACTCTTCTTCTGTCTGGTAGCTATAGTGAAAGAAGCTGTATGGTAGATATGGATGTACAGAAACTCTTCCTCTGCCTGGTAGCTATAGTGAAAGAAGCTGTATGGTAGACATGGATGTACAGAAACTCTTCCTCTGTCTGGTAGCTATAGTGAAAGAAGCTGTATGGTAGACATGGATGTACAGAAACTCTTTCTCTGCCTGGTAGCTATAGTGAAAGAAGCTTTATGGTAGACATGGATGTACAGAAACTCTTCCTCTGCCTGGTAGCTATAGTGAAAGAAGCTGTATGGTAGACATGGATGTACAGAAACTCTTCCTCTGCCTGGTAGCTATAGTGAAAGAAGCTGTATGGTAGACATGAATGTACAGAAACTCTTCTTCTGTTTGGTAGCTATAGTGAAAGAAGCTGTATGGTAGACATGGATGTACAGAACGTCTTCTTCTGTCTGGTAGCTATAGTCAAAGAAGCTGTATGGTAGACATGGATGTACAGAAACTCATCCTCTGCCTGGTAGCTATAGTGAAAGAAGCTGTATGGTAGACATAGATGTACAGAAACTCTTCTGCCTGGTAGCTATAGTGAAAGAAGCTGTATGGTAGACATGGATGTACAGAAATTCTTCGTCTGCCTGGTAGCTATAGTGAAAGAAGCTGTATGGTAGACATGAATGTACAGAAACTCTTCTTCTGTTTGGTAGCTATAGTTAAAGAAGCTGTATGGTAGACATGGATGTACAGAAACTCTTCTTCTGCCTGGTAGCTATAGTGAAAGAAGCTTTATGGTAGACATGGATGTACAGAAACTCTTCCTCTGCCTGGTAGCTATAGTGAAAGAAGCTGTATGGTAGACATGGATGTACAGAAACTCTTCTTCTGCCTGGTAGCTATAGTGAAAGAAGCTGTATGGTAGACATAGATGTACAGAAACTCTTCTTCTGCCTGGTAGCTATAGTGAAAGAAGCTGTATGGTAGACATGGATGTACAGAAATTCTTCGTCTGCCTGGTAGCTATAGTGAAAGAAGCTGTATGGTAGACATGGATGTACAGAAACTCTTCCTCTGCCTGGTAGCTATAGTGAAAGAATCTGTATGGTAGACATGGATGTACAGAAACTCTTCCTCTGCCTGGTAGCTATAGTGAAAGAAGCTTTATGGTAGACATGGATGTACAGAAACTCTTCCTCTGCCTGGTAGCTATAGTGAAAGAAGCTGTATGGTAGACATGGATGTACAGAAACTCTTCCTCTATCTGGTAGCTATAGTGAAAGAAGCTGTATGGTAGACATGGATGTACAGAAACTCTTCTTCTGCCTGGTAGCTATAGTGAAAGAAGCTGTATGGTAGACATGGATGTACAGAAACTCTTCCTCTATCTGGTAGCTATAGTGAAAGAAGCTGTATGGTAGACATGGATGTACAGAAACTCTTCTGTCTGGTAGCTATAGTGAAAGAAGCTGTATGGTAGACATGGATGTACAGAAACTCTTCTTCTGCCCGGTAGCTATAGTGAAAGAAGCTGTATGGTAGACATAGATGTACAGAAACTCTTCCTCTGCCTGGTAGCTATAGTGAAAGAAGCTGTATGGTAGACATGGATGTACAGAAACTCTTCCTCTGTCTGGTAGCTATAGTCAAAGAAGCTGTATGGTAGACATGGATGTACAGAAACTCATCCTCTGCCTGGTAGCTATAGTGAAAGAAGCTGTATGGTAGACATAGACGTACAGAAACTCTTCTGCCTGGTAGCTATAGTGAAAGAAGCTGTATGGTAGACATAGACGTACAGAAACTCTTCTGCCTGGTAGCTATAGTGAAAGAAGCTGTATGGTAGACATGGATGTACAGAAATTCTTCGTCTGCCTGGTAGCTATAGTGAAAGAAGCTGTATGGTAGACATGGATGTACAGAAACTCTTCTTCTGCCCGGTAGCTATAGTGAAAGAAGCTGTATGGTAGACATGGATGTACAGAAACTCTCCCTCTGCCTGGTAGCTATAGTGAAGGAAGCTGTATGGTAGACATGGATGTACAGAAACTCTCCCTCTGCCTGGTAGCTATAGTGAAAGAAGCTGTATGGTAGACATGAATGTACAGAAACTCTTCTTCTGTCTGGTAGCTATAGTGAAAGAAGCTGTATGGTAGATATGGATGTACAGAAAGTCTTCCTCTGCCTGGTAGCTATAGTGAAAGAAGCTGTATGGTAGACATGGATGTACAGAAACTCTTCCTCTGCCAGGTAGCTATAGTGAAAGAAGCTGTATGGTAGACATGAATGTACAGAAACTCTTCTTCTGTCTGGTAGCTATAGTGAAAGAAGCTGTATGGTAGATATGGATGTACAGAAAGTCTTCCTCTGCCTGGTAGCTATAGTGAAAGAAGCTGTATGGTAGACATGGATGTACAGAAACTCTTCTGCTGCCAGGTAGCTATAGTGAAAGAAGCTGTATGGTAGACATGGATGTACAGAAACTCTTCCTCTGTCTGGTAGCTATAGTGAAAGAAGCTGTATGGTAGACATGGATGTACAGAAACTCTTCTTCTGCCCGGTAGCTATAGTGAAAGAAGCTGTATGGTAGACATGGATGTACAGAAACTCTTCCTCTGTCTGGTAGCTATAGTGAAAGAAGCTGTATGGTAGACATGGATGTACAGAAACTCTTCTGCTGCCTGGTAGCTATAGTGAAAGAAGCTGTATGGTAGACATGGATGTACAGAAACTCTTCTGCTGCCTGGTAGCTATAGTGAAAGAAGCTGTATGGTAGACATGGATGTACAGAAACTCTTCCTCTGTCTGGTAGCTATAGTGAAAGAAGCTGTATGGTAGACATGGATGTACAGAAACTCTTCTTCTGCCCGGTAGCTATAGTGAAAGAAGCTGTATGGTAGACATGGATGTACAGAAACTCTTCCTCTGTCTGGTAGCTATAGTGAAAGAAGCTGTATGGTAGACATGGATGTACAGAAACTCTTCTGCTGCCTGGTAGCTATAGTGAAAGAAGCTGTATGGTAGACATGGATGTACAGAAACTCTTCTGCTGCCTGGTAGCTATAGTGAAAGAAGCTGTATGGTAGACATGGATGTACAGAAACTCTTCCTCTGCCTGGTAGCTATAGTGAAAGAAGCTTTATGGTAGACATGGATGTACAGAAACTCTTCCTCTGCCAGGTAGCTATAGTGAAAGAAGCTGTATGGTAGACATGGATGTACAGAAACTCTTCCTCTGCCTGGTAGCTATAGTGAAAGAAGCTTTATGGTAGACATGGATGTACAGAAACTCTTCCTCTGCCCGGTAGCTATAGTGAAAGAAGCTGTATGGTAGACATGGATGTACAGAAACTCTTCTGCCTGGTAGCTATAGTGAAAGAAGCTGTATGGTAGACATGGATGTACAGAAATTCTTCGTCTGCCTGGTAGCTATAGTGAAAGAAGCTGTATGGTAGACATGAATGTACAGAAACTCTTCTTCTGTTTGGTAGCTATAGTGAAAGAAGCTGTATGGTAGACATGGATGTACAGAAACTCTTCTTCTGCCTGGTAGCTATAGTGAAAGAAGCTTTATGGTAGACATGGATGTACAGAAACTCTTCCTCTGCCTGGTAGCTATAGTGAAAGAAGCTGTATGGTAGACATAGATGTACAGAAACTCTTCTTCTGCCTGGTAGCTATAGTGAAAGAAGCTGTATGGTAGACATGGATGTACAGAAATTCTTCGTCTGTTTGGTAGCTATAGTGAAAGAAGCTGTATGGTAGACATGGATGTACAGAAACTCTTCCTCTGCCTGGTAGCTATAGTGAAAGAAGCTGTATGGTAGACATGGATGTACAGAAACTCTTCCTCTGCCTGGTAGCTATAGTGAAAGAAGCTGTATGGTAGACATGGATGTACAGAAACTCTTCCTCTGCCTGGTAGCTATAGTGAAAGAAGCTGTATGGTAGACATGGATGTACAGAAACTCTTCCTCTGCCTGGTAGCTATAGTGAAAGAAGCTGTATGGTAGACATGGATGTACAGAAACTCTTCCTCTGCCTGGTAGCTATAGTGAAAGAAGCTGTATGGTAGACATAGATGTACAGAAACTCTTCTTCTGCCTGGTAGCTATAGTGAAAGAAGCTGTATGGTAGACATGGATGTACAGAAATTCTTCGTCTGTTTGGTAGCTATAGTGAAAGAAGCTGTATGGTAGACATGGATGTACAGAAACTCTTCCTCTGCCTGGTAGCTATAGTGAAAGAAGCTGTATGGTAGACATGGATGTACAGAAACTCCTCTTCTGTCCGGTAGCTATAGTGAGAGAAGATGTATGGTAGACATGGATGTACAGAAACTCTTCCTCTGTCTGGTAGCTATAGTGAAAGAAGCTGTATGGTAGACATGGATGTACAGAAACTCTTCCTCTGTCTGGTAGCTATAGTGAGAGAAGCTGTATGGTAGACATGGATGTACAGAAACTCTTCTTCTGCCCGGTAGCTATAGTGAGAGAAGATGTATGGTAGACATGGATGTACAGAAACTCTGCTTCTGCCTGGCAGCTATAGTGAAAGAAGCTGTATGGTAGACATGGATGTACAGAAACTCTTCTTCTGCCCGGTAGCTATAGTGAAAGAAGCTGTATGGTAGACATGGATGTACAGAAACTCTTCCTCTGCCTGGTAGCTATAGTGAAAGAAGCTGTATGATAGACATGGATGTACAGAAACTCTTCTTCTGTCTGGTAGCTATAGTCAAAGAAGCTGTATGGTAGACATGGATGTACAGAAACTCATCCTCTGCCTGGTAGCTATAGTGAAAGAAGCTGTATGGTAGACATAGATGTACAGAAACTCTTCTGCCTGGTAGCTATAGTGAAAGAAGCTGTATGGTAGACATGGATGTACAGAAATTCTTCGTCTGCCTGGTAGCTATAGTGAAAGAAGCTGTATGGTAGACATGAATGTACAGAAACTCTTCTTCTGTCTGGTAGCTATAGTGAAAGAAGCTGTATGGTAGATATGGATGTACAGAAACTCTTCCTCTGCCTGGTAGCTATAGTGAAAGAAGCTGTATGGTAGACATGGATGTACAGAAACTCTTCCTCTATCTGGTAGCTATAGTGAAAGAAGCTGTATGGTAGACATGGATGTACAGAAACTCTTCTTCTGCCCGGTAGCTATAGTGAAAGAAGCTGTATGGTAGACATGGATGTACAGAAACTCTTCTTCTGTCTGGTAGCTATAGTGAAAGAAGCTGTATGGTAGACATGGATGTACAGAAACTCTTCTTCTGCCCGGTAGCTATAGTGAAAGAAGCTGTATGGTAGACATAGATGTACAGAAACTCTTCTTCTGCCTGGTAGCTATAGTGAAAGAAGCTGTATGGTAGACATGGATGTACAGAAACTCTTCCTCTGCCTGGTAGCTATAGTGAAAGAAGCTGTATGGTAGACATGGATGTACAGAAACTCTTCTTCTGTCTGGTAGCTATAGTCAAAGAAGCTGTATGGTAGACATGGATGTACAGAAACTCATCCTCTGCCTGGTAGCTATAGTGAAAGAAGCTGTATGGTAGACATAGACGTACAGAAACTCTTCTGCCTGGTAGCTATAGTGAAAGAAGCTGTATGGTAGACATGGATGTACAGAAATTCTTCGTCTGCCTGGTAGCTATAGTGAAAGAAGCTGTATGGTAGACATGGATGTACAGAAACTCTTCTTCTGCCCGGTAGCTATAGTGAAAGAAGCTGTATGGTAGACATGGATGTACAGAAACTCTTCCTCTGCCTGGTAACTATAGTGAAAGAAGCTGTATGGTAGACATGAATGTACAGAAACTCTTCTTCTGTCTGGTAGCTATAGTGAAAGAAGCTGTATGGTAGATATGGATGTACAGGAAGTCTTCCTCTGCCTGGTAGCTATAGTGAAAGAAGCTGTATGGTAGACATGGATGTACAGAAACTCTTCCTCTGTCTGGTAGCTATAGTGAAAGAAGCTGTATGGTAGACATGGATGTACAGAAACTCTTCCTCTGCCTGGTAGCTATAGTGAAAGAAGATGTATGGTAGACATGAACGTACAGAAACTCTTCTTCTGTCTGGTAGCTATAGTGAAAGAAGCTGTATGGTAGACATGGATGTACAGGAACTCTTCTGCCCGGTAGCTATAGTGAAAGAAGCTGTATGGTAGACATGGATGTACAGAAAGTCTTCCTCTGCCTGGTAGCTATAGTGAAAGAAGCTGTATGGTAGACATGGATGTACAGAAACTCTTCCTCTGTCTGGTAGCTATAGTGAAAGAAGCTGTATGGTAGACATGGATGTACAGAAACTCTTCCTCTGCCTGGTAGCTATAGTGAAAGAAGCTGTATGGTAGACATGGATGTACAGAAACTCTTCCTCTGCCTGGTAGCTATAGTGAAAGAAGCTTTATGGTAGACATGGATGTACAGAAACTCTTCCTCTGCCTGGTAGCTATAGTGAAAGAAGCTGTATGGTAGACATGGATGTACAGAAAGTCTTCCTCTGCCTGGTAGCTATAGTGAAAGAAGCTGTATGGTAGACATGAACGTACAGAAACTCTTCTTCTGTCTGGTAGCTATAGTGAAAGAAGCTGTATGGTAGATATGGATGTACAGAAAGTCTTCCTCTGCCTGGTAGCTATAGTGAAAGAAGCCGTATGGTAGACATGGATGTACAGAAAATCTTCCTCTGTCTGGTAGCTATAGTGAAAGAAGCTGTATGGTTGACATGGATGTACAGAAACTCTTCCTCTGCCTGGTAGCTATAGTGAAAGAAGCTGTATGGTAGACATGAACGTACAGAAACTCTTCTTCTGTCTGGTAGCTATAGTGAAAGAAGCTGTATGGTAGACATAGATGTACAGAAACTCTTCTTCTGCCTGGTAGCTATAGTGAAAGAAGCTGTATGGTAGACATGGATGTACAGAAACTCTTACTCTGTCTGGTAGCTATAGTGAAAGAAGCTGTATGGTAGACATGGATGTACAGAAACTCTTCCTCTGTCTGGTAGCTATAGTGAAAGAAGCTGTATGGTAGACATGGATGTACAGAAACTCTTCTTCTGCCTGGTAGTTATAGTGAAAGAAGCTGTATGGTAGACATGGATGTACAGAAACTCTTCTTCTGCCCGGTAGCTATAGTGAAAGAAGCTGTATGGTAGACATGGATGTACAGAAACTCTTCTTCTGCCTGGTAGCTATAGTGAAAGAAGCTTTATGGTAGACATGGATGTACAGAAACTCTTCCTCTGCCTGGTAGCTATAGTGAAAGAAGCTGTATGGTAGACATAGATGTACAGAAACTCTTCTTCTGCCTGGTAGCTATAGTGAAAGAAGCTGTATGGTAGACATGGATGTACAGAAACTCTTCCTCTGTCTGGTAGCTATAGTGAAAGAAGCTGTATGGTAGACATGGATGTACAGAAACTCTTCCTCTGTCTGGTAGCTATAGTGAAAGAAGCTGTATGGTAGACATGGATGTACAGAAACTCTTCTTCTGCCTGGTAGCTATAGTGAAAGAAGCTGTATGGTAGACATGGATATACAGAAACTCTTCTTCTGCCCGGTAGCTATAGTGAAAGAAGCTGTATGGTAGACATGGATGTACAGGAACTCTTCTGCCCGGTAGCTATAGTGAAAGAAGCTGTATGGTAGACATGGATGTACAGAAAGTCTTCCTCTGCCTGGTAGCTATAGTGAAAGAAGCTGTATGGTAGACATGGATGTACAGAAACTCTTCCTCTGTCTGGTAGCTATAGTGAAAGAAGCTGTATGGTAGACATGTATGTACAGAAACTCTTCCTCTGCCTGGTAGCTATAGTGAAAGAAGCTGTATGGTAGACATGGATGTACAGAAACTCTTCTTCTGCCCGGTAGCTATAGTGAAAGAAGCTGTATGGTAGACATGGATGTACAGAAACTCTTCCTCTGTCTGGTAGCTATAGTGAAAGAAGCTGTATGGTAGACATGGATGTACAGAAACTCTTCTTCTGCCCGGTAGCTATAGTGAAAGAAGCTGTATGGTAGACATAGATGTACAGAAACTCTTCTTCTGCCTGGTAGCTATAGTGAAAGAAGCTGTATGGTAGACATGGATGTACAGAAACTCTTCCTCTGCCTGGTAGCTATAGTGAAAGAAGCTGTATGGTAGACATGGATGTACAGAAACTCTTCTTCTGTCTGGTAGCTATAGTGAAAGAAGCTGTATGGTAGACATGGATGTACAGAAACTCATCCTCTGCCTGGTAGCTATAGTGAAAGAAGCTGTATGGTAGACATAGATGTACAGAAACTCTTCTGCCTGGTAGCTATAGTGAAAGAAGCTGTATGGTAGACATAGATGTACAGAAACTCTTCTGCTGCCTGGTAGCTATAGTGAAAGAAGCTGTATGGTAGACATGAATGTACAGAAACTCTTCTTCTGTCTGGTAGCTATAGTGAAAGAAGCTGTATGGTAGATATGGATGTACAGAAACTCTTCCTCTGCCTGGTAGCTATAGTGAAAGAAGCTGTATGGTAGACATGGATGTACAGAAACTCTTCCTCTGTCTGGTAGCTATAGTGAAAGAAGCTGTATGGTAGACATGGATGTACAGAAACTCTTTCTCTGCCTGGTAGCTATAGTGAAAGAAGCTTTATGGTAGACATGGATGTACAGAAACTCTTCCTCTGCCTGGTAGCTATAGTGAAAGAAGCTGTATGGTAGACATGGATGTACAGAAACTCTTCCTCTGCCTGGTAGCTATAGTGAAAGAAGCTGTATGGTAGACATGAATGTACAGAAACTCTTCTTCTGTTTGGTAGCTATAGTGAAAGAAGCTGTATGGTAGACATGGATGTACAGAACGTCTTCTTCTGTTTGGTAGCTATAGTTAAAGAAGCTGTATGGTAGACATGGATGTACAGAAACTCTTCTTCTGCCTGGTAGCTATAGTGAAAGAAGCTTTATGGTAGACATGGATGTACAGAAACTCTTCCTCTGCCTGGTAGCTATAGTGAAAGAAGCTGTATGGTAGACATAGATGTACAGAAACTCTTCTTCTGCCTGGTAGCTATAGTGAAAGAAGCTGTATGGTAGACATGGATGTACAGAAATTCTTCGTCTGCCTGGTAGCTATAGTGAAAGAAGCTGTATGGTAGACATGGATGTACAGAAACTCTTCTTCTGCCTGGTAGCTATAGTGAAAGAAGCTGTATGGTAGACATGGATGTACAGAAACTCTTCCTCTGCCTGGTAGCTATAGTGAAAGAATCTGTATGGTAGACATGGATGTACAGAAACTCTTCCTCTGCCTGGTAGCTATAGTGAAAGAAGCTTTATGGTAGACATGGATGTACAGAAACTCTTCCTCTGCCTGGTAGCTATAGTGAAAGAAGCTGTATGGTAGACATGGATGTACAGAAACTCTTCCTCTATCTGGTAGCTATAGTGAAAGAAGCTGTATGGTAGACATGGATGTACAGAAACTCTTCTTCTGCCCGGTAGCTATAGTGAAAGAAGCTGTATGGTAGACATGGATGTACAGAAACTCTTCTGTCTGGTAGCTATAGTGAAAGAAGCTGTATGGTAGACATGGATGTACAGAAACTCTTCTTCTGCCCGGTAGCTATAGTGAAAGAAGCTGTATGGTAGACATAGATGTACAGAAACTCTTCCTCTGCCTGGTAGCTATAGTGAAAGAAGCTGTATGGTAGACATGGATGTACAGAAACTCTTCTTCTGTCTGGTAGCTATAGTCAAAGAAGCTGTATGGTAGACATGGATGTACAGAAACTCATCCTCTGCCTGGTAGCTATAGTGAAAGAAGCTGTATGGTAGACATAGACGTACAGAAACTCTTCTGCCTGGTAGCTATAGTGAAAGAAGCTGTATGGTAGACATGGATGTACAGAAATTCTTCGTCTGCCTGGTAGCTATAGTGAAAGAAGCTGTATGGTAGACATGGATGTACAGAAACTCTTCTTCTGCCCGGTAGCTATAGTGAAAGAAGCTGTATGGTAGACATGGATGTACAGAAACTCTCCCTCTGCCTGGTAGCTATAGTGAAAGAAGCTGTATGGTAGACATGAATGTACAGAAACTCTTCTTCTGTCTGGTAGCTATAGTGAAAGAAGCTGTATGGTAGATATGGATGTACAGAAAGTCTTCCTCTGCCTGGTAGCTATAGTGAAGGAAGCTGTATGGTAGACATGGATGTACAGAAACTCTTCCTCTGCCTGGTAACTATAGTGAAAGAAGCTGTATGGTAGACATGGATGTACAGAAACTCTTCTTCTGTCTGGTAGCTATAGTGAAAGAAGCTGTATGGTAGATATGGATGTACAGAAAGTCTTCCTCTGCCTGGTAGCTATAGTGAAAGAAGCTGTATGGTAGACATGGATGTACAGAAACTCTTCTGCTGCCAGGTAGCTATAGTGAAAGAAGCTGTATGGTAGACATGGATGTACAGAAACTCTTCCTCTGTCTGGTAGCTATAGTGAAAGAAGCTGTATGGTAGACATGGATGTACAGAAACTCTTCTTCTGCCCGGTAGCTATAGTGAAAGAAGCTGTATGGTAGACATGGATGTACAGAAACTCTTCCTCTGTCTGGTAGCTATAGTGAAAGAAGCTGTATGGTAGACATGGATGTACAGAAACTCTTCTGCTGCCTGGTAGCTATAGTGAAAGAAGCTGTATGGTAGACATGGATGTACAGAAACTCTTCTGCTGCCTGGTAGCTATAGTGAAAGAAGCTGTATGGTAGACATGGATGTACAGAAACTCTTCCTCTGTCTGGTAGCTATAGTGAAAGAAGCTGTATGGTAGACATGGATGTACAGAAACTCTTCTTCTGCCCGGTAGCTATAGTGAAAGAAGCTGTATGGTAGACATGGATGTACAGAAACTCTTCCTCTGTCTGGTAGCTATAGTGAAAGAAGCTGTATGGTAGACATGGATGTACAGAAACTCTTCTGCTGCCTGGTAGCTATAGTGAAAGAAGCTGTATGGTAGACATGGATGTACAGAAACTCTTCTGCTGCCTGGTAGCTATAGTGAAAGAAGCTGTATGGTAGACATGGATGTACAGAAACTCTTCCTCTGCCTGGTAGCTATAGTGAAAGAAGCTTTATGGTAGACATGGATGTACAGAAACTCTTCCTCTGCCTGGTAGCTATAGTGAAAGAAGCTTTATGGTAGACATGGATGTACAGAAACTCTTCCTCTGCCCGGTAGCTATAGTGAAAGAAGCTGTATGGTAGACATGGATGTACAGAAACTCTTCTGCCTGGTAGCTATAGTGAAAGAAGCTGTATGGTAGACATGGATGTACAGAAATTCTTCGTCTGCCTGGTAGCTATAGTGAAAGAAGCTGTATGGTAGACATGAATGTACAGAAACTCTTCTTCTGTTTGGTAGCTATAGTGAAAGAAGCTGTATGGTAGACATGGATGTACAGAAACTCTTCTTCTGCCTGGTAGCTATAGTGAAAGAAGCTTTATGGTAGACATGGATGTACAGAAACTCTTCCTCTGCCTGGTAGCTATAGTGAAAGAAGCTGTATGGTAGACATAGATGTACAGAAATTCTTCGTCTGCCTGGTAGCTATAGTGAAAGAAGCTGTATGGTAGACATGGATGTACAGAAACTCTTCCTCTGCCTGGTAGCTATAGTGAAAGAAGCTGTATGGTAGACATGGATGTACAGAAACTCTTCCTCTGCCTGGTAGCTATAGTGAAAGAAGCTTTATGGTAGACATGGATGTACAGAAACTCTTCCTCTGCCTGGTAGCTATAGTGAAAGAAGCTGTATGGTAGACATGGATGTACAGAAACTCTTCCTCTGCCTGGTAGCTATAGTGAAAGAAGCTGTATGGTAGACATGGATGTACAGAAACTCTTCCTCTGTCTGGTAGCTATAGTGAAAGAAGCTGTATGGTAGACATGGATGTACAGAAACTCTTCTTCTGCCCGGTAGCTATAGTGAAAGAAGCTCTATGGTAGACATAGATGTACAGAAACTCTTCTTCTGCCTGGTAGCTATAGTGAAAGAAGCTGTATGGTAGACATGGATGTACAGAAACTCTTCCTCTGCCTGGTAGCTATAGTGAAAGAAGCTGTATGATAGACATGGATGTACAGAAACTCTTCTTCTGTCTGGTAGCTATAGTCAAAGAAGCTGTATGGTAGACATGGATGTACAGAAACTCATCCTCTGCCTGGTAGCTATAGTGAAAGAAGCTGTATGGTAGACATAGATGTACAGAAACTCTTCTGCCTGGTAGCTATAGTGAAAGAAGCTGTATGGTAGACATGGATGTACAGAAATTCTTCGTCTGCCTGGTAGCTATAGTGAAAGAAGCTGTATGGTAGACATGAATGTACAGAAACTCTTCTTCTGTCTGGTAGCTATAGTGAAAGAAGCTGTATGGTAGATATGGATGTACAGAAACTCTTCCTCTGTCTGGTAGCTATAGTGAAAGAAGCTGTATGGTAGACATAGATGTACAGAAACTCTTCTTCTGCCTGGTAGCTATAGTGAAAGAAGCTGTATGGTAGACATGGATGTACAGAAACTCTTACTCTGTCTGGTAGCTATAGTGAAAGAAGCTGTATGGTAGACATGGATGTACAGAAACTCTTCCTCTGTCTGGTAGCTATAGTGAAAGAAGCTGTATGGTAGACATGGATGTACAGAAACTCTTCTTCTGCCTGGTAGCTATAGTGAAAGAAGCTGTATGGTAGACATGGATGTACAGAAACTCTTCTTCTGCCCGGTAGCTATAGTGAAAGAAGCTGTATGGTAGACATGGATGTACAGAAACTCTTCTTCTGCCTGGTAGCTATAGTGAAAGAAGCTTTATGGTAGACATGGATGTACAGAAACTCTTCCTCTGCCTGGTAGCTATAGTGAAAGAAGCTGTATGGTAGACATAGATGTACAGAAACTCTTCTTCTGCCTGGTAGCTATAGTGAAAGAAGCTGTATGGTAGACATGGATGTACAGAAACTCTTCCTCTGCCTGGTAGCTATAGTGAAAGAAGCTGTATGGTAGACATGGATGTACAGAAACTCTTCCTCTGTCTGGTAGCTATAGTGAAAGAAGCTGTATGGTAGACATGGATGTACAGAAACTCTTCTTCTGCCTGGTAGCTATAGTGAAAGAAGCTGTATGGTAGACATGGATATACAGAAACTCTTCTTCTGCCCGGTAGCTATAGTGAAAGAAGCTGTATGGTAGACATGGATGTACAGGAACTCTTCTGCCCGGTAGCTATAGTGAAAGAAGCTGTATGGTAGACATGGATGTACAGAAAGTCTTCCTCTGCCTGGTAGCTATAGTGAAAGAAGCTGTATGGTAGACATGGATGTACAGAAACTCTTCCTCTGTCTGGTAGCTATAGTGAAAGAAGCTGTATGGTAGACATGTATGTACAGAAACTCTTCCTCTGCCTGGTAGCTATAGTGAAAGAAGCTGTATGGTAGACATGGATGTACAGAAACTCTTCTTCTGCCCGGTAGCTATAGTGAAAGAAGCTGTATGGTAGACATGGATGTACAGAAACTCTTCCTCTGTCTGGTAGCTATAGTGAAAGAAGCTGTATGGTAGACATGGATGTACAGAAACTCTTCTTCTGCCCGGTAGCTATAGTGAAAGAAGCTGTATGGTAGACATAGATGTACAGAAACTCTTCTTCTGCCTGGTAGCTATAGTGAAAGAAGCTGTATGGTAGACATGGATGTACAGAAACTCTTCCTCTGCCTGGTAGCTATAGTGAAAGAAGCTGTATGGTAGACATGGATGTACAGAAACTCTTCTTCTGTCTGGTAGCTATAGTGAAAGAAGCTGTATGGTAGACATGGATGTACAGAAACTCATCCTCTGCCTGGTAGCTATAGTGAAAGAAGCTGTATGGTAGACATAGATGTACAGAAACTCTTCTGCCTGGTAGCTATAGTGAAAGAAGCTGTATGGTAGACATGGATGTACAGAAATTCTTCGTCTGCCTGGTAGCTATAGTGAAAGAAGCTGTATGGTAGACATGAATGTACAGAAACTCTTCTTCTGTCTGGTAGCTATAGTGAAAGAAGCTGTATGGTAGATATGGATGTACAGAAACTCTTCCTCTGCCTGGTAGCTATAGTGAAAGAAGCTGTATGGTAGACATGGATGTACAGAAACTCTTCCTCTGTCTGGTAGCTATAGTGAAAGAAGCTGTATGGTAGACATGGATGTACAGAAACTCTTCTTCTGCCTGGTAGCTATAGTGAAAGAAGCTGTATGGTAGACATGGATGTACAGAAACTCTTCTTCTGTCTGGTAGCTATAGTGAAAGAAGCTGTATGGTAGACATGGATGTACAGAAACTCTTTCTCTGCCTGGTAGCTATAGTGAAAGAAGCTGTATGGTAGACATGGATGTACAGAAACTCTTCTTCTGCCTGGTAGCTATAGTGAAAGAAGCTGTATGGTAGACATGGATGTACAGAAACTCTTCTTCTGTCTGGTAGCTATAGTGAAAGAAGCTGTATGGTAGACATGGATGTACAGAAACTCTTTCTCTGCCTGGTAGCTATAGTGAAAGAAGCTTTATGGTAGACATGGATGTACAGAAACTCTTCCTCTGCCTGGTAGCTATAGTGAAAGAAGCTGTATGGTAGACATGGATGTACAGAAACTCTTCCTCTGCCTGGTAGCTATAGTGAAAGAAGCTGTATGGTAGACATGAATGTACAGAAACTCTTCTTCTGTTTGGTAGCTATAGTGAAAGAAGCTGTATGGTAGACATGGATGTACAGAACGTCTTCTTCTGTTTGGTAGCTATAGTTAAAGAAGCTGTATGGTAGACATGGATGTACAGAAACTCTTCTTCTGCCTGGTAGCTATAGTGAAAGAAGCTTTATGGTAGACATGGATGTACAGAAACTCTTCCTCTGCCTGGTAGCTATAGTGAAAGAAGCTGTATGGTAGACATAGATGTACAGAAACTCTTCTTCTGCCTGGTAGCTATAGTGAAAGAAGCTGTATGGTAGACATGGATGTACAGAAATTCTTCGTCTGCCTGGTAGCTATAGTGAAAGAAGCTGTATGGTAGACATGGATGTACAGAAACTCTTCCTCTGCCTGGTAGCTATAGTGAAAGAATCTGTATGGTAGACATGGATGTACAGAAACTCTTCCTCTGCCTGGTAGCTATAGTGAAAGAAGCTTTATGGTAGACATGGATGTACAGAAACTCTTCCTCTGCCTGGTAGCTATAGTGAAAGAAGCTGTATGGTAGACATGGATGTACAGAAACTCTTCCTCTATCTGGTAGCTATAGTGAAAGAAGCTGTATGGTAGACATGGATGTACAGAAACTCTTCTTCTGCCCGGTAGCTATAGTGAAAGAAGCTGTATGGTAGACATGGATGTACAGAAACTCTTCTGTCTGGTAGCTATAGTGAAAGAAGCTGTATGGTAGACATGGATGTACAGAAACTCTTCTTCTGCCCGGTAGCTATAGTGAAAGAAGCTGTATGGTAGACATAGATGTACAGAAACTCTTCCTCTGCCTGGTAGCTATAGTGAAAGAAGCTGTATGGTAGACATGGATGTACAGAAACTCTTCTTCTGTCTGGTAGCTATAGTCAAAGAAGCTGTATGGTAGACATGGATGTACAGAAACTCATCCTCTGCCTGGTAGCTATAGTGAAAGAAGCTGTATGGTAGACATAGACGTACAGAAACTCTTCTGCCTGGTAGCTATAGTGAAAGAAGCTGTATGGTAGACATGGATGTACAGAAATTCTTCGTCTGCCTGGTAGCTATAGTGAAAGAAGCTGTATGGTAGACATGGATGTACAGAAACTCTTCTTCTGCCCGGTAGCTATAGTGAAAGAAGCTGTATGGTAGACATGGATGTACAGAAACTCTCCCTCTGCCTGGTAGCTATAGTGAAAGAAGCTGTATGGTAGACATGAATGTACAGAAACTCTTCTTCTGTCTGGTAGCTATAGTGAAAGAAGCTGTATGGTAGATATGGATGTACAGAAAGTCTTCCTCTGCCTGGTAGCTATAGTGAAGGAAGCTGTATGGTAGACATGGATGTACAGAAACTCTTCCTCTGCCTGGTAACTATAGTGAAAGAAGCTGTATGGTAGACATGGATGTACAGAAACTCTTCTTCTGTCTGGTAGCTATAGTGAAAGAAGCTGTATGGTAGATATGGATGTACAGAAAGTCTTCCTCTGCCTGGTAGCTATAGTGAAAGAAGCTGTATGGTAGACATGGATGTACAGAAACTCTTCTGCTGCCAGGTAGCTATAGTGAAAGAAGCTGTATGGTAGACATGGATGTACAGAAACTCTTCCTCTGTCTGGTAGCTATAGTGAAAGAAGCTGTATGGTAGACATGGATGTACAGAAACTCTTCTTCTGCCCGGTAGCTATAGTGAAAGAAGCTGTATGGTAGACATGGATGTACAGAAACTCTTCCTCTGTCTGGTAGCTATAGTGAAAGAAGCTGTATGGTAGACATGGATGTACAGAAACTCTTCTGCTGCCTGGTAGCTATAGTGAAAGAAGCTGTATGGTAGACATGGATGTACAGAAACTCTTCTGCTGCCTGGTAGCTATAGTGAAAGAAGCTGTATGGTAGACATGGATGTACAGAAACTCTTCCTCTGTCTGGTAGCTATAGTGAAAGAAGCTGTATGGTAGACATGGATGTACAGAAACTCTTCTTCTGCCCGGTAGCTATAGTGAAAGAAGCTGTATGGTAGACATGGATGTACAGAAACTCTTCCTCTGTCTGGTAGCTATAGTGAAAGAAGCTGTATGGTAGACATGGATGTACAGAAACTCTTCTGCTGCCTGGTAGCTATAGTGAAAGAAGCTGTATGGTAGACATGGATGTACAGAAACTCTTCTGCTGCCTGGTAGCTATAGTGAAAGAAGCTGTATGGTAGACATGGATGTACAGAAACTCTTCCTCTGCCTGGTAGCTATAGTGAAAGAAGCTTTATGGTAGACATGGATGTACAGAAACTCTTCCTCTGCCTGGTAGCTATAGTGAAAGAAGCTTTATGGTAGACATGGATGTACAGAAACTCTTCCTCTGCCCGGTAGCTATAGTGAAAGAAGCTGTATGGTAGACATGGATGTACAGAAACTCTTCTGCCTGGTAGCTATAGTGAAAGAAGCTGTATGGTAGACATGGATGTACAGAAATTCTTCGTCTGCCTGGTAGCTATAGTGAAAGAAGCTGTATGGTAGACATGGATGTACAGAAACTCTTCCTCTGTCTGGTAGCTATAGTGAAAGAAGCTGTATGGTAGACATGAATGTACAGAAACTCTTCTTCTGTTTGGTAGCTATAGTGAAAGAAGCTGTATGGTAGACATGGATGTACAGAAACTCTTCTTCTGCCTGGTAGCTATAGTGAAAGAAGCTTTATGGTAGACATGGATGTACAGAAACTCTTCCTCTGCCTGGTAGCTATAGTGAAAGAAGCTGTATGGTAGACATAGATGTACAGAAACTCTTCTTCTGCCTGGTAGCTATAGTGAAAGAAGCTGTATGGTAGACATGGATGTACAGAAATTCTTCGTCTGCCTGGTAGCTATAGTGAAAGAAGCTGTATGGTAGACATGGATGTACAGAAACTCTTCCTCTGCCTGGTAGCTATAGTGAAAGAAGCTTTATGGTAGACATGGATGTACAGAAACTCTTCCTCTGCCTGGTAGCTATAGTGAAAGAAGCTGTATGGTAGACATGGATGTACAGAAACTCTTCTTCTGCCTGGTAGCTATAGTGAAAGAAGCTGTATGGTAGACATGGATGTACAGAAACTCTTCTTCTGCCTGGTAGCTATAGTGAAAGAAGCTGTATGGTAGACATGGATGTACAGAAACTCTTCCTCTGCCTGGTAGCTATAGTGAAAGAAGCTGTATGGTAGACATGGATGTACAGAAACTCTTCCTCTGCCTGGTAGCTATAGTGAAAGAAGCTTTATGGTAGACATGGATGTACAGAAACTCTTCCTCTGCCTGGTAGCTATAGTGAAAGAAGCTGTATGGTAGACATGGATGTACAGAAACTCTTCCTCTGCCTGGTAGCTATAGTGAAAGAAGCTGTATGGTAGACATGGATGTACAGAAACTCTTCCTCTGTCTGGTAGCTATAGTGAAAGAAGCTGTATGGTAGACATGGATGTACAGAAACTCTTCCTCTGCCTGGTAGCTATAGTGAAAGAAGCTGTATGGTAGACATGGATGTACAGAAACTCTTCCTCTGTCTGGTAGCTATAGTGAAAGAAGCTGTATGGTAGACATGGATGTACAGAAACTCTTCTTCTGCCCGGTAGCTATAGTGAAAGAAGCTCTATGGTAGACATAGATGTACAGAAACTCTTCTTCTGCCTGGTAGCTATAGTGAAAGAAGCTGTATGGTAGACATGGATGTACAGAAACTCTTCCTCTGCCCGGTAGCTATAGTGAAAGAAGCTGTATGATAGACATGGATGTACAGAAACTCTTCTTCTGTCTGGTAGCTATAGTCAAAGAAGCTGTATGGTAGACATGGATGTACAGAAACTCATCCTCTGCCTGGTAGCTATAGTGAAAGAAGCTGTATGGTAGACATAGATGTACAGAAACTCTTCTGCCTGGTAGCTATAGTGAAAGAAGCTGTATGGTAGACATGGATGTACAGAAATTCTTCGTCTGCCTGGTAGCTATAGTGAAAGAAGCTGTATGGTAGACATGAATGTACAGAAACTCTTCTTCTGTCTGGTAGCTATAGTGAAAGAAGCTGTATGGTAGATATGGATGTACAGAAACTCTTCCTCTGCCTGGTAGCTATAGTGAAAGAAGCTGTATGGTAGACATGGATGTACAGAAACTCTTCCTCTATCTGGTAGCTATAGTGAAAGAAGCTGTATGGTAGACATGGATGTACAGAAACTCTTCTTCTGCCCGGTAGCTATAGTGAAAGAAGCTGTATGGTAGACATGGATGTACAGAAACTCTTCTTCTGTCTGGTAGCTATAGTGAAAGAAGCTGTATGGTAGACATGGATGTACAGAAACTCTTCTTCTGCCCGGTAGCTATAGTGAAAGAAGCTGTATGGTAGACATAGATGTACAGAAACTCTTCTTCTGCCTGGTAGCTATAGTGAAAGAAGCTGTATGGTAGACATGGATGTACAGAAACTCTTCCTCTGCCTGGTAGCTATAGTGAAAGAAGCTGTATGGTAGACATGGATGTACAGAAACTCTTCTTCTGTCTGGTAGCTATAGTCAAAGAAGCTGTATGGTAGACATGGATGTACAGAAACTCATCCTCTGCCTGGTAGCTATAGTGAAAGAAGCTGTATGGTAGACATAGACGTACAGAAACTCTTCTGCCTGGTAGCTATAGTGAAAGAAGCTGTATGGTAGACATGGATGTACAGAAATTCTTCGTCTGCCTGGTAGCTATAGTGAAAGAAGCTGTATGGTAGACATGGATGTACAGAAACTCTTCTTCTGCCCGGTAGCTATAGTGAAAGAAGCTGTATGGTAGACATGGATGTACAGAAACTCTTCCTCTGCCTGGTAACTATAGTGAAAGAAGCTGTATGGTAGACATGAATGTACAGAAACTCTTCTTCTGTCTGGTAGCTATAGTGAAAGAAGCTGTATGGTAGATATGGATGTACAGGAAGTCTTCCTCTGCCTGGTAGCTATAGTGAAAGAAGCTGTATGGTAGACATGGATGTACAGAAACTCTTCCTCTGTCTGGTAGCTATAGTGAAAGAAGCTGTATGGTAGACATGGATGTACAGAAACTCTTCCTCTGCCTGGTAGCTATAGTGAAAGAAGATGTATGGTAGACATGAACGTACAGAAACTCTTCTTCTGTCTGGTAGCTATAGTGAAAGAAGCTGTATGGTAGACATGGATGTACAGAAACTCTTCTTCTGTCTGGTAGCTATAGTGAAAGAAGCTGTATGGTAGACATGGATGTACAGGAACTCTTCTGCCCGGTAGCTATAGTGAAAGAAGCTGTATGGTAGACATGGATGTACAGAAAGTCTTCCTCTGCCTGGTAGCTATAGTGAAAGAAGCTGTATGGTAGACATGGATGTACAGAAACTCTTCCTCTGTCTGGTAGCTATAGTGAAAGAAGCTGTATGGTAGACATGGATGTACAGAAACTCTTCCTCTGCCTGGTAGCTATAGTGAAAGAAGCTGTATGGTAGACATGGATGTACAGAAACTCTTCCTCTGCCTGGTAGCTATAGTGAAAGAAGCTGTATGGTAGACATGGATGTACAGAAAGTCTTCCTCTGCCTGGTAGCTATAGTGAAAGAAGCTTTATGGTAGACATGGATGTACAGAAACTCTTCCTCTGCCTGGTAGCTATAGTGAAAGAAGCTGTATGGTAGACATGGATGTACAGAAAGTCTTCCTCTGCCTGGTAGCTATAGTGAAAGAAGCTGTATGGTAGACATGAACGTACAGAAACTCTTCTTCTGTCTGGTAGCTATAGTGAAAGAAGCTGTATGGTAGATATGGATGTACAGAAAGTCTTCCTCTGCCTGGTAGCTATAGTGAAAGAAGCCGTATGGTAGACATGGATGTACAGAAAATCTTCCTCTGTCTGGTAGCTATAGTGAAAGAAGCTGTATGGTTGACATGGATGTACAGAAACTCTTCCTCTGCCTGGTAGCTATAGTGAAAGAAGCTGTATGGTAGACATGAACGTACAGAAACTCTTCTTCTGTCTGGTAGCTATAGTGAAAGAAGCTGTATGGTAGACATAGATGTACAGAAACTCTTCTTCTGCCTGGTAGCTATAGTGAAAGAAGCTGTATGGTAGACATGGATGTACAGAAACTCTTACTCTGTCTGGTAGCTATAGTGAAAGAAGCTGTATGGTAGACATGGATGTACAGAAACTCTTCCTCTGTCTGGTAGCTATAGTGAAAGAAGCTGTATGGTAGACATGGATGTACAGAAACTCTTCTTCTGCCTGGTAGCTATAGTGAAAGAAGCTGTATGGTAGACATGGATGTACAGAAACTCTTCCTCTGTCTGGTAGCTATAGTGAAAGAAGCTGTATGGTAGACATGGATGTACAGAAACTCTTCTTCTGCCCGGTAGCTATAGTGAAAGAAGCTGTATGGTAGACATAGATGTACAGAAACTCTTCTTCTGCCTGGTAGCTATAGTGAAAGAAGCTTTATGGTAGACATGGATGTACAGAAACTCTTCCTCTGTCTGGTAGCTATAGTGAAAGAAGCTGTATGGTAGACATGGATGTACAGAAACTCTTCTTCTGCCCGGTAGCTATAGTGAAAGAAGCTGTATGGTAGACATGGATGTACAGAAACTCTTCCTCTGTCTGGTAGCTATAGTGAAAGAAGCTGTATGGTAGACATGGATGTACAGAAACTCTTCTGCTGCCTGGTAGCTATAGTGAAAGAAGCTGTATGGTAGACATGGATGTACAGAAACTCTTCCTCTGCCTGGTAGCTATAGTGAAAGAAGCTTTATGGTAGACATGGATGTACAGAAACTCTTCCTCTGCCTGGTAGCTATAGTGAAAGAAGCTTTATGGTAGACATGGATGTACAGAAACTCTTCTTCTGTCTGGTAGCTATAGTCAAAGAAGCTGTATGGTAGACATGGATGTACAGAAACTCATCCTCTGCCTGGTAACTATAGTGAAAGAAGCTGTATGGTAGACATAGATGTACAGAAACTCTTCTGCCTGGTAGCTATAGTGAAAGAAGCTGTATGGTAGACATGGATGTACAGAAATTCTTCGTCTGCCTGGTAGCTATAGTGAAAGAAGCTGTATGGTAGACATGAATGTACAGAAACTCTTCTTCTGTCTGGTAGCTATAGTGAAAGAAGCTGTATGGTAGATATGGATGTACAGAAACTCTTCCTCTGCCTGGTAGCTATAGTGAAAGAAGCTGTATGGTAGACATGGATGTACAGAAACTCTTCCTCTATCTGGTAGCTATAGTGAAAGAAGCTGTATGGTAGACATGGATGTACAGAAACTCTTCTTCTGCCCGGTAGCTATAGTGAAAGAAGCTGTATGGTAGACATGGATGTACAGAAACTCTTCTGTCTGGTAGCTATAGTGAAAGAAGCTGTATGGTAGACATGGATGTACAGAAACTCTTCTTCTGCCCGGTAGCTATAGTGAAAGAAGCTGTATGGTAGACATAGATGTACAGAAACTCTTCTTCTGCCTGGTAGCTATAGTGAAAGAAGCTGTATGGTAGACATGGATGTACAGAAACTCTTCCTCTGCCTGGTAGCTATAGTGAAAGAAGCTGTATGGTAGACATGGATGTACAGAAACTCTTCTTCTGTCTGGTAGCTATAGTCAAAGAAGCTGTATGGTAGACATGGATGTACAGAAACTCATCCTCTGCCTGGTAGCTATAGTGAAAGAAGCTGTATGGTAGACATAGACGTACAGAAACTCTTCTGCCTGGTAGCTATAGTGAAAGAAGCTGTATGGTAGACATGGATGTACAGAAATTCTTCGTCTGCCTGGTAGCTATAGTGAAAGAAGCTGTATGGTAGACATGGATGTACAGAAACTCTTCTTCTGCCCGGTAGCTATAGTGAAAGAAGCTGTATGGTAGACATGGATGTACAGAAACTCTCCCTCTGCCTGGTAGCTATAGTGAAAGAAGCTGTATGGTAGACATGAATGTACAGAAACTCTTCTTCTGTCTGGTAGCTATAGTGAAAGAAGCTGTATGGTAGACATGGATGTACAGAAACTCTTCCTCTGCCTGGTAGCTATAGTGAAAGAAGATGTATGGTAGACATGAACGTACAGAAACTCTTCTTCTGTCTGGTAGCTATAGTGAAAGAAGCTGTATGGTAGACATAGACGTACAGAAACTCTTCTGCCTGGTAGCTATAGTGAAAGAAGCTGTATGGTAGACATGGATGTACAGAAACTCTTCTTCTGCCTGGTAGCTATAGTGAAAGAAGCTGTATGGTAGACATGGATGTACAGAAACTCTTCTGCTGCCAGGTAGCTATAGTGAAAGAAGCTGTATGGTAGACATGGATGTACAGAAACTCTTCCTCTGTCTGGTAGCTATAGTGAAAGAAGCTGTATGGTAGACATGGATGTACAGAAACTCTTCTTCTGCCCGGTAGCTATAGTGAAAGAAGCTGTATGGTAGACATGGATGTACAGAAACTCTTCCTCTGTCTGGTAGCTATAGTGAAAGAAGCTGTATGGTAGACATGGATGTACAGAAACTCTTCTGCTGCCTGGTAGCTATAGTGAAAGAAGCTGTATGGTAGACATGGATGTACAGAAACTCTTCTGCTGCCTGGTAGCTATAGTGAAAGAAGCTGTATGGTAGACATGGATGTACAGAAACTCTTCCTCTGTCTGGTAGCTATAGTGAAAGAAGCTGTATGGTAGACATGGATGTACAGAAACTCTTCTTCTGCCCGGTAGCTATAGTGAAAGAAGCTGTATGGTAGACATGGATGTACAGAAACTCTTCCTCTGTCTGGTAGCTATAGTGAAAGAAGCTGTATGGTAGACATGGATGTACAGAAACTCTTCTGCTGCCTGGTAGCTATAGTGAAAGAAGCTGTATGGTAGACATGGATGTACAGAAACTCTTCTGCTGCCTGGTAGCTATAGTGAAAGAAGCTGTATGGTAGACATGGATGTACAGAAACTCTTCCTCTGCCTGGTAGCTATAGTGAAAGAAGCTTTATGGTAGACATGGATGTACAGAAACTCTTCCTCTGCCTGGTAGCTATAGTGAAAGAAGCTTTATGGTAGACATGGATGTACAGAAACTCTTCCTCTGCCCGGTAGCTATAGTGAAAGAAGCTGTATGGTAGACATGGATGTACAGAAACTCTTCTGCCTGGTAGCTATAGTGAAAGAAGCTGTATGGTAGACATGGATGTACAGAAATTCTTCGTCTGCCTGGTAGCTATAGTGAAAGAAGCTGTATGGTAGACATGAATGTACAGAAACTCTTCTTCTGTTTGGTAGCTATAGTGAAAGAAGCTGTATGGTAGACATGGATGTACAGAAACTCTTCTTCTGCCTGGTAGCTATAGTGAAAGAAGCTTTATGGTAGACATGGATGTACAGAAACTCTTCCTCTGCCTGGTAGCTATAGTGAAAGAAGCTGTATGGTAGACATAGATGTACAGAAACTCTTCTTCTGCCTGGTAGCTATAGTGAAAGAAGCTGTATGGTAGACATGGATGTACAGAAATTCTTCGTCTGCCTGGTAGCTATAGTGAAAGAAGCTGTATGGTAGACATGGATGTACAGAAACTCTTCCTCTGCCTGGTAGCTATAGTGAAAGAAGCTGTATGGTAGACATGGATGTACAGAAACTCTTCCTCTGCCTGGTAGCTATAGTGAAAGAAGCTGTATGGTAGACATGGATGTACAGAAAGTCTTCCTCTGTCTGGTAGCTATAGTGAAAGAAGCTTTATGGTAGACATGGATGTACAGAAACTCTTCCTCTGCCTGGTAGCTATAGTGAAAGAAGCTGTATGGTAGACATGGATGTACAGAAACTCTTCCTCTGCCTGGTAGCTATAGTGAAAGAAGCTGTATGGTAGACATGGATGTACAGAAACTCTTCCTCTGTCTGGTAGCTATAGTGAAAGAAGCTGTATGGTAGACATGGATGTACAGAAACTCTTCTTCTGCCCGGTAGCTATAGTGAAAGAAGCTCTATGGTAGACATAGATGTACAGAAACTCTTCTTCTGCCTGGTAGCTATAGTGAAAGAAGCTGTATGGTAGACATGGATGTACAGAAACTCTTCCTCTGCCTGGTAGCTATAGTGAAAGAAGCTGTATGATAGACATGGATGTACAGAAACTCTTCTTCTGTCTGGTAGCTATAGTCAAAGAAGCTGTATGGTAGACATGGATGTACAGAAACTCATCCTCTGCCTGGTAGCTATAGTGAAAGAAGCTGTATGGTAGACATAGATGTACAGAAACTCTTCTGCCTGGTAGCTATAGTGAAAGAAGCTGTATGGTAGACATGGATGTACAGAAATTCTTCGTCTGCCTGGTAGCTATAGTGAAAGAAGCTGTATGGTAGACATGAATGTACAGAAACTCTTCTTCTGTCTGGTAGCTATAGTGAAAGAAGCTGTATGGTAGATATGGATGTACAGAAACTCTTCCTCTGCCTGGTAGCTATAGTGAAAGAAGCTGTATGGTAGACATGGATGTACAGAAACTCTTCCTCTATCTGGTAGCTATAGTGAAAGAAGCTGTATGGTAGACATGGATGTACAGAAACTCTTCTTCTGCCCGGTAGCTATAGTGAAAGAAGCTGTATGGTAGACATGGATGTACAGAAACTCTTCTTCTGTCTGGTAGCTATAGTGAAAGAAGCTGTATGGTAGACATGGATGTACAGAAACTCTTCTTCTGCCCGGTAGCTATAGTGAAAGAAGCTGTATGGTAGACATAGATGTACAGAAACTCTTCTTCTGCCTGGTAGCTATAGTGAAAGAAGCTGTATGGTAGACATGGATGTACAGAAACTCTTCCTCTGCCTGGTAGCTATAGTGAAAGAAGCTGTATGGTAGACATGGATGTACAGAAACTCTTCTTCTGTCTGGTAGCTATAGTCAAAGAAGCTGTATGGTAGACATGGATGTACAGAAACTCATCCTCTGCCTGGTAGCTATAGTGAAAGAAGCTGTATGGTAGACATAGACGTACAGAAACTCTTCTGCCTGGTAGCTATAGTGAAAGAAGCTGTATGGTAGACATGGATGTACAGAAATTCTTCGTCTGCCTGGTAGCTATAGTGAAAGAAGCTGTATGGTAGACATGGATGTACAGAAACTCTTCTTCTGCCCGGTAGCTATAGTGAAAGAAGCTGTATGGTAGACATGGATGTACAGAAACTCTTCCTCTGCCTGGTAACTATAGTGAAAGAAGCTGTATGGTAGACATGAATGTACAGAAACTCTTCTTCTGTCTGGTAGCTATAGTGAAAGAAGCTGTATGGTAGATATGGATGTACAGGAAGTCTTCCTCTGCCTGGTAGCTATAGTGAAAGAAGCTGTATGGTAGACATGGATGTACAGAAACTCTTCCTCTGCCTGGTAGCTATAGTGAAAGAAGATGTATGGTAGACATGAACGTACAGAAACTCTTCTTCTGTCTGGTAGCTATAGTGAAAGAAGCTGTATGGTAGACATGGATGTACAGGAACTCTTCTGCCCGGTAGCTATAGTGAAAGAAGCTGTATGGTAGACATGGATGTACAGAAAGTCTTCCTCTGCCTGGTAGCTATAGTGAAAGAAGCTGTATGGTAGACATGGATGTACAGAAACTCTTCCTCTGTCTGGTAGCTATAGTGAAAGAAGCTGTATGGTAGACATGGATGTACAGAAACTCTTCCTCTGCCTGGTAGCTATAGTGAAAGAAGCTGTATGGTAGACATGGATGTACAGAAACTCTTCCTCTGCCTGGTAGCTATAGTGAAAGAAGCTGTATGGTAGACATGGATGTACAGAAACTCTTCTTCTGCCTGGTAGCTATAGTGAAAGAAGCTGTATGGTAGACATGGATGTACAGAAACTCTTCTTCTGCCTGGTAGCTATAGTGAAAGAAGCTGTATGGTAGACATGGATGTACAGAAAGTCTTCCTCTGCCCGGTAGCTATAGTGAAATAAGCTGTATGGTAGACATGGATGTACAGAAACTCTTCCTCTGCCTGGTAGCTATAGTGAAAGAAGCTGTATGGTAGACATGGATGTACAGAAAGTCTTCCTCTGCCTGGTAGCTATAGTGAAAGAAGCTGTATGGTAGACATGAACGTACAGAAACTCTTCTTCTGTCTGGTAGCTATAGTGAAAGAAGCTGTATGGTAGATATGGATGTACAGAAAGTCTTCCTCTGCCTGGTAGCTATAGTGAAAGAAGCCGTATGGTAGACATGGATGTACAGAAAATCTTCCTCTGTCTGGTAGCTATAGTGAAAGAAGCTGTATGGTTGACATGGATGTACAGAAACTCTTCCTCTGCCTGGTAGCTATAGTGAAAGAAGCTGTATGGTAGACATGGATGTACAGAAACTCTTCTTCTGTCTGGTAGCTATAGTGAAAGAAGCTGTATGGTAGACATAGATGTACAGAAACTCTTCTTCTGCCTGGTAGCTATAGTGAAAGAAGCTGTATGGTAGACATAGATGTACAGGAACTCTTCTGCTGCCTGGTAGCTATAGTGAAAGAAGCTGTATGGTAGACATGAACGTACAGAAACTCTTCTTCTGTCTGGTAGCTATAGTGAAAGAAGCTGTATGGTAGACATAGATGTACAGAAACTCTTCTTCTGCCTGGTAGCTATAGTGAAAGAAGCTGTATGGTAGACATGGATGTACAGAAACTCTTACTCTGTCTGGTAGCTATAGTGAAAGAAGCTGTATGGTAGACATGGATGTACAGAAACTCTTCCTCTGTCTGGTAGCTATAGTGAAAGAAGCTGTATGGTAGACATGGATGTACAGAAACTCTTCTTCTGCCTGGTAGCTATAGTGAAAGAAGCTGTATGGTAGACATGGATGTACAGAAACTCTTCCTCTGTCTGGTAGCTATAGTGAAAGAAGCTGTATGGTAGACATGGATGTACAGAAACTCTTCTTCTGCCCGGTAGCTATAGTGAAAGAAGCTGTATGGTAGACATAGATGTACAGAAACTCTTCTTCTGCCTGGTAGCTATAGTGAAAGAAGCTTTATGGTAGACATGGATGTACAGAAACTCTTCCTCTGTCTGGTAGCTATAGTGAAAGAAGCTGTATGGTAGACATGGATGTACAGAAACTCTTCTTCTGCCCGGTAGCTATAGTGAAAGAAGCTGTATGGTAGACATGGATGTACAGAAACTCTTCCTCTGTCTGGTAGCTATAGTGAAAGAAGCTGTATGGTAGACATGGATGTACAGAAACTCTTCTGCTGCCTGGTAGCTATAGTGAAAGAAGCTGTATGGTAGACATGGATGTACAGAAACTCTTCCTCTGCCTGGTAGCTATAGTGAAAGAAGCTTTATGGTAGACATGGATGTACAGAAACTCTTCCTCTGCCTGGTAGCTATAGTGAAAGAAGCTTTATGGTAGACATGGATGTACAGAAACTCTTCTTCTGTCTGGTAGCTATAGTCAAAGAAGCTGTATGGTAGACATGGATGTACAGAAACTCATCCTCTGCCTGGTAACTATAGTGAAAGAAGCTGTATGGTAGACATAGATGTACAGAAACTCTTCTGCCTGGTAGCTATAGTGAAAGAAGCTGTATGGTAGACATGGATGTACAGAAATTCTTCGTCTGCCTGGTAGCTATAGTGAAAGAAGCTGTATGGTAGACATGAATGTACAGAAACTCTTCTTCTGTCTGGTAGCTATAGTGAAAGAAGCTGTATGGTAGATATGGATGTACAGAAACTCTTCCTCTGCCTGGTAGCTATAGTGAAAGAAGCTGTATGGTAGACATGGATGTACAGAAATTCTTCGTCTGCCTGGTAGCTATAGTGAAAGAAGCTGTATGGTAGACATGAATGTACAGAAACTCTTCTTCTGTCTGGTAGCTATAGTGAAAGAAGCTGTATGGTAGATATGGATGTACAGAAACTCTTCCTCTGCCTGGTAGCTATAGTGAAAGAAGCTGTATGGTAGACATGGATGTACAGAAACTCTTCCTCTGTCTGGTAGCTATAGTGAAAGAAGCTGTATGGTAGACATGGATGTACAGAAACTCTTCTTCTGCCTGGTAGCTATAGTGAAAGAAGCTGTATGGTAGACATGGATGTACAGAAACTCTTCTTCTGCCCGGTAGCTATAGTGAAAGAAGCTGTATGGTAGACATGGATGTACAGAAACTCTTCTGTCTGGTAGCTATAGTGAAAGAAGCTGTATGGTAGACATGGATGTACAGAAACTCTTCTTCTGCCCGGTAGCTATAGTGAAAGAAGCTGTATGGTAGACATAGATGTACAGAAACTCTTCTTCTGCCTGGTAGCTATAGTGAAAGAAGCTGTATGGTAGACATGGATGTACAGAAACTCTTCCTCTGCCTGGTAGCTATAGTGAAAGAAGCTGTATGGTAGACATGGATGTACAGAAACTCTTCTTCTGTCTGGTAGCTATAGTCAAAGAAGCTGTATGGTAGACATGGATGTACAGAAACTCATCCTCTGCCTGGTAGCTATAGTGAAAGAAGCTGTATGGTAGACATAGACGTACAGAAACTCTTCTGCCTGGTAGCTATAGTGAAAGAAGCTGTATGGTAGACATGGATGTACAGAAATTCTTCGTCTGCCTGGTAGCTATAGTGAAAGAAGCTGTATGGTAGACATGGATGTACAGAAACTCTTCTTCTGCCCGGTAGCTATAGTGAAAGAAGCTGTATGGTAGACATGGATGTACAGAAACTCTCCCTCTGCCTGGTAGCTATAGTGAAAGAAGCTGTATGGTAGACATGGATGTACAGAAACTCTTCTTCTGCCTGGTAGCTATAGTGAAAGAAGATGTATGGTAGACATGAACGTACAGAAACTCTTCTTCTGTCTGGTAGCTATAGTGAAAGAAGCTGTATGGTAGACATAGATGTACAGAAACTCTTCTTCTGCCTGGTAGCTATAGTGAAAGAAGCTGTATGGTAGACATGGATGTACAGAAACTCTTCCTCTGCCTGGTAGCTATAGTGAAAGAAGCTGTATGGTAGACATGGATGTACAGAAACTCTTCTGCTGCCTGGTAACTATAGTGAAAGAAGCTGTATGGTAGACATGAATGTACAGAAACTCTTCTTCTGTCTGGTAGCTATAGTGAAAGAAGCTGTATGGTAGATATGGATGCACAGAAACTCTTCCTCTGCCCGGTAGCTATAGTGAAAGAAGCTGTATGGTAGACATGGGATACAGGAACTCTTCTGCCCGGTAGCTATAGTGAAAGAAGCTGTATGGTAGACATGGATGTACAGAAAGTCTTCCTCCGCCTGGTAGCTATAGTGAAAGAAGCTGTATGGTAGACATGGATGTACAGAAACTCTTCCTCTACCTGGTAGCTATAGTGAAAGAAGCTTTATGGTAGACATGGATGTACAGAAACTCTTCCTCTGTCTGGTAGCTATAGTGAAAGAAGCTGTATGGTAGACATGGATGTACAGAAACTCTTCCTCTGCCTGGTAGCTATAGTGAAAGAAGCTGTATGGTAGACATGGATGTACAGAAACTCTTCCTCTACCTGGTAGCTATAGTGAAAGAAGCTTTATGGTAGACATGGATGTACAGAAACTCTTCCTCTGTCTGGTAGCTATAGTGAAAGAAGCTGTATGGTAGACATGGATGTACAGAAACTCTTCTTCTGCCCGGTAGCTATAGTGAAAGAAGCTGTATGGTAGACATGGATGTACAGAAACTCTTCCTCTGTCTGGTAGCTATAGTGAAAGAAGCTGTATGGTAGACATGGATGTACAGAAACTCTTCTGCTGCCTGGTAGCTATAGTGAAAGAAGCTGTATGGTAGACATGAATGTACAGAAACTCTTCTTCTGTCTGGTAGCTATAGTGAAAGAAGCTGTATGGTAGACATGGATGTACAGAAACTCTTCCTCTGCCTGGTAGCTATAGTGAAAGAAGCTGTATGGTAGACATGGATGTACAGAAACTCTTCTTCTGCCCGGTAGCTATAGTGAAAGAAGCTGTATGGTAGACATGGATGTACAGAAACTCTTCTGCCCGGTAGCTATAGTGAAAGAAGCTGTATGGTAGACATGGATGTACAGAAAGTCTTCCTCTGCCTGGTAGCTATAGTGAAAGAAGCTGTATGGTAGACATGGATGTACAGAAACTCTTCTGCTGCCTGGTAGCTATAGTGAAAGAAGCTGTATGGTAGACATGGATGTACAGAAACTCTTCCTCTGTCTGGTAGCTATAGTGAAAGAAGCTGTATGGTAGACATGGATGTACAGAAACTCTTCCTCTGCCTGGTAGCTATAGTGAAAGAAGCTGTATGGTAGACATGGATGTACAGAAACTCTTCCTCTGCCTGGTAGCTATAGTGAAAGAAGCTGTATGGTAGACATGGATGTACAGAAACTCTTCCTCTGTCTGGTAGCTATAGTGAAAGAAGCTGTATGGTAGACATGGATGTACAGAAACTCTTCCTCTGCCTGGTAGCTATAGTGAAAGAAGCTGTATGGTAGACATGGATGTACAGAAACTCTTCTTCTGTCTGGTAGCTATAGTCAAAGAAGCTGTATGGTAGACATGGATGTACAGAAACTCTTCCTCTGCCCGGTAGCTATAGTGAAAGAAGCTGTATGGTAGACATGGATGTACAGAAACTCTTCTACTGCCTGGTAGCTATAGTGAAAGAAGCTGTATGGTAGACATGGATGTACAGAAACTCTTCCTCTGTCTGGTAGCTATAGTGAAAGAAGCTGTATGGTAGACATGGATGTACAGAAACTCTTCCTCTGCCTGGTAGCTATAGTGAAAGAAGCTGTATGGTAGACATGGATGTACAGAAACTCTTCCTCTGCCTGGTAGCTATAGTGAAAGAAGCTGTATGGTAGACATGGATGTACAGAAACTCTTCCTCTGCCTGGTAGCTATAGTGAAAGAAGCTGTATGGTAGACATGAATGTACAGAAACTCTTCTTCTGTCTGGTAGCTATAGTGAAAGAAGCTGTATGGTAGACATGGATGTACAGAAAGTCTTCCTCTGCCTGGTAGCTATAGTGAAAGAAGCTGTATGGTAGACATGGATGTACAGAAACTCTTCCTCTGTCTGGTAGCTATAGTGAAAGAAGCTGTATGGTAGACATGGATGTACAGAAACTCTTCCTCTGCCTGGTAACTATAGTGAAAGAAGCTGTATGGTAGACATGGATGTACAGAAACTCTTCCTCTGCCCGGTAGCTATAGTGAAAGAAGCTGTATGGTAGACATGGATGTACAGAAACTCTTCCTCTGCCTGGTAGCTATAGTGAAAGAAGCTGTATGGTAGACATGGATGTACAGAAACTCTTCCTCTGCCTGGTAGCTATAGTGAAAGAAGCTGTATGGTAGACATGAATGTACAGAAACTCTTCTTCTGTCTGGTAGCTATAGTGAAAGAAGCTGTATGGTAGACATGGATGTACAGAAAGTCTTCCTCTGCCTGGTAGCTATAGTGAAAGAAGCTGTATGGTAGACATGGATGTACAGAAACTCTTCCTCTGTCTGGTAGCTATAGTGAAAGAAGCTGTATGGTAGACATGGATGTACAGAAACTCTTCCTCTGCCTGGTAGCTATAGTGAAAGAAGCTCTATGGTAGACATGGATGTACAGAAACTCTTCCTCTGCCTGGTAGCTATAGTGAAAGAAGCTTTATGGTAGACATGGATGTACAGAAACTCTTCTTCTGTCTGGTAACTATAGTGAAAGAAGCTGTATGGTAGACATGGATGTGCAGAAACTCTTCTTCTGCCCGGTAGCTATAGTGAAAGAAGCTGTATGGTAGACATGGATGTACAGAAACTCTTCCTCTGTCTGGTAGCTATAGTGAAAGAAGCTGTATGGTAGACATGGATGTACAGAAACTCTTCTTCTGCCCGGTAGCTATAGTGAAAGAAGCTGTATGGTAGACATGGATGTACAGAAACTCTTCCTCTGTCTGGTAGCTATAGTGAAAGAAGCTGTATGGTAGACATGGATGTACAGAAACTCTTCTTCTGCCCGGTAGCTATAGTGAAAGAAGCTGTATGGTAGACATGGATGTACAGAAACTCTTCCTCTGTCTGGTAGCTATAGTGAAAGAAGCTGTATGGTAGACATGGATGTACAGAAACTCTTCCTCTGCCTGGTAGCTATAGTGAAAGAAGCTGTATGGTAGACATGGATGTACAGAAACTCTTCCTCTGCCTGGTAGCTATAGTGAAAGAAGCTGTATGGTAGACATGGATGTACAGAAACTCTTCCTCTGCCTGGTAGCTATAGTGAAAGAAGCTGTATGGTAGACATGAATGTACAGAAACTCTTCTTCTGTCTGGTAGCTATAGTGAAAGAAGCTGTATGGTAGACATGGATGTACAGAAAGTCTTCCTCTGCCTGGTAGCTATAGTGAAAGAAGCTGTATGGTAGACATGGATGTACAGAAACTCTTCCTCTGTCTGGTAGCTATAGTGAAAGAAGCTGTATGGTAGACATGGATGTACAGAAACTCTTCCTCTGCCTGGTAGCTATAGTGAAAGAAGCTGTATGGTAGACATGGATGTACAGAAACTCTTCTTCTGTCTGGTAACTATAGTGAAAGAAGCTGTATGGTAGACATGGATGTACAGAAACTCTTCCTCTGTCTGGTAACTATAGTGAAAGAAGCTGTATGGTAGACATGGATGTGCAGAAACTCTTCTTCTCTCTGGTAGCTATAGTGAAAGAAGCTGTATGGTAGACATGGATGTACAGAAACTCTTCCTCTGTCTGGTAGCTATTGTGAAAGAAGCTGTATGGTAGACATGGATGTACAGAAACTCTTCCTCTGCCTGGTAGCTATAGTGAAAGAAGCTTTATGGTAGACATGGATGTACAGAAACTCTTCCTCTGTCTGGTAGCTATAGTGAAAGAAGCTGTATGGTAGACATGGATGTACAGAAACTCTTCTTCTGCCCGGTAGCTATAGTGAAAGAAGCTGTATGGTAGACATGGATGTACAGAAACTCTTCCCCTGTCTGGTAGCTATAGTGAAAGAAGCTGTATGGTAGACATGGATGTACAGAAACTCTTCTGCTGCCTGGTAGCTATAGTGAAAGAAGCTGTATGGTAGACATGGATGTACAGAAACTCTTCCTCTGTCTGGTAGCTATAGTGAAAGAAGCTGTATGGTAGACATGGATGTACAGAAACTCTTCTTCTGCCCGGTAGCTATAGTGAAAGAAGCTGTATGGTAGACATGGATGTACAGAAACTTTTCCTCTGCCTGGTAGCTATAGTGAAAGAAACTTTATGGTAGACATGGATGTACAGAAACTCTTCCTCTGCCTGGTAGCTATAGTGAAAGAAGCTGTATGGTAGACATGGATGTACAGAAACTCTTCCTCTGCCTGGTAGCTATAGTGAAAGAAGCTGTATGGTAGACATGGATGTACAGAAACTCTTCCTCTGTCTGGTAGCTATAGTGAAAGAAGCTGTATGGTAGACATGGATGTACAGAAACTCTTCCTCTGCCTGGTAGCTATAGTGAAAGAAGCTGTATGGTAGACATGGATGTACAGAAACTCTTCCTCTGTCTGGTAGCTATAGTGAAAGAAGCTGTATGGTAGACATGGATGTACAGAAACTCTTCCTCTGCCTGGTAGCTATAGTGAAAGAAGCTGTATGGTAGACATGGATGTACAGAAACTCTTCCTCTGCCTGGTAGCTATAGTGAAAGAAGCTGTATGGTAGACATGGATGTACAGAAACTCTTCCTCTGCCTGGTAGCTATAGTGAAAGAAGCTGTATGGTAGACATGAATGTACAGAAACTCTTCCTCTGTCTGGTAGCTATAGTGAAAGAAGCTGTATGGTAGACATGGATGTACAGAAACTCTTCTGCTGCCTGGTAGCTATAGTGAAAGAAGCTGTATGGTAGACATGGATGTACAGAATCTCTTCTTCTGCCCGGTAGCTATAGTGAAAGAAGCTGTATGGTAGACATGGATGTACAGAAACTCTTCTTCTGTCTGGTAACTATAGTGAAAGAAGCTGTATGGTAGACATGGATGTACAGAAACTCTTCCTCTGCCTGGTAACTATAGTGAAAGAAGCTGTATGGTAGACATGGATGTACAGAAACTCTTCCTCCGCCTGGTAGCTATAGTGAAAGAAGCTTTATGGTAGACATGGATGTACAGAAACTCTTCCTCTGCCTGGTAGCTATAGTGAAAGAAGCTTTTTGGTAGACATGGATGTACAGAAACTCTTCCTCTGTCTGGTAGCTATAGTGAAAGAAGCTGTATGGTAGACATGGATGTACAGAAACTCTTCTTCTGCCCGGTAGCTATAGTGAAAGAAGCTGTATGGTAGACATGGATGTACAGAAACTCTTCCTCTGTCTGGTAGCTATAGTGAAAGAAGCTGTATGGTAGACATGGATGTACAGAAACTCTTCTGCTGCCTGGTAGCTATAGTGAAAGAAGCTGTATGGTAGACATGGATGTACAGAAACTCTTCCTCTGCCTGGTAGCTATAGTGAAAGAAGCTTTATGGTAGACATGGATGTATAGAAACTCTTCCTCTGCCTGGTAGCTATAGTGAAAGAAGCTTTATGGTAGACATGGATGTACAGAAACTCTTCCTCTGCCCGGTAGCTATAGTGAAAGAAGCTGTATGGTAGACATGGATGTACAGAAACTCTTCCTCTGCCTGGTAGCTATAGTGAAAGAAGCTTTATGGTAGACATGGATGTATAGAAACTCTTCCTCTGCCTGGTAGCTATAGTGAAAGAAGCTTTATGGTAGACATGGATGTACAGAAACTCTTCCTCTGCCCGGTAGCTATAGTGAAAGAAGCTGTATGGTAGACATGGATGTACAGAAACTCTTCCTCTGCCTGGTAGCTATAGTGAAAGAAGCTGTATGGTAGACATGGATGTACAGAAACTCTTCCTCTGCCCGGTAGCTATAGTGAAAGAAGCTGTATGGTAGACATGGATGTACAGAAACTCTTCCTCTGCCTGGTAGCTATAGTGAAAGAAGCTTTATGGTAGACATGGATGTACAGAAACTCTTCCTCTGCCCGGTAGCTATAGTGAAAGAAGCTGTATGGTAGACATGGATGTACAGAAAGTCTTCCTCTGCCTGGTAGCTATAGTGAAAGAAGCTGTATGGTAGACATGGATGTACAGAAACTCTTCCTCTGCCTGGTAGCTATAGTGAAAGAAGCTTTATGGTAGACATGGATGTACAGAAACTCTTCCTCTGCCCGGTAGCTATAGTGAAAGAAGCTGTATGGTAGACATGGATGTACAGGAACTCTTCTGCCCGGTAGCTATAGTGAAAGAAGCTGTATGGTAGACATGGATGTACAGAAAGTCTTCCTCTGCCTGGTAGCTATAGTGAAAGAAGCTGTATGGTAGACATGGATGTACAGAAACTCTTCCTCTGTCTGGTAGCTATAGTGAAAGAAGCTGTATGGTAGACATGGATGTACAGAAACTCTTCCTCTGCCTGGTAGCTATAGTGAAAGAAGCTGTATGGTAGACATGGATGTACAGAAACTCTTCTTCTGCCTGGTAGCTATAGTGAAAGAAGCTGTATGGTAGACATGGATGTACAGAAAGTCTTCCTCTGCCTGGTAGCTATAGTGAAAGAAGCTGTATGGTAGACATGGATGTACAGAAACTCTTCCTCTGTCTGGTAGCTATAGTGAAAGAAGCTGTATGGTAGACATGGATGTACAGAAACTCTTCCTCTGTCTGGTAGCTATAGTGAAAGAAGCTGTATGGTAGACATGGATGTACAGAAACTCTTCCTCTGCCTGGTAGCTATAGTGAAAGAAGCTGTATGGTAGACATGGATGTACAGAAACTCTTCCTCTGCCTGGTAGCTATAGTGAAAGAAGCTTTATGGTAGACATGGATGTACAGAAACTCTTCCTCTGTCTGGTAGCTATAGTGAAAGAAGCTGTATGGTAGACATGGATGTACAGAAACTCTTCTTCTGCCCGGTAGCTATAGTGAAAGAAGCTGTATGGTAGACATGGATGTACAGAAACTCTTCCTCTGCCTGGTAGCTATAGTGAAAGAAGCTTTATGGTAGACATGGATGTACAGAAACTCTTCCTCTGCCTGGTAGCTATAGTGAAAGAAGCTTTATGGTAGACATGGATGTACAGAAACTCTTCCTCTGCCCGGTAGCTATAGTGAAAGAAGCTGTATGGTAGACATGGATGTACAGAAACTCTTCCTCTGCCTGGTAGCTATAGTGAAAGAAGCTTTATGGTAGACATGGATGTACAGAAACTCTTCCTCTGTCTGGTAGCTATAGTGAAAGAAGCTGTATGGTAGACATGGATGTACAGAAACTCTTCTTCTGCCCGGTAGCTATAGTGAAAGAAGCTGTATGGTAGACATGGATGTACAGAAACTCTTCCTCTGCCCGGTAGCTATAGTGAAAGAAGCTGTATGGTAGACATGGATGTACAGAAACTCTTCCTCTGCCTGGTAGCTATAGTGAAAGAAGCAGTATGGTAGACATGGATGTACAGAAACTCTTCCTCTGCCTGGTAGCTATAGTGAAAGAAGCTGTATGGTAGACATGGATGTACAGAAACTCTTCCTCTGTCTGGTAGCTATAGTGAAAGAAGCTGTATGGTAGACATGGATGTACAGAAACTCTTCTTCTGCCCGGTAGCTATAGTGAAAGAAGCTGTATGGTAGACATGGATGTACAGAAACTCTTCCTCTGCCTGGTAGCTATAGTGAAAGAAGCTTTATGGTAGACATGGATGTACAGAAACTCTTCTTCTGCCCGGTAGCTATAGTGAAAGAAGCTGTATGGTAGACATGGATGTACAGAAACTCTTCCTCTGTCTGGTAGCTATAGTGAAAGAAGCTGTATGGTAGACATGGATGTACAGAAACTCTTCTGCTGCCTGGTAGCTATAGTGAAAGAAGCTGTATGGTAGACATGGATGTACAGAAACTCTTCTTCTGCCCGGTAGCTATAGTGAAAGAAGCTGTATGGTAGACATGGATGTACAGAAACTCTTCCTCTGTCTGGTAGCTATAGTGAAAGAAGCTGTATGGTAGACATGGATGTACAGAAACTATTCTTCTGCCCGGTAGCTATAGTGAAAGAAGCTGTATGGTAGACATGGATGTACAGAAACTCTTCCTCTGCCTGGTAGCTATAGTGAAAGAAGCTGTATGGTAGACATGGATGTACAGAAACTCTTCTGCTGCCTGGTAGCTATAGTGAAAGAAGCTGTATGGTAGACATGGATGTACAGAAACTCTTCTTCTGCCCGGTAGCTATAGTGAAAGAAGCTGTATGGTAGACATGGATGTACAGAAACTCTTCCTCTGCCTGGTAGCTATAGTGAAAGAAGCTTTATGGTAGACATGGATGTACAGAAACTCTTCCTCTGCCTGGTAGCTATAGTGAAAGAAGCTTTATGGTAGACATGGATGTACAGAAACTCTTCCTCTGCCTGGTAGCTATAGTGAAAGAAGCTGTATGGTAGACATGGATGTACAGAAACTCTTCCTCTGTCTGGTAGCTATAGTGAAAGAAGCTGTATGGTAGACATGGATGTACAGAAACTATTCTTCTGCCCGGTAGCTATAGTGAAAGAAGCTGTATGGTAGACATGGATGTACAGAAACTCTTCCTCTGTCTGGTAGCTATAGTGAAAGAAGCTGTATGGTAGACATGGATGTACAGAAACTCTTCCTCTGCCTGGTAGCTATAGTGAAAGAAGCTGTATGGTAGACATGGATGTACAGGAACTCTTCCTCTGCCCGGTAGCTATAGTGAAAGAAGCTGTATGGTAGACATGGATGTACAGAAACTCTTCTTCTGTCTGGTAGCTATAGTGAAAGAAGCTGTATGGTAGACATGGATGTACAGAAACTCTTCCTCTGCCTGGTAGCTATAGTGAAAGAAGCTTTATGGTAGACATGGATGTACAGAAACTCTTCCTCTGCCCGGTAGCTATAGTGAAAGAAGCTGTATGGTAGACATGGATGTACAGAAACTCTTCTTCTGTCTGGTAGCTATAGTGAAAGAAGCTGTATGGTAGACATGGATGTACAGAAACTCTTCCTCTGCCTGGTAGCTATAGTGAAAGAAGCTTTATGGTAGACATGGATGTACAGAAACTCTTCCTCTGCCCGGTAGCTATAGTGAAAGAAGCTGTATGGTAGACATGGATGTACAGGAACTCTTCTGCCCGGTAGCTATAGTGAAAGAAGCTTTATGGTAGACATGGATGTACAGAAAGTCTTCCTCTGCCTGGTAGCTATAGTGAAAGAAGCTGTATGGTAGACATGGATGTACAGAAACTCTTCTGCTGCCTGGTAGCTATAGTGAAAGAAGCTGTATGGTAGACATGGATGTACAGAAACTCTTCTTCTGTCTGGTAGCTATAGTGAAAGAAGCTGTATGGTAGACATGGATGTACAGAAACTCTTCCTCTGCCTGGTAGCTATAGTGAAAGAAGCTGTATGGTAGACATGGATGTACAGAAACTCTTCCTCTGCCTGGTAGCTATAGTGAAAGAAGCTGTATGGTAGACATGGATGTACAGAAACTCTTCCTCTGCCTGGTAGCTATAGTGAAAGAAGCTGTATGGTAGACATGAATGTACAGAAACTCTTCTTCTGTCTGGTAGCTATAGTGAAAGAAGCTGTATGGTAGACATGGATGTACAGAAAGTCTTCCTCTGCCTGGTAGCTATAGTGAAAGAAGCTGTATGGTAGACATGGATGTACAGAAACTCTTCCTCCGCCTGGTAGCTATAGTGAAAGAAGCTGTATGGTAGACATGGATGTACAGAAACTCTTCCTCTGCCTGGTAGCTATAGTGAAAGAAGCTGTATGGTAGACATGGATGTACAGAAACTCTTCCTCTGCCTGGTAGCTATAGTGAAAGAAGCTGTATGGTAGACATGAATGTACAGAAACTCTTCCTCTGTCTGGTAGCTATAGTGAAAGAAGCTGTATGGTAGACATGGATGTACAGAAACTCTTCTGCTGCCTGGTAGCTATAGTGAAAGAAGCTGTATGGTAGACATGAACGTACAGAAACTCTTCTTCTGTCTGGTAGCTATAGTGAAAGAAGCTGTATGGTAGACATGGATGTACAGAATCTCTTCTTCTGCCCGGTAGCTATAGTGAAAGAAGCTGTATGGTAGACATGGATGTACAGAAACTCTTCCTCCGCCTGGTAGCTATAGTGAAAGAAGCTGTATGGTAGACATGGATGTACAGAAACTCTTCTGCTGCCTGGTAGCTATAGTGAAAGAAGCTTTATGGTAGACATGGATGTACAGAAACTCTTCCTCTGCCTGGTAGCTATAGTGAAAGAAGCTTTATGGTAGACATGGATGTACAGAAACTCTTCCTCTGCCTGGTAGCTATAGTGAAAGAAGCTGTATGGTAGACATGGATGTACAGAAACTCTTCTGCTGCCTGGTAGCTATAGTGAAAGAAGCTTTATGGTAGACATGGATGTACAGAAACTCTTCCTCTGTCTGGTAGCTATAGTGAAAGAAGCTGTATGGTAGACATGGATGTACAGAAACTCTTCTGCTGCCTGGTAGCTATAGTGAAAGAAGCTTTATGGTAGACATGGATGTACAGAAACTCTTCCTCTGCCTGGTAGCTATAGTGAAAGAAGCTTTATGGTAGACATGGATGTACAGAAACTCTTCCTCTGTCTGGTAGCTATAGTGAAAGAAGCTGTATGGTAGACATGGATGTACAGAAACTCTTCTTCTGCCCGGTAGCTATAGTGAAAGAAGCTGTATGGTAGACATGGATGTACAGAAACTCTTCCTCTGTCTGGTAGCTATAGTGAAAGAAGCTGTATGGTAGACATGGATGTACAGAAACTCTTCTGCTGCCTGGTAGCTATAGTGAAAGAAGCTTTATGGTAGACATGGATGTATAGAAACTCTTCCTCTGCCTGGTAGCTATAGTGAAAGAAGCTTTATGGTAGACATGGATGTACAGAAACTCTTCCTCTGCCCGGTAGCTATAGTGAAAGAAGCTGTATGGTAGACATGGATGTACAGGAACTCTTCTGCCCGGTAGCTATAGTGAAAGAAGCTGTATGGTAGACATGGATGTACAGAAAGTCTTCCTCTGCCTGGTAGCTATAGTGAAAGAAGCTGTATGGTAGACATGGATGTACAGAAACTCTTCCTCTGTCCGGTAGCTATAGTGAAAGAAGCTGTATGGTAGACATGGATGTACAGAAACTCTTCCTCTGCCTGGTAGCTATAGTGAAAGAAGCTGTATGGTAGACATGGATGTACAGAAACTCTTCCTCTGCCTGGTAGCTATAGTGAAAGAAGCTGTATGGTAGACATGAATGTACAGAAACTCTTCTTCTGTCTGGTAGCTATAGTGAAAGAAGCTGTATGGTAGACATGGATGTACAGAAACTCTTCTTCTGCCTGGTGGCTATAGTGAAAGAAGCTGTATGGTAGACATGGATGTACAGAAAGTCTTCCTCTGCCTGGTAGCTATAGTGAAAGAAGCTGTATGGTAGACATGGATGTACAGAAACTCTTCCTCTGCCTGGTAGCTATAGTGAAAGAAGCTGTATGGTAGACATGAATGTACAGAAACTCTTCTTCTGCCTGGTGGCTATAGTGAAAGAAGCTGTATGGTAGACATGGATGTACAGAAAGTCTTCCTCTGCCTGGTAGCTATAGTGAAAGAAGCTGTATGGTAGACATGGATGTACAGAAACTCTTCCTCTGTCTGGTAGCTATAGTGAAAGAAGCTGTATGGTAGACATGGATGTACAGAAACTCTTCCTCTGTCTGGTAGCTATAGTGAAAGAAGCTGTATGGTAGACATGGATGTACAGAAACTCTTCCTCTGCCTGGTAGCTATAGTGAAAGAAGCTGTATGGTAGACATGAATGTACAGAAACTCTTCTTCTGTCTGGTAACTATAGTGAAAGAAGCTGTATGGTAGACATGAATGTACAGAAACTCTTCCTCTGCCCGGTAGCTATAGTGAAAGAAGCTTTATGGTAGACATGGATGTACAGAAACTCTTCCTCTGTCTGGTAGCTATAGTGAAAGAAGCTGTATGGTAGACATGGATGTACAGAAACTCTTCTTCTGCCCGGTAGCTATAGTGAAAGAAGCTGTATGGTAGACATGGATGTACAGAAAGTCTTCCTCTGTCTGGTAGCTATAGTGAAAGAAGCTGTATGGTAGACATGGATGTACAGAAACTCTTCCTCTGCCTGGTAGCTATAGTGAAAGAAGCTGTATGGTAGACATGGATGTACAGAAACTCTTCCTCTGCCTGGTAACTATAGTGAAAGAAGCTGTATGGTAGACATGAATGTACAGAAACTCTTCTTCTGTCTGGTAGCTATAGTGAAAGAAGCTGTATGGTAGACATGGATGTACAGAAAGTCTTCCTCTGTCTGGTAGCTATAGTGAAAGAAGCTGTATGGTAGACATGGATGTACAGAAACTCTTCCTCTGCCTGGTAGCTATAGTGAAAGAAGCTTTATGGTAGACATGGATGTACAGAAACTCTTCCTCTGCCTGGTAGCTATAGTGAAAGAAGCTGTATGGTAGACATGGATGTACAGAAACTCTTCCTCTGTCTGGTAGCTATAGTGAAAGAAGCTGTATGGTAGACATGGATGTACAGAAACTCTTCTGCTGCCTGGTAGCTATAGTGAAAGAAGCTGTATGGTAGACATGGATGTACAGAAACTCTTCCTCTGCCTGGTAGCTATAGTGAAAGAAGCTGTATGGTAGACATGGATGTACAGAAACTCTTCTGCTGCCTGGTAGCTATAGTGAAAGAAGCTGTATGGTAGACATGGATGTACAGAAACTCTTCTTCTGCCTGGTAGCTATAGTGAAAGAAGCTGTATGGTAGACATGGATGTACAGAAACTCTTCTGCCTGGTAGCTATAGTGAAAGAAGCTGTATGGTAGACATGGATGTACAGAAACTCTTCTTCTGCCTGGTAGCTATAGTGAAAGAAGCTGTATGGTAGACATGGATGTACAGAAACTTTTCCTCTGCCTGGTAGCTATAGTGAAAGAAGCTGTATGGTAGACATGGATGTACAGAAACTCTTCCTCTGCCTGGTAGCTATAGTGAAAGAAGCTGTATGGTAGACATGGATGTACAGAAACTCTTCCTCTGTCTGGTAGCTATAGTGAAAGAAGCTGTATGGTAGACATGGATGTACAGAAACTCTTCCTCTGCCTGGTAGCTATAGTGAAAGAAGCTGTATGGTAGACATGGATGTACAGAAACTCTTCCTCTGTTTGGTAGCTATAGTGAAAGAAGATGTATGGTAGACATGGATGTACAGAAACTCTTCCTCTGCCTGGTAGCTATAGTGAAAGAAGCTGTATGGTAGACATGGATGTACAGAAACTCTTCTGCTGCCTGGTAGCTATAGTGAAAGAAGCTGTATGGTAGACATGGATGTACAGAAACTCTTCCTCTGTCTGGTAGCTATAGTGAAAGAAGCTGTATGGTAGACATGGATGTACAGAAACTCTTCTGCTGCCTGGTAGCTATAGTGAAAGAAGCTGTATGGTAGACATGGATGTACAGAAACTCTTCTGCTGCCTGGTAGCTATAGTGAAAGAAGCTGTATGGTAGACATGGATGTACAGAAACTCTTCCTCTGTCTGGTAGCTATAGTGAAAGAAGCTGTATGGTAGACATGGATGTACAGAAACTCTTCTGCTGCCTGGTAGCTATAGTGAAAGAAGCTGTATGGTAGACATGGATGTACAGAATCTCTTCTTCTGCCCGGTAGCTATAGTGAAAGAAGCTGTATGGTAGACATGGATGTACAGAAACTCTTCCTCTGTCTGGTAGCTATAGTGAAAGAAGCTGTATGGTAGACATGAATGTACAGAAACTCTTCCTCTGCCTGGTAGCTATAGTGAAGGAAGCTGTATGGTAGACATGGATGTACAGAAACTCTTCCTCTGCCTGGCAGCTATAGTGAAAGAAGCTGTATGGTAGACATGGATGTACAGAAACTCTTCTTCTGCCCGGTAGCTATAGTGAAAGAAGCTGTATGGTAGACATGGATGTACAGAAACTCTTCTTCTGCCCGGTAGCTATAGTGAAAGAAGCTGTATGGTAGACATGGATGTACAGAAACTCTTCCTCTCTCTGGTAGCTATAGTGAAAGAAGCTGTATGGTAGACATGGATGTACAGAAACTCTTCTTCTGCCTGGTAGTTATAGTGAAAGAAGCTGTATGGTAGACATGGATGTACAGAAACTCTTCTGCTGCCTGGTAGCTATAGTGAAAGAAGCTGTATGGTAGACATGGATGTACAGAAACTCTTCTGCCCTGTAGCTATAGTGAAAGAAGCTGTATGGTAGACATGGATGTACAGAAACTCTTCCTCTGCCTGGTAGCTATAGTGAAAGAAGCTTTATGGTAGACATGGATGTACAGAAACTCTTTCTCTGCCTGGTAGCTATAGTGTAAGAAGCTGTATGGTAGACATGGATGTACAGAAACTCTTCCTCTGCCTGGTAACTATAGTGAAAGAAGCTGTATGGTAGACATGAATGTACAGAAACTCTTCCTCTGTCTGGTAGCTATAGTGAAAGAAGCTGTATGGTAGACATGGATGTACAGAAACTCTTCTTCTGCCTGGTAGCTATAGTGAAAGAAGCTGTATGGTAGACATGGATGTACAGAAACTCTTCTGCTGCCTGGTAGCTATAGTGAAAGAAGCTGTATGGTAGACATGGATGTACAGAAACTCTTCTTCTGCCCGGTAGCTATAGTGAAAGAAGCTGTATGGTAGACATGGATGTACAGAAACTCTTCCTCTGCCTGGTAGCTATAGTGAAAGAAGCTGTATGGTAGACATGGATGTACAGAAACTCTTCCTCTGCCTGGTAGCTATAGTGAAAGAAGCTTTATGGTAGACATGGATGTACAGAAACTCTTCCTCTGTCTGGTAGCCATAGTGAAAAAGCTGTATGGTAGACATGGATGTACAGAAAGTCTTCTTCTGTCTGGTAGCTATAGTGAAAGAAGCTGTATGGTAGACATGGATGTACAGAAACTCTTCTACTGCCTGGTAGCTATAGTGAAAGAAGCTGTATGGTAGACATGGATGTACAGAAAGTCTTGCTCTGTCTGGTAGCTATAGTGAAAGAAGCTGTATGGTAGACATGGATGTACAGAAACTCTTCCTCTGCCTGGTAGCTATAGTGAAAGAAGCTTTATGGTAGACATGGATGTACAGAAAGTCTTCTTCTGTCTGGTAGCTATAGTGAAAGAAGCTTTATGGTAGACATGGATGTACAGAAACTCTTCCTCTGCCCGGTAGCTATAGTGAAAGAACCTGTATGGTAGACATGGATGTACAGGAACTCTTCTGCCCGGTAGCTATAGTGAAAGAAGCTGTATGGTAGACATGGATGTACAGAAAGTCTTCCTCTGCCTGGTAGCTATAGTGAAAGAAGCTGTATGGTAGACATGGATGTACAGAAACTCTTCCTCTGTCTGGTAGCTATAGTGAAAGAAGCTGTATGGTAGACATGGATGTACAGAAACTCTTCCTCTTCCTGGTAGCTATAGTGAAAGAAGCTGTATGGTAGACATGAATGTACAGAAAGTCTTCCTCTGCCTGGTAGCTATAGTGAAAGAAGCTGTATGGTAGACATGAATGTACAGAAAGTCTTCCTCTGCCTGGTAGCTATAGTGAAAGAAGCTGTATGGTAGACATGAATGTACAGAAAGTCTTCCTCTGCCTGGTAGCTATAGTGAAAGAAGCTGTATGGTAGACATGAATGTACAGAAAGTCTTCCTCTGCCTGGTAGCTATAGTGAAAGAAGCTGTATGGTAGACATGGATGTACAGAAACTCTTCCTCTGTCTGGTAGCTATAGTGAAAGAAGCTGTATGGTAGACATGGATGTACAGAAACTCTTCCTCTTCCTGGTAGCTATAGTGAAAGAAGCTGTATGGTAGACATGGATGTACAGAAAGTCTTCCTCTGCCTGGTAGCTATAGTGAAAGAAGCTGTATGGTAGACATGGATGTACAGAAACTCTTCTTCTGTCTGGTAGCTATAGTGAAAGAAGCTGTATGGTAGACATGGATGTACAGAAAGTCTTCCTCTGCCTGGTAGCTATAGTGAAAGAAGCTGTATGGTAGACATGGATGTACAGAAACTCTTCCTCTGTCTGGTAGCTATAGTGAAAGAAGCTGTATGGTAGACATGGATGTACAGAAACTCTTCCTCTTCCTGGTAGCTATAGTGAAAGAAGCTGTATGGTAGACATGGATGTACAGAAACTCTTCCTCTGCCTGGTAGCTATAGTGAAAGAAGCTGTATGGTAGACATGGATGTACAGAAACTCTTCCTCTGCCCGGTAGCTATAGTGAAAGAAGCTGTATGGTAGACATGAATGTACAGAAACTCTTCTTCTGTCTGGTAGCTATAGTGAAAGAAGCTGTATGGTAGACATGGATGTACAGAAAGTCTTCCTCTGCCTGGTAGCTATAGTGAAAGAGCTGTATGGTAGAATATGGATGTACAGAAACTCTTCCTCTGTCTGGTAGCTATAGTGAAAGAAGCTGTATGGTAGACATGGATGTACACAAACTCTTCCTCTGCCTGGTAGCTATAGTGAAAGAAGCTGTATGGTAGACATGGATGTACAGAAACTCTTCCTCTGCCTGGTAGCTATAGTGAAAGAAGCTTTATGGTAGACATGGATGTACAGAAACTCTTCCTCTGTCTGGTAGCTATAGTGAAAGAAGCTGTATGGTAGACAAGGATGTACAGAAACTCTTCTTCTGCCCGGTAGCAATAGTGAAAGAAGCTGTATGGTAGACATGGATGTACAGAAAGTCTTCCTCTTTCTGGTAGCTATAGTGAAAGAAGCTGTATGGTAGACATGGATGTACAGAAACTCTTCTGCTGCCTGGTAGCTATAGTGAAAGAAGCTGTATGGTAGACATGGATGTACAGAAACTCTTCTTCTGCCCGGTAGCTATAGTGAAAGAAGCTGTATGGTAGACATGGATGTACAGAAACTTTTCCTCTGCCTGGTAGCTATAGTGAAAGAAGCTGTATGGTAGACATGGATGTACAGAAACTCTTCCTCTGCCTGGTAGCTATAGTGAAAGAAGCTTTATGGTAGACATGGATGTACAGAAACTCTTCCTCTGCCTGGTAGCTATAGTGAAAGAAGCTGTATGGTAGACATGGATGTACAGAAACTCTTTCTCTGCCTGGTAGCTATAGTGTAAGAAGCTGTATGGTAGACATGGATGTACAGAAACTCTTCTGCCCTGTAGCTATAGTGAAAGAAGCTGTATGGTAGACATGGATGTACAGAAACTCTTCCTCTGCCTGGTAGCTATAGTGAAAGAAGCTGTATGGTAGACATGGATGTACAGAAACTCTTCTGCCCTGTAGCTATAGTGAAAGAAGCTGTATGGTAGACATGGATGTACAGAAACTGTTCCTCTGCCTGGTAGCTATAGTGAAAGAAGCTGTATGGTAGACATGGATGTACAGAAACTCTTCTGCCCTGTAGCTATAGTGAAAGAAGCTGTATGGTAGACATGGATGTACAGAAACTCTTCTGCCCTGTAGCTATAGTGAAAGAAGCTGTATGGTAGACATGGATGTACAGAAACTCTTCTGCCCTGTAGCTATAGTGAAAGAAGCTGTATGGTAGACATGGATGTACAGAAACTCTTCTTCTGTCTGGTCGCTATAGTGAAAGAAGCTGTATGGTAGACATGGATGTACAGAAACTCTTCCTCTGCCTGGTAGCTATAGTGAAAGAAGCTGTATGGTAGACATGGATGTACAGAAACTCTTCTGCCCTGTAGCTATAGTGAAAGAAGCTGTATGGTAGACATGGATGTACAGAAACTCTTCCTCTGCCTGGTAGCTATAGTGAAAGAAGCTGTATGGTAGACATGGATGTACAGAAACTCTTTCTCTGCCTGGTAGCTATAGTGTAAGAAGCTGTATGGTAGACATGGATGTACAGAAACTCTTCCTCTGCCTGGTAACTATAGTGAAAGAAGCTGTATGGTAGACATGAATGTACAGAAACTCTTCCTCTGTCTGGTAGCTATAGTGAAAGAAGCTGTATGGTAGACATGGATGTACAGAAACTCTTCTGCCCTGTAGCTATAGTGAAAGAAGCTGTATGGTAGACATGGATGTACAGAAACTCTTCCTCTGCCTGGTAGCTATAGTGAAAGAAGCTTTATGGTAGACATGGATGTACAGAAACTCTTCCTCTGTCTGGTAACTATAGTGAAAGAAGCTGTATGGTAGACATGGATGTACAGAAACTCTTCCTCTGTCTGGTAACTATAGTGAAAGAAGCTGTATGGTAGACATGGATGTACAGAAAGTCTTCCTCTGCCTGGTAGCTATAGTGAAAGAAGCTGTATGGTAGACATGGATGTACAGAAACTCTTCCTCTGCCTGGTAGCTATAGTGAAAGAAGCTGTATGGTAGACATGGATGTACAGAAACTCTTCCTCTGCCCGGTAGCTATAGTGAAAGAACCTGTATGGTAGACATGGATGTACAGGAACTCTTCTGCCCGGTAGCTATAGTGAAAGAATCTGTATGGTAGACATGGATGTACAGAAACTCTTCTTCTGCCTGGTAGCTATAGTGAAAGAAGCTGTATGGTAGACATGGATGTACAGAAACTCTTCTTCTGCCTGGTAGCTATAGTGAAAGAATCTGTATGGTAGACATGGATGTACAGAAACTCTTCTTCTGCCTGGTAGCTATAGTGAAAGAAGCTGTATGGTAGACATGGATGTACAGAAACTCTTCCTCTGCCTGGTAGCTATAGTGAAAGAAGCTGTATGGTAGACATGAATGTACAGAAACTCTTCTTCTGTCTGGTAGCTATAGTGAAAGAAGCTGTATGGTAGACATGGATGTACAGAAACTCTTCCTCTGCCTGGTAGCTATAGTGAAAGAAGCTGTATGGTAGACATGGATGTACAGAAACTCTTCCTCTGTCTGGTAGCTATAGTGAAAGAAGCTGTATGGTAGACAAGGATGTACAGAAACTCTTCTTCTGCCCGGTAGCAATAGTGAAAGAAGCTGTATGGTAGACATGGATGTACAGAAAGTCTTCCTCTTTCTGGTAGCTATAGTGAAAGAAGCTGTATGGTAGACATGGATGTACAGAAACTCTTCTGCTGCCTGGTAGCTATAGTGAAAGAAGCTGTATGGTAGACATGGATGTACAGAAACTCTTCTTCTGTCCGGTAGCTATAGTGAAAGAAGCTGTATGGTAGACATGGATGTACAGAAACTTTTCCTCTGCCTGGTAGCTATAGTGAAAGAAGCTTTATGGTAGACATGGATGTACAGAAAGTCTTCCTCTGCCTGGTAGCTATAGTGAAAGAAGCTTTATGGTAGACATGGATGTACAGAAACTCTTCCTCTGCCTGGTAGCTATAGTGAAAGAAGCTGTATGGTAGACATGGATGTACAGAAACTCTTCCTCTGCCTGGTAGCTATAGTGAAAGAAGCTGTATGGTAGACATGAATGTACAGAAACTCTTCCTCTGTCTGGTAGCTATAGTGAAAGAAGCTGTATGGTAGACATGGATGTACAGAAACTCTTCTGCTGCCTGGTAGCTATAGTGAAAGAAGCTGTATGGTAGACATGGATGTACAGAATCTCTTCTTCTGCCCGGTAGCTATAGTGAAAGAAGCTGTATGGTAGACATGGATGTACAGAAACTCTTCCTCTGTCTGGTAGCTATAGTGAAAGAAGCTGTATGGTAGACATGGACGTACAGAAACTCTTCCTCTGCCTGGTAGCTATAGTGAAGGAAGCTGTATGGTAGACATGGATGTACAGAAACTCTTCCTCTGCCTGGTAGCTATAGTGAAAGAAGCTGTATGGTAGACATGGATGTACAGAAACTCTTCTGCTGCCTGGTAGCTATAGTGAAAGAAGCTGTATGGTAGACATGGATGTACAGAATCTCTTCTTCTGCCCGGTAGCTATAGTGAAAGAAGCTGTATGGTAGACATGGATGTACAGAAACTCTTCCTCTGTCTGGTAGCTATAGTGAAAGAAGCTGTATGGTAGACATGGATGTACAGAATCTCTTCTTCTGCCCGGTAGCTATAGTGAAAGAAGCTGTATGGTAGACATGGATGTACAGAAACTCTTCCTCTGTCTGGTAGCTATAGTGAAAGAAGCTGTATGGTAGACATGGACGTACAGAAACTCTTCCTCTGCCTGGTAGCTATAGTGAAGGAAGCTGTATGGTAGACATGGATGTACAGAAACTCTTCCTCTGCCTGGTAGCTATAGTGAAAGAAGCTGTATGGTAGACATGGATGTACAGAAACTCTTCTGCTGCCTGGTAGCTATAGTGAAAGAAGCTGTATGGTAGACATGGATGTACAGAATCTCTTCTTCTGCCCGGTAGCTATAGTGAAAGAAGCTGTATGGTAGACATGGATGTACAGAAACTCTTCCTCTGTCTGGTAGCTATAGTGAAAGAAGCTGTATGGTAGACATGGACGTACAGAAACTCTTCCTCTGCCTGGTAGCTATAGTGAAGGAAGCTGTATGGTAGACATGGATGTACAGAAACTCTTCCTCTGCCTGGTAGCTATAGTGAAAGAAGCTGTATGGTAGACATGGATGTACAGAAACTCTTCCTCTGCCTGGTAGCTATAGTGAAAGAAGCTGTATGGTAGACATGGACGTACAGAAACTCTTCCTCTGTCTGGTAGCTAAAGTGAAAGAAGCTTTATGGTAGACATGGATTTACAGAAAGTCTTCTTCTGTCTGGTATATATAGTGAAAGAAGCAGTATGGTAGACATGGATGTACAGAAACTCTTCCTCTGCCCGGTAGCTATAGTGAAAGAAGCTGTATGGTAGACATTGATGTACAGAAACTCTTCTTCTGCCCGGTAGCTATAGTGAAAGAAGCTGTATGGTAGACATGGATGTACAGAAACTCTTCTTCTGCCTGGTAGCTATAGTGAAAGAAGCTGTATGGTAGACATGGATGTACAGAAACTCTTCCTCTGCCTGGTAGCTATAGTGAAAGAAGCTGTATGGTAGACATGGATGTACAGAAACTCTTCCTCTGCCTGGTAGCTATAGTGAAATAAGCTGTATGGTAGACATAGATGTACAGAAACTCTTCTGCCTGGTAGCTATAGTGAAAGAAGCTGTATGGTAGACATGGATGTACAGAAACTCTTCCTCTGTCTGGTAGCTATAGTGAAAGAAGCTGTATGGTAGACATGGATGTACAGAAACTCTTCCTCTGTCTGGTAGCTATAGTGAAAGAAGCTGTATGGTAGACATGGATGTACAGAAACTTTTCTTCTGCCCGGTAGCTATAGTGAAAGAAGCTGTATGGTAGACATGGATGTACAGAAAGTCTTCTTCTGTCTGGTAGATATAGTGAAAGAAGCTGTATGGTAGACATGGATGTACAGAAACTCTTCTTCTGCCTGGTAGCTATAGTGAAAGAAGCTGTATGGTAGACATGGATGTACAGAAACTCTTCTTTTGCCTGGTAGCTATAGTGAAAGAAGCTGTATGGTAGACATGGATGTACAGAAACTCTTCCTCTGCCTGGTAGCTATAGTGAAATAAGCTGTATGGTAGACATAGATGTACAGAAACTCTTCTGCCTGGTAGCTATAGTGAAAGAAGCTGTATGGTAGACATGGATGTACAGAAACTCTTCTGCCTGGTAGCTATAGTGAAAGAAGCTGTATGGTAGACATGGATGTACAGAAATTCTTCTTCTGCCTGGTAGCTATAGTGAAAGAAGCTGTATGGTAGACATGGATGTACAGAAAGTCTTCCTCTGCCTAGTAGCTATAGTGAAAGAAGCTGTATGGTAGACATGGATTTACAGAAAGTCTTCTTCTGTCTGGTAGCTATAGTGAAAGAAGCAGTATGGTAGACATGGATGTACAGAAACTCTTCCTCTGCCCGGTAGCTATAGTGAAAGAAGCTGTGTGGTAGACATGGATGTACAGAAACTCTTCTGCCTGGTAGCTATAGTGAAAGAAGCTGTATGGTAGACATGAATGTACAGAAACTCTTCCTCTGTCTGGTAGCTAAAGTGAAAGAAGCTTTATGGTAGACATGGATGTACAGAAACTCTTCCTCTGCCTGGTAGCTATAGTGAATGAAGCTGTATGGTAGACATGGATGTACAGAAACTCTTCCTCTGCCTGGTAGCTATAGTGAAAGAAGCTGTATGGTAGACATAGATGTACAGAAACTCTTCTGCCTGGTAGCTATAGTGAAAGAAGCTGTATGGTAGACATGGATGTACAGAAATTCTTCTTCTGCCTGGTAGCTATAGTGAAAGAAGCTGTATGGTAGACATGGATGTACAGAAACTCTTCTGCCTGGTAGCTATAGTGAAAGAAGCTGTATGGTAGACATGGATGTACAGAAATTCTTCTTCTGCCTGGTAGCTATAGTGAAAGAAGCTGTATGGTAGACATGGATGTACAGAAAGTCTTCCTCTGCCTAGTAGCTATAGTGAAAGAAGCTGTATGGTAGACATGGATTTACAGAAAGTCTTCTTCTGTCTGGTAGCTATAGTGAAAGAAGCAGTATGGTAGACATGGATGTACAGAAACTCTTCCTCTGCCCGGTAGCTATAGTGAAAGAAGCTGTGTGGTAGACATGGATGTACAGAAACTCTTCTGCCTGGTAGCTATAGTGAAAGAAGCTGTATGGTAGACATGAATGTACAGAAACTCTTCCTCTGTCTGGTAGCTAAAGTGAAAGAAGCTTTATGGTAGACATGGATTTACAGAAAGTCTTCTTCTGTCTGGTAGATATAGTGAAAGAAGCAGTATGGTAGACATGGATGTACAGAAACTCTTCCTCTGCCCGGTAGCTATAGTGAAAGAAGCTGTGTGGTAGACATGGATGTACAGAAACTCTTCTGCCTGGTAGCTATAGTGAAAGAAGCTGTATGGTAGACATGAATGTACAGAAACTCTTCTTCTGCCTGGCAGCTATAGTGAAAGAAGCTGTATGGTAGACATGGATGTACAGAAACTCTTCTTCTGCCTGGTAGCTATAGTGAAAGAAGCTGTATGGTAGACATGGATGTACAGAAACTCTTCTTCTGCCTGGTAGCTATAGTGAAAGAAGCTGTATGGTAGACATGGATGTACAGAAACTCTTCTTCTGTCTGGTAGCTATAGTGAAAGAAGCTGTATGGTAGACATGGATGTACAGAAAGTCTTCCTCTCCCTGGTAGCTATAGTGAAAGAAGCTGTATGGTAGACATGGATGTACAGAAAGTCTTCCTCTCCCTGGTAGCTATAGTGAAAGAAGCTGTATAGTAGACATGGATGTACAGAAAGTCTTCCTCTGCCTGGTAGCTATAGTGAAAGAAGCTGTATGGTAGACATGGATGTACAGAAAGTCTTCTGTCTGGTAGCTATAGTGAAAGAAGCTGTATGGTAGACATAGATGTACAGAAAGTCTTCTTCTGCCTGGTAGCTATAGTGAAAGAAGCTGTATGGTAGACATGGATGTACAGAAACTCTTCTTCTGCCTGGTAGCTATAGTGAAAGAAGCTGTATGGTAGACATGGATGTACAGAAACTCTTCTACTGCCTGGTAGCTATAGTGAAAGAAGCTGTATGGTAGACATGGATGTACAGAAACTCTTGCTCTGTCTGGTAGCTATAGTGAAAGAAGCTGTATGGTAGACATGGATGTACAGAAACTCTTCCTCTGCCTAATAGCTATAGTGAAAGAAGCTGTATGGTAGACATGGATGTACAGAAACTCTTCCTCTGCCTGGTAGCTATAGTGAAAGAAGCTGTATGGTAGACATGGATGTACAGAAACTCTTCCTCTGCCTGGTAGCTATAGTGAAAGAAGCTGTATGGTAGACATGGATGTACAGAAACTCTTCTGCCTGGTAGCTATAGTGAAAGAAGCTGTATGGTAGACATGAATGTACAGAAACTCTTCTTCTGCCTGGCAGCTATAGTGAAAGAAGCTGTATGGTAGACATGGATGTACAGAAACTCTTCTTCTGCCTGGTAGCTATAGTGAAAGAAGCTGTATGGTAGACATGGATGAACAGAAACTCTTCTTCTGCCTGGTAGCTATAGTGAAAGAAGCTGTATGGTAGACATGGATGTACAGAAACTCTTCTTCTGCCTGGTAGCTATAGTGAAAGAAGCTGTATGGTAGACATGGATGTACAGAAAGTCTTCCTCTCCCTGGTAGCTATAGTGAAAGAAGCTGTATAGTAGACATGGATGTACAGAAAGTCTTCCTCTGCCTGGTAGCTATAGTGAAAGAAGCTGTATAGTAGACATGGATGTACAGAAACTCTTCTTCTGCCTGGTAGCTATAGTGAAAGAAGCTGTATGGTAGACATGGATGTACAGAAACTCTTCATTCTGTCTGGTAGCTATAGTGAAAGAAGCTGTATGGTAGACATGGATGTACAGGAACTCTTCTTCTGTCTGGTCGCTATAGTGAAAGAAGCTGTATGGTAGACATGGATGTACAGAAACTCTTCTTCTGCCTGGTAGCTATAGTGAAAGAAACTGTATGGTAGACATGGATGTACAGAAAGTCTTCTTCTGCCTGGTAGCTATAGTGAAAGAAGCTGTATGGTAGACATGGATGTACAGAAAGTCTTCTTCTGTCTGGTAGCTATAGTGAAAGAAGCTGTATGGTAGACATGGATGTACAGAAACTCTTCTACTGCCTGGTAGCTATAGTGAAAGAAGCTGTATGGTAGACATGGATGTACAGAAAGTCTTGCTCTGTCTGGTAGCTATAGTGAAAGAAGCTGTATGGTAGACATGGATGTACAGAAACTCTTCCTCTGCCTAGTAGCTATAGTGAAAGAAGCTGTATGGTAGACATGGATGTACAGAAACTCTTCCTCTGCCTGGTAGCTATAGTGAAAGAAGCTGTATGGTAGACATGGATGTACAGAAACTCTTCCTCTGCCTGGTAGCTATAGTGAAAGAAGCTGTATGGTAGACATGGATGTACAGAAACTCTTCTTCTGCCCGGTAGCTATAGTGAAAGAAGCTGTATGGTAGACATGGATGTACAGAAACTCTTCTTCTGCCTGGTAGCTATAGTGAAAGAAGCTGTATGGTAGACATGGATGTACAGAAACTCTTCTTCTGTCTGGTAGCTATAGTGAAAGAAGCTGTATGGTAGACATGGATGTACAGAAAGTCTTCCTCTCCCTGGTAGCTATAGTGAAAGAAGCTGTATAGTAGACATGGATGTACAGAAAGTCTTCCTCTGCCTGGTAGCTATAGTGAAAGAAGCTGTATAGTAGACATGGATGTACAGAAACTCTTCTTCTGCCTGGTAGCTATAGTGAAAGAAGCTGTATGGTAGACATGGATGTACAGAAACTCTTCATTCTGTCTGGTAGCTATAGTGAAAGAAGCTGTATGGTAGACATGGATGTACAGGAACTCTTCTTCTGTCTGGTCGCTATAGTGAAAGAAGCTGTATGGTAGACATGGATGTACAGAAACTCTTCTTCTGCCTGGTAGCTATAGTGAAAGAAACTGTATGGTAGACATGGATGTACAGAAAGTCTTCTTCTGCCTGGTAGCTATAGTGAAAGAAGCTGTATGGTAGACATGGATGTACAGAAAGTCTTCTTCTGTCTGGTAGCTATAGTGAAAGAAGCTGTATGGTAGACATGGATGTACAGGAACTCTTCTTCTGTCTGGTCGCTATAGTGAAAGAAGCTGTATGGTAGACATGGATGTACAGAAACTCTTCTTCTGCCTGGTAGCTATAGTGAAAGAAACTGTATGGTAGACATGGATGTACAGAAAGTCTTCTTCTGCCTGGTAGCTATAGTGAAAGAAGCTGTATGGTAGACATGGATGTACAGAAAATCTTCTTCTGTCTGGTAGCTATAGTGAAAGAAGCTGTATGGTAGACATGGATGTACAGAAACTCTTCTACTGCCTGGTAGCTATAGTCAAAGAAGCTGTATGGTAGACATGGATGTACAGAAACTCATCCTCTGCCTGGTAGCTATAGTGAAAGAAGCTGTATGGTAGACATAGATGTACAGAAACTCTTCTGCCTGGTAGCTATAGTGAAAGAAGCTGTATGGTAGACATGGATGTACAGAAATTCTTCTTCTGCCTGGTAGCTATAGTGAAAGAAGCTGTATGGTAGACATGGATGTACAGGAACTCTTCTTCTGCCTGGTAGCTATAGTGAAAGAAGCTGTATGGTAGACTTGGATGTACAGAAACTCTTCTTCTGCCTGGTAGCTATAGTGAAAGAAGCTGTATGGTAGACATGGATGTACAGAAAGTCTTCCTCTTCTTGGTAGCTATAGTGAAAGAAGCTGTATGGTAGACATGGATGTACAGAAAGTCTTCCTCTGCCTGGTAGCTATAGTGAAAGAAGCTGTATGGTAGACATGGATTTACAGAAAGTCTTCTTCTGTCTGGTAGCTATAGTGAAAGAAGTTGTATGGTAGACATGGATGTACAGAAAGTCTTCCTGTGCCTGGTAGCTATAGTGAAAGAAGCTGTATGGTAGACATGGATTTACAGAAAGTCTTCTTCTGTCTGGTAGATATAGTGAAAGAAGCAGTATGGTAGACATGGATGTACAGAAACTCTTCCTCTGCCCGGTAGCTATAGTGAAAGAAGCTGTGTGGTAGACATGGATGTACAGAAACTCTTCTGCCTGGTAGCTATAGTGAAAGAAGCTGTATGGTAGACATGAATGTACAGAAACTCTTCCTCTGCCTGGTAGCTATAGTGAAAGAAGCTGTATGGTAGACATGGATGTACAGAAACTCTTCTTCTGCCTGGTAGCTATAGTGAAAGAAACTGTATGGTAGACATGGATGTACAGAAACTCTTCTTCTGCCTGGTAGCTATAGTGAAAGAAGCTGTATGGTAGACATGGATGTACAGAAACTCTTCTTCTGCCCGGTAGCTATAGTGAAAGAAGCTGTATGGTAGACATAGATGTACAGAAACTCTTCTTCTGCCTGGTAGCTATAGTGAAAGAAGCTGTATGGTAGACATGGATGTACAGAAACTCTTCCTCTGCCTGGTAGCTATAGTGAAAGAAGCTGTATGGTAGACATGGATGTACAGAAACTCTTCTTCTGTCTGGTAGCTATAGTCAAAGAAGCTGTATGGTAGACATGGATGTACAGAAACTCATCCTCTGCCTGGTAGCTATAGTGAAAGAAGCTGTATGGTAGACATAGATGTACAGAAACTCTTCTGCCTGGTAGCTATAGTGAAAGAAGCTGTATGGTAGACATGGATGTACAAAAATTCTTCTTCTGCCTGGTAGCTATAGTGAAAGAAGCTGTATGGTAGACATGGATGTACAGAAACTCTTCTGCCTGGTAGCTATAGTGAAAGAAGCTGTATGGTAGACATGGATGTACAGAAATTCTTCTTCTGCCTGGTAGCTATAGTGAAAGAAGCTGTATGGTAGACATGGATGTACAGAAACTCTTCTTCTGCCTGGTAGCTATAGTGAAAGAAGCTGTATGGTAGACATGGATGTACAGAAAGTCTTCCTCTGCCTGGTAGCTATAGTGAAAGAAGCTGTATGGTAGACATGGATTTACAGAAAGTCTTCTTCTGTCTGGTAGCTATAGTGAAAGAAGTTGTATGGTAGACATGGATGTACAGAAAGTCTTCCTCTGCCTGGTAGCTATAGTGAAAGAAGCTGTATGGTAGACATGGATTTACAGAAAGTCTTCTTCTGTCTGGTAGATATAGTGAAAGAAGCAGTATGGTAGACATGGATGTACAGAAACTCTTCCTCTGCCCGGTAGCTATAGTGAAAGAAGCTGTATGGTAGACATGGATGTACAGAAACTCTTCTTCTGCCTGGTAGCTATAGTGAAAGAAGCTGTATGGTAGACATGGATGTACAGAAACTCTTCTTCTGCCTGGTAGCTATAGTGAAAGAAGCTGTATGGTAGACATGGATGTACAGAAACTCTTTTTCTGCCTGGTAGCTATAGTGAAAGAAGCTGTATGGTAGACATGAATGTACAGAAACTCTTCTTCTGCCTGGCAGCTATAGTGAAAGAAGCTGTATGGTAGACATGGATGTACAGAAACTCTTCCTCTGCCTGGTAGCTATAGTGAAAGAAGCTGTATGGTAGACGTGGATGTACAGAAACTCTTCTTCTGTCTGGTAGCTATAGTGAAAGAAGCTGTATGGTAGACATGGATGTACAGAAAGTCTTCCTCTCCGTGGTAGCTATAGTGAAAGAAGCTGTATGGTAGACATGGATGTACAGGAACTCTTCTTCTGTCTGGTGGCTATAGTGAGAGAAGCTGTATGGTAGACATGGATGTACAGAAAGTCTTCCTCTGCCTGGTAGCTATAGTGAAAGAAGCTGTATGGTAGACATGGATGTACAGGAACTCTTCTTCTGTCTGGTGGCTATAGTGAGAGAAGCTGTATGGTAGACATGGATGTACAGAAAGTCTTCTGTCTGGTAGCTATAGTGAAAGAAGCTGTATGGTAGACATGGATGTACAGAAACTCTTCTTCTGTCTGGTAGCTATAGTGAAAGAAGCTGTATGGTAGACATGGATGTACAGAAAGTCTTCCTCTCCCTGGTAGCTATAGTGAAAGAAGCTGTATAGTAGACATGGATGTACAGAAAGTCTTCCTCTGCCTGGTAGCTATAGTGAAATAAGCTGTATAGTAGACATGGATGTACAGAAACTCTTCTTCTGCCTGGTAGCTATAGTGAAAGAAGCTGTATGGTAGACATGGATGTACAGAAACTCTTCATTCTGTCTGGTAGCTATAGTGAAAGAAGCTGTATGGTAGACATGGATGTACAGGAACTCTTCTTCTGTCTGGTCGCTATAGTGAAAGAAGCTGTATGGTAGACATGGATGTACAGAAACTCTTCCTCTGCCCGGTAGCTATAGTGAAAGAAGCTGTATGGTAGACATGGATGTACAGAAACTCTTCTTCTGCCTGGTAGCTATAGTGAAATAAGCTGTATGGTAGACATGGATGCACAGAAACTCTTCATTCTGTCTGGTAACTATAGTGAAAGAAGCTGTATGGTAGACATGGATGTACAGAAACTCTTCTTCTGCCTGGTAGCTATAGTGAAAGAAGCTGTATGGTAGACATGGATGTACAGAAAGTCTTCCTCTGCCTGGTAGCTATAGTGAAAGAAGCTGTATGGTAGACATGGATGTACAGAAAGTCTTCCTCTGCCTGGTAGCTATAGTGAAAGAAGCTGTATGGTAGACATGGATTTACAGAAAGTCTTCTTCTGTCTGGTAGCTATAGTGAAAGAAGTTGTATGGTAGACATGGATGTACAGAAAGTCTTCCTCTGCCTGGTAGCTATAGTGAAAGAAGCTGTATGGTAGACATGGATTTACAGAAAGTCTTCTTCTGTCTGGTAGATATAGTGAAAGAAGCAGTATGGTAGACATGGATGTACAGAAACTCTTCCTCTGCCCGGTAGCTATAGTGAAAGAAGCTGTATGGTAGACATGGATGTACAGAAACTCTTCTTCTGCCTGGTAGCTATAGTGAAAGAAGCTGTATGGTAGACATGGATGTACAGAAACTCTTCTTCTGCCTGGTAGCTATAGTGAAAGAAGCTGTATGGTAGACATGGATGTACAGAAACTCTTCTTCTGCCTGGTAGCTATAGTGAAAGAAGCTGTATGGTAGACATGGATGTACAGAAACTCTTCTTCTGCCTGGTAGCTATAGTGAAAGAAGCTGTATGGTAGACATGGATGTACAGAAACTCTTCTTCTGCCTGGTAGCTATAGTGAAAGAAGCTGTATGGTAGACATGGATGTACAGAAACTCTTCTGCCTGGTAGCTATAGTGAAAGAAGCTGTATGGTAGACATGGATGTACAGAAAGTCTTCCTCTGCCTGGTAGCTATAGTGAAAGAAGCAGTATGGTAGACATGGATGTACAGAAACTCTTCCTCTGCCCGGTAGCTATAGTGAAAGAAGCTGTATGGTAGACATGGATGTACAGAAACTCTTCTTCTGCCTGGTAGCTATAGTGAAATAAGCTGTATGGTAGACATGGATGCACAGAAACTCTTCATTCTGTCTGGTAACTATAGTGAAAGAAGCTGTATGGTAGACATGGATGTACAGAAACTCTTCTTCTGCCTGGTAGCTATAGTGAAAGAAGCTGTATGGTAGACATGGATGTACAGAAAGTCTTCCTCTGCCTGGTAGCTATAGTGAAAGAAGCTGTATGGTAGACATGGATGTACAGAAAGTCTTCCTCTGCCTGGTAGCTATAGTGAAAGAAGCTGTATGGTAGACATGGATTTACAGAAAGTCTTCTTCTGTCTGGTAGCTATAGTGAAAGAAGTTGTATGGTAGACATGGATGTACAGAAAGTCTTCCTCTGCCTGGTAGCTATAGTGAAAGAAGCTGTATGGTAGACATGGATTTACAGAAAGTCTTCTTCTGTCTGGTAGACATAGTGAAAGAAGCAGTATGGTAGACATGGATGTACAGAAACTCTTCCTCTGCCCGGTAGCTATAGTGAAAGAAGCTGTATGGTAGACATGGATGTACAGAAACTCTTCTTCTGCCTGGTAGCTATAGTGAAAGAAGCTGTATGGTAGACATGGATGTACAGAAACTCTTCTTCTGCCTGGTAGCTATAGTGAAAGAAGCTGTATGGTAGACATGGATGTACAGAAACTCTTCTTCTGCCTGGTAGCTATAGTGAAAGAAGCTGTATGGTAGACATGGATGTACAGAAACTCTTCTTCTGCCTGGTAGCTATAGTGAAAGAAGCTGTATGGTAGACATGGATGTACAGAAACTCTTCTTCTGCCTGGTAGCTATAGTGAAAGAAGCTGTATGGTAGACATGGATGTACAGAAACTCTTCTTCTGCCTGGTAGCTATAGTGAAAGAAGCTGTATGGTAGACATGGATGTACAGAAAGTCTTCCTCTGCCTGGTAGCTATAGTGAAAGAAGCAGTATGGTAGACATGGATGTACAGAAACTCTTCCTCTGCCCGGTAGCTATAGTGAAAGAAGCTGTGTGGTAGACATGGATGTACAGAAACTCTTCTGCCTGGTAGCTATAGTGAAAGAAGCTGTATGGTAGACATGAATGTACAGAAACTCTTCCTCTGCCTGGTAGCTATAGTGAAAGAAGCTGTATGGTAGACATGGATGTACAGAAACTCTTCTTCTGCCTGGTAGCTATAGTGAAAGAAACTGTATGGTAGACATGGATGTACAGAAACTCTTCTTCTGCCTGGTAGCTATAGTGAAAGAAGCTGTATGGTAGACATGGATGTACAGAAACTCTTCTTCTGCCCGGTAGCTATAGTGAAAGAAGCTGTATGGTAGACATAGATGTACAGAAACTCTTCTTCTGCCTGGTAGCTATAGTGAAAGAAGCTGTATGGTAGACATGGATGTACAGAAACTCTTCCTCTGCCTGGTAGCTATAGTGAAAGAAGCTGTATGGTAGACATGGATGTACAGAAACTCTTCTTCTGTCTGGTAGCTATAGTCAAAGAAGCTGTATGGTATACATGGATGTACAGAAACTCATCCTCTGCCTGGTAGCTATAGTGAAAGAAGCTGTATGGTAGACATAGATGTACAGAAACTCTTCTGCCTGGTAGCTATAGTGAAAGAAGCTGTATGGTAGACATGGATGTACAAAAATTCTTCTTCTGCCTGGTAGCTATAGTGAAAGAAGCTGTATGGTAGACATGGATGTACAGAAACTCTTCTGCCTGGTAGCTATAGTGAAAGAAGCTGTATGGTAGACATGGATGTACAGAAATTCTTCTTCTGCCTGGTAGCTATAGTGAAAGAAGCTGTATGGTAGACATGGATGTACAGAAACTCTTCTTCTGCCTGGTAGCTATAGTGAAAGAAGCTGTATGGTAGACATGGATGTACAGAAAGTCTTCCTCTGCCTGGTAGCTATAGTGAAAGAAGCTGTATGGTAGACATGGATTTACAGAAAGTCTTCTTCTGTCTGGTAGCTATAGTGAAAGAAGTTGTATGGTAGACATGGATGTACAGAAAGTCTTCCTCTGCCTGGTAGCTATAGTGAAAGAAGCTGTATGGTAGACATGGATTTACAGAAAGTCTTCTTCTGTCTGGTAGATATAGTGAAAGAAGCAGTATGGTAGACATGGATGTACAGAAACTCTTCCTCTGCCCGGTAGCTATAGTGAAAGAAGCTGTATGGTAGACATGGATGTACAGAAACTCTTCTTCTGCCTGGTAGCTATAGTGAAAGAAGCTGTATGGTAGACATGGATGTACAGAAACTCTTCTTCTGCCTGGTAGCTATAGTGAAAGAAGCTGTATGGTAGACATGGATGTACAGAAACTCTTTTTCTGCCTGGTAGCTATAGTGAAAGAAGCTGTATGGTAGACATGAATGTACAGAAACTCTTCTTCTGCCTGGCAGCTATAGTGAAAGAAGCTGTATGGTAGACATGGATGTACAGAAACTCTTCCTCTGCCTGGTAGCTATAGTGAAAGAAGCTGTATGGTAGACGTGGATGTACAGAAACTCTTCTTCTGTCTGGTAGCTATAGTGAAAGAAGCTGTATGGTAGACATGGATGTACAGAAAGTCTTCCTCTCCGTGGTAGCTATAGTGAAAGAAGCTGTATGGTAGACATGGATGTACAGAAAGTCTTCCTCTGCCTGGTAGCTATAGTGAAAGAAGCTGTATGGTAGACATGGATGTACAGGAACTCTTCTTCTGTCTGGTGGCTATAGTGAGAGAAGCTGTATGGTAGACATGGATGTACAGAAAGTCTTCTGTCTGGTAGCTATAGTGAAAGAAGCTGTATGGTAGACATGGATGTACAGAAACTCTTCTTCTGTCTGGTAGCTATAGTGAAAGAAGCTGTATGGTAGACATGGATGTACAGAAAGTCTTCCTCTCCCTGGTAGCTATAGTGAAAGAAGCTGTATAGTAGACATGGATGTACAGAAAGTCTTCCTCTGCCTGGTAGCTATAGTGAAAGAAGCTGTATAGTAGACATGGATGTACAGAAACTCTTCTTCTGCCTGGTAGCTATAGTGAAAGAAGCTGTATGGTAGACATGGATGTACAGAAACTCTTCATTCTGTCTGGTAGCTATAGTGAAAGAAGCTGTATGGTAGACATGGATGTACAGGAACTCTTCTTCTGTCTGGTCGCTATAGTGAAAGAAGCTGTATGGTAGACATGGATGTACAGAAACTCTTCCTCTGCCCGGTAGCTATAGTGAAAGAAGCTGTATGGTAGACATGGATGTACAGAAACTCTTCTTCTGCCTGGTAGCTATAGTGAAATAAGCTGTATGGTAGACATGGATGCACAGAAACTCTTCATTCTGTCTGGTAACTATAGTGAAAGAAGCTGTATGGTAGACATGGATGTACAGAAACTCTTCTTCTGCCTGGTAGCTATAGTGAAAGAAGCTGTATGGTAGACATGGATGTACAGAAAGTCTTCCTCTGCCTGGTAGCTATAGTGAAAGAAGCTGTATGGTAGACATGGATGTACAGAAAGTCTTCCTCTGCCTGGTAGCTATAGTGAAAGAAGCTGTATGGTAGACATGGATTTACAGAAAGTCTTCTTCTGTCTGGTAGCTATAGTGAAAGAAGTTGTATGGTAGACATGGATGTACAGAAAGTCTTCCTCTGCCTGGTAGCTATAGTGAAAGAAGCTGTATGGTAGACATGGATTTACAGAAAGTCTTCTTCTGTCTGGTAGATATAGTGAAAGAAGCAGTATGGTAGACATGGATGTACAGAAACTCTTCCTCTGCCCGGTAGCTATAGTGAAAGAAGCTGTATGGTAGACATGGATGTACAGAAACTCTTCTTCTGCCTGGTAGCTATAGTGAAAGAAGCTGTATGGTAGACATGGATGTACAGAAACTCTTCTTCTGCCTGGTAGCTATAGTGAAAGAAGCTGTATGGTAGACATGGATGTACAGAAACTCTTCTTCTGCCTGGTAGCTATAGTGAAAGAAGCTGTATGGTAGACATGGATGTACAGAAACTCTTCTTCTGCCTGGTAGCTATAGTGAAAGAAGCTGTATGGTAGACATGGATGTACAGAAACTCTTCTTCTGCCTGGTAGCTATAGTGAAAGAAGCTGTATGGTAGACATGGATGTACAGAAACTCTTCTTCTGCCTGGTAGCTATAGTGAAAGAAGCTGTATGGTAGACATGGATGTACAGAAACTCTTCTTCTGCCTGGTAGCTATAGTGAAAGAAGCTGTATGGTAGACATGGATGTACAGAAACTCTTCTTCTGCCTGGTAGCTATAGTGAAAGAAGCTGTATGGTAGACATGGATGTACAGAAACTCTTCTTCTGCCTGGTAGCTATAGTGAAAGAAGCTGTATGGTAGACATGGATGTACAGAAACTCTTCTTCTGCCTGGTAGCTATAGTGAAAGAAGCTGTATGGTAGACATGGATGTACAGAAACTCTTCTTCTGCCTGGTAGCTATAGTGAAATAAGCTGTATGGTAGACATGGATGCACAGAAACTCTTCATTCTGTCTGGTAACTATAGTGAAAGAAGCTGTATGGTAGACATGGATGTACAGAAACTCTTCTTCTGCCTGGTAGCTATAGTGAAAGAAGCTGTATGGTAGACATGGATGTACAGAAAGTCTTCCTCTGCCTGGTAGCTATAGTGAAAGAAGCTGTATGGTAGACATGGATGTACAGAAAGTCTTCCTCTGCCTGGTAGCTATAGTGAAAGAAGCTGTATGGTAGACATGGATTTACAGAAAGTCTTCTTCTGTCTGGTAGCTATAGTGAAAGAAGTTGTATGGTAGACATGGATGTACAGAAAGTCTTCCTCTGCCTGGTAGCTATAGTGAAAGAAGCTGTATGGTAGACATGGATTTACAGAAAGTCTTCTTCTGTCTGGTAGATATAGTGAAAGAAGCAGTATGGTAGACATGGATGTACAGAAACTCTTCCTCTGCCCGGTAGCTATAGTGAAAGAAGCTGTATGGTAGACATGGATGTACAGAAACTCTTCTTCTGCCTGGTAGCTATAGTGAAAGAAGCTGTATGGTAGACATGGATGTACAGAAACTCTTCTTCTGCCTGGTAGCTATAGTGAAAGAAGCTGTATGGTAGACATGGATGTACAGAAACTCTTCTTCTGCCTGGTAGCTATAGTGAAAGAAGCTGTATGGTAGACATGGATGTACAGAAACTCTTCTTCTGCCTGGTAGCTATAGTGAAAGAAGCTGTATGGTAGACATGGATGTACAGAAACTCTTCTTCTGCCTGGTAGCTATAGTGAAAGAAGCTGTATGGTAGACATGGATGTACAGAAACTCTTCTTCTGCCTGGTAGCTATAGTGAAAGAAGCTGTATGGTAGACATGGATGTACAGAAACTCTTCTTCTGCCTGGTAGCTATAGTGAAAGAAGCTGTATGGTAGACATGGATGTACAGAAACTCTTCTTCTGCCTGGTAGCTATAGTGAAAGAAGCTGTATGGTAGACATGGATGTACAGAAACTCTTCTTCTGCCTGGTAGCTATAGTGAAAGAAGCTGTATGGTAGACATGGATGTACAGAAACTCTTCTTCTGCCTGGTAGCTATAGTGAAAGAAGCTGTATGGTAGACATGGATGTACAGAAACTCTTCTTCTGCCTGGTAGCTATAGTGAAAGAAGCTGTATGGTAGACATGGATGTACAGAAACTCTTCTTCTGCCTGGTAGCTATAGTGAAAGAAGCTGTATGGTAGACATGGATGTACAGAAACTCTTCTTCTGCCTGGTAGCTATAGTGAAAGAAGCTGTATGGTAGACATGGATGTACAGAAACTCTTCCTCTGCCTGGTAGCTATAGTGAAAGAAGCTGTATGGTAGACATGGATGTACAGAAACTCTTCTTCTGCCTGGTAGCTATAGTGAAAGAAGCTGTATGGTAGACATGGATGTACAGAAAGTCTTCCTCTGCCTGGTAGCTATAGTGAAAGAAGCTGTATGGTAGACATGGATGTACAGGAACTCTTCTTCTGTCTGGTGGCTATAGTGAGAGAAGCTGTATGGTAGACATGGATGTACAGAAACTCTTCCTCTGCCTGGTAGCTATAGTGAAAGAAGCTGTATGGTAGACGTGGATGTACAGAAACTCTTCTTCTGTCTGGTAGCTATAGTGAAAGAAGCTGTATGGTAGACATGGATGTACAGAAAGTCTTCCTCTCCCTGGTAGCTATAGTGAAAGAAGCTGTATAGTAGACATGGATGTACAGAAAGTCTTCTTCTGTCTGGTAGCTATAGTGAAAGAAGCTGTATGGTAGACATGGATGTACAGAAAGTCTTCTGTCTGGTAGCTATAGTGAAAGAAGCTGTATGGTAGACATGGATGTACAGAAACTCTTCTTCTGTCTGGTAGCTATAGTGAAAGAAGCTGTATGGTAGACATGGATGTACAGAAAGTCTTCCTCTCCCTGGTAGCTATAGTGAAAGAAGCTGTATGGTAGACATGGATGTACAGAAAGTCTTCCTCTGCCTGGTAGCTATAGTGAAAGAAGCTGTATGGTAGACATGGATGTACAGGAACTCTTCTTCTGTCTGGTGGCTATAGTGAGAGAAGCTGTATGGTAGACATGGATGTACAGAAAGTCTTCTGTCTGGTAGCTATAGTGAAAGAAGCTGTATGGTAGACATGGATGTACAGAAACTCTTCTTCTGTCTGGTAGCTATAGTGAAAGAAGCTGTATGGTAGACATGGATGTACAGAAAGTCTTCCTCTCCCTGGTAGCTATAGTGAAAGAAGCTGTATAGTAGACATGGATGTACAGAAAGTCTTCCTCTGCCTGGTAGCTATAGTGAAAGAAGCTGTATAGTAGACATGGATGTACAGAAACTCTTCTTCTGCCTGGTAGCTATAGTGAAAGAAGCTGTATGGTAGACATGGATGTACAGAAACTCTTCATTCTGTCTGGTAGCTATAGTGAAAGAAGCTGTATGGTAGACATGGATGTACAGGAACTCTTCTTCTGTCTGGTCGCTATAGTGAAAGAAGCTGTATGGTAGACATGGATGTACAGAAACTCTTCCTCTGCCCGTTAGCTATAGTGAAAGAAGCTGTATGGTAGACATGGATGTACAGAAACTCTTCTTCTGCCTGGTAGCTATAGTGAAATAAGCTGTATGGTAGACATGGATGCACAGAAACTCTTCATTCTGTCTGGTAACTATAGTGAAAGAAGCTGTATGGTAGACATGGATGTACAGAAACTCTTCTTCTGTCTGGTAACTATAGTGAAAGAAGCTGTATGGTAGACATGGATGTACAGAAACTCTTCTTCTGTCTGGTAACTATAGTGAAAGAAGCTGTATGGTAGACATGGATGTACAGAAACTCTTTTGCCTGGCAGCTATAGTGAAAGAAGCTGTATGGTAGACATGGATTTACAGAAAGTCTTCTTCTGTCTGGTAGCTATAGTGAAAGAAGTTGTATGGTAGACATGGATGTACAGAAAGTCTTCCTCTGCCTGGTAGCTATAGTGAAAGAAGCTGTATGGTAGACATGGATTTACAGAAAGTCTTCTTCTGTCTGGTAGATATAGTGAAAGAAGCAGTATGGTAGACATGGATGTACAGAAACTCTTCCTCTGCCCGGTAGCTATAGTGAAAGAAGCTGTATGGTAGACATGGATGTACAGAAACTCTTCTTCTGCCTGGTAGCTATAGTGAAAGAAGCTGTATGGTAGACATGGATGTACAGAAACTCTTCTTCTGCCTGGTAGCTATAGTGAAAGAAGCTGTATGGTAGACATGGATGTACAGAAACTCTTTTTCTGCCTGGTAGCTATAGTGAAAGAAGCTGTATGGTAGACATGAATGTACAGAAACTGTTCTTCTGCCTGGCAGCTATAGTGAAAGAAGCTGTATGGTAGACATGGATGTACAGAAACTCTTCCTCTGCCTGGTAGCTATAGTGAAAGAAGCTGTATGGTAGACGTGGATGTACAGAAACTCTTCTTCTGTCTGGTAGCTATAGTGAAAGAAGCTGTATGGTAGACATGGATGTACAGAAAGTCTTCCTCTCCGTGGTAGCTATAGTGAAAGAAGCTGTATGGTAGACATGGATGTACAGAAAGTCTTCCTCTGCCTGGTAGCTATAGTGAAAGAAGCTGTATGGTAGACATGGATGTACAGGAACTCTTCTTCTGTCTGGTGGCTATAGTGAGAGAAGCTGTATGGTAGACATGGATGTACAGAAAGTCTTCTGTCTGGTAGCTATAGTGAAAGAAGCTGTATGGTAGACATGGATGTACAGAAACTCTTCTTCTGTCTGGTAGCTATAGTGAAAGAAGCTGTATGGTAGACATGGATGTACAGAAAGTCTTCCTCTCCCTGGTAGCTATAGTGAAAGAAGCTGTATAGTAGACATGGATGTACAGAAAGTCTTCCTCTGCCTGGTAGCTATAGTGAAATAAGCTGTATAGTAGACATGGATGTACAGAAACTCTTCTTCTGCCTGGTAGCTATAGTGAAAGAAGCTGTATGGTAGACATGGATGTACAGAAACTCTTCATTCTGTCTGGTAGCTATAGTGAAAGAAGCTGTATGGTAGACATGGATGTACAGGAACTCTTCTTCTGTCTGGTCGCTATAGTGAAAGAAGCTGTATGGTAGACATGGATGTACAGAAACTCTTCCTCTGCCCGGTAGCTATAGTGAAAGAAGCTGTATGGTAGACATGGATGTACAGAAACTCTTCTTCTGCCTGGTAGCTATAGTGAAATAAGCTGTATGGTAGACATGGATGCACAGAAACTCTTCATTCTGTCTGGTAACTATAGTGAAAGAAGCTGTATGGTAGACATGGATGTACAGAAACTCTTCTTCTGCCTGGTAGCTATAGTGAAAGAAGCTGTATGGTAGACATGGATGTACAGAAAGTCTTCCTCTGCCTGGTAGCTATAGTGAAAGAAGCTGTATGGTAGACATGGATGTACAGAAAGTCTTCCTCTGCCTGGTAGCTATAGTGAAAGAAGCTGTATGTTAGACATGGATTTACAGAAAGTCTTCTTCTGTCTGGTAGCTATAGTGAAAGAAGTTGTATGGTAGACATGGATGTACAGAAAGTCTTCCTCTGCCTGGTAGCTATAGTGAAAGAAGCTGTATGGTAGACATGGATTTACAGAAAGTCTTCTTCTGTCTGGTAGATATAGTGAAAGAAGCAGTATGGTAGACATGGATGTACAGAAACTCTTCCTCTGCCCGGTAGCTATAGTGAAAGAAGCTGTATGGTAGACATGGATGTACAGAAACTCTTCTTCTGCCTGGTAGCTATAGTGAAAGAAGCTGTATGGTAGACATGGATGTACAGAAACTCTTCTTCTGCCTGGTAGCTATAGTGAAAGAAGCTGTATGGTAGACATGGATGTACAGAAACTCTTCTTCTGCCTGGTAGCTATAGTGAAAGAAGCTGTATGGTAGACATGGATGTACAGAAACTCTTCTTCTGCCTGGTAGCTATAGTGAAAGAAGCTGTATGGTAGACATGGATGTACAGAAACTCTTCTTCTGCCTGGTAGCTATAGTGAAAGAAGCTGTATGGTAGACATGGATGTACAGAAACTCTTCTGCCTGGTAGCTATAGTGAAAGAAGCTGTATGGTAGACATGGATGTACAGAAAGTCTTCCTCTGCCTGGTAGCTATAGTGAAAGAAGCAGTATGGTAGACATGGATGTACAGAAACTCTTCCTCTGCCCGGTAGCTATAGTGAAAGAAGCTGTATGGTAGACATGGATGTACAGAAACTCTTCTTCTGCCTGGTAGCTATAGTGAAATAAGCTGTATGGTAGACATGGATGCACAGAAACTCTTCATTCTGTCTGGTAACTATAGTGAAAGAAGCTGTATGGTAGACATGGATGTACAGAAACTCTTCTTCTGCCTGGTAGCTATAGTGAAAGAAGCTGTATGGTAGACATGGATGTACAGAAAGTCTTCCTCTGCCTGGTAGCTATAGTGAAAGAAGCTGTATGGTAGACATGGATGTACAGAAAGTCTTCCTCTGCCTGGTAGCTATAGTGAAAGAAGCTGTATGGTAGACATGGATTTACAGAAAGTCTTCTTCTGTCTGGTAGCTATAGTGAAAGAAGTTGTATGGTAGACATGGATGTACAGAAAGTCTTCCTCTGCCTGGTAGCTATAGTGAAAGAAGCTGTATGGTAGACATGGATTTACAGAAAGTCTTCTTCTGTCTGGTAGACATAGTGAAAGAAGCAGTATGGTAGACATGGATGTACAGAAACTCTTCCTCTGCCCGGTAGCTATAGTGAAAGAAGCTGTATGGTAGACATGGATGTACAGAAACTCTTCTTCTGCCTGGTAGCTATAGTGAAAGAAGCTGTATGGTAGACATGGATGTACAGAAACTCTTCTTCTGCCTGGTAGCTATAGTGAAAGAAGCTGTATGGTAGACATGGATGTACAGAAACTCTTCTTCTGCCTGGTAGCTATAGTGAAAGAAGCTGTATGGTAGACATGGATGTACAGAAACTCTTCTTCTGCCTGGTAGCTATAGTGAAAGAAGCTGTATGGTAGACATGGATGTACAGAAACTCTTCTTCTGCCTGGTAGCTATAGTGAAAGAAGCTGTATGGTAGACATGGATGTACAGAAACTCTTCTTCTGCCTGGTAGCTATAGTGAAAGAAGCTGTATGGTAGACATGGATGTACAGAAAGTCTTCCTCTGCCTGGTAGCTATAGTGAAAGAAGCAGTATGGTAGACATGGATGTACAGAAACTCTTCCTCTGCCCGGTAGCTATAGTGAAAGAAGCTGTGTGGTAGACATGGATGTACAGAAACTCTTCTGCCTGGTAGCTATAGTGAAAGAAGCTGTATGGTAGACATGAATGTACAGAAACTCTTCCTCTGCCTGGTAGCTATAGTGAAAGAAGCTTTATGGTAGACATGGATGTACAGAAACTCTTCTTCTGCCCGGTAGCTATAGTGAAAGAAGCTGTATGGTAGACATAGATGTACAGAAACTCTTCTTCTGCCTGGTAGCTATAGTGAAAGAAGCTGTATGGTAGACATGGATGTACAGAAACTCTTCCTCTGCCTGGTAGCTATAGTGAAAGAAGCTGTATGGTAGACATGGATGTACAGAAACTCTTCTTCTGTCTGGTAGCTATAGTCAAAGAAGCTGTATGGTAGACATGGATGTACAGAAACTCATCCTCTGCCTAGTAGCTATAGTGAAAGAAGCTGTATGGTAGACATAGATGTACAGAAACTCTTCTGCCTGGTAGCTATAGTGAAAGAAGCTGTATGGTAGACATGGATGTACAAAAATTCTTCTTCTGCCTGGTAGCTATAGTGAAAGAAGCTGTATGGTAGACATGGATGTACAGAAACTCTTCTGCCTGGTAGCTATAGTGAAAGAAGCTGTATGGTAGACATGGATGTACAGAAATTCTTCTTCTGCCTGGTAGCTATAGTGAAAGAAGCTGTATGGTAGACATGGATGTACAGAAACTCTTCTTCTGCCTGGTAGCTATAGTGAAAGAAGCTGTATGGTAGACATGGATGTACAGAAAGTCTTCCTCTGCCTGGTAGCTATAGTGAAAGAAGCTGTATGGTAGACATGGATTTACAGAAAGTCTTCTTCTGTCTGGTAGCTATAGTGAAAGAAGTTGTATGGTAGACATGGATGTACAGAAAGTCTTCCTCTGCCTGGTAGCTATAGTGAAAGAAGCTGTATGGTAGACATGGATTTACAGAAAGTCTTCTTCTGTCTGGTAGATATAGTGAAAGAAGCAGTATGGTAGACATGGATGTACAGAAACTCTTCCTCTGCCCGGTAGCTATAGTGAAAGAAGCTGTATGGTAGACATGGATGTACAGAAACTCTTCTTCTGCCTGGTAGCTATAGTGAAAGAAGCTGTATGGTAGACATGGATGTACAGAAACTCTTCTTCTGCCTGGTAGCTATAGTGAAAGAAGCTGTATGGTAGACATGGATGTACAGAAACTCTTTTTCTGCCTGGTAGCTATAGTGAAAGAAGCTGTATGGTAGACATGAATGTACAGAAACTCTTCTTCTGCCTGGCAGCTATAGTGAAAGAAGCTGTATGGTAGACATGGATGTACAGAAAGTCTTCCTCTGCCTGGTAGCTATAGTGAAAGAAGCTGTATGGTAGACATGAATGTACAGAAACTCTTCTTCTGCCTGGCAGCTATAGTGAAAGAAGCTGTATGGTAGACATGGATGTACAGAAAGTCTTCCTCTGCCTGGTAGCTATAGTGAAAGAAGCTGTATGGTAGACATGGATGTACAGAAACTCTTCCTCTGCCTGGTAGCTATAGTGAAAGAAGCTGTATGGTAGACGTGGATGTACAGAAACTCTTCTTCTGTCTGGTAGCTATAGTGAAAGAAGCTGTATGGTAGACATGGATGTACAGAAAGTCTTCCTCTCCGTGGTAGCTATAGTGAAAGAAGCTGTATGGTAGACATGGATGTACAGAAAGTCTTCCTCTGCCTGGTAGCTATAGTGAAAGAAGCTGTATGGTAGACATGGATGTACAGGAACTCTTCTTCTGTCTGGTGGCTATAGTGAGAGAAGCTGTATGGTAGACATGGATGTACAGAAAGTCTTCTGTCTGGTAGCTATAGTGAAAGAAGCTGTATGGTAGACATGGATGTACAGAAACTCTTCTTCTGTCTGGTAGCTATAGTGAAAGAAGCTGTATGGTAGACATGGATGTACAGAAAGTCTTCCTCTCCCTGGTAGCTATAGTGAAAGAAGCTGTATAGTAGACATGGATGTACAGAAAGTCTTCCTCTGCCTGGTAGCTATAGTGAAAGAAGCTGTATAGTAGACATGGATGTACAGAAACTCTTCTTCTGCCTGGTAGCTATAGTGAAAGAAGCTGTATGGTAGACATGGATGTACAGAAACTCTTCATTCTGTCTGGTAGCTATAGTGAAAGAAGCTGTATGGTAGACATGGATGTACAGGAACTCTTCTTCTGTCTGGTCGCTATAGTGAAAGAAGCTGTATGGTAGACATGGATGTACAGAAACTCTTCCTCTGCCCGGTAGCTATAGTGAAAGAAGCTGTATGGTAGACATGGATGTACAGAAACTCTTCTTCTGCCTGGTAGCTATAGTGAAATAAGCTGTATGGTAGACATGGATGCACAGAAACTCTTCATTCTGTCTGGTAACTATAGTGAAAGAAGCTGTATGGTAGACATGGATGTACAGAAACTCTTCTTCTGCCTGGTAGCTATAGTGAAAGAAGCTGTATGGTAGACATGGATGTACAGAAAGTCTTCCTCTGCCTGGTAGCTATAGTGAAAGAAGCTGTATGGTAGACATGGATGTACAGAAAGTCTTCCTCTGCCTGGTAGCTATAGTGAAAGAAGCTGTATGGTAGACATGGATTTACAGAAAGTCTTCTTCTGTCTGGTAGCTATAGTGAAAGAAGTTGTATGGTAGACATGGATGTACAGAAAGTCTTCCTCTGCCTGGTAGCTATAGTGAAAGAAGCTGTATGGTAGACATGGATTTACAGAAAGTCTTCTTCTGTCTGGTAGATATAGTGAAAGAAGCAGTATGGTAGACATGGATGTACAGAAACTCTTCCTCTGCCCGGTAGCTATAGTGAAAGAAGCTGTATGGTAGACATGGATGTACAGAAACTCTTCTTCTGCCTGGTAGCTATAGTGAAAGAAGCTGTATGGTAGACATGGATGTACAGAAACTCTTCTTCTGCCTGGTAGCTATAGTGAAAGAAGCTGTATGGTAGACATGGATGTACAGAAACTCTTCTTCTGCCTGGTAGCTATAGTGAAAGAAGCTGTATGGTAGACATGGATGTACAGAAACTCTTCTTCTGCCTGGTAGCTATAGTGAAAGAAGCTGTATGGTAGACATGGATGTACAGAAACTCTTCTTCTGCCTGGTAGCTATAGTGAAAGAAGCTGTATGGTAGACATGGATGTACAGAAACTCTTCTTCTGCCTGGTAGCTATAGTGAAAGAAGCTGTATGGTAGACATGGATGTACAGAAACTCTTCTTCTGCCTGGTAGCTATAGTGAAAGAAGCTGTATGGTAGACATGGATGTACAGAAACTCTTCTTCTGCCTGGTAGCTATAGTGAAAGAAGCTGTATGGTAGACATGGATGTACAGAAACTCTTCTTCTGCCTGGTAGCTATAGTGAAAGAAGCTGTATGGTAGACATGGATGTACAGAAACTCTTCTTCTGCCTGGTAGCTATAGTGAAAGAAGCTGTATGGTAGACATGGATGTACAGAAACTCTTCTTCTGCCTGGTAGCTATAGTGAAAGAAGCTGTATGGTAGACATGGATGTACAGAAACTCTTCCTCTCCCTGGTAGCTATAGTGAAAGAAGCTGTATGGTAGACATGGATGTACAGAAAGTCTTCCTCTGCCTGGTAGCTATAGTGAAAGAAGCTGTATGGTAGACATGGATGTACAGGAACTCTTCTTCTGTCTGGTGGCTATAGTGAGAGAAGCTGTATGGTAGACATGGATGTACAGAAAGTCTTCCTCTGCCCGGTAGCTATAGTGAAAGAAGCTGTATGGTAGACATGGATGTACAGGAACTCTTCTTCTGTCTGGTGGCTATAGTGAGAGAAGCTGTATGGTAGACATGGATGTACAGGAACTCTTCTTCTGTCTGGTCGCTATAGTGAAAGAAGCTGTATGGTAGACATGGATGTACAGAAACTCTTCCTCTGTCTGGTAGCTATAGTGAAAGAAGCTGTATGGTAGACATGGATGTACAGAAAGTCTTCTGTCTGGTAGCTATAGTGAAAGAAGCTGTATGGTAGACATGGATGTACAGAAACTCTTCTTCTGTCTGGTAGCTATAGTGAAAGAAGCTGTATGGTAGACATGGATGTACAGAAAGTCTTCCTCTCCCTGGTAGCTATAGTGAAAGAAGCTGTATAGTAGACATGGATGTACAGAAAGTCTTCCTCTGCCTGGTAGCTATAGTGAAAGAAGCTGTATAGTAGACATGGATGTACAGAAACTCTTCTTCTGCCTGGTAGCTATAGTGAAAGAAGCTGTATGGTAGACATGGATGTACAGAAACTCTTCATTCTGTCTGGTAGCTATAGTGAAAGAAGCTGTATGGTAGACATGGATGTACAGGAACTCTTCTTCTGTCTGGTCGCTATAGTGAAAGAAGCTGTATGGTAGACATGGATGTACAGAAACTCTTCCTCTGCCCGTTAGCTATAGTGAAAGAAGCTGTATGGTAGACATGGATGTACAGAAACTCTTCTTCTGCCTGGTAGCTATAGTGAAATAAGCTGTATGGTAGACATGGATGCACAGAAACTCTTCATTCTGTCTGGTAACTATAGTGAAAGAAGCTGTATGGTAGACATGGATGTACAGAAACTCTTCTTCTGTCTGGTAACTATAGTGAAAGAAGCTGTATGGTAGACATGGATGTACAGAAACTCTTCTTCTGTCTGGTAACTATAGTGAAAGAAGCTGTATGGTAGACATGGATGTACAGAAACTCTTTTGCCTGGCAGCTATAGTGAAAGAAGCTGTATGGTAGACATGGATGTACAGAAACTCTTCTTCTGACTGGTAGCTATAGTGAAAGAAGCTGTATGGTAGACATGGATGTACAGAAACTCTTCCTCTGCCCGGTAGCTATAGTGAAAGAAGCTGTATGGTAGACATGGATGTACAGAAACTCTTCTTCTGCCCGGTAGCTATAGTGAAATAAGCTGTATGGTAGACATGGATGCACAGAAACTCTTCATTCTGTCTGGTAACTATAGTGAAAGAAGCTGTATGGTAGACATGGATGTACAGAAACTCTTCTTCTGTCTGGTAACTATAGTGAAAGAAGCTGTATGGTAGACATGGATGTACAGAAACTCTTCTTCTGTCTGGTAACTATAGTGAAAGAAGCTGTATGGTAGACATGGATGTACAGAAACTCTTTTGCCTGGCAGCTATAGTGAAAGAAGCTGTATGGTAGACATGGATGTACAGAAACTCTTCTCCTGTCTGGTAACTATAGTGAAAGAAGCTGTATGGTAGACATGGATGTTCAGAAAATCTTCCTCTGCCCGGTAGCTATAGTGAAAGAAGCTGTATGGTAGACATGGATGTACAGAAACTCTTCCTCTGTCTGGTAGCTATAGTGAAAGAAGCTGTATGGTAGACATGGATGTACAGAAACTCCTCTTCTGCCTGGTAACTATAGTGAAAGAAGCTGTATGGTAGACATGGATGTACAGAAACTCTTCTTCTGTCTGGTAACTATAGTGAAAGAAGCTGTATGGTAGACATGGATGTACAGAAACTCTTCTTCTGCCTGGTAGCTATAGTGAAAGAAGCTGTATGGTAGACATGGATGTACAGAAACTCTTCTTCTGCCTGGTAGCTATAGTGAAAGAAGCTGTATGGTAGACATGGATGTACAGAAACTCTTCCTCTCCCTGGTAGCTATAGTGAAAGAAGCTGTATGGTAGACATGGATGTACAGAAAGTCTTCCTCTGCCTGGTAGCTATAGTGAAAGAAGCTGTATGGTAGACATGGATGTACAGGAACTCTTCTTCTGTCTGGTGGCTATAGTGAGAGAAGCTGTATGGTAGACATGGATGTACAGAAAGTCTTCCTCTGCCCGGTAGCTATAGTGAAAGAAGCTGTATGGTAGACATGGATGTACAGGAACTCTTCTTCTGTCTGGTGGCTATAGTGAGAGAAGCTGTATGGTAGACATGGATGTACAGGAACTCTTCTTCTGTCTGGTCGCTATAGTGAAAGAAGCTGTATGGTAGACATGGATGTACAGAAACTCTTCCTCTGTCTGGTAGCTATAGTGAAAGAAGCTGTATGGTAGACATGGATGTACAGAAAGTCTTCTGTCTGGTAGCTATAGTGAAAGAAGCTGTATGGTAGACATGGATGTACAGAAACTCTTCTTCTGTCTGGTAGCTATAGTGAAAGAAGCTGTATGGTAGACATGGATGTACAGAAAGTCTTCCTCTCCCTGGTAGCTATAGTGAAAGAAGCTGTATAGTAGACATGGATGTACAGAAAGTCTTCCTCTGCCTGGTAGCTATAGTGAAAGAAGCTGTATAGTAGACATGGATGTACAGAAACTCTTCTTCTGCCTGGTAGCTATAGTGAAAGAAGCTGTATGGTAGACATGGATGTACAGAAACTCTTCATTCTGTCTGGTAGCTATAGTGAAAGAAGCTGTATGGTAGACATGGATGTACAGGAACTCTTCTTCTGTCTGGTCGCTATAGTGAAAGAAGCTGTATGGTAGACATGGATGTACAGAAACTCTTCCTCTGCCCGTTAGCTATAGTGAAAGAAGCTGTATGGTAGACATGGATGTACAGAAACTCTTCTTCTGCCTGGTAGCTATAGTGAAATAAGCTGTATGGTAGACATGGATGCACAGAAACTCTTCATTCTGTCTGGTAACTATAGTGAAAGAAGCTGTATGGTAGACATGGATGTACAGAAACTCTTCTTCTGTCTGGTAGCTATAGTGAAAGAAGCTGTATGGTAGACATGGATGTACAGAAACTCTTCCTCTGCCTGGTAACTATAGTGAAAGAAGCTGTATGGTAGACATGGATGTACAGAAACTCTTCTTCTGTCTGGTAACTATAGTGAAAGAAGCTGTATGGTAGACATGGATGTACAGAAACTCTTCTTCTGTCTGGTAACTATAGTGAAAGAAGCTGTATGGTAGACATGGATGTACAGAAACTCTTCTTCTGTCTGGTAACTATAGTGAAAGAAGCTGTATGGTAGACATGGATGTACAGAAACTCTTCTTCTGTCTGGTAGCTATAGTGAAAGAAGCTGTATGGTAGACATGGATGTACAGAAACTCTTTTGCCTGGCAGCTATAGTGAAAGAAGCTGTATGGTAGACATGGATGTACAGAAACTCTTCTTCTGTCTGGTAACTATAGTGAAAGAAGCTGTATGGTAGACATGGATGTACAGAAACTCTTCCTCTGCCTGGTAACTATAGTGAAAGAAGCTGTATGGTAGACATGGATGCACAGAAACTCTTCATTCTGTCTGGTAACTATAGTGAAAGAAGCTGTATGGTAGACATGGATGTACAGAAACTCTTCCTCTGCCTGGTAGCTATAGTGAAAGAAGCTGTATGGTAGACATGGATGTACAGAAACTCTTCTTCTGTCTGGTAACTATAGTGAAAGAAGCTGTATGGTAGACATGGATGTACAGAAACTCTTCTTCTGTCTGGTAGCTATAGTGAAAGAAGCTGTATGGTAGACATGGATGTACAGAAACTCTTTTGCCTGGCAGCTATAGTGAAAGAAGCTGTATGGTAGACATGGATGTACAGAAACTCTTCTTCTGTCTGGTAGCTATAGTGAAAGAAGCTGTATAGTAGACATGGATGTACAGAAACTCTTCCTCTGCCCGGTAGCTATAGTGAAAGAAGCTGTATGGTAGACATGGATGTACAGAAACTCTTCTTCTGTCTGGTAACTATAGTGAAAGAAGCTGTATGGTAGACATGGATGTACAGAAACTCTTCTTCTGTCTGGTAACTATAGTGAAAGAAGCTGTATGGTAGACATGGATGTACAGAAACTCTTCTTCTGTCTGGTAACTATAGTGAAAGAAGCTGTATGGTAGACATGGATGCACAGAAACTCTTCATTCTGTCTGGTAACTATAGTGAAAGAAGCTGTATGGTAGACATGGATGTACAGAAACTCTTCTTCTGTCTGGTAACTATAGTGAAAGAAGCTGTATGGTAGACATGGATGTACAGAAACTCTTTTGCCTGGCAGCTATAGTGAAAGAAGCTGTATGGTAGACATGGATGTACAGAAACTCTTCTTCTGTCTGGTAACTATAGTGAAAGAAGCTGTATGGTAGACATGGATGTACAGAAACTCTTCTTCTGTCTGGTAACTATAGTGAAAGAAGCTGTATGGTAGACATGGATGCACAGAAACTCTTCATTCTGTCTGGTAACTATAGTGAAAGAAGCTGTATGGTAGACATGGATGTACAGAAACTCTTCTTCTGTCTGGTAACTATAGTGAAAGAAGCTGTATGGTAGACATGGATGTACAGAAACTCTTCTTCTGCCCGGTAGCTATAGTGAAATAAGCTGTATGGTAGACATGGATGCACAGAAACTCTTCATTCTGTCTGGTAACTATAGTGAAAGAAGCTGTATGGTAGACATGGATGTACAGAAACTCTTCTTCTGTCTGGTAACTATAGTGAAAGAAGCTGTATGGTAGACATGGATGTACAGAAACTCTTCTTCTGTCTGGTAACTATAGTGAAAGAAGCTGTATGGTAGACATGGATGTACAGAAACTCTTTTGCCTGGCAGCTATAGTGAAAGAAGCTGTATGGTAGACATGGATGTACAGAAACTCTTCTTCTGTCTGGTAACTATAGTGAAAGAAGCTGTATGGTAGACATGGATGTTCAGAAAATCTTCCTCTGCCCGGTAGCTATAGTGAAAGAAGCTGTATGGTAGACATGGATGTACAGAAACTCTTCCTCTGTCTGGTAGCTATAGTGAAAGAAGCTGTATGGTAGACATGGATGTACAGAAACTCCTCTTCTGCCTGGTAACTATAGTGAAAGAAGCTGTATGGTAGACATGGATGTACAGAAACTCTTCTTCTGTCTGGTAACTATAGTGAAAGAAGCTGTATGGTAGACATGGATGTACAGAAACTCTTCTTCTGCCTGGTAGCTATAGTGAAAGAAGCTGTATGGTAGACATGGATGTACAGAAACTCTTTTGCCTGGCAGCTATAGTGAAAGAAGCTGTATGGTAGACATGATTGTACAGAAACTCTTCTTCTGCCTGGTAGCTATAGTGAAAGAAGCTGTATGGTAGACATGGATGTACAGAAACTCTTTTGCCTGGCAGCTATAGTGAAAGAAGCTGTATGGTAGACATTGATGTACAGAAACTCTTCTTCTGCCTGGTAGCTATAGTGAAAGAAGCTGTATGGTAGACATGGATGTACAGAAACTCTTCCTCTGCTTGGTAGCTATAGTGAAATAAGCTGTATGGTAGACATGGATGCACAGAAACTCTTCATTCTGTCTGGTAACTATAGTGAAAGAAGCTGTATGGTAGACATGGATGTACAGAAACTCTTCCTCTGCCTGGTAGCTATAGTGAAAGAAGCTGTATGGTAGACATGGATGTACAGAAACTCTTCCTCTGCCCGGTAGCTATAGTGAAAGAAGCTGTATGGTAGACATGGATGTACAGAAACTCTTCTTCTGCCTGGTAGCTATAGTGAAATAAGCTGTATGGTAGACATGGATGCACAGAAACTCTTCATTCTGTCTGGTAACTATAGTGAAAGAAGCTGTATGGTAGACATGGATGTACAGAAACTCTTCTTCTGTCTGGTAACTATAGTGAAAGAAGCTGTATGGTAGACATGGATGTACAGAAACTCTTTTGCCTGGCAGCTATAGTGAAAGAAGCTGTATGGTAGACATGGATGTACAGAAACTCTTCTTCTGACTGGTAGCTATAGTGAAAGAAGCTGTATGGTAGACATGGATGTACAGAAACTCTTCCTCTGCCTGGCAGCTATAGTGAAAGAAGCTGTATGGTAGACATGGATGTACAGAAACTCTTCATCTGTCTGGTAGCTATAGTGAAAGAAGCTGTATGGTAGACATGGATGTACAGAAACTCTTCTTCTGTCTGGTAACTATAGTGAAAGAAGCTGTATGGTAGACATGGATGCACAGAAACTCTTCATTCTGTCTGGTAACTATAGTGAAAGAAGCTGTATGGTAGACATGGATGTACAGAAACTCTTCTTCTGTCTGGTAGCTATAGTGAAAGAAGCTGTATGGTAGACATGGATGTACAGAAACTCTTCCTCTGCCTGGTAACTATAGTGAAAGAAGCTGTATGGTAGACATGGATGTACAGAAACTCTTCTTCTGTCTGGTAACTATAGTGAAAGAAGCTGTATGGTAGACATGGATGTACAGAAACTCTTCTTCTGTCTGGTAACTATAGTGAAAGAAGCTGTATGGTAGACATGGATGTACAGAAACTCTTCTTCTGTCTGGTAACTATAGTGAAAGAAGCTGTATGGTAGACATGGATGTACAGAAACTCTTCTTCTGTCTGGTAGCTATAGTGAAAGAAGCTGTATGGTAGACATGGATGTACAGAAACTCTTTTGCCTGGCAGCTATAGTGAAAGAAGCTGTATGGTAGACATGGATGTACAGAAACTCTTCTTCTGTCTGGTAACTATAGTGAAAGAAGCTGTATGGTAGACATGGATGTACAGAAACTCTTCCTCTGCCTGGTAACTATAGTGAAAGAAGCTGTATGGTAGACATGGATGCACAGAAACTCTTCATTCTGTCTGGTAACTATAGTGAAAGAAGCTGTATGGTAGACATGGATGTACAGAAACTCTTCCTCTGCCTGGTAGCTATAGTGAAAGAAGCTGTATGGTAGACATGGATGTACAGAAACTCTTCTTCTGTCTGGTAACTATAGTGAAAGAAGCTGTATGGTAGACATGGATGTACAGAAACTCTTCTTCTGTCTGGTAGCTATAGTGAAAGAAGCTGTATGGTAGACATGGATGTACAGAAACTCTTCTGCTGCCTGGTAGCTATAGTGAAAGAAGCTGTATGGTAGACATGGATGTACAGAAACTCTTTTGCCTGGCAGCTATAGTGAAAGAAGCTGTATGGTAGACATGGATGTACAGAAACTCTTCTTCTGTCTGGTAGCTATAGTGAAAGAAGCTGTATAGTAGACATGGATGTACAGAAACTCTTCCTCTGCCCGGTAGCTATAGTGAAAGAAGCTGTATGGTAGACATGGATGTACAGAAACTCTTCTTCTGTCTGGTAACTATAGTGAAAGAAGCTGTATGGTAGACATGGATGTACAGAAACTCTTCTTCTGTCTGGTAACTATAGTGAAAGAAGCTGTATGGTAGACATGGATGTACAGAAACTCTTCTTCTGTCTGGTAACTATAGTGAAAGAAGCTGTATGGTAGACATGGATGCACAGAAACTCTTCATTCTGTCTGGTAACTATAGTGAAAGAAGCTGTATGGTAGACATGGATGTACAGAAACTCTTCTTCTGTCTGGTAACTATAGTGAAAGAAGCTGTATGGTAGACATGGATGTACAGAAACTCTTTTGCCTGGCAGCTATAGTGAAAGAAGCTGTATGGTAGACATGGATGTACAGAAACTCTTCTTCTGTCTGGTAACTATAGTGAAAGAAGCTGTATGGTAGACATGGATGTACAGAAACTCTTCTTCTGTCTGGTAACTATAGTGAAAGAAGCTGTATGGTAGACATGGATGCACAGAAACTCTTCATTCTGTCTGGTAACTATAGTGAAAGAAGCTGTATGGTAGACATGGATGTACAGAAACTCTTCTTCTGTCTGGTAACTATAGTGAAAGAAGCTGTATGGTAGACATGGATGTACAGAAACTCTTTTGCCTGGCAGCTATAGTGAAAGAAGCTGTATGGTAGACATGGATGTACAGAAACTCTTCTTCTGTCTGGTAGCTATAGTGAAAGAAGCTGTATGGTAGACATGGATGTACAGAAACTCTTCTTCTGTCTGGTAACTATAGTGAAAGAAGCTGTATGGTAGACATGGATGTACAGAAACTCTTCTTCTGTCTGGTAACTATAGTGAAAGAAGCTGTATGGTAGACATGGATGCACAGAAACTCTTCTTCTGTCTGGTAACTATAGTGAAAGAAGCTGTATGGTAGACATGGATGCACAGAAACTCTTCATTCTGTCTGGTAACTATAGTGAAAGAAGCTGTATGGTAGACATGGATGTCCAGAAACTCTTCCTCTGTCTGGTAGCTATAGTGAAAGAAGCTGTATAGTAGACATGGATGTACAGAAACTCTTCTTCTGCCAGGTAGCTATAGTGAAAGAAGCTGTATGGTAGACATGGATGTACAGAAACTCTTCCTCTGCCTGGTAGCTATAGTGAAAGAAGCTGTATGGTAGACATGGATGTACAGAAACTCTTCTTCTGCCTGGTAGCTATAGTGAAAGAAGCTGTATGGTAGAGATGGATGTACAGAAACTCCTCTTCTGCCTGGTAGCTATAGTGAAAGAAGCTGTATGGTAGACATGGATGTACAGAAACTCTTCTTCTGCCAGGTAGCTATAGTGAAAGAAGCTGTATGGTAGACATGGATGTACAGAAACTCTTCTTCTGTCTGGTAACTATAGTGAAAGAAGCTGTATGGTAGACATGGATGTACAGAAACTCTTCTTCTGTCTGGTAGCTATAGTGAAAGAAGCTGTATGGTAGACATGGATGTACAGAAACTCTTTTGCCTGGCAGCTATAGTGAAAGAAGCTGTATGGTAGACATGGATGTACAGAAACTCTTCTTCTGTCTGGTAGCTATAGTGAAAGAAGCTGTATAGTAGACATGGATGTACAGAAACTCTTCCTCTGCCCGGTAGCTATAGTGAAAGAAGCTGTATGGTAGACATGGATGTACAGAAACTCTTCTTCTGTCTGGTAACTATAGTGAAAGAAGCTGTATGGTAGACATGGATGTACAGAAACTCTTCTTCTGTCTGGTAACTATAGTGAAAGAAGCTGTATGGTAGACATGGATGTACAGAAACTCTTCTTCTGTCTGGTAACTATAGTGAAAGAAGCTGTATGGTAGACATGGATGCACAGAAACTCTTCATTCTGTCTGGTAACTATAGTGAAAGAAGCTGTATGGTAGACATGGATGTACAGAAACTCTTCTTCTGTCTGGTAACTATAGTGAAAGAAGCTGTATGGTAGACATGGATGTACAGAAACTCTTTTGCCTGGCAGCTATAGTGAAAGAAGCTGTATGGTAGACATGGATGTACAGAAACTCTTCTTCTGTCTGGTAACTATAGTGAAAGAAGCTGTATGGTAGACATGGATGTACAGAAACTCTTCTTCTGTCTGGTAACTATAGTGAAAGAAGCTGTATGGTAGACATGGATGTACAGAAACTCTTTTGCCTGGCAGCTATAGTGAAAGAAGCTGTATGGTAGACATGGATGTACAGAAACTCTTCTTCTGTCTGGTAACTATAGTGAAAGAAGCTGTATGGTAGACATGGATGTTCAGAAAATCTTCCTCTGCCCGGTAGCTATAGTGAAAGAAGCTGTATGGTAGACATGGATGTACAGAAACTCTTCCTCTGTCTGGTAGCTATAGTGAAAGAAGCTGTATGGTAGACATGGATGTACAGAAACTCCTCTTCTGCCTGGTAACTATAGTGAAAGAAGCTGTATGGTAGACATGGATGTACAGAAACTCTTCTTCTGTCTGGTAACTATAGTGAAAGAAGCTGTATGGTAGACATGGATGTACAGAAACTCTTCTTCTGCCTGGTAGCTATAGTGAAAGAAGCTGTATGGTAGACATGGATGTACAGAAACTCTTTTGCCTGGCAGCTATAGTGAAAGAAGCTGTATGGTAGACATGATTGTACAGAAACTCTTCTTCTGCCTGGTAGCTATAGTGAAAGAAGCTGTATGGTAGACATGGATGTACAGAAACTCTTTTGCCTGGCAGCTATAGTGAAAGAAGCTGTATGGTAGACATTGATGTACAGAAACTCTTCTTCTGCCTGGTAGCTATAGTGAAAGAAGCTGTATGGTAGACATGGATGTACAGAAACTCTTCCTCTGCTTGGTAGCTATAGTGAAATAAGCTGTATGGTAGACATGGATGCACAGAAACTCTTCATTCTGTCTGGTAACTATAGTGAAAGAAGCTGTATGGTAGACATGGATGTACAGAAACTCTTCCTCTGCCTGGTAGCTATAGTGAAAGAAGCTGTATGGTAGACATGGATGTACAGAAACTCTTCCTCTGCCCGGTAGCTATAGTGAAAGAAGCTGTATGGTAGACATGGATGTACAGAAACTCTTCTTCTGCCTGGTAGCTATAGTGAAATAAGCTGTATGGTAGACATGGATGCACAGAAACTCTTCATTCTGTCTGGTAACTATAGTGAAAGAAGCTGTATGGTAGACATGGATGTACAGAAACTCTTCTTCTGTCTGGTAACTATAGTGAAAGAAGCTGTATGGTAGACATGGATGTACAGAAACTCTTTTGCCTGGCAGCTATAGTGAAAGAAGCTGTATGGTAGACATGGATGTACAGAAACTCTTCTTCTGACTGGTAGCTATAGTGAAAGAAGCTGTATGGTAGACATGGATGTACAGAAACTCTTCCTCTGCCCGGTAGCTATAGTGAAAGAAGCTGTATGGTAGACATGGATGTACAGAAACTCTTCTTCTGTCTGGTAACTATAGTGAAAGAAGCTGTATGGTAGACATGGATGCACAGAAACTCTTCATTCTGTCTGGTAACTATAGTGAAAGAAGCTGTATGGTAGACATGGATGTACAGAAACTCTTCTTCTGTCTGGTAGCTATAGTGAAAGAAGCTGTATGGTAGACATGGATGTACAGAAACTCTTCCTCTGCCTGGTAACTATAGTGAAAGAAGCTGTATGGTAGACATGGATGTACAGAAACTCTTCTTCTGTCTGGTAACTATAGTGAAAGAAGCTGTATGGTAGACATGGATGTACAGAAACTCTTCTTCTGTCTGGTAACTATAGTGAAAGAAGCTGTATGGTAGACATGGATGTACAGAAACTCTTCTTCTGTCTGGTAACTATAGTGAAAGAAGCTGTATGGTAGACATGGATGTACAGAAACTCTTCTTCTGTCTGGTAGCTATAGTGAAAGAAGCTGTATGGTAGACATGGATGTACAGAAACTCTTTTGCCTGGCAGCTATAGTGAAAGAAGCTGTATGGTAGACATGGATGTACAGAAACTCTTCTTCTGTCTGGTAACTATAGTGAAAGAAGCTGTATGGTAGACATGGATGTACAGAAACTCTTCTTCTGTCTGGTAACTATAGTGAAAGAAGCTGTATGGTAGACATGGATGTACAGAAACTCTTCTTCTGTCTGGTAACTATAGTGAAAGAAGCTGTATGGTAGACATGGATGCACAGAAACTCTTCTTCTGTCTGGTAACTATAGTGAAAGAAGCTGTATGGTAGACATGGATGCACAGAAACTCTTCATTCTGTCTGGTAACTATAGTGAAAGAAGCTGTATGGTAGACATGGATGTACAGAAACTCTTCTTCTGTCTGGTAACTATAGTGAAAGAAGCTGTATGGTAGACATGGATGTACAGAAACTCTTTTGCCTGGCAGCTATAGTGAAAGAAGCTGTATGGTAGACATGGATGTACAGAAACTCTTCTTCTGTCTGGTAGCTATAGTGAAAGAAGCTGTATGGTAGACATGGATGTACAGAAACTCTTCCTCTGCCCGGTAGCTATAGTGAAAGAAGCTGTATGGTAGACATGGATGTACAGAAACTCTTCCTCTGCCTGGTAACTATAGTGAAAGAAGCTGTATGGTAGACATGGATGTACAGAAACTCTTCTTCCGTCTGGTAGCTATAGTGAAAGAAGCTGTATGGTAGACATGGATGTACAGAAACTCTTCTTCTGCCTGGTAGCTATAGTGAAAGAAGCTGTATGGTAGACATGGATGTACAGAAACTCTTCTTCTGCCTGGTAACTATAGTGAAAGAAGCTGTATGGTAGACATGTATGTACAGAAACTCTTCTTCTGTCTGGTAGCTATAGTGAAAGAAGCTGTATGGTAGACATGGATGTACAGAAACTCTTCTTCTGTCTGGTAGCTATAGTGAAAGAAGCTGTATGGTAGACATGGATGTACAGAAACTCTTCTTCTGCCTGGTAACTATAGTGAAAGAAGCTGTATGGTAGACATGTATGTACAGAAACTCTTCCTCTGCCTGGTAACTATAGTGAAAGAAGCTGTATGGTAGACATGGATGTACAGAAACTCTTCTTCCGTCTGGTAGCTATAGTGAAAGAAGCTGTATGGTAGACATGGATGTACAGAAACTCTTCTTCTGCCTGGTAGCTATAGTGAAAGAAGCTGTATGGTAGACATGGATGTACAGAAACTCTTCTTCTGCCTGGTAACTATAGTGAAAGAAGCTGTATGGTAGACATGGATGTACACAAACTCTTCCTCTGTCTGGTAGCTATAGTGAAAGAAGCTGTATGGTAGACATGGATATACAGAAACTCTTCCTCTGCCCGGTAGCTATAGTGAAAGAAGCTGTATGGTAGACATGGATGTACAGAAACTCTTCTGCTGCCTGGTAGCTATAGTGAAAGAAGCTGTATGGTAGACATTGATGTACAGAAACTCTTCTTCTGTCTGGTAACTATAGTGAAAGAAGCTGTATGGTAGACATGGATGTACAGAAACTCTTCTGCTGCCTGGTAGCTATAGTGAAAGAAGCTGTATGGTAGACATTGATGTACAGAAACTCTTCTTCTCTCTGGTAGCTATAGTGAAAGAAGCTGTATGGTAGACATGGATGTACAGAAACTCTTCCTCTGCCCGGTAGCTATAGTGAAAGAAGCTGTATAGTAGACATGGATGTACAGAAACTCTTCTTCTGCCAGGTAGCTATAGTGAAAGAAGCTGTATGGTAGACATGGATGTACAGAAACTCTTCCTCTGCCTGGTAGCTATAGTGAAAGAAGCTGTATGGTAGACATGGATGTACAGAAACTCTTCTTCTGCCTGGTAGCTATAGTGAAAGAAGCTGTATGGTAGAGATGGATGTACAGAAACTCCTCTTCTGCCTGGTAGCTATAGTGAAAGAAGCTGTATGGTAGACATGGATGTACAGAAACTCTTCTTCTGCCAGGTAGCTATAGTGAAAGAAGCTGTATGGTAGACATGGATGTACAGAAACTCTTCTTCTGCCAGGTAGCTATAGTGAAAGAAGCTGTATGGTAGACATGGATGTACAGAAACTCTTCCTCTGCCTGGTAGCTATAGTGAAAGAAGCTGTATGGTAGACATGGATGTACAGAAACTCTTCTTCTGCCTGGTAGCTATAGTGAAAGAAGCTGTATGGTAGACATGGATGTACAGAAAGTCTTCCTCTGCCAGGTAGCTATAGTGAAAGAAGCTGTATGGTAGACATGGATGTACAGAAAGTCTTCCTCTGCCAGGTAGCTATAGTGAAAGAAGCTGTATGGTAGACATGGATGTACAGAAAGTCTTCCTCTGCCAGGTAGCTATAGTGAAAGAAGCTGTATGGTAGACATGGATGTACAGAAACTCTTCTTCTGCCCGGTAGCTATAGTGAAAGAAGCTGTATGGTAGACATGGATGTACAGAAACTCTTCCTCTGCCCGGTAGCTATAGTGAAAGAAGCTGTATGGTAGACATGGATGTACAGAAAGTCTTCCTCTGCCAGGTAGCTATAGTGAAAGAAGCTGTATGGTAGACATGGATGTACAGAAACTCTTCTTCTGCCTGGTAGCTATAGTGAAAGAAGCTGTATGGTAGACATGGATGTACAGAAACTCTTCCTCTGCCTGGTAGCTATAGTGAAAGAAGCTGTATGGTAGACATGGATGTCCAGAAACTCTTCTTCTGCCTGGTAGCTATAGTGAAAGAAGCTGTATGGTAGACATGGATGTACAGAAGGTCTTCTGTCTGGTAGCTATAGTGAAAGAAGCTGTATGGTAGACATGGATGTACAGGAACTCTTCTTCTGTCTGGTGGCTATAGTGAGAGAAGCTGTATGGTAGACATGGATGTACAGAAAGTCTTCTGTCTGGTAGCTATAGTGAAAGAAGCTGTATGGTAGACATGGATGTACAGGAACTCTTCTTCTGTCTGGTCGCTATAGTGAAAGAAGCTGTATGGTAGACATGGATGTACGGAAACTCTTCTTCTGCCTGGTAGCTATAGTGAAAGAAACTGTATGGTAGACATGGATGTACAGAAAGTCTTCTTCTGCCTGGTAGCTATAGTGAAAGAAGCTGTATGGTAGACATGGATGTACAGAAACTCTTCTTCTGCCTGGTAGCTATAGTGAAAGAAGCTGTATGGTAGACATGGATGTACAGAAACTCTTCTACTGCCTGGTAGCTATAGTGAAAGAAGCTGTATGGTAGACATGGATGTACAGAAACTCTTCCTCTGCCCGGTAGCTATAGTGAAAGAAGCTGTATGGTAGACATGGATGTACAGAAACTCTTCTTCTGCCTGGTAGCTATAGTGAAATAAGCTGTATGGTAGACATGGATGCACAGAAACTCTTCATTCTGTCTGGTAACTATAGTGAAAGAAGCTGTATGGTAGACATGGATGTACAGAAACTCTTCTTCTGTCTGGTAACTATAGTGAAAGAAGCTGTATGGTAGACATGGATGTACAGAAACTCTTCTTCTGTCTGGTAACTATAGTGAAAGAAGCTGTATGGTAGACATGGATGTACAGAAACTCTTCTGCTGCCTGGTAGCTATAGTGAAAGAAGCTGTATGGTAGACATGGATGTACAGAAACTCTTGTTCTGACTGGTAGCTATAGTGAAAGAAGCTGTATGGTAGACATGGATGTACAGAAACTCTTCTTCTGTCTGGTAACTATAGTGAAAGAAGCTGTATGGTAGACATGGATGTTCAGAAAATCTTCCTCTGCCCGGTAGCTATAGTGAAAGAAGCTGTATGGTAGACATGGATGTACAGAAACTCTTCCTCTGTCTGGTAGCTATAGTGAAAGAAGCTGTATGGTAGACATGGATGTACAGAAACTCCTCTTCTGCCTGGTAGCTATAGTGAAAGAAGCTGTATGGTAGACATGGATGTACAGAAACTCTTCTTCTGCCCGGTAGCTATAGTGAAAGAAGCTGTATGGTAGACATGGATGTACAGAAACTCTTCTTCTGCCTGGTAGCTATAGTGAAAGAAGCTGTATGGTAGACATGGATGTACAGAAACTCTTCTTCTGCCTGGTAGCTATAGTGAAAGAAGCTGTATGGTAGACATTGATGTACAGAAACTCTTCTTCTGCCTGGTAGCTATAGTGAAATAAGCTGTATGGTAGACATGGATGTACAGAAACTCTTCTTCCGTCTGGTAACTATAGTGAAAGAAGCTGTATGGTAGACATGGATGTACAGAAACTCTTCTTCTGTCTGGTAACTATAGTCAAAGAAGCTGTATGGTAGACATGGATGTACAGAAACTCTTCTTCTGCCTGGTAGCTATAGTGAAAGAAGCTGTATGGTAGACATGGATTTACAGAAACTCTTTTGCCTGGCAGCTATAGTGAAAGAAGCTGTATGGTAGACATGATTGTACAGAAACTCTTCTTCTGCCTGGTAGCTATAGTGAAAGAAGCTGTATCGTAGACATGGATGTACAGAAACTCTTTTGCCTGGCAGCTATAGTGAAAGAAGCTGTATGGTAGACATTGATGTACAGAAACTCTTCTTCTGCCTGGTAGCTATAGTGAAAGAAGCTGTATGGTAGACATGGATGTACAGAAACTCTTCCTCTGCTTGGGAGCTATAGTGAAATAAGCTGTATGGTAGACATGGATGCACAGAAACTCTTCATTCTGTCTGGTATCTATAGTGAAAGAAGCTGTATGGTAGACATGGATGTACAGAAACTCTTCCTCTGCCTGGTAGCTATAGTGAAAGAAGCTGTATGGTAGACATGGATGTACAGAAACTCTTCCTCTGCCTGGTAGCTATAGTGAAATAAGCTGTATGGTAGACATGGATGTACAGAAACTCTTCTTCCGTCTGGTAACTATAGTGAAAGAAGCTGTATGGTAGACATGGATGTACAGAAACTCTTCTTCTGTCTGGTAACTATAGTCAAAGAAGCTGTATGGTAGACATGGATGTACAGAAACTCTTCTTCTGCCTGGTAGCTATAGTGAAAGAAGCTGTATGGTAGACATGGATGTACAGAAACTCTTTTGCCTGGCAGCTATAGTGAAAGAAGCTGTATGGTAGACATTGATGTACAGAAACTCTTCTTCTGCCTGGTAGCTATAGTGAAAGAAGCTGTATGGTAGACATGGATGTACAGAAACTCTTCCTCTGCTTGGTAGCTATAGTGAAATAAGCTGTATGGTAGACATGGATACACAGAAACTCTTCATTCTGTCTGGTAACTATAGTGAAAGAAGCTGTATGGTAGACATGGATGTACAGAAACTCTTCCTCTGCCTGGTAGCTATAGTGAAAGAAGCTGTATGGTAGACATGGATGTACAGAAAATCTTCCTCTGCCTGGTAGCTATAGTGAAATAAGCTGTATGGTAGACATGGATGTACAGAAACTCTTCTTCCGTCTGGTAACTATAGTGAAAGAAGCTGTATGGTAGACATGGATGTACAGAAACTCTTCTTCTGTCTGGTAACTATAGTGAAAGAAGCTGTATGGTAGACATGGATGTACAGAAACTCTTTTTCCGTCTGGTAACTATAGTGAAAGAAGCTGTATGGTAGACATGGATGTACAGAAACTCTTCTTCTGCCCGGTAGCTATAGTGAAAGAAGCTGTATGGTAGACATGGATATACAGAAACTCTTCTTCTGCCAGGTAGCTATAGTGAAAGAAGCTGTATGGTAGACATGGATGTACAGAAACTCTTCTTCTGCCCGGTAGCTATAGTGAAAGAAGCTGTATGGTAGACATGGATATACAGAAACTCTTCTTCTGCCAGGTAGCTATAGTGAAAGAAGCTGTATGGTAGACATGGATGTACAGAAACTCTTCTTCTGCCCGGTAGCTATAGTGAAAGAAGCTGTATGGTAGACATGGATATACAGAAACTCTTCTTCTGCCAGGTAGCTATAGTGAAAGAAGCTGTATGGTAGACATGGATGTACAGAAACTCTTCTTCTGCCCGGTAGCTATAGTGAAAGAAGCTGTATGGTAGACATGGATGTACAGAAAGTCTTCCTCTGCCAGGTAGCTATAGTGAAAGAAGCTGTATGGTAGACATGGATGTACAGAAACTCTTCTTCCGTCTGGTAGCTATAGTGAAAGAAGCTGTATGGTAGACATGGATGTACAGAAACTCTTCTTCTGCCTGGTAGCTATAGTGAAAGAAGCTGTATGGTAGACATGGATGTACAGAAACTCTTCTTCTGCCTGGTAGCTATAGTGAAAGAAGCTGTATGGTAGACATGGATATACAGAAACTCTTCCTCTGCCCGGTAGCTATAGTGAAAGAAGCTGTATGGTAGACATGGATGTACAGAAACTCTTCTGCTGCCTGGTAGCTATAGTGAAAGAAGCTGTATGGTAGACATTGATGTACAGAAACTCTTCTTCTGTCTGGTAACTATAGTGAAAGAAGCTGTATGGTAGACATGGATGTACAGAAACTCTTCTGCTGCCTGGTAGCTATAGTGAAAGAAGCTGTATGGTAGACATTGATGTACAGAAACTCTTCTTCTCTCTGGTAGCTATAGTGAAAGAAGCTGTATGGTAGACATGGATGTACAGAAACTCTTCCTCTGCCCGGTAGCTATAGTGAAAGAAGCTGTATAGTAGACATGGATGTACAGAAACTCTTCTTCTGCCAGGTAGCTATAGTGAAAGAAGCTGTATGGTAGACATGGATGTACAGAAACTCTTCCTCTGCCTGGTAGCTATAGTGAAAGAAGCTGTATGGTAGACATGGATGTACAGAAACTCTTCTTCTGCCTGGTAGCTATAGTGAAAGAAGCTGTATGGTAGAGATGGATGTACAGAAACTCCTCTTCTGCCTGGTAGCTATAGTGAAAGAAGCTGTATGGTAGACATGGATGTACAGAAACTCTTCTTCTGCCAGGTAGCTATAGTGAAAGAAGCTGTATGGTAGACATGGATGTACAGAAACTCTTCTTCTGCCAGGTAGCTATAGTGAAAGAAGCTGTATGGTAGACATGGATGTACAGAAACTCTTCCTCTGCCTGGTAGCTATAGTGAAAGAAGCTGTATGGTAGACATGGATGTACAGAAACTCTTCTTCTGCCTGGTAGCTATAGTGAAAGAAGCTGTATGGTAGACATGGATGTACAGAAAGTCTTCCTCTGCCAGGTAGCTATAGTGAAAGAAGCTGTATGGTAGACATGGATGTACAGAAAGTCTTCCTCTGCCAGGTAGCTATAGTGAAAGAAGCTGTATGGTAGACATGGATGTACAGAAAGTCTTCCTCTGCCAGGTAGCTATAGTGAAAGAAGCTGTATGGTAGACATGGATGTACAGAAACTCTTCTTCTGCCCGGTAGCTATAGTGAAAGAAGCTGTATGGTAGACATGGATGTACAGAAACTCTTCCTCTGCCCGGTAGCTATAGTGAAAGAAGCTGTATGGTAGACATGGATGTACAGAAAGTCTTCCTCTGCCAGGTAGCTATAGTGAAAGAAGCTGTATGGTAGACATGGATGTACAGAAACTCTTCTTCTGCCTGGTAGCTATAGTGAAAGAAGCTGTATGGTAGACATGGATGTACAGAAACTCTTCCTCTGCCTGGTAGCTATAGTGAAAGAAGCTGTATGGTAGACATGGATGTCCAGAAACTCTTCTTCTGCCTGGTAGCTATAGTGAAAGAAGCTGTATGGTAGACATGGATGTACAGAAGGTCTTCTGTCTGGTAGCTATAGTGAAAGAAGCTGTATGGTAGACATGGATGTACAGGAACTCTTCTTCTGTCTGGTGGCTATAGTGAGAGAAGCTGTATGGTAGACATGGATGTACAGAAAGTCTTCTGTCTGGTAGCTATAGTGAAAGAAGCTGTATGGTAGACATGGATGTACAGGAACTCTTCTTCTGTCTGGTCGCTATAGTGAAAGAAGCTGTATGGTAGACATGGATGTACGGAAACTCTTCTTCTGCCTGGTAGCTATAGTGAAAGAAACTGTATGGTAGACATGGATGTACAGAAAGTCTTCTTCTGCCTGGTAGCTATAGTGAAAGAAGCTGTATGGTAGACATGGATGTACAGAAACTCTTCTTCTGCCTGGTAGCTATAGTGAAAGAAGCTGTATGGTAGACATGGATGTACAGAAACTCTTCTACTGCCTGGTAGCTATAGTGAAAGAAGCTGTATGGTAGACATGGATGTACAGAAACTCTTCCTCTGCCCGGTAGCTATAGTGAAAGAAGCTGTATGGTAGACATGGATGTACAGAAACTCTTCTTCTGCCTGGTAGCTATAGTGAAATAAGCTGTATGGTAGACATGGATGCACAGAAACTCTTCATTCTGTCTGGTAACTATAGTGAAAGAAGCTGTATGGTAGACATGGATGTACAGAAACTCTTCTTCTGTCTGGTAACTATAGTGAAAGAAGCTGTATGGTAGACATGGATGTACAGAAACTCTTCTTCTGTCTGGTAACTATAGTGAAAGAAGCTGTATGGTAGACATGGATGTACAGAAACTCTTCTGCTGCCTGGTAGCTATAGTGAAAGAAGCTGTATGGTAGACATGGATGTACAGAAACTCTTGTTCTGACTGGTAGCTATAGTGAAAGAAGCTGTATGGTAGACATGGATGTACAGAAACTCTTCTTCTGTCTGGTAACTATAGTGAAAGAAGCTGTATGGTAGACATGGATGTTCAGAAAATCTTCCTCTGCCCGGTAGCTATAGTGAAAGAAGCTGTATGGTAGACATGGATGTACAGAAACTCTTCCTCTGTCTGGTAGCTATAGTGAAAGAAGCTGTATGGTAGACATGGATGTACAGAAACTCCTCTTCTGCCTGGTAGCTATAGTGAAAGAAGCTGTATGGTAGACATGGATGTACAGAAACTCTTCTTCTGCCCGGTAGCTATAGTGAAAGAAGCTGTATGGTAGACATGGATGTACAGAAACTCTTCTTCTGCCTGGTAGCTATAGTGAAAGAAGCTGTATGGTAGACATGGATGTACAGAAACTCTTCTTCTGCCTGGTAGCTATAGTGAAAGAAGCTGTATGGTAGACATTGATGTACAGAAACTCTTCTTCTGCCTGGTAGCTATAGTGAAATAAGCTGTATGGTAGACATGGATGTACAGAAACTCTTCTTCCGTCTGGTAACTATAGTGAAAGAAGCTGTATGGTAGACATGGATGTACAGAAACTCTTCTTCTGTCTGGTAACTATAGTCAAAGAAGCTGTATGGTAGACATGGATGTACAGAAACTCTTCTTCTGCCTGGTAGCTATAGTGAAAGAAGCTGTATGGTAGACATGGATTTACAGAAACTCTTTTGCCTGGCAGCTATAGTGAAAGAAGCTGTATGGTAGACATGATTGTACAGAAACTCTTCTTCTGCCTGGTAGCTATAGTGAAAGAAGCTGTATCGTAGACATGGATGTACAGAAACTCTTTTGCCTGGCAGCTATAGTGAAAGAAGCTGTATGGTAGACATTGATGTACAGAAACTCTTCTTCTGCCTGGTAGCTATAGTGAAAGAAGCTGTATGGTAGACATGGATGTACAGAAACTCTTCCTCTGCTTGGGAGCTATAGTGAAATAAGCTGTATGGTAGACATGGATGCACAGAAACTCTTCATTCTGTCTGGTATCTATAGTGAAAGAAGCTGTATGGTAGACATGGATGTACAGAAACTCTTCCTCTGCCTGGTAGCTATAGTGAAAGAAGCTGTATGGTAGACATGGATGTACAGAAACTCTTCTTCCGTCTGGTAACTATAGTGAAAGAAGCTGTATGGTAGACATGGATGTACAGAAACTCTTCTTCTGTCTGGTAACTATAGTCAAAGAAGCTGTATGGTAGACATGGATGTACAGAAACTCTTCTTCTGCCTGGTAGCTATAGTGAAAGAAGCTGTATGGTAGACATGGATGTACAGAAACTCTTTTGCCTGGCAGCTATAGTGAAAGAAGCTGTATGGTAGACATTGATGTACAGAAACTCTTCTTCTGCCTGGTAGCTATAGTGAAAGAAGCTGTATGGTAGACATGGATGTACAGAAACTCTTCCTCTGCTTGGTAGCTATAGTGAAATAAGCTGTATGGTAGACATGGATGCACAGAAACTCTTCATTCTGTCTGGTAACTATAGTGAAAGAAGCTGTATGGTAGACATGGATGTACAGAAACTCTTCCTCTGCCTGGTAGCTATAGTGAAAGAAGCTGTATGGTAGACATGGATGTACAGAAAATCTTCCTCTGCCTGGTAGCTATAGTGAAATAAGCTGTATGGTAGACATGGATGTACAGAAACTCTTCTTCCGTCTGGTAACTATAGTGAAAGAAGCTGTATGGTAGACATGGATGTACAGAAACTCTTCTTCTGTCTGGTAACTATAGTGAAAGAAGCTGTATGGTAGACATGGATGTACAGAAACTCTTTTTCCGTCTGGTAACTATAGTGAAAGAAGCTGTATGGTAGACATGGATGTACAGAAACTCTTCTTCTGCCCGGTAGCTATAGTGAAAGAAGCTGTATGGTAGACATGGATATACAGAAACTCTTCTTCTGCCAGGTAGCTATAGTGAAAGAAGCTGTATGGTAGACATGGATGTACAGAAACTCTTCTTCTGCCCGGTAGCTATAGTGAAAGAAGCTGTATGGTAGACATGGATATACAGAAACTCTTCTTCTGCCAGGTAGCTATAGTGAAAGAAGCTGTATGGTAGACATGGATGTACAGAAACTCTTCTTCTGCCCGGTAGCTATAGTGAAAGAAGCTGTATGGTAGACATGGATATACAGAAACTCTTCTTCTGCCAGGTAGCTATAGTGAAAGAAGCTGTATGGTAGACATGGATGTACAGAAACTCTTCTTCTGCCCGGTAGCTATAGTGAAAGAAGCTGTATGGTAGACATGGATGTACAGAAAGTCTTCCTCTGCCAGGAAGCTATAGTGAAAGAAGCTGTATGGTAGACATGGATGTACAGAAACTCTTCCTCTGCCCGGTAGCTATAGTGAAAGAAGCTGTATAGTAGACATGGATGTACAGAAACTCTTCTTCTGCCTGGTAGCTATAGTGAAAGAAGCTGTATGGTAGACATGGATGTACAGAAACTCTTCTTCTGCCTGGTAGCTATAGTGAAAGAAGCTGTATGGTAGAGATGGATGTACAGAAAGTCTTCCTCTGCCCGGTAGCTATAGTGAAAGAAGCTGTATGGTAGACATGGATGTACAGAAAGTCTTCCTCTGCCAGGTAGCTATAGTGAAAGAAGCTGTATGGTAGACATGGATGTACAGAAACTCTTCTTCTGCCTGGTAGCTATAGTGAAAGAAGCTGTATGGTAGACATGGATGTACAGAAACTCTTCTGCTGCCTGGTAGCTATAGTGAAAGAAGCTGTATGGTAGACATGGATGTACAGAAACTCTTCTTCTGCCCGGTAGCTATAGTGAAAGAAGCTGTATGGTAGACATGGATGTACAGAAACTCTTCCTCTGCCCGGTAGCTATAGTGAAAGAAGCTGTATGGTAGACATGGATGTACAGAAACTCTTCTTCTGCCTGGTAGCTATAGTGAAAGAAGCTGTATGGTAGACATGGATGTACAGAAACTCTTCTTCTGCCTGGTAGCTATAGTGAAAGAAGCTGTATGGTAGACATGGATGTACAGAAACTCTTCTGCTGCCAGGTAGCTATAGTGAAAGAAGCTGTATGGTAGACATGGATGTACAGAAACTCTTCCTCTGCCCGGTAGCTATAGTGAAAGAAGCTGTATGGTAGACATGGATGTACAGAAAGTCTTCCTCTGCCCGGTAGCTATAGTGAAAGAAGCTGTATGGTAGACATGGATGCACAGAAACTCTTCATTCTGTCTGGTAGCTATAGTGAAAGAAGCTGTATGGTAGACATGGATGCACAGAAACTCTTCATTCTGTCTGGTAACTATAGTGAAAGAAGCTGTATGGTAGACATGGATGTACAGAAACTCTTCTTCTGTCTGGTAACTATAGTGAAAGAAGCTGTATGGTAGACATGGATGTACAGAAACTCTTCTTCTGTCTGGTAACTATAGTGAAAGAAGCTGTATGGTAGACATGGATGTACAGAAACTCTTCTTCTGACTGGTAGCTATAGTGAAAGAAGCTGTATGGTAGACATGGATGTACAGAAACTCTTCTTCTGCCTGGTAGCTATAGTGAAAGAAGCTGTATGGTAGACATGGATGTACAGAAACTCTTCCTCTGCCCGGTAGCTATAGTGAAAGAAGCTGTATGGTAGACATGGATGTACAGAAACTCTTTTGCCTGGTAGCTATAGTGAAAGAAGCTGTATGGTAGACATGGATGTACAGAAACTATTCCTCTGTCTGGTAGCTATAGTGAAAGAAGCTGTATGGTAGACATGGATGTACAGAAACTCCTCTTCTGCCTGGTAGCTATAGTGAAAGAAGCTGTATGGTAGACATGGATGTACAGAAACTCTTCTTCTGTCTGGTAACTATAGTGAAAGAAGCTGTATGGTAGACATGGATGTTCAGAAAATCTTCCTCTGCCCGGTAGCTATAGTGAAAGAAGCTGTATGGTAGACATGGATGTACAGAAACTATTCCTCTGTCTGGTAGCTATAGTGAAAGAAGCTGTATGGTAGACATGGATGTACAGAAACTCCTCTTCTGCCTGGTAGCTATAGTGAAAGAAGCTGTATGGTAGACATAGATGTACAGAAACTCTTCTTCTGTCTGGTAACTATAGTGAAAGAAGCTGTATGGTAGACATGGATGTTCAGAAAATCTTCCTCTGCCCGGTAGCTATAGTGAAAGAAGCTGTATGGTAGACATGGATGTACAGAAACTATTCCTCTGTCTGGTAGCTATAGTGAAAGAAGCTGTATGGTAGACATGGATGTACAGAAACTCCTCTTCTGCCTGGTAGCTATAGTGAAAGAAGCTGTATGGTAGACATGGATGTACAGAAACTCTTCTGCTGCCTGGTAGCTATAGTGAAAGAAGCTGTATGGTAGACATGGATGTACAGAAACTCTTCCTCTGCCCGGTAGCTATAGTGAAAGAAGCTGTATGGTAGACATGGATGTACAGAAACTCTTCTTCTGCCTGGTAGCTATAGTGAAAGAAGCTGTATGGTAGACATGGATGTACAGAAACTCTTCTTCTGCCTGGTAGCTATAGTGAAAGAAGCTGTATGGTAGACATGGATGTACAGAAACTCTTCCTCTGCCCGGTAGCTATAGTGAAAGAAGCTGTATGGTAGACATGGATGTACAGAAAGTCTTCCTCTGCCCGGTAGCTATAGTGAAAGAAGCTGTATGGTAGACATGGATGCACAGAAACTCTTCATTCTGTCTGGTAGCTATAGTGAAAGAAGCTGTATGGTAGACATGGATGCACAGAAACTCTTCATTCTGTCTGGTAACTATAGTGAAAGAAGCTGTATGGTAGACATGGATGTACAGAAACTCTTCTTCTGTCTGGTAACTATAGTGAAAGAAGCTGTATGGTAGACATGGATGTACAGAAACTCTTCTTCTGACTGGTAGCTATAGTGAAAGAAGCTGTATGGTAGACATGGATGTACAGAAACTCTTCTTCTGCCTGGTAGCTATAGTGAAAGAAGCTGTATGGTAGACATGGATGTACAGAAACTCTTCCTCTGCCCGGTAGCTATAGTGAAAGAAGCTGTATGGTAGACATGGATGTACAGAAACTCTTTTGCCTGGTAGCTATAGTGAAAGAAGCTGTATGGTAGACATGGATGTACAGAAACTATTCCTCTGTCTGGTAGCTATAGTGAAAGAAGCTGTATGGTAGACATGGATGTACAGAAACTCCTCTTCTGCCTGGTAGCTATAGTGAAAGAAGCTGTATGGTAGACATGGATGTACAGAAACTCTTCTTCTGTCTGGTAACTATAGTGAAAGAAGCTGTATGGTAGACATGGATGTTCAGAAAATCTTCCTCTGCCCGGTAGCTATAGTGAAAGAAGCTGTATGGTAGACATGGATGTACAGAAACTATTCCTCTGTCTGGTAGCTATAGTGAAAGAAGCTGTATGGTAGACATGGATGTACAGAAACTCCTCTTCTGCCTGGTAGCTATAGTGAAAGAAGCTGTATGGTAGACATGGATGTACAGAAACTCTTCTTCTGCCCGGTAGCTATAGTGAAAGAAGCTGTATGGTAGACATGGATGTACAGAAACTCTTCTTCTGCCTGGTAGCTATAGTGAAAGAAGCTGTATGGTAGACATGGATGTACAGAAACTCTTCTTCTGCCTGGTAGCTATAGTGAAAGAAGCTGTATGGTAGACATTGATGTACAGAAACTCTTCTTCTGCCTGGTAGCTATAGTGAAATAAGCTGTATGGTAGACATGGATGTACAGAAACTCTTCTTCCGTCTGGTAGCTATAGTGAAAGAAGCTGTATGGTAGACATGGATGTACAGAAAGTCTTCCTCTGCCCGGTAGCTATAGTGAAAGAAGCTGTATGGTAGACATGGATGCACAGAAACTCTTCATTCTGTCTGGTAGCTATAGTGAAAGAAGCTGTATGGTAGACATGGATGCACAGAAACTCTTCATTCTGTCTGGTAACTATAGTGAAAGAAGCTGTATGGTAGACATGGATGTACAGAAACTCTTCTTCTGTCTGGTAACTATAGTGAAAGAAGCTGTATGGTAGACATGGATGTACAGAAACTCTTCTTCTGTCTGGTAACTATAGTGAAAGAAGCTGTATGGTAGACATGGATGTACAGAAACTCTTCTTCTGACTGGTAGCTATAGTGAAAGAAGCTGTATGGTAGACATGGATGTACAGAAACTCTTCTTCTGCCTGGTAGCTATAGTGAAAGAAGCTGTATGGTAGACATGGATGTACAGAAACTCTTCCTCTGCCCGGTAGCTATAGTGAAAGAAGCTGTATGGTAGACATGGATGTACAGAAACTCTTTTGCCTGGTAGCTATAGTGAAAGAAGCTGTATGGTAGACATGGATGTACAGAAACTCCTCTTCTGCCTGGTAGCTATAGTGAAAGAAGCTGTATGGTAGACATGGATGTACAGAAACTCTTCTTCTGTCTGGTAACTATAGTGAAAGAAGCTGTATGGTAGACATGGATGTTCAGAAAATCTTCCTCTGCCCGGTAGCTATAGTGAAAGAAGCTGTATGGTAGACATGGATGTACAGAAACTATTCCTCTGTCTGGTAGCTATAGTGAAAGAAGCTGTATGGTAGACATGGATGTACAGAAACTCCTCTTCTGCCTGGTAGCTATAGTGAAAGAAGCTGTATGGTAGACATGGATGTACAGAAACTCTTCTTCTGCCCGGTAGCTATAGTGAAAGAAGCTGTATGGTAGACATGGATGTACAGAAACTCTTCTTCTGCCTGGTAGCTATAGTGAAAGAAGCTGTATGGTAGACATGGATGTACAGAAACTCTTCTTCTGCCTGGTAGCTATAGTGAAAGAAGCTGTATGGTAGACATTGATGTACAGAAACTCTTCTTCTGCCTGGTAGCTATAGTGAAATAAGCTGTATGGTAGACATGGATGTACAGAAACTCTTCTTCCGTCTGGTAACTATAGTGAAAGAAGCTGTATGGTAGACATGGATGTACAGAAACTCTTCTTCTGTCTGGTAACTATAGTGAAAGAAGCTGTATGGTAGACATGGATGTACAGAAACTCTTCTTCTGCCTGAAGCTGTATGGTAGACATGGATGTACAGAAACTCTTTTGCCTGGCAGCTATAGTGAAAGAAGCTGTATGGTAGACATTGATGTACAGAAACTCTTCTTCTGCCTGGTAGCTATAGTGAAAGAAGCTGTATGGTAGACATGGATGTACAGAAACTCTTCCTCTGCTTGGTAGCTATAGTGAAATAAGCTGTATGGTAGACATGGATGCACAGAAACTCTTCATTCTGTCTGGTAACTATAGTGAAAGAAGCTGTCTGGTAGACATGGATGTACAGAAACTCTTCTTCCGTCTGGTAACTATAGTGAAAGAAGCTGTATGGTAGACATGGATGTACAGAAACTCTTCTTCTGCCCGGTAGCTATAGTGAAAGAAGCTGTATGGTAGACATGGATGTACAGAAACTCTTCTTCTGCCTGGTAGCTATAGTGAAAGAAGCTGTATGGTAGACATGGATATACAGAAACTCTTCCTCTGCCCGGTAGCTATAGTGAAAGAAGCTGTATGGTAGACATGGATGTACAGAAACTCTTCCTCTGTCTGGTAGCTATAGTGAAAGAAGCTGTATGGTAGACATGGATGTACAGAAACTCTTCCTCTGCCTGGTAGCTATAGTGAAAGAAGCTGTATGGTAGACATGGATGTACAGAAACTCTTCCTCTGCCTGGTAGCTATAGTGAAAGAAGCTGTATGGTAGACATGGATGTACAGAAACTCTTCTTCCGTCTGGTAACTATAGTGAAAGAAGCTGTATGGTAGACATGGATGTACAGAAACTCTTCTTCCGTCTGGTAACTATAGTGAAAGAAGCTGTATGGTAGACATGGATGTACAGAAACTCTTCTTCTGTCTGGTAACTATAGTGAAAGAAGCTGTATGGTAGACATGGATGTACAGAAACTCTTCTTCCGTCTGGTAACTATAGTGAAAGAAGCTGTATGGTAGACATGGATGTACAGAAACTCTTCTTCTGCCTGGTAGCTATAGTGAAAGAAGCTGTATGGTAGACATGGATATACAGAAACTCTTCTTCCGTCTGGTAGCTATAGTGAAAGAAGCTGTATGGTAGACATGGATGTACAGAAACTCTTCTTCCGTCTGGTAACTATAGTGAAAGAAGCTGTATGGTAGACATGGATGTACAGAAACTCTTCTTCTGCCTGGTAGCTATAGTGAAAGAAGCTGTATGGTAGACATGGATGTACAGAAACTCTTCTTCCGTCTGGTAGCTATAGTGAAAGAAGCTGTATAGTAGACATGGATGTACAGAAACTCTTCCTCTGCCTGGTAGCTATAGTGAAGGAAGCTGTATGGTAGACATGGATGTACAGAAACTCTTCTTCCGTCTGGTAACTATAGTGAAAGAAGCTGTATGGTAGACATGGATGTACAGAAACTCTTCCTCTGTCTGGTAGCTATAGTGAAAGAAGCTGTATGGTAGACATGGATGTACAGAAACTCTTCCTCTGTCTGGTAGCTATAGTGAAAGAAGCTGTATGGTAGACATGGATGTACAGAAACTCTTCCTCTGTCTGGTAGCTATAGTGAAAGAAGCTGTATGGTAGACATGGATGTACAGAAACTCTTCTTCTGCCTGGTAGCTATAGTGAAAGAAGCTGTATGGTAGACATGGATATACAGAAACTCTTCCTCTGCCCGGTAGCTATAGTGAAAGAAGCTGTATGGTAGACATGGATGTACAGAAACTCTTCCTCTGCCTGGTAGCTATAGTGAAAGAAGCTGTATGGTAGACATGGATGTACAGAAAGTCTTCCTCTGCCAGGAAGCTATAGTGAAAGAAGCTGTATGGTAGACATGGATGTACAGAAACTCTTCCTCTGCCCGGTAGCTATAGTGAAAGAAGCTGTATGGTAGACATGGATGTACAGAAAGTCTTCCTCTGCCTGGTAGCTATAGTGAAAGAAGCTGTATGGTAGACATGGATGTACAGAAACTCTTCTTCCGTCTGGTAACTATAGTGAAAGAAGCTGTATGGTAGACATGGATGTACAGAAACTCTTCTTCTGCCTGGTAGCTCTAGTGAAAGAAGCTGTATGGTAGACATGGATGTACAGAAAGTCTTCCTCTGCCTGGTAGCTATAGTGAAAGAAGCTGTATGGTAGACATGGATGTACAGAAAGTCTTCCTCTGCCAGGAAGCTATAGTGAAAGAAGCTGTATGGTAGACATGGATGTACAGAAACTCTTCTTCCGTCTGGTAACTATAGTGAAAGAAGCTGTATGGTAGACATGGATGTACAGAAACTCTTCTGCTGCCTGGTAGCTATAGTGAAAGAAGCTGTATGGTAGACATGGATGTACAGAAAGTCTTCCTCTGCCTGGTAGCTATAGTGAAAGAAGCTGTATGGTAGACATGGATGTACAGAAAGTCTTCCTCTGCCAGGAAGCTATAGTGAAAGAAGCTGTATGGTAGACATGGATGTACAGAAACTCTTCCTCTGCCCGGTAGCTATAGTGAAAGAAGCTGTATGGTAGACATGGATGTACAGAAACTCTTCTTCTGCCTGGTAGCTATAGTGAAAGAAGCTGTATGGTAGACATGGATGTACAGAAACTCTTCTTCTGCCTGGTAGCTATAGTGAAAGAAGCTGTATGGTAGAGATGGATGTACAGAAAGTCTTCCTCTGCCCGGTAGCTATAGTGAAAGAAGCTGTATGGTAGACATGGATGTACAGAAACTCTTCTGCCTGGTAGCTATAGTGAAAGAAGCTGTATGGTAGACATGGATGTACAGAAACTCTTCTGCCTGGTAGCTATAGTGAAAGAAGCTGTATGGTAGACATGGATGTACAGAAACTCTTCTTCTGCCCGGTAGCTATACTGAAAGAAGCTGTATGGTAGACATGGATGTACAGAAACTCTTCTGCTGCCTGGTAGCTATAGTGAAAGAAGCTGTATGGTAGACATGGATCTACAGAAACTCTTCTTCTGTCTGGTAGCTATAGTGAAAGAAGCTGTATGGTAGACATGGATGTACAGAAACTCTTCTGCCTGGTAGCTATAGTGAAAGAAGCTGTATGGTAGACATGGATGTACAGAAACTCTTCCTCTGTCTGGTAGCTATAGTGAAAGAAGCTGTATGGTAGACATGGATGTACAGAAACTCTTCTGCCTGGTAGCTATAGTGAAAGAAGCTGTATGGTAGACATGGATGTACAGAAACTCTTCTGCCTGGTAGCTATAGTGAAAGAAGCTGTATGGTAGACATGGATGTACAGAAACTCTTCTGCCTGGTAGCTATAGTGAAAGAAGCTGTATGGTAGACATGGATGTACAGAAACTCTTCCTCTGTCTGGTAGCTATAGTGAAAGAAGCTGTATGGTAGACATGGATGTACAGAAACTCTTCTGCCTGGTAGCTATAGTGAAAGAAGCTGTATGGTAGACATGGATGTACAGAAACTCTTCTGCCTGGTAGCTATAGTGAAAGAAGCTGTATGGTAGACATGGATGTACAGAAAGTCTTCTTCTGCCCGGTAGCTATAGTGAAAGAAGCTGTATGGTAGACATGGATGTACAGAAAATCTTCTTCTGCCCGGTAGCTATAGTGAAAGAAGCTGTATGGTAGACATGGATGTACAGAAACTCCTCCTCTGCCTGGTAGCTATAGTGAAAGAAGCTGTATGGTAGACATGGATGTACAGAAAGTCTTCCTCTGCCTGGTAGCTATAGTGAAAGAAGCTGTATGGTAGACATGGATGTACAGAAACTCTTCCTCTGCCCGGTAGCTATAGTGAAAGAAGCTGTATGGTAGACATGGATGTACAGAAAGTCTTCCTCTGCCAGGTAGCTATAGTGAAAGAAGCTGTATGGTAGACATGAATGTACAGAAACTCTTCTTCTGCCTGGTAGCTATAGTGAAAGAAGCTGTATGGTAGACATGGATGTACAGAAACTCTTCTTCTGCCTGGTAGCTATAGTGAAAGAAGCTGTATGGTAGACATGGATGTACAGAAACTCTTCTTCTGCCTGGTAGCTATAGTGAAAGAAGCTGTATGGTAGACATTGATGTACAGAAACTCTTCTTCTCTCTGGTAGCTATAGTGAAAGAAGCTGTATGGTAGACATGGATGTACAGAAACTCTTCTTCTGCCTGGTAGCTATAGTGAAAGAAGCTGTATGGTAGACATGGATGTACAGAAACTCTTCTTCTGCCTGGTAGCTATAGTGAAAGAAGCTGTATGGTAGACATGGATGTACAGAAACTCTTCCTCTGCCTGGTAGCTATAGTGAAAGAAGCTGTATGGTAGACATGGATGTCCAGAAACTCTTCTTCTGCCTGGTAGCTATAGTGAAAGAAGCTGTATGGTAGACATGGATGTACAGAAACTCTTCTTCTGTCTGGTAACTATAGTGAAAGAAGCTGTATGGTAGACATGGATGTACAGAAACTCTTCTTCCGTCTGGTAACTATAGTGAAAGAAGCTGTATGGTAGACATGGATGTACAGAAACTCTTCTTCTGCCCGGTAGCTATAGTGAAAGAAGCTGTATGGTAGACATGGATGTACAGAAACTCTTCTGCTGCCTGGTAGCTATAGTGAAAGAAGCTGTATGGTAGACATGGATGTACAGAAAGTCTTCCTCTGCCAGGAAGCTATAGTGAAAGAAGCTGTATGGTAGACATGGATGTACAGAAACTCTTCCTCTGCCCGGTAGCTATAGTGAAAGAAGCTGTATAGTAGACATGGATGTACAGAAACTCTTCTTCTGCCTGGTAGCTATAGTGAAAGAAGCTGTATGGTAGAGATGGATGTACAGAAAGTCTTCCTCTGCCAGGTAGCTATAGTGAAAGAAGCTGTATGGTAGACATGGATGTACAGAAACTCTTCTTCTGCCTGGTAGCTATAGTGAAAGAAGCTGTATGGTAGACATGGATGTACAGAAACTCTTCTTCTGCCTGGTAGCTATAGTGAAAGAAGCTGTATGGTAGACATGGATGTACAGAAACTCTTCTGCTGCCTGGTAGCTATTGTGAAAGAAGCTGTATGGTAGACATTGATGTACAGAAACTCTTCTTCTCTCTGGTAGCTATAGTGAAAGAAGCTGTATGGTAGACATGGATGTACAGAAACTCTTCCTCTGCCTGGTAGCTATAGTGAAAGAAGCTGTATGGTAGACATGGATGTACAGAAACTCTTCTGCTGCCTGGTAGCTATTGTGAAAGAAGCTGTATGGTAGACATTGATGTACAGAAACTCTTCTTCTCTCTGGTAGCTATAGTGAAAGAAGCTGTATGGTAGACATGGATGTACAGAAACTCTTCCTCTGCCCGGTAGCTATAGTGAAAGAAGCTGTATGGTAGACATGGATGTACAGAAACTCTTCTTCTGCCTGGTAGCTATAGTGAAAGAAGCTGTATGGTAGACATGGATGTACAGAAACTCTTCCTCTGCCCGGTAGCTATAGTGAAAGAAGCTGTATGGTAGACATGGATGTACAGAAACTCTTCTTCTGCCTGGTAGCTATAGTGAAAGAAGCTGTATGGTAGACATGGATGTACAGAAACTCTTCCTCTGCCTGGTAGCTATAGTGAAAGAAGCTGTATGGTAGACATGGATGTACAGAAACTCTTCCTCTGCCTGGTAGCTATAGTGAAAAAAGCTGTATGGTAGACATGGATGTCCAGAAACTCTTCTTCTGCCTGGTAGCTATAGTGAAAGAAGCTGTATGGTAGACATGGATGTACAGAAACTCTTCTTCTGCCTGGTAGCTATTGTGAAAGAAGCTGTATGGTAGACATGGATGTACAGAAACTCTTCCTCTGCCCGGTAGCTATAGTGAAAGAAGCTGTATGGTAGACATGGATGTACAGAAACTCTTCCTCTGCCCGGTAGCTATAGTGAAAGAAGCTGTATGGTAGACATGGATGTACAGAAACTCTTCCTCTGCCCGGTAGCTATAGTGAAAGAAGCTGTATGGTAGACATGGATGTACAGAAACTCTTCCTCTGCCCGGTAGCTATAGTGAAAGAAGCTGTATGGTAGACATGGATGTACAGAAACTCTTCCTCTGCCTGGTAGCTATAGTGAAAGAAGCTGTATGGTAGACATGGATGTACAGAAACTCTTCCTCTGTCTGGTAGCTATAGTGAGAGAAGCTGTATGGTAGACATGGATGTACAGAAACTCTTCTTCTGCCCGGTAGCTATAGTGAAAGAAGCTGTATGGTAGACATGGATGTACAGAAACTCTTCTTCTGTCTGGTAGCTATAGTGAAAGAAGCTGTATGGTAGACATGGATGTACAGAAACTCTTCTTCTGTCTGGTAGCTATAGTGAAAGAAGCTGTATGGTAGACATGGATGTACAGAAAGTCTTCCTCTGCCAGGTAGCTATACTGAAAGAAGCTGTATGGTAGACATGGATGTACAGAAACTCTTCTTCTGCCCGGTAGCTATAGTGAAAGAAGCTGTATGGTAGACATGGATGTACAGAAACTCTTCCTCTGCCTGGTAGCTATAGTGAAAGAAGCTGTATGGTAGACATGGATGTACAGAAACTCTTCCTCTGCCTGGTAGCTATAGTGAAAGAAGCTGTATGGTAGACATGGATGTACAGAAGGTCTTCTTCTGCCTGGTAGCTATAGTGAAAGAAGCTGTATGGTAGACATGGATGTACAGAAACTCTTCTGCCTGGTAGCTATAGTGAAAGAAGCTGTATGGTAGACATGGATGTACAGAAATTCTTCGTCTGCCTGGTAGCTATAGTGAAAGAAGCTGTATGGTAGACATGGATGTACAGAAAGTCTTCCTCTGCCAGGTAGCTATAGTGAAAGAAGCTGTATGGTAGACATGGATGTACAGAAACTCTTCCTCTGCCTGGTAGCTATAGTGAAAGAAGCTGTATGGTAGACATGGATGTACAGAAACTCTTCCTCTGCCTGGTAGCTATAGTGAAAGAAGCTGTATGGTAGACATGGATGTACAGAAACTCTTCCTCTGCCTGGTAGCTATAGTGAAAGAAGCTGTATGGTAGACATGGATGTACAGAAAGTCTTCCTCTGCCAGGTAGCTATAGTGAAAGAAGCTGTATGGTAGACATGGATGTACAGAAACTCTTCTTCTGCCTGGTAGCTATAGTGAAAGAAGCTGTATGGTAGACATGGATGTACAGAAACTCTTCTTCTGCCTGGTAGCTATAGTGAAAGAAGCTGTATGGTAGATATGGATGTACAGAAAGTCTTCCTCTGCCTGGTAGCTATAGTGAAAGAAGCTGTATGGTAGACATGGATGTACAGAAACTCTTCTTCCGTCTGGTAACTATAGTGAAAGAAGCTGTATGGTAGACATGGATGTACAGAAACTCTTCTTCTGTCTGGTAACTATAGTGAAAGAAGCTGTATGGTAGACATGGATGTACAGAAACTCTTCCTCTGCCTGGTAGCTATAGTGAAAGAAGCTGTATGGTAGACATGGATGTACAGAAACTCTTCTTCCGTCTGGTAACTATAGTGAAAGAAGCTGTATGGTAGACATGGATGTACAGAAACTCTTCTTCTGTCTGGTAACTATAGTGAAAGAAGCTGTATGGTAGACATGGATGTACAGAAACTCTTCCTCTGCCTGGTAGCTATAGTGAAAGAAGCTGTATGGTAGACATGGATGTACAGAAACTCTTCTTCCGTCTGGTAGCTATAGTGAAAGAAGCTGTATGGTAGACATGGATGTACAGAAACTCTTCTTCTGTCTGGTAACTATAGTGAAAGAAGCTGTATGGTAGACATGGATGTACAGAAACTCTTCTTCCGTCTGGTAACTATAGTGAAAGAAGCTGTATGGTAGACATGGATGTACAGAAACTCTTCTTCCGTCTGGTAGCTATAGTGAAAGAAGCTGTATGGTAGACATGGATGTACAGAAACTCTTCTTCTGCCTGGTAGCTATAGTGAAAGAAGCTGTATGGTAGACATGGATGTACAGAAACTCTTCTTCTGCCCGGTAGCTATAGTGAAAGAAGCTGTATGGTAGACATGGATGTACAGAAACTCCTCTTCTGCCTGGTAGCTATAGTGAAAGAAGCTGTATGGTAGACATGGATATACAGAAACTCTTCCTCTGCCCGGTAGCTATAGTGAAAGAAGCTGTATGGTAGACATGGATGTACAGAAACTCTTCTGCTGCCTGGTAGCTATAGTGAAAGAAGCTGTATGGTAGACATGGATGTACAGAAACTCTTCTTCTGCCTGGTAGCTATAGTGAAAGAAGCTGTATGGTAGACATGGATGTACAGAAAGTCTTCCTCTGTCTGGTAACTATAGTGAAAGAAGCTGTATGGTAGACATGGATGTACAGAAACTCTTCTTCTGCCTGGTAGCTATAGTGAAAGAAGCTGTATGGTAGACATGGATGTACAGAAACTCTTCTGCTGCCTGGTAGCTATAGTGAAAGAAGCTGTATGGTAGACATGGATGTACAGAAAGTCTTCCTCTGTCTGGTAGCTATAGTGAAAGAAGCTGTATAGTAGACATGGATGTACAGAAACTCTTCTTCTGCCTGGTAGCTATAGTGAAAGAAGCTGTATGGTAGACATGGATGTACAGAAACTCTTCTTCTGCCTGGTAGCTATAGTGAAAGAAGCTGTATGGTAGACATGGATGTACAGAAACTCTTCCTCTGTCTGGTAGCTATAGTGAAAGAAGCTTTATGGTAGAGATGGATGTACAGAAAGTCTTCCTCTGCCAGGTAGCTATAGTGAAAGAAGCTGTATGGTAGACATGGATGTACAGAAACTCTTCCTCTGCCTGGTAGCTATTGTGAAAGAAGCTGTATGGTAGACATTGATGTACAGAAACTCTTCTTCTCTCTGGTAGCTATAGTGAAAGAAGCTGTATGGTAGACATGGATGTACAGAAACTCTTCTTCTCTCTGGTAGCTATAGTGAAAGAAGCTGTATAGTAGACATGGATGTACAGAAACTCTTCTTCTGCCTGGTAGCTATAGTGAAAGAAGCTGTATGGTAGACATGGATGTACAGAAAGTCTTCCTCTGCCAGGTAGCTATAGTGAAAGAAGCTGTATGGTAGATATGGATGTACAGAAACTCTTCCTCTGCCTGGTAGCTATAGTGAAAGAAGCTGTATGGTAGACATGGATGTCCAGAAACTCTTCTTCTGCCTGGTAGCTATAGTGAAAGAAGCTGTATGGTAGACATGGATGTACAGAAACTCTTCTGCTGCCTGGTAGCTATAGTGAAAGAAGCTGTATGGTAGACATGGATGTACAGAAACTCTTCCTCTGCCTGGTAGCTATAGTGAAAGAAGCTGTATGGTAGACATGGATGTACAGAAACTCTTCCTCTGCCTGGTAGCTATAGTGAAAGAAGCTTTATGGTAGACATGGATGTACAGAAACTCTTCTTCCGTCTGGTAACTATAGTGAAAGAAGCTGTATGGTAGACATGGATGTACAGAAACTCTTCTTCTGTCTGGTAACTATAGTGAAAGAAGCTGTATGGTAGACATGGATGTACAGAAACTCTTCTTCCGTCTGGTAACTATAGTGAAAGAAGCTGTATGGTAGACATGGATGTACAGAAACTCTTCCTCTGCCTGGTAGCTATAGTGAAAGAAGCTGTATGGTAGACATGGATGTACAGAAACTCTTCCTCTGCCAGGAAGCTATAGTGAAATAAGCTGTATGGTAGACATGGATGTACAGAAACTCTTCTTCCGTCTGGTAACTATAGTGAAAGAAGCTGTATGGTAGACATGGATGTACAGAAACTCTTCTTCTGTCTGGTAACTATAGTGAAAGAAGCTGTATGGTAGACATGGATGTACAGAAACTCTTCTTCCGTCTGGTAACTATAGTGAAAGAAGCTGTATGGTAGACATGGATGTACAGAAACTCTTCTTCTGCCCGGTAGCTATAGTGAAAGAAGCTGTATGGTAGACATGGATGTACAGAAACTCTTCTGCTGCCTGGTAGCTATAGTGAAAGAAGCTGTATGGTAGACATGGATGTACAGAAAGTCTTCCTCTGCCAGGAAGCTATAGTGAAAGAAGCTGTATGGTAGACATGGATGTACAGAAACTCTTCCTCTGCCCGGTAGCTATAGTGAAAGAAGCTGTATAGTAGACATGGATGTACAGAAACTCTTCTTCTGCCTGGTAGCTATAGTGAAAGAAGCTGTATGGTAGACATGGATGTACAGAAACTCTTCTTCTGCCTGGTAGTTATAGTGAAAGAAGCTGTATGGTAGAGATGGATGTACAGAAAGTCTTCCTCTGCCAGGTAGCTATAGTGAAAGAAGCTGTATGGTAGACATGGATGTACAGAAACTCTTCTGCTGCCTGGTAGCTATAGTGAAAGAAGCTGTATGGTAGACATGGATGTACAGAAACTCTTCTTCTGCCTGGTAGCTATAGTGAAAGAAGCTGTATGGTAGACATGGATGTACAGAAACTCTTCTTCTGCCTGGTAGCTATAGTGAAAGAAGCTGTATGGTAGACATGGATGTACAGAAACTCTTCCTCTGCCTGGTAGCTATAGTGAAAGAAGCTGTATGGTAGACATGGATGTACAGAAACTCTTCTTCCGTCTGGTAACTATAGTGAAAGAAGCTGTATGGTAGACATGGATGTACAGAAACTCTTCTTCTGTCTGGTAACTATAGTGAAAGAAGCTGTATGGTAGACATGGATGTACAGAAACTCTTCCTCTGCCTGGTAGCTATAGTGAAAGAAGCTGTATGGTAGACATGGATGTACAGAAACTCTTCTGCTGCCTGGTAGCTATAGTGAAAGAAGCTGTATGGTAGACATGGATGTACAGAAAGTCTTCCTCTGTCTGGTAGCTATAGTGAAAGAAGCTGTATAGTAGACATGGATGTACAGAAACTCTTCTTCTGCCTGGTAGCTATAGTGAAAGAAGCTGTATGGTAGAGATGGATGTACAGAAAGTCTTCCTCTGCCAGGTAGCTATAGTGAAAGAAGCTGTATGGTAGACATGGATGTACAGAAACTCTTCCTCTGCCTGGTAGCTATTGTGAAAGAAGCTGTATGGTAGACATTGATGTACAGAAACTCTTCTTCTCTCTGGTAGCTATAGTGAAAGAAGCTGTATGGTAGACATGGATGTACAGAAACTCTTCTTCTCTCTGGTAGCTATAGTGAAAGAAGCTGTATAGTAGACATGGATGTACAGAAACTCTTCTTCCGTCTGGTAACTATAGTGAAAGAAGCTGTATGGTAGACATGGATGTACAGAAACTCTTCTTCCGTCTGGTAACTATAGTGAAAGAAGCTGTATGGTAGACATGGATGTACAGAAACTCTTCTTCTGTCTGGTAACTATAGTGAAAGAAGCTGTATGGTAGACATGGATGTACAGAAACTCTTCTTCCGTCTGGTAACTATAGTGAAAGAAGCTGTATGGTAGACATGGATGTACAGAAACTCTTCTTCTGCCCGGTAGCTATAGTGAAAGAAGCTGTATGGTAGACATGGATGTACAGAAACTCTTCTGCTGCCTGGTAGCTATAGTGAAAGAAGCTGTATGGTAGACATGGATGTACAGAAAGTCTTCCTCTGCCAGGAAGCTATAGTGAAAGAAGCTGTATGGTAGACATGGATGTACAGAAACTCTTCCTCTGCCCGGTAGCTATAGTGAAAGAAGCTGTATAGTAGACATGGATGTACAGAAACTCTTCTTCTGCCTGGTAGCTATAGTGAAAGAAGCTGTATGGTAGACATGGATGTACAGAAACTCTTCTTCTGCCTGGTAGTTATAGTGAAAGAAGCTGTATGGTAGAGATGGATGTACAGAAAGTCTTCCTCTGCCAGGTAGCTATAGTGAAAGAAGCTGTATGGTAGACATGGATGTACAGAAACTCTTCTGCTGCCTGGTAGCTATAGTGAAAGAAGCTGTATGGTAGACATGGATGTACAGAAACTCTTCTTCTGCCTGGTAGCTATAGTGAAAGAAGCTGTATGGTAGACATGGATGTACAGAAACTCTTCTTCTGCCTGGTAGCTATAGTGAAAGAAGCTGTATGGTAGACATGGATGTACAGAAACTCTTCCTCTGCCTGGTAGCTATAGTGAAAGAAGCTGTATGGTAGACATGGATGTACAGAAACTCTTCTTCCGTCTGGTAACTATAGTGAAAGAAGCTGTATGGTAGACATGGATGTACAGAAACTCTTCTTCTGTCTGGTAACTATAGTGAAAGAAGCTGTATGGTAGACATGGATGTACAGAAACTCTTCCTCTGCCTGGTAGCTATAGTGAAAGAAGCTGTATGGTAGACATGGATGTACAGAAACTCTTCTTCCGTCTGGTAGCTATAGTGAAAGAAGCTGTATGGTAGACATGGATGTACAGAAACTCTTCTTCTGTCTGGTAACTATAGTGAAAGAAGCTGTATGGTAGACATGGATGTACAGAAACTCTTCTTCCGTCTGGTAACTATAGTGAAAGAAGCTGTATGGTAGACATGGATGTACAGAAACTCTTCTTCTGCCCGGTAGCTATAGTGAAAGAAGCTGTATGGTAGACATGGATGTACAGAAACTCCTCTTCTGCCTGGTAGCTATAGTGAAAGAAGCTGTATGGTAGACATGGATATACAGAAACTCTTCCTCTGCCCGGTAGCTATAGTGAAAGAAGCTGTATGGTAGACATGGATGTACAGAAACTCTTCTGCTGCCTGGTAGCTATAGTGAAAGAAGCTGTATGGTAGACATGGATGTACAGAAACTCTTCTGCTGCCTGGTAGCTATAGTGAAAGAAGCTGTATGGTAGACATGGATGTACAGAAAGTCTTCCTCTGTCTGGTAGCTATAGTGAAAGAAGCTGTATGGTAGACATGGATGTACAGAAACTCTTCCTCTGTCTGGTAGCTATAGTGAAAGAAGCTGTATGGTAGACATGGATGTACAGAAACTCTTCTGCTGCCTGGTAGCTATAGTGAAAGAAGCTGTATGGTAGACATGGATGTACAGAAAGTCTTCCTCTGTCTGGTAGCTATAGTGAAAGAAGCTGTATGGTAGACATGGATGTACAGAAACTCTTCCTCTGTCTGGTAACTATAGTGAAAGAAGCTGTATAGTAGACATGGATGTACAGAAACTCTTCTTCTGCCTGGTAGCTATAGTGAAAGAAGCTGTATGGTAGAGATGGATGTACAGAAAGTCTTCCTCTGCCAGGTAGCTATAGTGAAAGAAGCTGTATGGTAGACATGGATGTACAGAAACTCTTCCTCTGCCTGGTAGCTATAGTGAAAGAAGCTGTATGGTAGACATGGATGTACAGAAACTCTTCCTCTGCCTGGTAGCTATTGTGAAAGAAGCTGTATGGTAGACATTGATGTACAGAAACTCTTCTTCTCTCTGGTAGCTATAGTGAAAGAAGCTGTATGGTAGACATGGATGTACAGAAACTCTTCTTCTCTCTGGTAGCTATAGTGAAAGAAGCTGTATAGTAGACATGGATGTACAGAAACTCTTCTTCTGCCTGGTAGCTATAGTGAAAGAAGCTGTATGGTAGACATGGATGTACAGAAAGTCTTCCTCTGCCAGGTAGCTATAGTGAAAGAAGCTGTATGGTAGACATGGATGTACAGAAACTCTTCCTCTGCCTGGTAGCTATAGTGAAAGAAGCTGTATGGTAGACATGGATGTCCAGAAACTCTTCTTCTGCCTGGTAGCTATAGTGAAAGAAGCTGTATGGTAGACATGGATGTACAGAAACTCTTCTGCTGCCTGGTAGCTATAGTGAAAGAAGCTGTATGGTAGACATGGATGTACAGAAACTCTTCCTCTGCCTGGTAGCTATAGTGAAAGAAGCTGTATGGTAGACATGGATGTACAGAAACTCTTCCTCTGCCTGGTAGCTATAGTGAAATAAGCTGTATGGTAGACATGGATGTACAGAAACTCTTCTTCCGTCTGGTAACTATAGTGAAAGAAGCTGTATGGTAGACATGGATGTACAGAAACTCTTCTTCTGTCTGGTAACTATAGTGAAAGAAGCTGTATGGTAGACATGGATGTACAGAAACTCTCCTTCCGTCTGGTAACTATAGTGAAAGAAGCTGTATGGTAGACATGGATGTACAGAAACTCTTCTTCTGCCCGGTAGCTATAGTGAAAGAAGCTGTATGGTAGACATGGATGTACAGAAACTCTTCTGCTGCCTGGTAGCTATAGTGAAAGAAGCTGTATGGTAGACATGGATGTACAGAAAGTCTTCCTCTGCCAGGAAGCTATAGTGAAAGAAGCTGTATGGTAGACATGGATGTACAGAAACTCTTCCTCTGCCCGGTAGCTATAGTGAAAGAAGCTGTATAGTAGACATGGATGTACAGAAACTCTTCTTCTGCCTGGTAGCTATAGTGAAAAAAGCTGTATGGTAGACATGGATGTACAGAAACTCTTCTTCTGTCTGGTAGCTATAGTGAAAGAAGCTGTATGGTAGACATGGATGTACAGAAACTCTTCTTCTGCCTGGTAGTTATAGTGAAAGAAGCTGTATGGTAGAGATGGATGTACAGAAAGTCTTCCTCTGCCAGGTAGCTATAGTGAAAGAAGCTGTATGGTAGACATGGATGTACAGAAACTCTTCTGCTGCCTGGTAGCTATAGTGAAAGAAGCTGTATGGTAGACATGGATGTACAGAAACTCTTCTTCTGCCTGGTAGCTATAGTGAAAGAAGCTGTATGGTAGACATGGATGTACAGAAACTCTTCTTCTGCCTGGTAGCTATAGTGAAAGAAGCTGTATGGTAGACATGGATGTACAGAAACTCTTCCTCTGCCTGGTAGCTATAGTGAAAGAAGCTGTATGGTAGACATGGATGTACAGAAACTCTTCTTCCGTCTGGTAACTATAGTGAAAGAAGCTGTATGGTAGACATGGATGTACAGAAACTCTTCTTCTGTCTGGTAACTATAGTGAAAGAAGCTGTATGGTAGACATGGATGTACAGAAACTCTTCTTCCGTCTGGTAACTATAGTGAAAGAAGCTGTATGGTAGACATGGATGTACAGAAACTCTTCTTCCGTCTGGTAGCTATAGTGAAAGAAGCTGTATGGTAGACATGGATGTACAGAAACTCTTCTTCTGTCTGGTAACTATAGTGAAAGAAGCTGTATGGTAGACATGGATGTACAGAAACTCTTCTTCCGTCTGGTAACTATAGTGAAAGAAGCTGTATGGTAGACATGGATGTACAGAAACTCTTCTTCTGCCCGGTAGCTATAGTGAAAGAAGCTGTATGGTAGACATGGATGTACAGAAACTCCTCTTCTGCCTGGTAGCTATAGTGAAAGAAGCTGTATGGTAGACATGGATGTACAGAAACTCTTCCTCTGCCCGGTAGCTATAGTGAAAGAAGCTGTATAGTAGACATGGATGTACAGAAACTCTTCTTCTGCCTGGTAGCTATAGTGAAAGAAGCTGTATGGTAGACATGGATGTACAGAAACTCTTCTTCTGCCTGGTAGCTATAGTGAAAGAAGCTGTATGGTAGAGATGGATGTACAGAAAGTCTTCCTCTGCCAGGTAGCTATAGTGAAAGAAGCTGTATGGTAGAGATGGATGTACAGAAAGTCTTCCTCTGCCTGGTAGCTATAGTGAAAGAAGCTGTATGGTAGACATGGATGTACAGAAACTCTTCTTCTGCCTGGTAGCTATTGTGAAAGAAGCTGTATGGTAGACATTGATGTACAGAAACTCTTCTTCTCTCTGGTAGCTATAGTGAAAGAAGCTGTATGGTAGACATGGATGTACAGAAAGTCTTCCTCTGCCAGGTAGCTATAGTGAAAGAAGCTGTATGGTAGACATGGATGTACAGAAACTCTTCTTCTGCCTGGTAGCTATAGTGAAAGAAGCTGTATGGTAGACATGGATGTACAGAAACTCTTCCTCTGCCTGGTAGCTATAGTGAAAAAAGCTGTATGGTAGACATGGATGTCCAGAAACTCTTCTTCTGCCTGGTAGCTATAGTGAAAAAAGCTGTATGGTAGACATGGATGTACAGAAACTCTTCCTCTGCCTGGTAGCTATAGTGAAAGAAGCTGTATGGTAGACATGGATGTACAGAAACTCTTCTTCTGCCTGGTAGCTATTGTGAAAGAAGCTGTATGGTAGACATTGATGTACAGAAACTCTTCTTCTCTCTGGTAGCTATAGTGAAAGAAGCTGTATGGTAGACATGGATGTACAGAAACTCTTCCTCTGCCCGGTAGCTATAGTGAAAGAAGCTGTATGGTAGACATGGATGTACAGAAACTCTTCCTCTGTCTGGTAGCTATAGTGAAAGAAGCTGTATGGTAGACATGGATGTACAGAAAGTCTTCCTCTGCCAGGTAGCTATAGTGAAAGAAGCTGTATGGTAGACATGGATGTTCAGAAAATCTTCTTCGGTAGCTATAGTGAAAGAAGCTGTATGGTAGACATGGATGTACAGAAAGTCTTCCTCTGCCTGGTAGCTATAGTGAAAGAAGCTGTATAGTAGACATGGATGTACAGAAACTCTTCCTCTGCCTGGTAGCTATAGTGAAAGAAGCTGTATGGTAGACATGGATGTACAGAAAGTCTTCCTCTGTCTGGTAGCTATAGTGAAAGAAGCTGTATGGTAGACATGGATGTACAGAAAATCTTCTTCTGCCCGGTAGCTATAGTGACAGAAGCTGTATGGTAGACATGGATGTACAGAAACTCTTCCTCTGCCCGGTAGCTATAGTGAAAGAAGCTGTATGGTAGACATGGATGTACAGAAACTCTTCTTCTGCCTGGTAGCTATAGTGAAAGAAGCTGTATGGTAGACATGGATGTACAGAAACTCTTCCTCTGTCTGGTAGCTATAGTGAAAGAAGCTGTATGGTAGACATGGATGTACAGAAAGTCTTCCTCTGCCAGGTAGCTATAGTGAAAGAAGCTGTATGGTAGACATGGATGTACAGAAACTCTTCTTCTGCCTGGTAGCTATAGTGAAAGAAGCTGTATGGTAGACATGGATGTACAGAAACTCTTCCTCTGCCTGGTAGCTATAGTGAAAGAAGCTGTATGGTAGACATGGATGTCCAGAAACTCTTCTTCTGCCTGGTAGCTATAGTGAAAGAAGCTGTATGGTAGACATGGATGTACAGAAGGTCTTCTGTCTGGTAGCTATAGTGAAAGAAGCTGTATGGTAGACATGGATGTACAGGAACTCTTCTTCTGTCTGGTGGCTATAGTGAGAGAAGCTGTATGGTAGACATGGATGTACAGAAAGTCTTCTGTCTGGTAGCTATAGTGAAAGAAGCTGTATGGTAGACATGGATGTACAGGAACTCTTCTTCTGTCTGGTCGCTATAGTGAAAGAAGCTGTATGGTAGACATGGATGTACAGAAACTCTTCTTCTGCCTGGTAGTTATAGTGAAAGAAACTGTATGGTAGACATGGATGTACAGAAAGTCTTCTTCTGCCTGGTAGCTATAGTGAAAGAAGCTGTATGGTAGACATGGATGTACAGAAACTCTTCTTCTGCCTGGTAGCTATAGTGAAAGAAGCTGTATGGTAGACATGGATGTACAGAAACTCTTCTACTGCCTGGTAGCTATAGTGAAAGAAGCTGTATGGTAGACATGGATGTACAGAAAGTCTTCTGTCTGGTAGCTATAGTGAAAGAAGCTGTATGGTAGACATGGATGTACAGGAACTCTTCTTCTGTCTGGTGGCTATAGTGAGAGAAGCTGTATGGTAGACATGGATGTACAGAAAGTCTTCTGTCTGGTAGCTATAGTGAAAGAAGCTGTATGGTAGACATGGATGTACAGGAACTCTTCTTCTGTCTGGTCGCTATAGTCAAAGAAGCTGTATGGTAGACATGGATGTACAGAAACTCTTCTTCTGCCTGGTAGCTATAGTGAAAGAAACTGTATGGTAGACATGGATGTACAGAAAGTCTTCTTCTGCCTGGTAGCTATAGTGAAAGAAGCTGTATGGTAGACATGGATGTACAGAAACTCTTCCTCTGCCTGGTAGCTATAGTGAAAGAAGCTGTATGGTAGACATGGATGTACAGAAACTCTTCCTCTGCCTGGTAGCTATAGTGAAAGAAGCTGTATGGTAGACATGGATGTACAGAAACTCTTCTACTGCCTGGTAGCTATAGTGAAAGAAGCTGTATGGTAGACATGGATGTACAGAAAGTCTTCTGTCTGGTAGCTATAGTGAAAGAAGCTGTATGGTAGACATGGATGTACAGGAACTCTTCTTCTGTCTGGTGGCTATAGTGAGAGAAGCTGTATGGTAGACATGGATGTACAGAAAGTCTTCTGTCTGGTAGCTATAGTGAAAGAAGCTGTATGGTAGACATGGATGTACAGGAACTCTTCTTCTGTCTGGTCGCTATAGTCAAAGAAGCTGTATGGTAGACATGGATGTACAGAAACTCTTCTTCTGCCTGGTAGCTATAGTGAAAGAAACTGTATGGTAGACATGGATGTACAGAAAGTCTTCTTCTGCCTGGTAGCTATAGTGAAAGAAGCTGTATGGTAGACATGGATGTACAGAAACTCTTCCTCTGCCTGGCAGCTATAGTGAAATAAGCTGTATGGTAGACATGGATGTACAGAAACTCTTCTTCCGTCTGGTAACTATAGTGAAAGAAGCTGTATGGTAGACATGGATGTACAGAAACTCTTCCTCTGCCTGGTAGCTATAGTGAAAGAAGCTGTATGGTAGACATGGATGTACAGAAACTCTTCCTCTGCCTGGTAGCTATAGTGAAATAAGCTGTATGGTAGACATGGATGAACAGAAACTCTTCTTCCGTCTGGTAACTATAGTGAAAGAAGCTGTATGGTAGACATGGATGTACAGAAACTCTTCTTCTGTCTGGTAACTATAGTGAAAGAAGCTGTATGGTAGACATGGATGTACAGAAACTCTTCTTCCGTCTGGTAACTATAGTGAAAGAAGCTGTATGGTAGACATGGATGTACAGAAACTCTTCTTCTGCCCGGTAGCTATAGTGAAAGAAGCTGTATGGTAGACATGGATGTACAGAAACTCTTTTGCCTGGTAGCTATAGTGAAAGAAGCTGTATGGTAGACATGGATGTACAGAAACTCTTCTTCTGCCTGGTAGCTATAGTGAAAGAAGCTGTATGGTAGACATGGATGTACAGAAACTCTTCTTCTGCCTGGTAGCTATAGTGAAAGAAGCTGTATGGTAGACATGGATGTACAGAAACTCTTCTTCTGCCTGGTAGCTATAGTGAAAGAAGCTGTATGGTAGACATGGATGTACAGAAACTCTTCCTCTGTCTGGTAGCTATAGTGAAAGAAGCTGTATGGTAGACATGGATGTACAGAAACTCTTCCTCTGCCCGGTAGCTATAGTGAAAGAAGCTGTATGGTAGACATGGATGTACAGAAACTCTTCCTCTGCCCGGTAGCTATAGTGAAAGAAGCTGTATGGTAGACATGGATGTACAGAAACTCTTCCTCTGCCCGGTAGCTATAGTGAAAGAAGCTGTATGGTAGACATGGATGTACAGAAAGTCTTCTTCTGCCCGGTAGCTATAGTGAAAGAAGCTGTATGGTAGACATAGATGTACAGAAACTCTTCTGCTGCCTGGTAGCTATAGTGAAAGAAGCTGTATGGTAGACATGGATGTACAGAAACTCTTCTGCCTGGTAGCTATAGTGAAAGAAGCTGTATGGTAGACATGGATGTACAGAAACTCTTCTTCTGCCTGGTAGCTATAGTGAAAGAAGCTGTATGGTAGACATGGATGTACAGAAACTCTTCCTCTGTCTGGTAGCTATAGTGAAAGAAGCTGTATGGTAGACATGAATGTACAGAAACTCTTCCTCTGTCTGGTAGCTATAGTGAAAGAAGCTGTATGGTAGACATGGATGTACAGAAACTCTTCCTCTGCCTGGTAGCTATAGTGAAAGAAGCTGTATGGTAGACATGGATGTACAGAAACTCTTCCTCTGTCTGGTAGCTATAGTGAAAGAAGCTGTATGGTAGACATGGATGTACAGAAACTCTTCCTCTGTCTGGTAGCTATAGTGAAAGAAGCTGTATGGTAGACATGGATGTACAGAAACTCTTCTTCTGCCTGGTAGCTATAGTGAAAGAAGCTGTATGGTAGACATGGATGTACAGAAACTCTTCTGCCTGGTAGCTATAGTGAAAGAAGCTGTATGGTAGACATGGATGTACAGAAACTCTTCCTCTGCCCGGTAGCTATAGTGAAAGAAGCTGTATGGTAGACATGGATGTACAGAAACTCTTCCTCTGCCTGGTAGCTATAGTGAAAGAAGCTGTATGGTAGACATGGATGTACAGAAACTCTTCCTCTGCCTGGTAGCTATAGTGAAAGAAGCTGTATGGTAGACATGGATGTACAGAAACTCTTCCTCTGCCTGGTAGCTATAGTGAAAGAAGCTGTATGGTAGACATGGATGTACAGAAACTCTTCCTCTGTCTGGTAGCTATAGTGAAAGAAGCTGTATGGTAGACATGGATGTACAGAAACTCTTCCTCTGCCCGGTAGCTATAGTGAAAGAAGCTGTATGGTAGACATGGATGTACAGAAACTCTTCCTCTGCCTGGTAGTTATAGTGAAAGAAGCTGTATGGTAGACATGGATGTCCAGAAACTCTTCTTCTGCCTGGTAGCTATAGTGAAAGAAGCTGTATGGTAGACATGGATGTACAGAAGGTCTTCTGTCTGGTAGCTATAGTGAAAGAAGCTGTATGGTAGACATGGATGTACAGGAACTCTTCTTCTGTCTGGTGGCTATAGTGAGAGAAGCTGTATGGTAGACATGGATGTACAGAAAGTCTTCTGTCTGGTAGCTATAGTGAAAGAAGCTGTATGGTAGACATGGATGTACAGGAAGTCTTCTTCTGTCTGGTCGCTATAGTGAAAGAAGCTGTATGGTAGACATGGATGTACAGAAACTCTTCTTCTGCCTGGTAGCTATAGTGAAAGAAACTGTATGGTAGACATGGATGTACAGAAAGTCTTCTTCTGCTTGGTAGCTATAGTGAAAGAAGCTGTATGGTAGACATGGATGTACAGAAACTCTTCTTCTGCCTGGTAGCTATAGTGAAAGAAGCTGTATGGTAGACATGGATGTACAGAAACTCTTCCTCTGCCCGGTAGCTATAGTGAAAGAAGCTGTATGGTAGACATGGATGTACAGAAACTCTTCTACTGCCTGGTAGCTATAGTGAAAGAAGCTGTATGGTAGACATGGATGTACAGAAACTCTTCTTCTGCCTGGTAGCTATAGTGAAAGAAGCTGTATGGTAGACATGGATGTACAGAAACTCTTCCTCTGCCCGGTAGCTATAGTGAAAGAAGCTGTATGGTAGACATGGATGTACAGAAACTCTTCTTCTGCCTGGTAGCTATAGTGAAAGAAGCTGTATGGTAGACATGGATGCACAGAAACTCTTCATTCTGTCTGGTAACTATAGTGAAAGAAGCTGTATGGTAGACATGGATGTACAGAAACTCTTCTTCTGTCTGGTAACTATAGTGAAAGAAGCTGTATGGTAGACATGGATGTACTAGAAACTCTTCTTCTGTCTGGTAACTATAGTGAAAGAAGCTGTATGGTAGACATGGATGTACAGAAACTCTTTTGCCTGGCAGCTATAGTGAAAGAAGCTGTATGGTAGACATGGATGTACAGAAACTCTTCTCCTGACTGGTAGCTATAGTGAAAGAAGCTGTATGGTAGACATGGATGTACAGAAACTCTTCCTCTGCCCGGTAGCTATAGTGAAAGAAGCTGTATGGTAGACATGGATGTACAGAAACTCTTCTTCTGTCTGGTAGCTATAGTGAAAGAAGCTGTATGGTAGACATGGATGTACAGAAACTCTTCCTCTGCCCGGTAGCTATAGTGAAAGAAGCTGTATGGTAGACATGGATGTACAGAAACTCTTCCTCTGCCCGGTAGCTATAGTGAAAGAAGCTGTATGGTAGACATGGATGTACAGAAACTCTTTTGCCTGGCAGCTATAGTGAAAGAAGCTGTATGGTAGACATGGATGTACAGAAACTCTTCTTCTGTCTGGTAACTATAGTGAAAGAAGCTGTATGGTAGACATGGATGTTCAGAAAATCTTCCTCTGCCCGGTAGCTATAGTGAAAGAAGCTGTATGGTAGACATGGATGTACAGAAAGTCTTCCTCTCCCTGGTAGCTATAGTGAAAGAAGCTGTATGGTAGACATGGATGTACAGAAACTCTTCCTCTGTCTGGTAGCTATAGTGAAAGAAGCTGTATGGTAGACATGGATGTACAGAAACTCCTCTTCTGCCTGGTAGCTATAGTGAAAGAAGCTGTATGGTAGACATGGATGTACAGAAACTCTTCTTCTGCCCGGTAGCTATAGTGAAAGAAGCTGTATGGTAGACATGGATGTACAGAAACTCTTCTTCTGCCTGGTAGCTATAGTGAAAGAAGCTGTATGGTAGACATGGATGTACAGAAACTCTTCTTCTGCCTGGTAGCTATAGTGAAAGAAGCTGTATGGTAGACATTGATGTACAGAAACTCTTCTTCTGCCTGGTAGCTATAGTGAAATAAGCTGTTTCGTAGACATGGATGTACAGAAACTCTTCTTCCGTCTGGTAACTATAGTGAAAGAAGCTGTATGGTAGACATGGATGTACAGAAACTCTTCTTCTGTCTGGTAACTATAGTGAAAGAAGCTGTATGGTAGACATGGATGTACAGAAACTCTTCTTCTGCCTGGTAGCTATAGTGAAAGAAGCTGTATGGTAGACATGGATGTACAGAAACTCTTTTGCCTGGCAGCTATAGTGAAAGAAGCTGTATGGTAGACATGATTGTACAGAAACTCTTCTTCTGCCTGGTAGCTATAGTGAAAGAAGCTGTATGGTAGACATGGATGTACAGAAACTCTTTTGCCTGGCAGCTATAGTGAAAGAAGCTGTATGGTAGACATTGATGTACAGAAACTCTTCTTCTGCCTGGTAGCTATAGTGAAAGAAGCTGTATGGTAGACATGGATGTACAGAAACTCTTCCTCTGCTTGGTAGCTATAGTGAAATAAGCTGTATGGTAGACATGGATGCACAGAAACTCTTCATTCTGTCTGGTAACTATAGTGAAAGAAGCTGTATGGTAGACATGAACGTACAGAAACTCTTCCTCTGCCTGGTAGCTATAGTGAAAGAAGCTGTATGGTAGACATGGATGTACAGAAACTCTTCCTCTGCCTGGTAGCTATAGTGAAATAAGCTGTATGGTAGACATGGATGTACAGAAACTCTTCTTCCGTCTGGTAACTATAGTGAAAGAAGCTGTATGGTAGACATGGATGTACAGAAACTCTTCTTCTGTCTGGTAACTATAGTGAAAGAAGCTGTATGGTAGACATGGATGTACAGAAACTCCTCTTCTGCCTGGTAGCTATAGTGAAAGAAGCTGTATGGTAGACATGGATGTACAGAAACTCTTCCTCTGCCCGGTAGCTATAGTGAAAGAAGCTGTATGGTAGACATGGATGTACAGAAACTCTTCTTCCGTCTGGTAACTATAGTGAAAGAAGCTGTATGGTAGACATGGATGTACAGAAACTCTTCTTCTGCCCGGTAGCTATAGTGAAAGAAGCTGTATGGTAGACATGGATGTACAGAAACTCCTCCTCTGCCCGGTAGCTATAGTGAAAGAAGCTGTATGGTAGACATGGATGTACAGAAACTCTTCTTCTGTCTGGTAGCTATAGTGAAAGAAGCTGTATGGTAGACATGGACGTACAGAAACTCTTCTGCCTGGTAGCTATAGTGAAAGAAGCTGTATGGTAGACATGGATGTACAGAAACTCTTCTGCTGCCCGGTAGCTATAGTGAAAGAAGCTGTATGGTAGACATGGATGTACAGAAACTCTTCTGCTGCCCGGTAGCTATAGTGAAAGAAGCTGTATGGTAGACATGGATGTACAGAAACTCCTCTTCTGCCTGGTAGCTATAGTGAAAGAAGCTGTATGGTAGACATGGATGTACAGAAACTCTTCCTCTGCCCGGTAGCTATAGTGAAAGAAGCTGTATGGTAGACATGGATGTACAGAAACTCCTCTTCTGCCTGGTAGCTATAGTGAAAGAAGCTGTATGGTAGACATGGATGTACAGAAACTCTTCTGCTGCCTGGTAGCTATAGTGAAAGAAGCTGTATGGTAGACATGGATGTACAGAAACTCTTCTGCTGCCTGGTAGCTATAGTGAAAGAAGCTGTATGGTAGACATGGATGTACAGAAACTCTTCTTCTGCCTGGTAGCTATAGTGAAAGAAGCTGTATGGTAGACATGGATGTACAGAAACTCTTCTTCTGCCCGGTAGCTATAGTGAAAGAAGCTGTATGGTAGACATGGATGTACAGAAACTCTTCTGCTGCCTGGTAGCTATAGTGAAAGAAGCTGTATGGTAGACATGGATGTACAGAAACTCTTCTGCTGCCTGGTAGCTATAGTGAAAGAAGCTGTATGGTAGACATGGATGTACAGAAACTCTTCTGCTGCCTGGTAGCTATAGTGAAAGAAGCTGTATGGTAGACATGGATGTACAGAAACTCTTCTTCTGCCTGGTAGCTATAGTGAAAGAAGCTGTATGGTAGACATGGATGTACAGAAACTCTTCTGCTGCCTGGTAGCTATAGTGAAAGAAGCTGTATGGTAGACATGGATGTACAGAAACTCTTCCTCTGCCTGGTAGCTATAGTGAAAGAAGATGTATGGTAGACATGGATGTTCAGAAACTCTTCTGCTGCCTGGTAGCTATAGTGAAAGAAGCTGTATGGTAGACATGGATGTACAGAAACTCTTCTTCTGCCTGGTAGCTATAGTGAAAGAAGCTGTATGGTAGACATGGATGTACAGAAACTCTTCTGCTGCCTGGTAGCTATAGTGAAAGAAGCTGTATGGTAGACATGGATGTACAGAAACTCTTCCTCTGCCTGGTAGCTATAGTGAAAGAAGATGTATGGTAGACATGGATGTACAGAAACTCTTCTGCTGCCTGGTAGCTATAGTGAAAGAAGCTGTATGGTAGACATGGATGTACAGAAACTCTTCCTCTGCCTGGTAGCTATAGTGAAAGAAGCTGTATGGTAGACATGGATGTCCAGAAACTCTTCTTCTGCCTGGTAGCTATAGTGAAAGAAGCTGTATGGTAGACATGGATGTACAGAAGGTCTTCTGTCTGGTAGCTATAGTGAAAGAAGCTGTATGGTAGACATGGATGTACAGGAACTCTTCTTCTGTCTGGTGGCTATAGTGAGAGAAGCTGTATGGTAGACATGGATGTACAGAAAGTCTTCTGTCTGGTAGCTATAGTGAAAGAAGCTGTATGGTAGACATGGATGTACAGGAAGTCTTCTTCTGTCTGGTCGCTATAGTGAAAGAAGCTGTATGGTAGACATGGATGTACAGAAACTCTTCTTCTGCCTGGTAGCTATAGTGAAAGAAACTGTATGGTAGACATGGATGTACAGAAAGTCTTCTTCTGCTTGGTAGCTATAGTGAAAGAAGCTGTATGGTAGACATGGATGTACAGAAACTCTTCTTCTGCCTGGTAGCTATAGTGAAAGAAGCTGTATGGTAGACATGGATGTACAGAAACTCTTCCTCTGCCCGGTAGCTATAGTGAAAGAAGCTGTATGGTAGACATGGATGTACAGAAACTCTTCTACTGCCTGGTAGCTATAGTGAAAGAAGCTGTATGGTAGACATGGATGTACAGAAAGTCTTCTTCTGCTTGGTAGCTATAGTGAAAGAAGCTGTATGGTAGACATGGATGTACAGAAACTCTTCTTCTGCCTGGTAGCTATAGTGAAAGAAGCTGTATGGTAGACATGGATGTTCAGAAAATCTTCCTCTGCCCGGTAGCTATAGTGAAAGAAGCTGTATGGTAGACATGGATGTACAGAAAGTCTTCCTCTCCCTGGTAGCTATAGTGAAAGAAGCTGTATGGTAGACATGGATGTACAGAAACTCTTCCTCTGTCTGGTAGCTATAGTGAAAGAAGCTGTATGGTAGACATGGATGTACAGAAACTCCTCTTCTGCCTGGTAGCTATAGTGAAAGAAGCTGTATGGTAGACATGGATGTACAGAAACTCTTCTTCTGCCCGGTAGCTATAGTGAAAGAAGCTGTATGGTAGACATGGATGTACAGAAACTCTTCTTCTGCCTGGTAGCTATAGTGAAAGAAGCTGTATGGTAGACATTGATGTACAGAAACTCTTCTTCTGCCTGGTAGCTATAGTGAAATAAGCTGTTTCGTAGACATGGATGTACAGAAACTCTTCTTCCGTCTGGTAACTATAGTGAAAGAAGCTGTATGGTAGACATGGATGTACAGAAACTCCTCTTCTGCCCGGTAGCTATAGTGAAAGAAGCTGTATGGTAGACATGGATGTACAGAAACTCTTCCTCTGCCCGGTAGCTATAGTGAAAGAAGCTGTATGGTAGACATGGATGTACAGAAACTCTTCTTCTGCCCGGTAGCTATAGTGAAAGAAGCTGTATGGTAGACATGGATGTAAAGAAACTCCTCTTCTGCCTGGTAGCTATAGTGAAAGAAGCTGTATGGTAGACATGGATGTACAGAAACTCTTCCTCTGCCCGGTAGCTATAGTGAAAGAAGCTGTATGGTAGACATGGATGTACAGAAACTCTTCTGCTGCCCGGTAGCTATAGTGAAAGAAGCTGTATGGTAGACATGGATGTACAGAAACTCTTCTGCTGCCCGGTAGCTATAGTGAAAGAAGCTGTATGGTAGACATGGATGTACAGAAACTCCTCTTCTGCCTGGTAGCTATAGTGAAAGAAGCTGTATGGTAGACATGGATGTACAGAAACTCTTCCTCTGCCCGGTAGCTATAGTGAAAGAAGCTGTATGGTAGACATGGATGTACAGAAACTCCTCTTCTGCCTGGTAGCTATAGTGAAAGAAGCTGTATGGTAGACATGGATGTACAGAAACTCTTCCTCTGCCCGGTAGCTATAGTGAAAGAAGCTGTATGGTAGACATGGATGTACAGAAACTCCTCTTCTGCCTGGTAGCTATAGTGAAAGAAGCTGTATGGTAGACATGGATGTACAGAAACTCTTCCTCTGCCCGGTAGCTATAGTGAAAGAAGCTGTATGGTAGACATGGATGTACAGAAACTCCTCTTCTGCCTGGTAGCTATAGTGAAAGAAGCTGTATGGTAGACATGGATGTACAGAAACTCTTCCTCTGCCCGGTAGCTATAGTGAAAGAAGCTGTATGGTAGACATGGATGTACAGAAACTCCTCTTCTGCCTGGTAGCTATAGTGAAAGAAGCTGTATGGTAGACATGGATGTACAGAAACTCTTCCTCTGCCCGGTAGCTATAGTGAAAGAAGCTGTATGGTAGACATGGATGTACAGAAACTCCTCTTCTGCCTGGTAGCTATAGTGAAAGAAGCTGTATGGTAGACATGGATGTACAGAAACTCTTCCTCTGCCCGGTAGCTATAGTGAAAGAAGCTGTATGGTAGACATGGATGTACAGAAAGTCTTCCTCTGCCTGGTAGCTATAGTGAAAGAAGCTGTATAGTAGACATGGATGTACAGAAAGTCTTCCTCTGCCAGGAAGCTATAGTGAAAGAAGCTGTATGGTAGACATGGATGTACAGAAACTCTTCTTCTGTCTGGTAGCTATAGTGAAAGAAGCTGTATGGTAGACATGGATGTACAGAAACTCTTCCTCTGCCTGGTAGCTATAGTGAAAGAAGCTTTATGGTAGACATGGATGTACAGAAACTCTTCTTCTGCCTGGTAGCTATAGTGAAAGAAGCTGTAAGGTAGACATGGATGTACAGAAACTCTTCTTCTGCCTGGTAGCTATAGTGAAAGAAGCTGTATGGTAGACATGGATGTACAGAAACTCTTCCTCTGCCTGGTAGCTATAGTGAAAGAAGCTTTATGGTAGACATGGATGTACAGAAACTCTTCTGCCTGGTAGCTATAGTGAAAGAAGCTGTATGGTAGACATGGATGTACAGAAACTCTTCTGCTGCCTGGTAGCTATAGTGAAAGAAGCTGTATGGTAGACATGGATGTACAGAAACTCTTCCTCTGCCTGGTAGCTATAGTGAAAGAAGCTGTATGGTAGACATGGATGTACAGAAACTCTTCTGCTGCCTGGTAGCTATAGTGAAAGAAGCTGTATGGTAGACATGGATGTACAGAAACTCTTCTTCTGCCTGGTAGCTATAGTGAAAGAAGCTGTATGGTAGACATGGATGTACAGAAACTCTTCTGCTGCCTGGTAGCTATAGTGAAAGAAGCTGTATGGTAGACATGGATGTACAGAAACTCTTCCTCTGCCTGGTAGCTATAGTGAAAGAAGCTGTATGGTAGACATGGATGTCCAGAAACTCTTCTTCTGCCTGGTAGCTATAGTGAAAGAAGCTGTATGGTAGACATGGATGTACAGAAGGTCTTCTGTCTGGTAGCTATAGTGAAAGAAGCTGTATGGTAGACATGGATGTACAGGAACTCTTCTTCTGTCTGGTGGCTATAGTGAGAGAAGCTGTATGGTAGACATGGATGTACAGAAAGTCTTCTGTCTGGTAGCTATAGTGAAAGAAGCTGTATGGTAGACATGGATGTACAGGAAGTCTTCTTCTGTCTGGTCGCTATAGTGAAAGAAGCTGTATGGTAGACATGGATGTACAGAAACTCTTCTTCTGCCTGGTAGCTATAGTGAAAGAAACTGTATGGTAGACATGGATGTACAGAAAGTCTTCTTCTGCTTGGTAGCTATAGTGAAAGAAGCTGTATGGTAGACATGGATGTACAGAAACTCTTCTTCTGCCTGGTAGCTATAGTGAAAGAAGCTGTATGGTAGACATGGATGTACAGAAACTCTTCCTCTGCCCGGTAGCTATAGTGAAAGAAGCTGTATGGTAGACATGGATGTACAGAAACTCTTCTACTGCCTGGTAGCTATAGTGAAAGAAGCTGTATGGTAGACATGGATGTACAGAAACTCTTCTTCTGCCTGGTAGCTATAGTGAAAGAAGCTGTATGGTAGACATGGATGTACAGAAACTCTTCCTCTGCCCGGTAGCTATAGTGAAAGAAGCTGTATGGTAGACATGGATGTACAGAAACTCTTCTTCTGCCTGGTAGCTATAGTGAAATAAGCTGTATGGTAGACATGGATGCACAGAAACTCTTCATTCTGTCTGGTAACTATAGTGAAAGAAGCTGTATGGTAGACATGGATGTACAGAAACTCTTCTTCTGTCTGGTAACTATAGTGAAAGAAGCTGTATGGTAGACATGGATGTACAGAAACTCTTCTTCTGTCTGGTAACTATAGTGAAAGAAGCTGTATGGTAGACATGGATGTACAGAAACTCTTTTGCCTGGCAGCTATAGTGAAAGAAGCTGTATGGTAGACATGGATGTACAGAAACTCTTCTCCTGACTGGTAGCTATAGTGAAAGAAGCTGTATGGTAGACATGGATGTACAGAAACTCTTCCTCTGCCCGGTAGCTATAGTGAAAGAAGCTGTATGGTAGACATGGATGTACAGAAACTCTTCTTCTGTCTGGTAGCTATAGTGAAAGAAGCTGTATGGTAGACATGGATGTACAGAAACTCTTCCTCTGCCCGGTAGCTATAGTGAAAGAAGCTGTATGGTAGACATGGATGTACAGAAACTCTTCCTCTGCCCGGTAGCTATAGTGAAAGAAGCTGTATGGTAGACATGGATGTACAGAAACTCTTTTGCCTGGCAGCTATAGTGAAAGAAGCTGTATGGTAGACATGGATGTACAGAAACTCTTCTTCTGTCTGGTAACTATAGTGAAAGAAGCTGTATGGTAGACATGGATGTTCAGAAAATCTTCCTCTGCCCGGTAGCTATAGTGAAAGAAGCTGTATGGTAGACATGGATGTACAGAAAGTCTTCCTCTCCCTGGTAGCTATAGTGAAAGAAGCTGTATGGTAGACATGGATGTACAGAAACTCTTCCTCTGTCTGGTAGCTATAGTGAAAGAAGCTGTATGGTAGACATGAATGTACAGAAACTCTTCCTCTGCCCGGTAGCTATAGTGAAAGAAGCTGTATGGTAGACATGGATGTACAGAAACTCTTCTTCTGTCTGGTAGCTATAGTGAAAGAAGCTGTATGGTAGACATGGATGTTCAGAAAATCTTCCTCTGCCCGGTAGCTATAGTGAAAGAAGCTGTATGGTAGACATGGATGTACAGAAACTCTTCCTCTCCCTGGTAGCTATAGTGAAAGAAGCTGTATGGTAGACATGGATGTACAGAAACTCTTCCTCTGTCTGGTAGCTATAGTGAAAGAAGCTGTATGGTAGACATGAATGTACAGAAACTCTTCCTCTGCCCGGTAGCTATAGTGAAAGAAGCTGTATGGTAGACATGGATGTACAGAAACTCTTCTTCTGCCTGGTAGCTATAGTGAAAGAAGCTGTATGGTAGACATGGATGTACAGAAACTCTTCCTCTGCCCGGTAGCTATAGTGAAAGAAGCTGTATAGTAGACATGGATGTACAGAAAGTCTTCCTCTGCCAGGTAGCTATAGTGAAAGAAGCTGTATGGTAGACATGGATGTACAGAAACTCTTCTGCTGCCTGGTAGCTATAGTGAAAGAAGCTGTATGGTAGACATAGATGTACAGAAACTCTTCCTCTGCCTGGTAGCTATAGTGAAAGAAGCTGTATGGTAGACATGGATGTACAGAAACTCTTCTGCTGCCTGGTAGCTATAGTGAAAGAAGCTGTATGGTAGACATGGATGTACAGAAACTCTTCTTCTGCCTGGTAGCTATAGTGAAAGAAGCTGTATGGTAGACATGGATGTACAGAAACTCTTCTGCTGCCTGGTAGCTATAGTGAAAGAAGCTGTATGGTAGACATGGATGTACAGAAACTCTTCTGCTGCCTGGTAGCTATAGTGAAAGAAGCTGTATGGTAGACATGGATGTACAGAAACTCTTCTGCTGCCTGGTAGCTATAGTGAAAGAAGCTGTATGGTAGACATGGATGTACAGAAACTCTTCTTCTGCCTGGTAGCTATAGTGAAAGAAGCTGTATGGTAGACATGGATGTACAGAAACTCTTCTGCTGCCTGGTAGCTATAGTGAAAGAAGCTGTATGGTAGACATGGATGTACAGAAACTCTTCCTCTGCCTGGTAGCTATAGTGAAAGAAGCTGTATGGTAGACATGGATGTACAGAAACTCTTCTGCTGCCTGGTAGCTATAGTGAAAGAAGCTGTATGGTAGACATGGATGTACAGAAACTCTTCTTCTGCCTGGTAGCTATAGTGAAAGAAGCTGTATGGTAGACATGGATGTACAGAAACTCTTCTGCTGCCTGGTAGCTATAGTGAAAGAAGCTGTATGGTAGACATGGATGTACAGAAACTCTTCCTCTGCCTGGTAGCTATAGTGAAAGAAGCTGTATGGTAGACATGGATGTCCAGAAACTCTTCTTCTGCCTGGTAGCTATAGTGAAAGAAGCTGTATGGTAGACATGGATGTACAGAAGGTCTTCTGTCTGGTAGCTATAGTGAAAGAAGCTGTATGGTAGACATGGATGTACAGGAACTCTTCTTCTGTCTGGTGGCTATAGTGAGAGAAGCTGTATGGTAGACATGGATGTACAGAAAGTCTTCTGTCTGGTAGCTATAGTGAAAGAAGCTGTATGGTAGACATGGATGTACAGGAAGTCTTCTTCTGTCTGGTCGCTATAGTGAAAGAAGCTGTATGGTAGACATGGATGTACAGAAACTCTTCTTCTGCCTGGTAGCTATAGTGAAAGAAACTGTATGGTAGACATGGATGTACAGAAAGTCTTCTTCTGCTTGGTAGCTATAGTGAAAGAAGCTGTATGGTAGACATGGATGTACAGAAACTCTTCTTCTGCCTGGTAGCTATAGTGAAAGAAGCTGTATGGTAGACATGGATGTACAGAAACTCTTCCTCTGCCCGGTAGCTATAGTGAAAGAAGCTGTATGGTAGACATGGATGTACAGAAACTCTTCTACTGCCTGGTAGCTATAGTGAAAGAAGCTGTATGGTAGACATGGATGTACAGAAACTCTTCTTCTGCCTGGTAGCTATAGTGAAAGAAGCTGTATGGTAGACATGGATGTACAGAAACTCTTCCTCTGCCCGGTAGCTATAGTGAAAGAAGCTGTATGTTAGACATGGATGTACAGAAACTCTTCTTCTGCCTGGTAGCTATAGTGAAATAAGCTGTATGGTAGACATGGATGCACAGAAACTCTTCATTCTGTCTGGTAACTATAGTGAAAGAAGCTGTATGGTAGACATGGATGTACAGAAACTCTTCTTCTGTCTGGTAACTATAGTGAAAGAAGCTGTATGGTAGACATGGATGTACAGAAACTCTTTTGCCTGGCAGCTATAGTGAAAGAAGCTGTATGGTAGACATGGATGTACAGAAACTCTTCTCCTGACTGGTAGCTATAGTGAAAGAAGCTGTATGGTAGACATGGATGTACAGAAACTCTTCCTCTGCCCGGTAGCTATAGTGAAAGAAGCTGTATGGTAGACATGGATGTACAGAAACTCTTCTTCTGTCTGGTAGCTATAGTGAAAGAAGCTGTATGGTAGACATGGATGTACAGAAACTCTTCCTCTGCCCGGTAGCTATAGTGAAAGAAGCTGTATGGTAGACATGGATGTACAGAAACTCTTCCTCTGCCCGGTAGCTATAGTGAAAGAAGCTGTATGGTAGACATGGATGTACAGAAACTCTTTTGCCTGGCAGCTATAGTGAAAGAAGCTGTATGGTAGACATGGATGTACAGAAACTCTTCTTCTGTCTGGTAACTATAGTGAAAGAAGCTGTATGGTAGACATGGATGTTCAGAAAATCTTCCTCTGCCCGGTAGCTATAGTGAAAGAAGCTGTATGGTAGACATGGATGTACAGAAAGTCTTCCTCTCCCTGGTAGCTATAGTGAAAGAAGCTGTATGGTAGACATGGATGTACAGAAACTCTTCCTCTGTCTGGTAGCTATAGTGAAAGAAGCTGTATGGTAGACATGGATGTACAGAAACTCCTCTTCTGCCTGGTAGCTATAGTGAAAGAAGCTGTATGGTAGACATGGATGTACAGAAACTCTTCTTCTGCCCGGTAGCTATAGTGAAAGAAGCTGTATGGTAGACATGGATGTACAGAAACTCTTCTTCTGCCTGGTAGCTATAGTGAAAGAAGCTGTATGGTAGACATGGATGTACAGAAACTCTTCTTCTGCCTGGTAGCTATAGTGAAAGAAGCTGTATGGTAGACATTGATGTACAGAAACTCTTCTTCTGCCTGGTAGCTATAGTGAAATAAGCTGTTTCGTAGACATGGATGTACAGAAACTCTTCTTCCGTCTGGTAACTATAGTGAAAGAAGCTGTATGGTAGACATGGATGTACAGAAACTCTTCTTCTGTCTGGTAACTATAGTGAAAGAAGCTGTATGGTAGACATGGATGTACAGAAACTCTTCTTCTGCCTGGTAGCTATAGTGAAAGAAGCTGTATGGTAGACATGGATGTACAGAAACTCTTTTGCCTGGCAGCTATAGTGAAAGAAGCTGTATGGTAGACATGATTGTACAGAAACTCTTCTTCTGCCTGGTAGCTATAGTGAAAGAAGCTGTATGGTAGACATGGATGTACAGAAACTCTTTTGCCTGGCAGCTATAGTGAAAGAAGCTGTATGGTAGACATTGATGTACAGAAACTCTTCTTCTGCCTGGTAGCTATAGTGAAAGAAGCTGTATGGTAGACATGGATGTACAGAAACTCTTCCTCTGCTTGGTAGCTATAGTGAAATAAGCTGTATGGTAGACATGGATGCACAGAAACTCTTCATTCTGTCTGGTAACTATAGTGAAAGAAGCTGTATGGTAGACATGTATGTACAGAAACTCTTCCTCTGCCTGGTAGCTATAGTGAAAGAAGCTGTATGGTAGACATGGATGTACAGAAACTCTTCCTCTGCCTGGTAGCTATAGTGAAATAAGCTGTATGGTAGACATGGATGTACAGAAACTCTTCTTCCGTCTGGTAACTATAGTGAAAGAAGCTGTATGGTAGACATGGATGTACAGAAACTCTTCTTCTGTCTGGTAACTATAGTGAAAGAAGCTGTATGGTAGACATGGATGTACAGAAACTCTTCTTCTGTCTGGTAACTATAGTGAAAGAAGCTGTATGGTAGACATGGATGTACAGAAACTCTTCTTCCGTCTGGTAACTATAGTGAAAGAAGCTGTATGGTAGACATGGATGTACAGAAACTCTTCTTCTGTCTGGTAACTATAGTGAAAGAAGCTGTATGGTAGACATGGATGTACAGAAACTCCTCTTCTGCCTGGTAGCTATAGTGAAAGAAGCTGTATGGTAGACATGGATGTACAGAAATTCTTCGTCTGCCTGGTAGCTATAGTGAAAGAAGCTGTATGGTAGACATGGATGTACAGAAACTCTTCCTCTGCCCGGTAGCTATAGTGAAAGAAGCTGTATGGTAGACATGGATGTACAGAAACTCTTCCTCTGCCTGGTAGCTATAGTGAAAGAAGCTTTATGGTAGACATGGATGTACAGAAACTCTTCCTCTGCCTGGTAGCTATAGTGAAAGAAGCTGTATGGTAGACATGGATGTACAGAAACTCTTCTTCTGCCCGGTAGCTATAGTGAAAGAAGCTTTATGGTAGACATGGATGTACAGAAACTCTTCTTCTGCCCGGTAGCTATAGTGAAAGAAGCTTTATGGTAGACATGGATGTACAGAAACTCTTCCTCTGTCTGGTAGCTATAGTGAAAGAAGCTTTATGGTAGACATGGATGTACAGAAACTCTTCTTCTGCCCGGTAGCTATAGTGAAAGAAGCTTTATGGTAGACATGGATGTACAGAAACTCTTCCTCTGCCTGGTAGCTATAGTGAAAGAAGCTGTATGGTAGACATGGATGTACAGAAACTCTTCCTCTGCCTGGTAACTATAGTGAAAGAAGCTGTATGGTAGACATGGATGTACAGAAACTCTTCCTCTGCCTGGTAGCTATAGTGAAAGAAGCTGTATGGTAGACATGGATGTACAGAAACTCTTCTTCCGTCTGGTAACTATAGTGAAAGAAGCTGTATGGTAGACATGGATGTACAGAAACTCTTCTTCTGCCCGGTAGCTATAGTGAAAGAAGCTGTATGGTAGACATGGATGTACAGAAACTCCTCTTCTGCCTGGTAGCTATAGTGAAAGAAGCTGTATGGTAGACATGGATGTACAGAAACTCTTCCTCTGCCCGGTAGCTATAGTGAAAGAAGCTGTATGGTAGACATGGATGTACAGAAACTCTTCCTCTGCCCGGTAGCTATAGTGAAAGAAGCTGTATGGTAGACATGGATGTACAGAAACTCTTCTGCTGCCTGGTAGCTATAGTGAAAGAAGCTGTATGGTAGACATGGATGTACAGAAACTCTTCTGCTGCCTGGTAGCTATAGTGAAAGAAGCTGTATGGTAGACATGGATGTACAGAAAGTCTTCCTCCGCCTGGTAGCTATAGTGAAAGAAGCTGTATGGTAGACATGGATGTACAGAAAGTCTTCCTCTGTCTGGTAGCTATAGTGAAAGAAGCTGTATGGTAGACATGGATGTACAGAAAGTCTTCCTCTGTCTGGTAGCTATAGTGAAAGAAGCTGTATGGTAGACATGGATGTACAGAAAGTCTTCCTCTGTCTGGTAGCTATAGTGAAAGAAGCTGTATGGTAGACATGGATGTACAGAAACTCTTCTTCTGCCTGGTAGCTATAGTGAAAGAAGCTGTATGGTAGACATGGATGTACAGAAACTCTTCCTCTGCCTGGTAGCTATAGTGAAAGAAGCTGTATGGTAGACATGGATGTACAGAAACTCTTCCTCTGCCCGGTAGCTATAGTGAAAGAAGCTGTATAGTAGACATGGATGTACAGAAAGTCTTCCTCTGCCAGGAAGCTATAGTGAAAGAAGCTGTATGGTAGACATGGATGTACAGAAACTCTTCTTCTGCCTGGTAGCTATAGTGAAAGAAGCTGTATGGTAGACATGGATGTACAGAAACTCTTCCTCTGCCTGGTAGCTATAGTGAAAGAAGCTGTATGGTAGACATGGATGTACAGAAACTCTTCTTCTGCCCGGTAGCTATAGTGAAAGAAGCTTTATGGTAGACATGGATGTACAGAAACTCTTCTTCTGCCCGGTAGCTATAGTGAAAGAAGCTTTATGGTAGACATGGATGTACAGAAACTCTTCCTCTGTCTGGTAGCTATAGTGAAAGAAGCTTTATGGTAGACATGGATGTACAGAAACTCTTCTTCTGCCCGGTAGCTATAGTGAAAGAAGCTTTATGGTAGACATGGATGTACAGAAACTCTTCCTCTGCCTGGTAGCTATAGTGAAAGAAGCTGTATGGTAGACATGGATGTACAGAAACTCTTCCTCTGCCTGGTAACTATAGTGAAAGAAGCTGTATGGTAGACATGGATGTACAGAAACTCTTCCTCTGCCTGGTAGCTATAGTGAAAGAAGCTGTATGGTAGACATGGATGTACAGAAACTCTTCTTCCGTCTGGTAACTATAGTGAAAGAAGCTGTATGGTAGACATGGATGTACAGAAACTCTTCTTCTGCCCGGTAGCTATAGTGAAAGAAGCTGTATGGTAGACATGGATGTACAGAAACTCCTCTTCTGCCTGGTAGCTATAGTGAAAGAAGCTGTATGGTAGACATGGATGTACAGAAACTCTTCCTCTGCCCGGTAGCTATAGTGAAAGAAGCTGTATGGTAGACATGGATGTACAGAAACTCTTCCTCTGCCCGGTAGCTATAGTGAAAGAAGCTGTATGGTAGACATGGATGTACAGAAACTCTTCTGCTGCCTGGTAGCTATAGTGAAAGAAGCTGTATGGTAGACATGGATGTACAGAAACTCTTCTGCTGCCTGGTAGCTATAGTGAAAGAAGCTGTATGGTAGACATGGATGTACAGAAAGTCTTCCTCCGCCTGGTAGCTATAGTGAAAGAAGCTGTATGGTAGACATGGATGTACAGAAAGTCTTCCTCTGTCTGGTAGCTATAGTGAAAGAAGCTGTATGGTAGACATGGATGTACAGAAAGTCTTCCTCTGTCTGGTAGCTATAGTGAAAGAAGCTGTATGGTAGACATGGATGTACAGAAAGTCTTCCTCTGTCTGGTAGCTATAGTGAAAGAAGCTGTATGGTAGACATGGATGTACAGAAACTCTTCTTCTGCCTGGTAGCTATAGTGAAAGAAGCTGTATGGTAGACATGGATGTACAGAAACTCTTCCTCTGCCTGGTAGCTATAGTGAAAGAAGCTGTATGGTAGACATGGATGTACAGAAACTCTTCCTCTGCCCGGTAGCTATAGTGAAAGAAGCTGTATAGTAGACATGGATGTACAGAAAGTCTTCCTCTGCCAGGAAGCTATAGTGAAAGAAGCTGTATGGTAGACATGGATGTACAGAAACTCTTCTTCTGCCTGGTAGCTATAGTGAAAGAAGCTGTATGGTAGACATGGATGTACAGAAACTCTTCCTCTGCCTGGTAGCTATAGTGAAAGAAGCTGTATGGTAGACATGGATGTACAGAAACTCTTCTGCTGCCTGGTAGCTATAGTGAAAGAAGCTGTATGGTAGACATGGATGTACAGAAACTCTTCTGCTGCCAGGAAGCTATAGTGAAAGAAGCTGTATGGTAGACATGGATGTACAGAAACTCTTCTTCTGCCTGGTAGCTATAGTGAAAGAAGCTGTATGGTAGACATGGATGTACAGAAACTCTTCCTCTGCCTGGTAGCTATAGTGAAAGAAGCTGTATGGTAGACATGGATGTACAGAAACTCTTCCTCTGCCTGGTAGCTATAGTGAAAGAAGCTGTATGGTAGACATGGATGTACAGAAACTCTTCTGCTGCCTGGTAGCTATAGTGAAAGAAGCTGTATGGTAGACATGGATGTACAGAAACTCTTCTGCTGCCTGGTAGCTATAGTGAAAGAAGCTGTATGGTAGACATGGATGTACAGAAACTCTTCTGCTGCCTGGTAGCTATAGTGAAAGAAGCTGTATGGTAGACATGGATGTACAGAAACTCTTCTGCTGCCTGGTAGCTATAGTGAAAGAAGCTGTATGGTAGACATGGATGTACAGAAACTCTTCCTCTGCCTGGTAGCTATAGTGAAAGAAGCTGTATGGTAGACATGGATGTACAGAAACTCTTCCTCTGTCTGGTAGATATAGTGAAAGAAGCTGTATGGTAGACATGGATGTACAGAATCTCTTCTTCTGCCTGGTAGCTATAGTGAAGGAAGCTGTATGGTAGACATGGATGTACAGAAACTCTTCTTCTGCCTGGTAGCTATAGTGAAAGAAGCTGTATGGTAGACATGGATGTACAGAAACTCTTCCTCTGTCTGGTAGCTATAGTGAAAGAAGCTGTATGGTAGACATGGATGTACAGAAACTCTTCCTCTGCCTGGTAGCTATAGTGAAAGAAGCTGTATGGTAGACATGGATGTACAGAAACTCTTCCTCTGCCTGGTAGCTATAGTGAAAGAAGCTGTATGGTAGACATGAATGTACAGAAACTCTTCTTCTGCCCGGTAGCTATAGTGAAAGAAGCTGTATGGTAGACATGGATGTCCAGAAACTCTTCTTCTGCCTGGTAGCTATAGTGAAAGAAGCTGTATGGTAGACATGGATGTACAGAAACTCTTCTTCTGTTTTCCTTTTGTTGATGTTTCGTTTTCTTCACTCCATATAAACCCCACTCTCAGTTGTTTCTGTATTTGTATTGTCCCCAATGTTATGGGCCCTTGTGGCCAATATTTTAATATTTTACATAATGCTATTAATTATTTTCAGGATCCGTTATGTCCATTTGATGGCTCATTTTCGGATGTACTGCCAGATTAAGGAGCAAACAGCTGCCTTCATCCGTGGGTTTCGATCAGTGGTTAACCATGAATGGCTTAACATGTTCTCAGCTCCTGAACTACAGAAGCTTATATCTGGTGACAATAGAGATATTGACATAGAAGACTTAAGGTGAGCTGTTCACATGTTTTAAAAAGATCTTCATATCTTTTAAAAAGATTTTTACATGTTTTAAACAGATGTTTGTGTTTTCATCATCATCATTTAATGTCCACTTTCCCTGCTTGCAAGGGTTGGATGTGTCTTCACAAACCATGTCGGTTCTGACCTCCCAGACAGGCCAGGAGTCTGCATCTTACTTAGATATGCTCTCAAGCTCTACTGAGTACATTTTATTGTGGCACCAGTACTTTTACATAAATGAAGAATCATCCTAACCCTTTGTTTGGCAAATTCTCTACGGCTTCATGCTTTTCCTTTTGCCAATCATCTTTCTGGGTGTACCGAGTGTGTTTTCATGGCACCAACACTAGAGAGGATGAGAGGATGTTATTGTCCCAACTGGAGAGCCCTCTCAGCTCTGTGAGAGTTGGGGGAGGGGGCAAGAGGAGATTGAAGATAAGTATGAAATTATGGATGTATATCATGTGCCGTGTAATTTGACATGGTGATGTGTAGGTGGGAAGGGATGTAGGAGTCGTGAGAATGCCTAAGTGGAAATAGTGGTGATCGTGTGGTCAATAGTACAAGGGTGGCGGTGGGAATCACCAGGATATGGGGCGGCGTAATAATGGAAAGAGAATATGCATGTTTTAAAAAAATGTTCACATGTTTTACAGTTAACAAATTAACTTGATTTTTATTGTTTTAACTTTTAAACATGTTTGTTTTATTATATGAACTCTTTTGATACTAAACCACCTGAAACTGCCACTGGTCCTACAATACAAAACAGATTGTTTACCGTGTTTATATTTATCTAAAAACCTTCCATCATAATTTTATGTAAGAAATTTTGTTAGGTTATGCTCCAAACACCAGCTTAATAATGAAAAATGGTTTTATTAAACACCAATTATGATCAAAACGCTAGCTTTTGAAAGTTAAGTTATATTACTGAACACCAGCTCGATAATGAGAATGTTAGTTATTTTATGTTATGTTCATAATGATTTGAAAATCAGGCAGTTTCTTTCATTAGAAATATGGTGATAAAAAGGTTAACAAAGGTTCTTACATAAAAATATGGAAATTTTAAAATAAGCAGCTTCATATTATTGAAACAGGGACAGTTTCAGGGAGTTTGATCTCAAAATGGTAAAATATGAGGTTAATATTTTGAGAAATCAGTGACTTATTAACCAACAGTTTTATCAACAACTTATGCTGTGAATGTTTTTAATTCTCACTGCTTCTTCTTTATTACAGACGTCATACTCAGTATTATGGTGGCTATCACAACAATCACAGAGTTATCAACTGGTTATGGGATATTGTCGATCATGACTTTAATGCTCTTGAGAGAAGTCTTTTCCTCAAAGTAAGTTACTCGTTAGATTTAATTTTATCTGAATTTCTTGGATGAGGAATTAACATTATATTTGTTTCTACTTTTGACACAGGGCCAGCAATTATCCCAGTGCATTACTGGGGCTTTATTTTATCGACCCTCTAAGGATGAAAGGCAAAGTTAAACGCGGCGGGATTTGAACTCAGACCGTAAAGGGCCATAACTCTATGCTGCAAAACCTGGCGTCCGACCCTCTACTTATAGTGCCAGTCCACTGTTTATCATTATAAGAAACTGATTTAGGACAGTGGATTAGCAGAATCATTTGAGCATTGAACAGAATGCTTTGTGGTATTTCTTTCAAATCCTTCTGAGGTCAACTTTACCTATCATCCTTCTGGGTTCAATAAAATAAAGTATGAGTCAAACACTGGGGTCAATATAATCAATCCCTTCCATAAAAAAAAAAATGCAAGTTTTGGCCTAAATTAGAAATTATTATTGCTGACCTTATTCCTATGTTAGAAACAATTATTGTAAACGGATTTATTTTATACTGGACCTTAATTGATTTTAATCAGCTTGACTCGAGGATCAATTTGCTTACCAGATTCAATGGAGATTAGAATTGGCTATATATATATATATTTACTAACCCAGGGATTAAACTCATGACCTTTAGATAGACATGTTTAAGCAGAACAAGCATGCAATGTCACAAGTAACTAATAAACTAATATGAGGATATATGACTGAAAGATTGGTGGAGTTGTTAAAGAGTTGGATGGGATGTTTTGTGATATCTGTTCCAGTTCTTTATGTTTTGATTTCAAATCCAACCACCTTTCACTGAAAAAGCTGTGAGGCTTTCTCTTCCCCAGAGGCTTACCTAAGAAAGTAATCATAAACTTTCTCAAATACCAATGGAAATATATTCATGACATTTTGTACTCTGTTGTAATCATAAATAACAATTAAAACTCCTTAATTTACAATAGTTGCATCTAATTATAAATGCAATACATATGGTATCAAAATGAAGATGGCCTCCTATATGAGTGAGCCACATGAGGTAGACTGGTTCTTTCAGCACATTTACCTCGCCATTCTCCAAGGTAATGCATTCACCATTTTGTTGCCAAGACCATAAAACATTTGCATGACATGACAACCTCCCTTGTGTTGGGAATTGACATGATAAATGATCACCCAGTACACTATGTAAAGTAGTTGAGGATAGGAAGTACATCTAGCCATAGGAAATTTGCCAAACTCAAACAAAAGCTTGGGAAGACTCTTCGGCTATGCCAAAGGCATGACAACTTTCCTAGTGTTGGTACCACCATAAAATGCACTTGATAGAGCACAGAAGCTCCAGTTGAGTACTGACTGGTCTAAAACATGCCCAACCCTTGCTTGGAGGGAAAACAGATGTTAAACACTGTTGATGATATTTTGATTGTTCAAGATACGCATGTCTGTTGTGTTTCATTGAAAAGTCAGATCTGTACATTTTAATGACATGTATTTATTTTCTGTCTGTATTTTAGTTTGTCACAAGCTGTTCTAAACCTCCACTGTTAGGTTTCTCCACACTTGATCCTGCATTTTCCATTCGGTGTGTAGAAGTTAGTGATGATCAGGTAAGGATTGACAAATCTATATAAATAATGTTTGTACAGTATTTTATTCATATTTACCATGAGGTCCTTTTTGAGGTAATGCTTTATGGCTAAATGTCCTTGGTGTCAACCCCTTTAGTTGCCTCTTAAGATGCATAGAGATATGGTGTTCCTATTCTAAAGGTATAGAGCCAGTGATGAATGTCATGGAGAGAAATGGAATGAGATGGTTTGGTCAGGTGTTGAAGGAATAGTGAGAAAATGATGGGAATGATAGAAGGAAGTAGAGGAAGGGAAAGACCAAGAAAGACATGGCAAAAATTGATAAAGGAGGAAAGGCAAGTCAAGCGATTGGGGAGTGTAGGAAGTAGACAATGGAACAATTATAAATGATAGGGAAAATGAAGATGCTTGTTATGCTTTTCTGCAAGACTAATTCTTGCTTTAGCAGGGATCAATCGATCCTGTCGCCGCAACTGGTGCAGCCAGTCGTTCAGGTGCCACCCTAGATGTTTTCATAGTCAGCCATTGCCATTAGTCTCTATTCACTGTCATACGTAGAAGAGTCTCAGTATTGTGACCAGTCAAGTCTTTGATGTTGTTGGACCAGGATATTCTTTGTCTGCTCTCCTTTGCCCAGAAGGATGGTTTTAGACTAGCAGTTGTAGCAAGAGATATGAGCACACACGCACACTAAGAAATAATGTATGGGTTGGCATAAGGAAGGATGTCATCTGCCTGTATTCTCAGGTCCCAAATAAGTTAGGGGAGGGTGAGGTGTTAGAAAATTAGTAATTTTTCTAGGTTGTCTCCATTGATTTAAAAAAAAAACAGAATTGTTTATTTAGTTTACATATTGAGACCCCAATCCATCCTATTTATTTTATGACGTATGGGATTCTAGTAATGTTTTTTTTTGTCATGTATAAAGAAAATTAATTGTCACAGGAATGCTACCACTTAAAATAAAATTTTGCCAGAGAGAGATTAGCAAAATTTAATAAATATGTGTGTGTGGCAGGGAGCTGGGGTCTGAATAAAAGTGAGGGTGGTGGGAAAAAAAATCTCAAAAATTAATGTGGGGATGGGGGGGGGGGGGCATTGTTTGAAGCCCGAAAGCAGAAGGAAAAGTGGACTTAAGATCGATGATGTTGATGATTTCTCCCCCTCCTCTTCAATCAATCTTCGCTTCTCTTTATCTTCCAGGACACCGGGGATACAGTTGGCAGCGTTCTTAAAGGATTCTTCAATATTCGAAAGAAAGACCCTATCGGCCGTCTACCAACATCTTCCACTTGTTTCAACCTCCTCAAACTACCCAACTACCAGAAGAAGAGTACCTTGAAAGAGAAACTACGATATGCCATCCATTCAAACACTGGCTTTGAGTTATCTTAACAACCTTCATCTGGTGTAGTGTGTGTGTGTGCGTGTATAAATGTGTGTGTGTGCAGAATGTCATTTCAGTTGACAGCCAAATACAATACAGCTGTATAGAGCTATGGATGTGGAAAATATAGCTATGGGTGTGGAAAATACAGCTATAAACACAAGGTGTAGGTGTGGAAATACAACTGCAGGTACAGCTGTAGATGTGGAAATGCATTTATGAATGCAGCTATAGATGTGGAAATGCATTTATGAATGCAGCTATAGATGTGGAAATGCATTTATGAATGCAGCTATAGATGTGGAAATGCAATTATGAATGCAGCTATAGGTGTGGAAATTCTGTTGTGGATGTGGAAGTACAGTTATATATTGCTGTAAAAGTGGAAATGGAGTTCTCACAACTATGGATGTGGAAATATATGTTTATAGAAATGCACCTGTGGATGTGGAAATGCATCTATATATACAGCTGTGAATGTGGAAGTTCAGTTATATATATACCCATAGTTGTGGAAACATAGCTATAGACTACACCTATGAGTGTGGAAAATGCAGCTGTTTAAACAGCTAAAAGTATAAAAAAATAAGCTCTGGGTGTGGGAATGTAGCTCTGGACACAGCTATGGGTGTGGAAAATACAGCTACATTTGTTCAAATGAGATATATCAGTGAAAATATATTAAAAATAAGAATATGAAATTTAAGAAAAAAGGCTTAAAAAGATATACATTCCTGAAGCTTTACTTTAAAAACAAACAAAAATGAAAGAATTTGTGGAGATCACACAGACATTTCAAATAAAGCAATAATTTTTTTTAGATTTAATTTGGAAAAAAATTAGCAAAATTGGTGAGACTGTGATTGGCACTGTAGAGTCTTCTATTTACTTCTGTATTGTTCTGACATTATTAACCTTTTTCATTTTAAAAAACACAACATAAACAACAAAAATGCATGAAGAGTGAAAACAGTCTTAAATACATCATATACATATTTATTTTTCTATGTGAAAGCTAAACTTCTTAGTTTTGCAGGGTTTATGTAAATCACATGTGTTCATATGTTTGGGAAATATTACAAATTTAAAAGACAAAAACAAAAATATAATATTAACCCTTTTGTGACTGTATTTTTTATGAAATACACTCTATTTCAATTAATTAATAGGAATTTTTTAGAGAGTTACTAAAATTATGAATAATTTCATTACTAAGAGAGTAACTTAACATATGGTTCTTATATATAATTATTTTGGAAGAATGTAATTTAAATATAAACCTTTAAAATGGTATTGTTTTCATAGAACCAGTGCCAGTTTTGAATCAAAAGGTTTATGGCCATTTCCCCCTGCTAAAGCAGGGGTTAGTTTTGCAGGCTTCATGACAAGCTTCATACATGGTTTTTTAATTTTTATTTTGAAAGAATGTTTTTTGGCTGAATGCCTTTTCTGTGCCAACCTTTTTTGTCATTTCTTAGGACATACAGGAACACGGTGTACCTATTCTGAAATAGACACACAGATAAAATATTATGACATTATGAGGTCCTTTTTGAGGCAATATTTTACAGATGAGTGTCCTTCCTGGCATCAGTCCTCTCAGTCACCTCACAATTGGATATGGTGTACCCATTCTAAATTATTTTTTAACCATTTTATTACCATATTTCAAATGAAAGATGTTGCCTATGAATTTCAATGAAAATAATCAAGAATTTGGAGGGATTTAGTAATATGACTAACTTTCTCATTATAAAGTTGGTGTTTGGAACATAACTTAACAAAGGTTCTTACATAAAATTATGTCTAAAGGTTTTTCGATAAATATAAATATTTAAAAATAAACAGCTTAGTATCATAGAATCAGGAACAGTTTCAAGCTGTTTGGTATAAAAAGAGTTAAACATAAGAAATATATGTGTATATGATATGTATTTAAGACTTTCATCAAATGTCATATGCTGTATTTTGGTACTTAAATGTTTTAAAACAAACCATTGTTATATGATGTAAGCATATATATATATATATATATATATATATATATATATATATATATATATATATATATATATATATATATATATTGACTAACTTCAAAGTGAATCTTAGTTTAATAAATAAAGAGTCACCACAACTGTACATAAAAACACTGGAATAATAAATATTTCCTGACTGAGAATTATGATTCTTTAACAGAGGCATCTTGTCAATCATTACATTACAACAGCTCCAAATCATGTGAAATATTTCAAAGAAACACATTATTATTATGTATATGAACCATTGTGAGATATAAAAGAATGTATTGGGAAATCCAGTGCAATGCAAATAAAAAATAGTTCCAACATTATATATCCTATTTTCATTGCACCAGCTTTCCCTAAACATACTTGATTATTAGAATGGTGATGATGAGACTGTTGGCTGAATTGGTTGTAGTTCAGTCGGGAATTGTGACTGGCAGATAGTCTCAGCAACAGAAGACCAATGGAAACATTGTTTCCTTGGTTTGATCTGATCCCTTCTTTTTATATATAAGCAGTGACACTTCTACCAGAAGTTATGACTGATAAATAGTATCAGCAATGGAAACATAGCTTCCTTGGTTTTTACCTGATGATCAGCTCTTTTCCTTTCTGCCAGGTGTTATGACTGACAGATACTATCAGCAATGGAGACATAGTTTCCATGGTCTAATAGGATGATCAGCACTTTTCTTTTTTCTTTATAAACAGGTAAGTATTTGGTGTCACCTTGTATAGGCTATCATTGTGTTCAGGAACAGAAAATTAAAAAATAAATACAATTATTAAAAAATATTTTACTTTATTAGTTGTATATATACAAGGTAATCAGTTTAGCAGTTATTAGAAAGTTGGATATTAGTTCCGACTATTTGTGCACTGAGTTCAAATCCCATCAGAGGTAAACTTCATCTTTCATCATTTTGGGGTTAAGTCAAGTACTGGGGTTGATTTAATCAAATCTCCCTTCCCTCTAAATTATTGGTCTTGTGTCTTAATTAGAAATATTGCTTTAATATTTGTAAAAATTGTCAGTCATTAGAATGTCAGATTAAATTCTTTGCAGTATTTTTTCTGCTATCTGTACTCTGCATTCAAATTCTGCTGAGATCAACTTTGTCCCTCATCCTTTCAGGGTTAATAACTAAAGTATCAGTTCAGGGATGTTGGATTGGTAGAATTGTTAAAGAGTCAGCGAGATGCTTTGCAGTATCTATTCCTGTTCTGTATATTCTCGGTTCAAATCTCACCTCTTGTCACAGGAGAAAAAGTGACTCTTCTGCTAGTAGTTGTGACCAGCAGACAGTATCAACAATGGAAACAGTTTCCTTGATTAAATCTAAGGTTCAGCCTTTTCCTTCCTTTCTTATATATATGATGAATCAGTTGTAGTGTGTAAAGAGGATTGTACAGATATGTGATGCATAAGAAGGAAAACAGTTGGATGAAGTGTCATATGATCCAAGTGAAAGAAAGCCGAGGAAGGAGTGTCATGTGATCTGATCCAAGTGGAAAGAAGCTGCGGGAGAGGAAGAAGAGATGAAGGTTGTCTCAATGCTGATAAGGTTTTTATCATAGAACCAGGAGCAATTGAGTATCAAAAAGTTTAGATAAATAGTAGCTAATCTCAATAAAAGTTGATTGAATTACTACATTGGTAGAAGGCACCAAAACTGTACGGAGAGTGTATAGTCAGTAGAATGAACCACATGGTATGTTCACAGTACATATTTGACACACCTTGGTATGATATTAACTGTTCATATTTTACAGACCTTCCTATTCTAGGCAGCAGAGTTGTTAGGATGTTGGATTAAAAATGTCTCAATGTTTGTTTCAGCTCACTGAACTCAAATCTTTTCAAGGTTGATACATAAAGTACCAATTCAATACTGGGTTGTCATTATCTCTTCCTTTGTTTCTCACTCTTTATCTAGAAGAAATTGTTTGTGTCCAGACCTGGAGAGGGATGGGCTCCACAGGCTTAAAATGCCTAAGACACACTATGTGTCATTACAGCACTCCTACAATTCTATCAACAGTTAAGAGCCATTTAGTTGCTTTTCTGGAAGACATGTTGAACAGAGAAAATAAATCTGACTCTACAACAATGGCAAAAACTACCAAGATAAGATCTTATATGCTGTGAAATATAGTATTTGGTCTTGGAGAAAATTGCAATTCTGATTGATATATGAGGGTTGGCTGAAAAGTTCATAGGCTGACCAAGATACTCTCATGGAATGAGACCAAATGAGGTTTATTTTTCAACACAGTCTCCCTTGTGGTCCACACTCTTCTTCCATTGGTGTTGCAGTGCTTGGATCCCATTGGTGAAGCTTTCCTCCTGTTGATAAAAAAGTCATCATCATTGCAATACTGGTTCTAGCAAGTGTTATTCCATGTTGCGGAACAGATGATAGTCATCAGGAGAATAGGGAGGATGATCAACCAGTTCAAAGTCACAGTCGTGTACAGCAGCCATTGAAACCAAGAACTTGTGTCCTGGAGCATTGTCCTAATGAAACAAGATCTCTTTTGTCAGTTATCCTGCGTGGTTGGTCTTAGCCTTTCAAAACTGCAGCAAGTTGGTATAGTTCTCTCCATTGATGGTGTGGCCCAATTTAAGATAGTCAATAAACACAATGTCTTTTGCATCTCTAAATACAGGTCATCACTTTCCTTGCAAATGAAACGACCTTGGCCTTTTTGGAACAGGTGAGGAGGGATGTTTCCACTGTATAGATTGTCTCTTTGTCTCTGATTCAAAGTGATGAACCCAACACTCACTCTGGGTTAATAAACATTTTCCCGTGATGTGATCAGCCTGGTGTGCTTTTGATCAGGTGTCAGAAGACGTGGCACCCACCGTGCTGAAACCTTCATTGTGCAGAATATTCTCAACTCTCATGTGATATGCTAATACCATGCTATTTAATTTATAGTCAGTCGCCTGTCATCCATCACGTGATGAACACAATGTTTTCCTCAGTGGTGGCAGTTGTAGGACGTCCAGACCTTGGGTTATTTTCAAGACTCTTCTAAATTCAGCTGCCCACTTTTGCTCTGTTGATAAAGCTGGAGTGTCATCCCCTAATGTAATGACCATGTCAGCATGAATGTCCTTGGGGATTAAACCCTTTTTCTGCAGGTACTTGATGACACCGTGATGCCAAATTTTGTCCATTTTCAAGAGAAGTTGCTATTAGTTACTTGTCTTCTTTGAATAGTCAGATGACAGTTTACCTGGAAAAAAACAATGCAGTTATTAAAAATAAGAGTTGAAATTAATGCATGCAACATTTCACAGCTCTAGCATCATTCCTTCATAGTTAGCCTATGAACTTTTTTGCCAACCCTCCTACTTGCATTGTTGACAAAGTTGAGCACATTTCACTAATGTCATTGATTTTATGAAGTCCAACAGTCTCTACTTTGAATTAAACTCTTTTGATATAACCCATCCTGCAATACCTCTGCTTCTATGAAATGAAACCACCTATTTAAAAGGATTCATACTTAAAACCTTCCAACATTATTTGAGAAAAGAACATTCTGTTGTTATAAATAACATTTTAATAATGTTATTAAAAGTTTATAATTTCAGTAAATTGTTCCAAATCTTTCATTAATTAATTTAAATACTGTGTATTTCATTATAAACATGGTAATGAAAGGATTAAAAAGTTTTTCTTCATGCAGCTTAGTGGTTAGGGTATTGGGCTCAGGGTCGTCAGGCCATAAATTCAATTACTGGACTGGTTAGTATGTTGTGTTCTTGAGCAAGACACTTCATTCTATGTTGCTCCAACTCACTGAATAAAAAGCAACAGCTAAGCATGTATTCTCAGTTGCTTAATGCCAAAGAAACCAGGATAATCCCCAGGTTTGAAATAGATTTCAGTTTTAATCATTCGAATGACAGGTGTCCTATCCAGGGAAGAGTCATGTATTCTCACTTAACGCCAAGGAAACCTGGATAAGTTCCGACCTGATGAACCTCAGAGTTCAGGACAGATGTTAACTTTTTTTAACATTAGGTAAATGCAAACCTGCCAACTTCTAAACACCAAACGGGGAGTACCATGAAAAAAAGTGCCCCAAAATGGGGAGATTTTACATAATGCAAGCTATACCCATTTTCATAAGAAAAGACATCTCTCATCCGCCCCAAAAGTGGGTGGGAGATCTCCCCATCGGATGGGGAGCGTTGACAGGTCTATAAATGTAGTTTTCTTTTGAAGTACGAATGAGCGAGTATTTCAAAAGTTAATTTCTATTGATATTTATTAATTAGTCACTACACGATAACTATTGTTAATTATCTATTTTGCTATTAATTCAATAATAAAACGTAAGTTACGTTACTATCTCGGGATAAGAAAGACAATCTTTTACTTCAGCCTATTAAAAAAACAAAACATTTCCTCTCACATTGGTCTGTTATAAGTTATTTCCCTTCGATTAGACAGATTTTGTTTTGATCAATTGTACATTAGTATTGAGTGCACGATAAGGAGCGTACTTTGAACTGTCAATACTAACTTATTTGTTTGTCCTTCAAAATATTTTAATTCTCATTTTTACCGTTCAACGAAAAACTAAATAAATATATTATCATGAATACTGAAATGCTATAAGATGAGAAATATAAAAATTATCCAAATATGTGTATTTAAAAAAGATTCAGTTATTGTCAACATCATATAATTGTTTCTACTTTAGGCCAGCAATTACTCAGTGCATTACTGGTACTTTATTTTATCGACCCCGTAAGGATGAAAGGCAAAGTCAACCTCGGCGTAATATGATATATCGATATTACAAGCGTTTGTTACTATAAAATCTGAAGAGCTGTGGTGATCGAACTATGTCAGCACCTGACTAGCTTCCTTCAGATTTGTCTCCAGTTTTAAACTGCACCATTGCTGTCGGCTTTCAGATCAAACCTGAAGATTTACCTTTTCAGGAAATATCAGCCTTTCAAACTCCAATATATATATATATGAGAGTGTGTCAATATATTTGTGTGTGTGTGTGTGTGTGAATAGACACCTATGGACATGTTTTCGCTTTGATGCAGTTATGGCGGTAGATTTGTTAAAGCGTCAGACAAAATGAGTTGTGGCGTTTGTTTGGGCTCTTTATGTTCAGAGTTTAAATTCCGCTGAGATCAACTTTGCCTTTCGATTTCGATAAAGTAAAATACCATTCAATATAATTGACTTCCCCCTTCTCTCAAAAGTTGAACCGTCACTTAAATTTGAAACCCATTATTATTGTGTCAGCCTATATATATATATATATAAAATAGCCTCACCCAGCCAGAATAGAATTATTGGAATCACACACATACGTCAGACCTTTCGTGCATGAAGGACTATGAAATACCGCTACTTAGACGATGGCAGTTGAAATTCTTTGGTTGCCGATATTGAAGTGTTACCTGTAAAGGCCTTGGTCTCGCCATATTCCTGAAAATCCATGATAGGGTGAAACTATCATTATATCCAAGTTGCCAGTGTTCCAGTCTTTAATTCAGAATGTACAAAACTATCTATATTGTTTGTAGTATAATACTCACTTATCAAGAAACTTAAACAATGAGAACAATAGACAATTTTAAACATATTTGTTCCCTCTTATATACACATATATACGCCAAGTCCGAACACAAATGAACCAAACTCCCATTGTCACTGCCTACGTCTCTCACTGTTGTGAGGCAACAAAGCGTATTGTAGTCTGTGCTGCTAGAAACAGTAACCAAATGACATTCCACTGTCATGTATGTGTATTGTGAGCTTACAAGGGTACCTTTTCATATCTCAATTTGCTAGAAACAGCAGCCAAACACCACTCAAATCACACCTTACTATTTTAAATAACGTGTGTGTGTGTATATATATATATATATATATATATATATACAGACAGACAAACATATATGGTCCGAAGCATATAAGCTCTTTATAATTAGTGCATAAAAGAACTGATAAGAAGATATAAAGATATTTGGACAAGAAAGGAATTTATTTTACGGTCGATAACTTTTGGTAATTTTGAGAAATACAGATACTGGTAGATACATAAACACAAATTTGCGTTTGTTAATACTATATAATTGACAAAATTATGCTGTTGTTAACACTGGTTCGTTTACAAAGCATTGAGGAAATTTGAAAATAAGTTTGCTTTCGGAAAAAGCCACCCGCACTAGTCGAAATATCTAGTTTAAAAACCCTGGAGATGCAAATGCGTGGTTCAATTCCCGCAATTAGTTCAGTAAACACTTTTCCACCACCATGGGTAATTTACCTGACTTGTTCTATTATCATTTATAGTTCGACTGCATTATGGCGGCTTTTCCAAAAGCAAATCTAGTTTATGCTGTTATATGAAAATGGAACAAAACAAGATGAAAACCATAGAATACAAGACACAGTTCTAGAAACACTGCAAAATTTGTAAAATAAAAAAAGTTTGATTTTTATGCAGAAATGAAATACATCATTATACATCAAATTTCACCAGAACTATCTACTGGTGGGATTCAGAAGACGTAGAAGAAATTACCAAAATTTACAGATCAAAGGTGATTTTTAATTAACAAAGTCAAATAACGGAACTCTGGATTTTAGCTGATAAGTCATTTAAGACAGAAAAATGGGAGTGTATTTTTTTTTAATGTTAAAAGATAAACGGAATGATTGCTTTGCGATTTCTAGGATAGGAACTGAATTCTTTCCTGTAGTTAGATAGTTTACCACGGGCCCACATAGACATCTGATACAGACCAGCGAGAGCAAATAGTTCAGCAGGCATGCACTGGGTCATCACAGCGAAACACTGCCAAGCTATAAACTCGTAGGTGTAGTTAGGACAGGCTACGAAGCCAAACAGCCAGGTGAAAGGGTTGGCTCCGGGGTACGGGATCAAACGAACCTTAGAATATTTTGGTCGTAAATTTCTGAGTGCGATGTGAATAGAGAGGTTTCCAAGTTCGGCAAGGATAAATCCAGTTAAAGCGCCATATACTTGCACGTTACCGAAACTGGGAGGTGTATAAAGAGGGTGGTTGACGTAGTAAGCAATGAAAGCAGCGAAGCCCCAGTAGTATAATGAATTCTTAACGATATTACGGATTGGCATGGTTGCATGAGAGAATCGGTGCACGAACATTGTTTCCAGTAGACGTTTAGCATAATGAAATATCCAGCAACCGGCAGCAAGCTTCACAGCAAAGTCTCTCGGATAACTAGCAGCATCGACATCATAGATAAAAGAAGGACGCAGGAAAAATATAGCATAGATAATAGGTGGACCAGCATATTCAGTTAGGAAGACTGTTGTCCAGTCGACTTGTGGACCAAGGTCCTTGAAATAAAGAACGGCCTTTCCATCAAATCCTAAACTCAACAAAGTCTCCTCGTCACGTAAAATTCGTCCGCGTGGTTCTTTGCGAAACGAATGCCTCGCCAGGGATAATTTAGAGTTAAATTTCTTATACTCAAGTTTAACATCTTGGATTGTTGATGATTGTTTCAGTGAATTGAAAGAAATAATACTTTTTCCACTCTTGGCATTAATAATATCCACTTCCATGTTCATCGATAACCTCCGATTAGTTTCTCCTCACAACGACACTATAGAATCGTGTAACTTAAGCAGAAGTTATATAATGCTATACAAAGAAATAGTTTCGGAGGATAGATTTATATAAGAAACGTTTTGTTAAGACAGTCTTATAATCTTTTATTTTAATATACTATTACAAACAAAGATATACATTTTTTTTATAGAGAAGAAACTCATTATAAAATAGTGTATCGAAAGTTTAGAATATTTGTTTTCGTATTAAATTAAAGGGACGAAAGTGTAATAATGAACATGTTCTTCGTTTAGAGTTATACCCACTTGATGTGACAGAAGTAGTAGAGATTATATATATCTATGTTTAAAGACCTTCCTATCGTGACCATCTTGTCTTATTCAGTCATAGCGATTATATTATCAACCAGTGTGTCCTATTTTTTAAGGAGGTTTTGCTACTATTTCGAAACGTTTGTAAGTACTGGGCCGCTGACAATTAAGTATTGGATGATGTTGGTGAGTGTGCTTCGCTATTCCAGTGTCTTAGCCACGCCACCACCCAGTTTTATTGAAGTATCAGACGATAACTATCCCATTACCTTAGTCTCGGTATTACTCAGTTACTGAGAGTATTAGGTGATGCAGGTGAATGTGCTTGGCTATTCCAGTGCCTTAGCCTCACTATCACTCGTGGTAACATCGTGAATGTCTTGGCTTTCCTCAACATTATGTTAGGGAAACACCAACATTCCTTGTTGTAAAAGTGATGTTTATTTTTTTTTTCTGGTAAATTTTTATTGACTTGTTTATTTTGAAAATCATATTTATTATATAACTTGCGTTTATATGTACAGGATGTTTAAATAGATCGGCCGAACTGTGTGGGCGTGTTTTCTTGAGGCTCTGCTGGTGTCAGTAGCCACACACATAGTCATGTATTGCTACCCACCAAGAAAAAAATTGAGACCAACGAGGGGGAGACTTCTGGTGTCACCTCCCTACTCACCACCACAGAGTTGGCTACCAGCAGGTGTCAGCCTCGCGAGCTGGAATGGCTCTCCCAACGCGTCTCCTTCACCATCCTTCGGGGAAACGCCTTCTCTATTCTGTCCGCCTTGGCCGGGGGGCGGCCAAGGCGTGTGTCCCCATTTGCTCATAATAGTGAGAGATGAGGAGGGACGGAGGCAGTGACAGTGGGAGTTTGGCTCCTTTGTGTTCGGACCTGGTGTATATGTATATGTTTCATGGACACACACTCAATACCAAACTTCGTCATGGTGTTTCACATGGAAATGGAATTCATGAAATATACGATTAAAGCGGAAAAAGACAACATATCTAATAAGAAGGTTAAAGAAAAGAAAAGAAAAAACTGAAAAGAAACAGAAAGTTGAAAGGAAAAGAGAGAAAAGAATCATTGAAATAATTATTCTACAAAGAGTCATGTCTAACGGAACGACAGCTGTGACTCCTATCTATTCAGTATGTGCTCTGTCTGTATTTAATTTTGTGGGTTGTAACAAATATAATGGATACTGAATAAATGATGACGATTCAAGGCCATCGGCTCACTTCCTAACTATATATTTTTATCCACGAATTCTGTAAGTACAAGTTTCTTCTTCTTCTTCTTCTTCTTCTTCTTCTTCTTCTTCTTCTTCTTCTTCTTCTTCTTCTTCTTCTTCTTCTTCTTCTTCTTCTTCATTCAGCCTCCTGCCTTCTATCACTCGTGACATTGCACCCGAGATACTTGAAATTCTCCACCTGCTTCAGTGGAACTCTATTCACATGTAGAGTGCACTGTGCAGGCTTCTTTGAGAGGATGAGTGTCTCAGTTTTTTGTAGCACTGATTTTCATTCCAGCCATGCAGCACTCAGCATCAAACCTATCAAGTGAAATTCGGAGATCACCTTCTGTCAAGTTAACTAATATCATTTCATCTGCAAATTCCAGCTGACTGATTTTACCCCTGCAAATTGTGATGGCACATCTAACCTGGTTGTGCATGTCAATCCTGTCTTCTAAAATCATCTGTACTCCATTCTCAATAAAGATACATGAACATCTAACCTATATCTAGAATATCCATTTCACATAGAACTGGTTTCAAATACACAATAAATGTTTACAACTCATATAAAACAAATGTGGAGACAGAGTCCTCAAACACTCCTTCCAGCGAATCCTCTCAGAATCAACTGTCTCCAACTGATCAGGCCGGATCCCCAAGCGTGACCAGCCAAGCTCATGGATGTTATCCAACTATCTTGCTCGGGGTCTACCCCTGGGTTTCCTGCCGGTTAGTTTTGCCCGTAAAATCTGCCCAGTGATTCATTCCTGAGACATTCTAACCACGTGTCCATAGTATAGAAGTCGTGATCTCTCAATTCGGAGAAGTAGCGACTCTACCTGGTGTAACTCTCTGATCTCCGAGCTACGCACTCTATCGAGTAACGTTACTCTAAAGATCCCTCGGAACAACCCCATTTCGATCGCTTGTATTCGTGATCGTATTCTTTCGGTCATTACCCAAGATTCATGACCATAGGTAAGGGTTGTCACGATTACTGAATTGAAGATAGCGAGTTTGACACCTACCTCTCTTCTTCTGAATACCGAATGCTGAAGCGGGTGCATTACTGCACCAGCTTCTGCAATTCTTGCAATTAATTCACCTGCCTTCCATCACTCGTGAACACGGCTCCGAGATACTTGAACTTCTCCACCAGCTTCAGTGGATTGCGCAGGCTTCCTTTAGAGAACGTGGGTCTCTGATTTTCATTCCAGTCAATCCGACTCCCACGTTGAATGGTTTCGATTTAGCACCAGACACTTTACATAGACCTTGCCGTAGAGGCTTAACTAGGAAATCTCTCTGTCATTGGAATAATCTCTCTTGTCTCCCTTTTTGGAAATTGGGGTTATGACTTAGATGCATTTCCAAAGATCCGAGCCACCCGGCACATTATGGAAACATAAATTTCTGCACAAACCTTGCACCTGAATATCCACACAGGAATCAGAAACCCACACACGAGAGAGAGAGAGAGAGAGAGAGAGAGAGAGAGAGAGAGAGAGAGAGAGAGAGAGAAGGGGCCAACAACCCCTGCCACAGAGTGACCAGGTCAACAACTATCCTTCACATTCCAGCCTTTCAAATTTGCTACTTTCTCAAACTATTCCAAGAGACAAAACATCACCAGTCAACCACCACTACCACCACCACCACCAACAACAACAACAGCAACAGCAGCAGCAGCAGCAGCAGGAGGAGGAGGAGGAGGAGGAGGTTTCAAAAAATGTTATACTAACTATAAATGTCGGACACTATGGGTGTGTCCGTGAAACATAGATATATGCACCAGGTTCGAACACAAAGAAATCAAACTCCCACTGTCTCTGCCGCTATTATGAGAAAAAGGGCGCCCACGCGCTAGTCACCCCGCGGCCCCGGCGGACAAAATAGAGAAGGCATTTCCCCAGAGTATGGTGAGGGAGATGCGCTGGAAGAACCATTCCAGTTCACGAGGCTCACACCTGCGGGTAGCCAACTCTGCCGATGGTAGTGAGTAGGGAGGTGGCCCTGAGGGCCAAGGATACCAGAAGTCTCCACCTCTCCAATTACTGATGAAGCAGTCATATCTTCCTGCCCTCCTCTCTCCATCTCAAACTACCTCAAGAAACCAACTATTATCATTGTTGCCAATCTGTATTGCTACTACTACCACTCCAACATATGATGAAGCAATCCTCTCTCCCTCAACATAGAAATCTATAATTCTTAATAATAATTATTTCTACTACTTTTTGGCACAAGGCCAGCAATTATCCCAGTGTATTACTGGTACTTTATTTTATCGACCCCGTAAGGACGAAAGGCAAAGTTAACCTCGGCGGGATTTGAACTCAGTCCGTAAAGGGACGTAACTGTGCTGCAAAGCATGGCGTCCGACCCTCTACCGATACTGCCAATCCACCGCTCTATTCTTAATAATAATAATAATTGTTTCTACTATTGGCACAAGGCCAGCAATTACCAACGCCTCGGCCTCCGCGTGTGTGAGTCACACAAATGCCATTGTGGAGCTCTCGTTAATGAGTTTGGCCTGAACTCACTGTCATACCGCCAGAGTACATGCTGTTTCTCCGACATACTGCTCTCAACGACATATTGAAAAGGAGCCTGGATGCAGCTGGCTTCCCACCATAAGTGGAGCCAGTAGGCCTCGACAACCGAGACGGCAAGCGCCCCGGCGGAATTACCCTCTTCCCATTCAAAGGAAATAAATCCCTCATCTGGGATGCCTCAAGCTGTGACGCGTTCTCCGCCTCCATCTTAGTCACTTCGGCCACAAACCCCGGTACTGCGGCCCGCAATGCAGAAAACAGGAAGACAAGCAAATATCGGCCTTGTCCGGCCGCCGTCGAGACGTTATGCGTCCTCGGACACCTTACTGCCGAGCTCCTCCGTAAAATCGGAACGTTAGCAACTCTCTGAGAAAGAAGCCCCGCGAGGTGGGGTAGCTGTTGCAGCAAGTGTCGCTGGTCATTGTCCGCGGAAATGCCTTTGTAGTTTTGTCCGCGAGGCGCAGCCGAAACATCGCCCCGCCCTTGGCACAGAGCCTATCACCCTCTCCTCTTCCCCCTCTCTTTCTTCCGTGGCATAATAATCCTTGCTATTTCCCTCCCTTTCCTCTCATTTATGGGATTTATAGTCCTTTCCTCCACGTTCTTTAACAGCCAAATCTACTCTTCTTTACTCCTTCCCCCTCTTTTCATCATTTAATTTTGTTTTTATCCCTTTTTTCTCATATTTTCATTCATTTTTGATTTTCAATATCTCTGAAAACTGAATCCGGCCTAGTATTCACAGGAGGACTAGTTACTTGACACCGGTTGTTAGGACGCACTAAATCAAACAGAAGTTTCTACAAAATACTTTTATTATGAATTTTATTTCAGGTATGTTACTGGCCAGTTTCCTTTCAGGGTTTCGATTTTAACCAATATTTCAGTTTACTTAGAATTAAAGGAACAAAAATATGCGATAAAATATATTTTAGCGAAAAAATATGTTCAATGTCACTTTTCGCATGTTTATTTTCCTTCTGTTCGCGACCGAGGCCTCGGCATGTTTTATACATAAACAAGGAATTTATTAAAAGATGGATGCAAGGCTTGAGTGTGTTATGAGACCCAACATATATTCATATATGAAAAGGGAGTTTATCAAAAGCGATGCAAGGATTGTTTGTGTTATGTAACGTCAACATATATTCATATATGAAAAAGGAGTTTATCAAAAGCGATGTTATGTAATTTTAACATATATTCATATATGTAAGATGGGTATCGATTGAAGAAAATTAAAGTATGTTTTTCGTTTAGTTCTCCTAATTGAGAGATCACAGCTCCAATACTATGGGCATAGGAAAGAACGCTGGACAGATTTTACGGGCAAAATCAACCGACAGGAGACCCATGAGTAGACCCCGGGCAAGATGGTTGGATAACATCGATGAGCTTGGCTGGTCTCGCTTGGGGATCCAGCCTGATCAGTTGGAGACGTTTGCTGGAAGAAGTGTTTGAGGACTCTGCCTCCACAACACTCTCAGGATAAAGTGGGCGAAGAAGAAGCTATGATAACATCTTTCATGTTTATCACCCAATTTTGTAATCGGTCGGCGATTTTAAAAACAAATAATGTTCCTGATAGACTGTAAGGTGTTTAGGTTGGCTAACGGGAAATCTTGCATCAGTTGGGCTTAGGCCAAACTGTTAAGGTCTTAGTTGTTGTTTAGGCTGTTGCGGTGATATTAAGGATCACAAAATTCAGTCCCGTTTTATTATTGATAGTCTCCAATTAAGTAGAGATAAAATACATGAATAATATCAGAAAGGTAAAAACACAGAAATTACTAAATTAGAGTTATATAATGTGTGCAAGAGAGGAATGTTAAAAGTATTTAAAACACCGGGTGTTAAATAACAAGCAAGAACGATGGCGTAAAAATAAGAATCTGGTTTATTTTATTCAATATAAAGTTAACAACAACAAATTAGGCAAAGGAAATAATTCCAATAAAATAATGATGTGCGTGTTAGTTTTATTGTAAGTATTGATAGCTGCTGAGTTAAGTGATAGATACTTAGTAAAAGCTTGATCCTTTGTATTAGTGACACAATATTAGTGTGTTGACAGAATCTGTTATACAAGCATTATTGGCAGTTCATATCCCGCCGAGGTTAACTTTGCCTTTCATCCTTACGGGGTCGATAAAATAAAGCACCAGTAATACACTGGTTCGACTTAATCAACTTTCTCCTCCCCCCAAATTGCTGGCCTTGTGTCTATATAAGAAACCATTATTCGCAGTACCGGTAGAGCGTCAGACACCATTAGAGTTACATACCTTTACGTTCTGTGTTCAAATCACGTTGGGGTTAGCTTTGCCAATCATTCTTATGGGGTCGATAAATAAAGTACCAGTCACGCACTGGGGTCTATTTAATCGACTTTCCCCTTCGCCAAAATTGCTGGCCTTGTGCCTATAGTAGAAATCATTATTGTAGGCAGGGAAAGAGTGGTGGATTGGCAGTTTTGGTAGAGTGTCAGACAAAATAATCTGTGATATTTAACAACTTTCTACGTTCTGAGTTCAAATTCAACCAAGGTCAATATTGCCTTTCATTCTTCCGAAGTCAATAAAATAAAGTTTCAGTAAAGTACTGAGGTTGATATAATCAACTTTCTCCTTCCCTCAAATGACTTACCTTGTGCTATGTAAGAAAGAATTATTACAGGCTGGAAGGAACTTGCATATTATGATTCTAAGGAGCCTGGAATCTTGAAGGATATCTAAGATAATTTAGGTTAGCTTTTGATTCTGTTATATTTTATAATTAGCTACCATATAACCAAAAGTTTCTGGGAAGATCTTTAAATGTTCATATGATATATCCAATATTTAATGTACAATGTGGTAGAGTAATGTGTATCCAACAAGATGGTGTAGCTTGAATTAGACATGGTTAAGAGAGACAGAGAGGGAGAATTTGTTGATGGACGAAACAAATCCACTTCTTTAGTATGCCCTATAGTGGGTTGAGTCCATTTTATAATACTCCACAAGGCCTTGATCAAGCAGACCTATGATCCAAGGTATTCCAACCATGACCATACTGTCCTATATTTCTAAGCATAATGTATATTATCTAATGTGTACTTTTTGAAAGATGGTAAGAGATAACTGAAGCAGTTGATTACAGGAAGGCAATCCAGCTGTAAAACATAGCAAATATGAAGTTTATCACAGAGTCTGCAAGGCTAACCCCTGCTTCAAAAAGGGAAAATGACCTCAAAATATTTCTTGTGTTTATTGTTTTATTGTTGATATGTAGTGAATTTCTTTGTGGTGTTGAAGGACACATCATTTGTATTTCTATGTTCATTTCTAGGTTTTGTACGTAGCTGTCAACCCATAAGGCTCTATGCATCAAAACAGCACCAAAAATTGGCTCATGTAAGTAACAGGTTTTTATATTTTTATATAGAGACAATTCAAAATGTTGAAAAAATTCCATTGATCCTTTTGATACTAACCTGACCAAAACCAGTTCTGGTTCTATGAAACAAAACCACCCATTTTAGATGGTTTCTATTTAAATTAAAGTCTTCCAATATAATTTGATTAACAATTTCAGCAATTCCCTAAATTTTCTTCATTAATTAATTGAAATAGATTGTATTTCAAGGTTTGCTACCTTCCAAACCCTCTGTCGGGGTCTCAGGATATGCAATCTTTGTGCGTCCATCCTACGCCTCTCTGCTTCGATTTTTCATGCCTGCTTTTACCACAAGTGCAAGAAGGAGGACTTATTTCCAAGTCAAGCTTTGTAGGCCTCCTTCTTTGCTCGGATGGCATCTCGGGGTCATGTTCACAAGTGATAGAGGTTGGAGTGCAAAAGTTGCTGGAGTTGGTGCAGTAATATGCTAGCTTTAGCATTTGGTAATCAGAAAAAGGGAGGTAGGTGTAAAAGCCAAACTCGCTATCTTCAATTCAGTATTCATGCCAACCCTTACCTATACTTATGAATCATGGGTAATGATCAAAAAAATATAATTGCAAATATAAGCAGCCGAAATGGGGTTTCTCCAAAGGGTCTTTGGAGTAAGATTACTCGATTGAGTGTGTAGATCAGAGAGCAGCTACTTTAAATTGAGAGATCACAGCTCTGGTACTATGGGCATGTGGTTAGAATGTCTCAGGAAAGAATGGTGGGACATACTTTGTTAGCAAAACTAACTGGCAGGAGACATAGGAGTAGACCCTGAGCAAAATCGTTGGATAGCATTCATGAACTCAGCAGGTCCCGCTTGGGAATCCAACTGGATCAGTTGGAAATGGTTGCTTCTGACAGGAAGAAGTGTTTGAGGACTCTACCCCCAAGACCATCTCAGGAATAAGTGGGTGAAGAAGAAGAAGGTGGTGGTGGTGGTGGTGGCAGCAGCCACTGCCGTTGTCGTTTCTTGGTTAGCATCAAGCAGAAGGCTTTGTGGCATTCAGTTCTAATTGATTTATTTTTCACTTTTCTTTATTCAAGTTACATGCTGTGTCTAGGGCATGACAACCTCTCCAGTGTTGGTAACACAATTACACACATCCAGTACACTCTGTAAAGTGTGGAAATGTAAGATGTGGCTCCCCAGTCCATCTTAGAGCTTAGTAACTCTAAGTACTGATTTGGTCTGTATCTACCTGTTCCTTGTTAACAGGGAAAACAGAAGTTAAATGCTGATGATTATTTTGTTTTAGCTATTGCGTGCTTTATAGAATCTAATATTTATTCTGTCTTTAACATATACCAAATTTTTAATACAATTATTGTATAACGGTCTTACCACACACTTTATTTTTATATAACTTTTTTAGCAGTAGCACTAGCATAGCTTGCTTCATAGTAGAGGTGTATATGAAAGCATATACAATATGTTTATGTATAATATGTATATCATTATCATCATCATTCTGATGCTGATAAAACATATTTTTATGTATAAACATAAACATATTATATATGCCTTCATATACATCTCTATTATATAAATTGTCAATCTGCACAAATTGTTATACCCTACCTTGTTTGTTATTTGTAAGTATGTATATATCTGTACGTATTTATGAGACTTTGTAGCTAATAAAGGAATTTCATCACCACCACCACTACTACTGTCTTAAGAATTATTTCTTATTCCTATTTCTTTAGGTTGAAAATAAAATCATAGAAAAATTGGAGAAATATTTCAAGGTTTGTAAAACTATTTTTAAACTGCTTCCTTTCAGGATTTTCATCATCATTTTTACATCTGTATTTTTACTACTTTATATAATATATAGTATAATATCTCAGCTTCTTTATATAATATAGTATAGTTTATATGTTGTTTGATATAATGTAATATAGTCACATTACTGCTTTATATAATATAGTCTAATATATCTTTGTTACCTTGCAGCCTCAACACCTGCAAGTTGTGAATGAAAGTTATATGCACAATGTACCTAAAGGTAAATATTCTCTCTCCCTTTGTCACCTTTTTCATCACTATTCTCTCCACACACATACTGTCTCTTATTAACTATATCATTACCATCATTGTTTTTACATCGATTTTTCCATGCTGGCATGGGTTGGATGGGACATTTTGAGGCAGTGTTTTACAGCCAAATCCCCTTCCTGACACTAAGTATTTCTGTCAAGTGGTTGATGTAAGAAGGGAATCCAGCTGTAGAAACCATGCCAAGAATGTGTACTTTTTGAAAGATGGTAAGAGGTAACTGAAACAGAATAAGTATGAAGAGGTCTAGTCACAGACTGGCAGTCTATCCAATCCATGCCAGCAGTGGAAAGTGGACATAAAACGATTACACACACACATACTTACACATAATCGTGAGGTAGTGAGTTAGATTCCTGGACTGGGCAGTGCATTATGTTCTTCAGCAAGACACTTTATTTTACATTGTTTCAGTTCACTCAGCTCGAAATTATGAGTTGTGACATCACTAGACAACATAGATGGTGTGGGAAGGTGAGATTGGTATAAATGGGCAACTGACTTTCCCAAAACATGCCATGCCCAGTCTTGTGCCTCAGATAGGAATTTTCTAGGCGCAAAACCCATGGTCATTTGTGACTGAAGGGAGTCTTTGTATTTATATATGGAGGCCCATGGCTTAGTGGTTAGAGCATTGGCCTTGCAATCGAAAGGTTGTGAATTCAATTCTCAGACTGGGAGATGTGTTGTTTCCTTGAGCAAGACACTTTATTTCACATTGCTCCAGTTTACTCAGCTGTAGAAATGAGATGATAGGGACTGTGGTCCCTATCATTCCACTGCAAAGTGGTCGTGGAGGTGCCACGACAAAAAAGCACCCAGCACTCACTGTAAATGAGGTTGGTGTTAGGAAGGGCATCCAGCTATAGAAATCAAGCCAGAATCAGTTCCCGTCCCACCCTTGCAAGCAGGGAAAAGTGGACGTAAAATGAAATGATGATGATGATATGATGATATCTTTAAGGCGGCGAATTGGCAGAGTCGTTGAGACATCAGATGGAATGCTTTACAGTATTCGTCCTACCTCATTGCGCGCTCTGAGTTCAAATCTCCGGGGTCAACTTTTCCTTTCATAATTTTGAGGTCGATAAAAAAGTACCAGTCCAGTACTGGGGTCGATTCTTCCTCTATAGAAAAAATTGGCTGTGTTCAGGCCTGAAGAGGGTTGGGCTCCACCAGGTTTAAAAGAGCCCTAGATACGCCGTATGACAGTGTCTCTACGATTCCACAAGGAGTTATGGGATCTTTATCCTATCCTATATATCTTTATAAGTGCCATTCCAGAACATACTGCAAGACACTTTGTCCAGTGTCACTAAACAACTATTCTGGTCTTGTACTTTACTTTCGCTACACCTGAAGGACGAGAAGCAAATTTGACCATGGTGGGATTTCAATTCAGATCATAAAGAGCTTGAACATTATATCCGGCACTCTACCGATTCTGCAAATTAACAATGATTATTATAACATCCTTATTAATGCATTGCTTCCGAATTATTTCCCTTTACAAAATTTGTTAACTCCCTTTGATATATCATAACTATAATAAAGGGAGGAGTGCGGGACTGCGTCCGGAATATATTTTTTTATCCCGTTAGTAAAATAAGTTAGATTACTTTGAATAAATAATGAATGAATGTTACATAATTTATCTACTAAATTTCGTAGTTGTTGATTAAACATAAATATTCTTATATATAATGATTGCTTATTTTAAGATTCACTTTTTTTATTATTTTCAAATGTCTACACTTCTGGTTAACGTTCGTTATATCATAACACTTATTACATCACTTATGTAAACATCCATATATTTGCATCGTTACATTTCACCGTAATGCAGTTTATATATAATATCGTCTTTTTTAAATGTATCATGGATTACTTTAATGATTACAGAAGAGGGTGTAACACAGTCTCTCTTCAATTTCTGTGCATATTGTCAATTACGATTTTATTGGACAGATATCTACATGCATATGTATTTGCATATACTATAAATATGCACATTACACATTGTAGCAGAAAACCGCCCGAAGGGTGGTTTTTCTGCTAGTTTTGTTAATAGTCCTGCATCTTATGCTGGTGGAAAATATTAAAAAACAAATAAAAAGACTCTTAACGTCTTGTTCTGTAGGAAACTGCATCACTTATTATAGGATTAAAAAAACTCTAACTGCTTCTTTTATCATTCTCTTCTCGAATTTTCTTAAACTTTATAGACTTTTATATAAGGGTTTAGAACATACACTTTTTTAAAATATCAGGTTGGCGGGGAACAATTAACCACTATTATCAGCATTCATTGTAAAATTTCAATCAATATTATTGCTAAATAAATTGCATTCTTTAAAAAAAGAGAAATTGCTTTACACAAACTAGTTTTCTGTAGGCCATTATGCTTGATCTAGCCTTTTTAACATACTTCACTGCTTAGTTATTTATGTGTTTAATCTATTTTTGTCTGTTTCTGTCACTATATTTAACTCTGCATCTGATAATGATTACACAGAAAATGTATAAAAACAGATTTGTCAATTCAAATGTTTATGGTATCTTTACTAGAGGACAGATTGTTTTGATGATTTGCAGTATTAACGTGAATCCTATTCATAATCTTCATGAACAGGATTGACATATGCACCAAGTTAAAAGTGGTATCAAAGCTGGTGGATATAGAATTACTCAAGCTGGTATTTGCAGAGGACATGGTATTACTTGACTCATGGGGAGGTGATCTCTGACATGCAGTGAATAGGTTTGCTGCCAAGTGGTGCAAAGACTGACACACTTGTCCTCACTGAAGCATGTGAGGAAGTTCAAGTATCTTGGGGTAATTTTCACAAGTGATAGAAGGAAAGAGGCTGAATTAAATGCAAGAATTACTGTAGCTGGTGCAATAATGCAGAAAAGGGGAGATAAATGTAAAAGCTAAAGCCGCTATTTTCGATTTAGTATTCATGCCTACCCTTATAGCCATGAATTTTGGGTAATGACTGAAAGAATACAAGCGAGTGAAATGGAATTCCTCCAAAGGTCTTTGGAGTAATATCACTTGATAGCATGCATGACTTGGAGATCAGGGAATCACTCCAGGTAGAGCCACCACTTCTCCACATTGAAAGATCATAGCTCCAGTACTGTTGACATTATGGTTAGAGTGTCTAAAAAAAGAATCACTAGACAGATTTTAAGGGAAAAAACCAAAAGGCAGGAGACCCAGAAGTAGACCACAAGCAAGATGGTTGAATAACATTCATGAGCTTGGTTGGTCACACTTGGGGATACATCTGAATCATTTGGAGACAGTTACTTCTGATAGGACTGGCTGGAACAACCCTCTCAGAAATAAGTGAATGATGTACAGGACGTTAAGTGTTAAACATTTGCATCCTTCTCATTCTGAGGTCAACATTACTTTTCATTTTTACGTTTGTTGAAATAAGTACTAGTCAGGTACTAGGGTGGGGCGGCGTGGTAGTATGGGAGACTCTTCCCTTTCCCATAAATGTAATGCGTAGTGTTTATGATAAACTCAGTAGATTTCTTTTTTTATTCTGGATTTGAAAATGCATATATATTTAATTTTTCTTTTGTTATTTCTTTTAAATTTTCAGGCTCAGAAACTCATTTCAAAGTTATAGTTGTGTCACATGACTTTGATGGTGTCAGTCTAGTTCAGGTCAGTTAGTTTTAAATATAGCAATTTTTCAAACACACACACATTATATATTATTATTATTGTGTTTTTCCTCTTCCTTCATTTTTGTTACCATTTCTTGCCGAGTGCCTTCTCGACACATAAGGCAGAGAAACTTACTGCATACATTGATAAGCTACACAAATAAACATGCCAGATTGGACATGCCATGTACTTTACACAGCTACAAGTATATCATTTGCTTTATACATGTGCATATTATCTTTTTAAAATCATATTTACAACAGAATGATATTCAATCATATAAGAGTGCTCAGTTATTTATAACTCACATAATTAGGGAATATAATCAAATAAAGTTATGTAAAAAATTTTACATAGGTGATTATCATTTTTACAGCGATAGTGCTCTTCTCAATACATTTCCTGTACTAGTTAAAACAATTGTTTGCACTTCCTGCAGTGATTGTAAACCAGGAATCATTCTGAAATAATTTTCTGTTCTTTTTTTATCATTCCTAGTGCTCCTACAATCACTGGTATTGTAACCACCTTGAGATACCACATTTTTTTCAATTTTAATGAGCAAATCTTTATATTTTCTATTATTATTAATTGTGCCAACTGTAGAAACAATTATTATTATCATTATGGATTGGCAGTATCGATAGAGCATCGGACATCATGCTTCGTGGCATAGAGTTACGCCCCTTTATGTTCTGAGTTCAAATTACTCCGAGGTTAGCTTTGCCTTTCATCCTTACAGGGTCGATAAATAAAGCACCAGTAACGCACTGGGGTCGATTTAATCGACTTTCCCCTCCCCTTCAAATTACTGGCCTTGTGCCTAAAAGAGAAACAATTATTATTATTATTATACAATGGGCGGTGGATTGGCAGTATCGGTAGAGGGTCGGGCGCCATGCTTTGAAGCATAGAGTTACCTCCCTGTATGATCTGAGTTCAAATCCCGTCGAGGTTAACTTTGCCTTTCATCCTTACGTGGTCGATAAAATAAAGTACCAGTAATGCACTGGGTAATTGCTGACCTTGTGCCAAAAGCAGAAACAATTATTATACAAAATCCTACTGAGGTCAACTATGCCTTTCATCCTTTGGGAGTTGGTAAAATAAAGTACCAGTTAAATATAATCGACTTTCCTCTTCTTCCAAATTACTGGCCTTGTGACAGTGTTAGAAAGAATTATTATTATTCATATACATGACAATTCATTACACAACCTTATTGATGTTTCTCATCCATATCTTCGCGGGAAAGTGGTGAGGGAACAAAAAATTTATAATTACTGCAGGGGAGGTAACTCTAGGATTTGTTTGGGAAATGTGTAAATAGGGTCTAGAATTGTATTTGAGTGTGTAGAGAAGGTGAAAATAAGGTAACAGGGGATTATGTAGGTGGTGTACTCGTGGTGAGAGAAAATGTATGTCAAACTGTTATTGAGTATAGATGGATAATTATAAAGTGCAAAGTTTGAAAGAAAACAGTGTGAGAATATTGTAATAGTTTGTGAGTGACTGTAAGCATGTAGGCTATTTTTAAGGTGGATTTTCTATACCTAAATGTGTAGGCTATATATGAGAGGCTTAATGTTTTCAGCGTGGAAGATGGACGTTAAATGAAGATGATGATGATGATGAAGAGAGCAAGTATTTTTTGAAATGCAAACAGCCCTTGAAATCTAATTTTTAGAGTTGAGTTGGAAGATTTTAAGCCCTCGACTCTTCTGATTTTTTCACAAAGCCAGTGGTAAATGCTGTGACGAGAAATGAAAAGATAGTGACTGGGTCACATGTTGAGGAAGGTTGAAAGTGTCTGAGTAAGCAGAGTGATGGAAAGGAATGTGGAAATAAGTAGTGTACATATACATACATATATATATATACACAGGCATATATATATATATATATATATATATACACACACACACATATATATATACACACACATGCACACATATACTCATATGGTTTGTCTGCTTACAGAGACATCGGAAAGTGAATAAGTGTTTGTCAGAAGAACTACAAAGTGGTGTTCATGCTCTCTCTATAAATGTAAGTAGATTATTTCACTGTTTTATTACTGGCAACTTGGAACGTATTTCTGTTTTAGATAATATCACACTAGAGCTTTCCAAAATGGGTATCACAACACTTAAGTGCAGGAATCCTTAAACTGAATGAAAAAAAATTATAGCTTACACCTATAGAGGTTTAGTTGGTCTCCTACAAGGCTGTATCTCAAAGGAGGTTTCTTGAGTGTCTTTATATTAGGGGCCTCAGTCCTATTGTATTGTGTTGTTATAGCTCTCACACATGAAGGTTTATTTGGCCTCCTATGAAGTTGTACCTACAGTAAAGCCAGAGTAGTATAAGGTAGTGAAATTACTCCTCTCTCTTTATGTGTTGTAACAGAATCGCAGAAATTTATATATAGATAATTGTTTCTACTATTGGCACAAGGCCAGCAATTATCCCAGTGTATTACTGGTACTTTATTTTATCGACCCCGTAAGGATGAAAGGCAAAGTTAAGCTCGGCGGGATTTGAACTCAGACCATAAAGGGCCGTCACTCTGCAAAGCATGGCGTCCGACCCTCTACTGATACTGCCAATCCACAATACAAGATGGACTGTACCTGTAATTTAAAAAAAAAACGGCTTTGTTATACACTGTGTCATGCTGAATCTTCCTGAGAATTAAATTACATTAAGGGTACACATGTCTGGAATGTTCAACCACTTACACATTAATTTAACAAGCAGACTTTCCTATTGAAACCGTCAGTATCAAACTTGATAGATCCTTTTATCCCATTCCAATCTGTGATACTGTTTCTATATTATTTTCTGTTCTGTTCAAATAACATATCTCTTTTTTTTTTTCTCTATTTTCAATCTTAGGCTCATACTTCTGAAGAATGGCTTAGAAATAATGAAACATTTAACAGATCTCCACCTTGTATGGGGGGTGATGGGGGTCGCAGATAACAATTTCTTGTACAATGCTGAACCTCAATAAATGTTAAGACTTTGTTGTAAATATTAACTGGTTTAAATATCCCTGTTATAAGATATACCTAAAAGGGTTGGTGTCAGGAAGGGCATTCAGTTATAAAATATTTTCCCAAAAGATCCTGTCCAACCCATGCCAGCATGGAATAGTCGACATGAAGATGATCATCATCATTGTCATTATACATGTAGGTACACAGAAAACATGTATTAAGTGTATGGTGGTACCTGCAAGGCTAGCCCCTGTTTTAGCAGGGATAATGGTCTTAAAACACTTGTGTTGATTAATACATCCTGTACCACATAAAACCACATTAGCAAAACATTCTTAAAAAGTACAAAACAGCACTATGACTGCAAAACATTTAAAATGTAAGTCCTTACATTAGTTTACTTCAAATTTTCACAACAGTCTGTCAACTTGGAGTCTATCATGAGCTCAAAGAGTCACTCCTGTTTTAGCTTGGATAATTACCTTAAAGCAATTGTTGTTTAACAATAGACTTAGTTTCTTCAATGTAAACTGGAATCTATTTATATTTTAATCAATGGTTCTATGAAATAGTTTGATGTGATCTGAATAACATTCTCAAAGCTCATCACTATCATTATCATTATTATTATTTAATATTTGTTTTCCCTTGTTAGGATGGATTGGACAGGTCTTCACAGTCCAAGTCAGTACTAATTTGGAGCTATTGACCTCTCAGATCGGCTTGGGGTTACATCTCGCTTACATACATTCGTAGACTCTATAGAGTGTACTGGGTGCATTTTATTATGGCAACAGCACTAGATCATTTGACTGCCAAGTTTTCTACAACAGGATGCCCTTCCTATCACTAACTGCTTTACAGAGTATACTGGGTGTTTGTCATGTCACCAACACTTTGATGAGTCTTCTTGGTCCATTTTTGGCATGGTTTCTACAGTTGGGAGATTTTCTTATCACCAACCACCTTACAGGTTAGCACCAGCACTAGAAAAGTTGTCATAAATAAATATATATAAATTTAAGAAGGGAAAAATATTTATTGATCTTTAAATAATTCTTATTTCATATTCAGCAATTGTGAAATAAAAAAAAGAAGTAAAATTGTCTTGCTGTATTGATGAGATAATCTGGAAATATGTGATATCTTCATATGAGTTACCTGGGACTGTGATATCAAAGGTATAGACCACATAATAATATATAAGGTACAAATCACATGGAAGTATGTGATATTACTAATATAATGTAATATCCACATGTGATATCACTCATACACAACTGAGGTGTCTGATATTTTAATAAAAATATTAAAACGTTGGTATTTGCAGTTATCTTGTTTTCTTTGTTATAATAATAATAACAATAATGAAAATATTGTGTACAGTGCTCAGGTGCACTACAACTCATCAAAGGTGCATGTATAGTACATAGAATAATGTACAAATGTCAGGAAAATGAACAGTGTATGAGTCATGATATAATAATAATAACAATAATGAAATATTGTGTACAGTGCCCAGGTGCACTACAACTCATCAAAAAAGTGCATGTACAGTACATAGGGCAATGCACAAACATCAGTAAAATGAACAGTGCACGAGTCATGATATACACGTGTGCATGTGTATGGAAGGGGTACATCAGGTGTAGTTTTGGCGTATTTCGGGAAGCATGAGTGTCTTAAAGGATGCAGTGTCTCGGCAGCCAACAACTGACGCAGGCAGTTTGTTCCATGCTTCAGCAACTCTGAGCGTGAAAAAATGTCTACGAAAGTCATGGGAGCTGTGCTGTTTTCTGATCTTGTAGGCATGTCCACGTGTGTTAGACACATGGAGATCAAAGAGGCGCTCAGGGTTGTTGTTGGCAAGATGGTTAAAAACTTTGTGGGTATTCACCAAGTCCATTGCCAGACGTCGGAGCTTCAATGAATCCATGTCCAGGGAAGCAAGGCGTTCAGAGTATGGTAGGTGTCTGATGGAGGGTATGCGCTTGGTTGCACGTCTCTAAACAGTTTCCAGGAGGTCAATGTTCTGAGCAAGATAGGGGTTCCAGGCTGATGATGCGAATTCCAGGTGTGGTCGTACCATAGCTGTATACAGTTTTAAATAGATGGCTGTAACTCCAAGGTTCCTCCTCCCTCCCTTCCTGACTCTGTTATTTGCACTGAAGAAATCTCTGAGGCTAGGAAAATCTGAGAGTTCCCTCTGCCCCCATTCTGTTTTCGGAAAAGAATGCAGTTGCAAGCATGTCAGAGGTCAGATTAGTTGAAAACGCACGAAAAAGCATAGGAAAAAAATTGCTTCATGATTCCCAATGGGTGCTTTTCTATAAATTGAAATGGCTGAGAATTGCTTATCTGTAACTCCAATGCCCCCCCCCCCCTCATTCCCTGCCTCTAACTAAGTTTTAGTTAGAGAGAGGGGGGAGGTAGTGTTTTACTCTCTATATATAGATATGTTTCTTTTATTTGCCACCAGGGCATCAAAAGTGGGACAAGTACGATGAGGGGAGTTTACAAAACAAGGCGTCCTCAATAGGGAGGAGGCAATAACAATATATAAAAATAAAATAAAATATAACAAAATCCGCAATAGAGGATTTTGTTATAAAATATAACAAAAAATAAAATTTATAACAAAATCCTCAATAGAGAGGAGGCGCCTTGGGGGGTCGCACACACCCCCGAAAAAAGTGTGCAACCCTTTTCCTCAGGAGCACAGAGAGGGGGTGCTCCCTCGTTCCTTCCTCTTTTCCACCTACAGGCTTATGTAAAGAGAAGGCCCATTCACACGGGCCATTCTCGCCACTTTCACCCACCTTTCATAAAAACGACTGGGGTGGAGCACCTCTCTCTCCATCCTGATCCTTCTTCCGAAATGATATCGGAAGAAACGGACCAGTTGTTGGCCAGAGAGAAAGGTGCCTGACCTCAGTCCTTTCAGACGCGTCCACCATACAACCTCTTTCGCCATGGCTATTACGCACAGAAACACCGCCTCTGCTTCATCTTTGAAGGGGGGAGGCGGCTTGATCATTACAATAGACTCGGTGGTCAACCGGATCGGTCCCACCCTTGACAGCAGTTGTTCGACATAGCCCCACAGATCGGCTACGCCCGAGCAGTGTACCAATGCGTGTGCAACGGTTTCCTCGTCGCACACGCATCTGGGACAGATCTTTTTGGCGGGGTCCCTACCCGGGCGCCCGTGTCTGTAGAGTTTTTCTCGGACGGGTAGAGCCCCTCGGTAGCACTGCCAGGCCAGGGACTTCTGGAAGTTGTCCATAGGTCCCGGGCTGAATGTCCTACCGAACAGGCTGGCCAGTTCGTCCTCCTCCATGTCTAGGGCTTCTCCGAGGGCGTCGTCGCACCTGCTGCGTACCAGCCCTCTATAGAATGTTGCGGTGGAGTCTCCACTGATAACCAGATCCGCCTGCCAGAGGGCGGTGAGCGCCTGGGCACACTCAGTGTGCCAGGCGCCCAGTTTTCTCGGTCTTTGCTTGACCCTGGATTGCAGCTCGGTGAGTGAGACGAGTCTGGGAAAGGTTCGTCTCACAAACGAGGCCCACACCAGTTGACCGGTGAGGAATACGTAGAGGTGCCGTAGCCTTAATGCGTGTTTACGCATCATTAGCCACGGCATCCCCAGCCCTCCTTTCGAAGGGTGTTGACAGCAGATGGATCTCCTCACCATAGGCGCCCGCCTCTTCCAAAGGAATTGGAAGAGCGCGCGCTCCATCTTGGTGAGGGTTTCCCTTGGGCAGGGCACTACGGTCAGGCGGTAGTAGATGACGGACTCTATATAGGTGTTCACCACCTCCGCCCGACCTTTCAGGGATAGTTTGCAACTGGCCCACTTCTGGGTCAGTGCAAACACCCTGTTCGTAACCTCCGCCCAGTTCTTCTCCACCTGGAGGTCCGGTCCGAACCAGACCCCGAGCAACTTCACCGGGCCCTCCGTCCAGCGTCCGACGACGCCATCGGAGGGCATCGGTCTGCCCCTCCACGTGCCGAGTTGCAAACCGATCAACTTGTCCCGGTTCAGCTTAGCCCCTGTGAACCTTTCGTACTCCTCCAGTAAGGTGCCGACTGCCTCGATTTCGGAGGCCGTCGACACCATTACTGTCACGTCATCGGCGTAGGCCGACACCGCTTTCCGCAATCCCGGTTCCAAAGGGATGCCCTGCAACAACTCCAACTTCCGCAGTAGTGGCTCGAGAGTCAACACATACAGAAGGGAGGAGAGAGGGCACCCTTGTCGGATGGACCGCGCGATTTTGAACGGCTCCGAGAGGTAGCCGTTCACCTTGACCCTAGAGCAGATGCGGCTGCTGTGCATAGCAGTGATCCAGCCCCTGAAAACGGGTCCGAAGCCTGCCGCCGCTAGCACCGCATCCAGGTAACCATGGTCGACCCTATCGAACGCCTTAGATTGATCCAAGTTGATCAGAGCCCCACCAAAGCCGGGTTTGTTCCCAACCCTCTCTATGATGTATCGCATGAGGTGGAGGTTGTCATGGATGGACCTGGACGGGATAGCGCATGTCTGCGCATCTCCCACCAGGTTGCCCACGACAAGCGCCAACCTCTTTGCTAGCACCTTGGCCAAAATCTGTAACTCTGTATTTAGTAGAGTTATGGGCCTGAAGTTACTTATTTCGTCCCCCTTGTTCTCGTCCTTCCTCACTAGCGTGACTACGTCCTTGGTCACAGTACAGGGAATTCTCCCGTTCTGTTGCCAGTTGCAGTAGACCGCCTCGAGGAGATCGGGGAACAAGTCCGGCATAGCTAGATATAATTCATAAGGAAGACCATCGAGACCCGGGGATTTGCGTTTGCCGCATTGGCCCAGCACGTCCTCTATCTCAGCGGCCGAAATCGGCTCCTCGCAGGACTTCGCCTCCCTGTCCGAGAGATGCGGCAGGCCGTCGAGGTATGGACCGAAGTCCACATTCCCAACCGGCTCCCCGCCCCTCCCGAACAGTCGGGCAAAGTGCCTTTGAAAGGCCTCACACATCTGCTTAGGCTCAAGAATCGCCCGTCCATCCAGGTCTCGCAAAGACCGGATAGTGGATTTAGTTCCACTGTTGGCCTCTGTCACGCGGGCCCAGCTAACAGCTTTGGTCCCCTCGTTCCCTAGAGCACGCATTTTACTTCGGACAACGCAGCCTTCGTGCTTCGTGTCGAAAAACTGGCTCAAAGCCGTTCTCGACGCTAGCACTCTGGCCACGTCGCCGCTTCTAATTGCCTCTTCTACTCTATCTATTAGCTCCCTTTCCTTCCTATTCCTATCCGCAGCTAGAACCTTACTAAATTCTATCGAGACTACTCTAATCTCTCTCTTTAGAGATACCCACCACTTGCTGTTGACGATCGCTCCAGTCAATCGTTCCTTAACTAACGTACTAATCCGGTCCCTGTAGGCTCTACTTGCCGGCAAGGACAAGTTGAGCTTCCAGTAACCGGGGCCAGTAACCGGGGCCCTGTCTATGCGTTCTATCAAGGTTGACCATGCAGGTCACCAACTTGTGGTCTGAATAGCCAACCATGAGCATTTCTGGACAACTTAAAAAGTCCCTATATATAGATAGCATGGCAGACAAACGGACAGTACCTGGGTGCTAGAGAGAGAGAGAGAGCAGTAAATCCCCACCCCCATTCTGTTTTTGGAAAATAAGTTGTCAGCAAGCTTGTTGGAGGTCAGAATAGTTAAAAACACAGGAAAAACCTTAATTTTATTTAGTATTATTGGCAGTCAACGTACAGACAAACTTCCTTTTTATAAGGATATAGATATTATATTATCTCTTATAATTATATATATATTAGTGTATATATATATATTAGTGTCTGCCGTTCTGTTTATATGCCAACACAGCAAGAATGACGAGGTTGTTCTACTCACATGGCTTAAGAGGCTGTTTGCAGGGTCGGACGCCATGCTTTGACGCATAGAGTTGCGGCCTTTGCCATTCTGAGTTCAAATCCCGCTGAGGTTAACTTTGCCTTTCATCCTTACGGGGTCGATAAAATAAAGTACCAGTAATGCACTGGGATAATTACTGGCCTTGTGCCAAAAGTAGAAACAATTATTAATATTAAAAAAACTCAGATTTACATTTCTTGTATTCAGCCATGTAGAAGGATAAAACTATTTGTTAGTTATTTGGCAAAGCCGGCCATTAATCGCTCGTATACATAAAACTGACTGGCCTATCTGCTGATATGCAAGTCTAGCTGATCAGTGGGTCTGCTAATATGCAGATCTGACTGATCAGGCAGTTTGCGAATATGCAAATCAGGCCAATCAGTCACTGTATATTCCAGAAAATATATATTTTCATTAGCTCTGACAGTTGACAGGTAAGCAGTATACAGTACTGATGAAGGGTAATCACCGAGAAATATTAGTGGCTACTGTTCTGTTTATATGCCAACACAAGAGCAAGAAGGATGAGGTTGTTCTACTCACATGGCTTAAGAGGCTGTTTGCCTAATTGCAAACGAATTGAATATTATTATTAAGATTTGAAAAACTCAAATTTACATTTCTTGTATTCAGCCATGTAGAGCGATAAAACTATTTGTTATATATATATATATATACGGTATATGTATATATATATATATATACATATCATCATCGTTTAACATCCATTTTCTAAGATAGCATGAGTTAGACAAGCTGTTCCGTTGTGAGACAAGCCCAGTCGGAGGACTATGTTTTGCTCACACAGAACTGATTTCAGCTTGGTTTCTATGGCTGGATGCCTTTCCTAACGCCAACTACATTTACATTGTGTACTGGGTGCTTTTTGTTGTGATACCTACATGACTACTTTACAGTGTGGACTGGGCTCTTTTTATTGTGACTCCTACACAATCACTTTACAGTGTGGGCTGGGTGATTTTTGTCATGACACCTACATGACCATTTTACTGTGTGGACTGGGCGCTCATTATATGCAGATATGTGTATTACCATCTTGGTAATACACATATTTGCACACTTGCATAACAACACCTCATAATTGTATGAGCATCTGATGATGTCACATGGAAATCGTTGATGATATAACCATTACATAACCATATCATTGAAATATATATTATGCAATAAAAGAATCATGTAAAAGTAAGCCTGTCTTATATATATATATATATAGAGAGAGAGAGAGTGAGAGAGAGATAGTAGATCTCAAAATGCTGTACCTACAGAGAGGATGAAGAAAGACAGCAGGTAGAAGAAAGCTGTTTTGAAAAAGATCTGTCCGAACCATGCAAAGCAAATGATGATGATAATGATAAGAAGTTGGTCGTAATAGAGCCAGTTTTAGATGGTGAGATTTGTCAGTAACTTAAGTGAGCTATTTGTCATAAAGGAATTACATATTAATATTTAGAATGCTGAGATTTGTCATAAATATAAATGAACCATCTCTCATATCTATAATTTATTTTATATATATATATCATCATCATCATCATCATCATCATCATCGTTTAACGTCCATCTTCCACGCTTGCATGGGTTTGGACTGGAGTTTTCCCACTTGAGGCAAGAGTGATTGTCTTGCTCGCATAGGACTGTCTGGCAGGTTTTCTACGGCTGGATGCCCTTCCTAACACCAACCACATTTACAGTGTGGAACTGGGAGGTTTTTACCGTGTTACCTACACGGCCACATTACAGCGTGGACTGTGTGTTTTTTTGTCGTGACACCTACACGACCTCATTTGTGTTGGACTGGATGTTGTCGTGCCAACAAAACTTTACATTGAAAGGGGTGGGGTGGATGGGGTGAGGGTAGTGGGACGGGGTGTATTTTTGTTAGAGGTGCCTACCGACTGTAGTAGGTTTCACTTTGTACTTAGGTAAGGCGGGTCTTCTGTATTACTGTGTAGCGCCAAAGATCTCGTTCCAGTGACATTGTCTTGGAGATGTGTAAGTGTGTGAGGTGGGAATTTATCAAGTTGTCCCAGGTTTTTCTGGGTCTGCCTACTCCGTGACTACCATCTATTTTTATTGCCCTGCACTTTTTTATACAGCTGTCGTCTTTCATGCGCATCACGTGACCGTACCAACGTAGTCTTCTCTCGAGTAAACAACATCTGATCCCTCTTATTTCTAATTTTTCCCTTAGTTCGTTTATGCTTTGCTGTTCATGTATATTACTATTACACATCCAGCGGAGCATGCAAGCTTCGTTCCTCTCCAGTCTGCGTATATCCTCTGCACACAATGCCCAGGTCTCACTGCCATGTTACATTGCTGTTCGTATGCAGGCATCAAACAGCCTGCCTTTCATTTTTAGAGAGAACCCTTTAGCGGCTAATAGTGGTATAAGCTCTCTGAACTTTTTCCATCCAGTTCTGACTCTAGCTACTGTACTTTCAGAGCACCCTCCACCACTGCTGATTTTGTCACCCAAGTAACGGAAGGTGTCCACTATTTCTATAGAACCATCTGTGCAATGGAATGAGTTAGTATTCTGTGGGCACTTGCTCCTACTTATTGCACCAGAGCACCAGCTACATATAAAATCTATATTCTTAGTTAGCTTACCTGTGATCCCACTACATCTTTTATGCACCCATACTTTGCATTTGGGACATAAAATGGAGTTTCTGCCTACTCCTTTCCTACACACTGATATATATATATATATATATATATATACATATATATATATATATAAAAAACAAGGGGAAGAAGAATACTGCATGGTTGCACATGGATTACATATTATAAAATTAGTCCCTCATTAGTGATTTTGCTAACCATCATTGGTATTTTTTTCGAATTAAAAATCAGATACCTCATGTTGGTGTGAGCAATAACTAAAATAAGCTATTGGAACAAGTGAAACGCGTAAAGCGAGTGAGACAAGTAAACAACAGAAGGAAAAGCAAACCGAAGGTTGGAAAACAGCAAGCCACATGGTAGTTATCCGATCAGCATAAGCTGGGTGAATTTCATGAGCGGTCAGAGAAGCAGACCGTACGCCGTGAGTGCGGTGTGAGAAAGAAGGAACCCCACTACTAGCGAACGGGAGGAAGTGAGAAGGGGAGAAACAGAGAGTGAGTGAGTGGAAGTGCGAGGAAGAGGTCAGTCGAAAGAAAAAGTGTAACTGACAGAGAGGGTGAAAGAAGGTAAGAGAAACAGAGAGAACGGGGGAGCAGTAAGAGAGAAAGAGAGAAACAGATAATCGCAGTTTAGGTAAATATATATGAAAAACAAGGGGAAGAAGAATACTGCATGGTTGCACATGGATTACATATTATAAAATTAGTCCCTCATCAGTGATTTTGCCAACCATCATTGGTATTTCATCACATTAAAAATCAGATACCTCAGGTTGGTGCGAGCAATAACTAAAATAAGCTATTGGGACAAGTGAAACGCGTAAAGCGAGTGAGTCCCTTATAATTAAAGTAGATTTGAACACACACATATATATATATATATATATATGTGTGTGTTTGTCTCTCTTTATGGTATATATACGAGGGTAATCCCAAAAGTAAGGTCTCCAAAGCGATGGGGTCACAGAGAAACTGTTCGTACGGCTGTTGGAAACACTGTTGTGATTGTTGCTTCCTTCACTCCCAAACAAGCATGTGCGCACTGCGCTGGGATACTTAATCTTGGCTTGGCAGCCGTTGAGAATGGAGCTCTTGTTGAACGCTACCGCCAAGTGCAAATTTCGCACAGTTATTATATAGAGGGCAATCCCAAAAGTAAGGTCTCCTTCCGAGGAAAACATGCGTAAAGATCGGCGGATCACTCTGGATGCTCTCCGCATTTTGGTTCCTGAGGTTTCCCGAAGCACCATCCACAGGATTTTAATGGAAAAGTTGCAATATCAGAAGGAGACCTTACTTTTGGGATTGCCCTCGTATATATATATATAGGTATATTTATGTGTGTGTGTATATATATATGTATGTATATAGTCAGACTGATAGGTAGGTAGCTAGATATTATTTTTATTGTCCAAAGATAGATAGATACATAGGTAAATAGCTGGTGTTTACAATAGACCAACTATGTGAGAGTGAGGGTAGGAAGCAAGATATCAAATTCCCACTTTCTAGACAATTTTAGCATAACATGGTTGTCACATGATCAAGCATTTTATTATAATGATATATATAAGAAATAGTACATTTAAGTTTATATATATATATATATATAATATATCTACATGATCAAGCATTTTATTATAATGACATATATAAGAGTGGTACATTTAACATTTAAGTATATATATATATATATATATATATATATATATATATATGTATATATATATATATACATATATATATACATATATGTATATATAGGAAGTACATTGACAAAAAACAAGACTTGAGAAAGACCGGAATTATATACTTGAACTAACCAAATTTATGAAATAACCTTTGCGTTGCATTATATAAAAGCTGAAGTATAAATAGAACATATAATGAAGTGTAGGAGGTGGTGAATTGACAGAGTCATTAGAATTTCGGATAGAATACTGTGGAGTAATCGTTCCGGCTGGAGTTTAATTCTCACCAAGGTAAACTTTGCCTTTCATCCTTTCAAGGCCAATAAATAATGTGCCAGTCTATTACTGGGATTGATTCTTCTTCTGTGTCTCTTTCTCACTTCCTCTCTCTCCTTATAGAAAATATTGGCTGTGTTCAGACCTGGAGAGCGATGAGCTCTGCTAGATTTATATGCCCAGTGTGTTAGAAGGGAACCCCAACAATTTAAAGAGTTAATGGTGAAAGTATGGCAGGGAATGAAGAACAGAGGTAGTAAACAAAGAGGAATTGCAGGGTTTATAGTATGGAATAGAGTTTTTTAGATGTAACAAGGGTTATGTTATGGAATGTAGTATTTTAGATGTAGCTGCAGATACTAGTGAGACCAGGTTTTTAGAAGGGGCAAAAAAGAATAACAGATGTGGTGTAGGATAGGATCTTTTAGATGTAGCAAGGACAATGGTATGGAATAGGGTCTTTTAGATCTAGCAAAGATGATTGTAAAAGTGGTGATCTTTTCCATGTAGTAAGGCAATGACAGCAGAACATATTATTTAGAACAAATCTTTTAGACCAAGGGTCCTAGAAGTGGTTAATATCGACTTCTAAGGATCAATGAGACCACCTAGGTGTTTCAATGAGGTTTTGAACCAAAATCTGTGATTTGTGCAAGAAATAAGGATATATAAATTTGTTTCTATTTTTGGCACAAGGTCAGCAATTTGAAGGCAGGGAGAATTGATTCAATTGACCCCAATGTGTTACTGTTACTTTATTTTATCGACCCCATAAGGATGAAAGACAAAGATAATTTCAGTACGATTTGAACTCAGAACGTTAAGGGCTGTAACTATATGTTGCAAAGCATGTTGTCTGATGCTCTACTGACACTGTCAATCCACTGCCCTTAATATATATATATATATGTGTGTGTGTGTGTGTGTGTGTGTATGTAAAAGGTAAACAGAAATAACAACACAATTGGTACAGTATATGGAAGGAATATATTAGTTTTTAGAGAAAAATAACCTATTTTTCTCTAAAAACATTTTTCCAATTCTGACCCGCCTGTCCCTTCAATCTTTCTTATTTCTCATTCTTTTTTCTGATGAAGGACTAGTGTACAAAACGTTAAGACCCTCCTTCTATTTCAAGTATTAAACTAATATATTCCTTCCATATACTGTACCAATTGTGTTGTTATTTCTGTTTACCTTTTACATACACACACATATATATATATATATATATATATATATATATATATATATATATATATATATATATATATATATATATATTTAGTGAGGAATTCCAGATACAAGTAGGAGTACATCAAGGTTCGGTCCTCAGCCCGCTCTTGTTCATTATAGCAGAATCAGTAAAGGAGCTTGAGAATAAATTCTGGCTATGGAAACAGCAGTTGGAAGCAAGAGGACTGAGAGTGAACCTAGCTAAGACAAAAGTGTTGATGAGTAGAAAAGAGGACAAAACTCTGATTCCGTCAGGGAAATGGCCATGTTCGATATGCAGAAAAGGAACTGGCATAAATTCTATAAAATGCACACAATGCAGACCCTGGGTACACAAGAGATGTAGTGGGATAGCAGGCAAACTAACAGGTAGGGAGAAATACGTATGCAGTAGATGTGCAGGGAAATTAGACAGTATAAGTCGCATTGATAGACACATTTTTCAAATGCAGGCGGGTGCTATAGAAGTGGTGGATAGCTTCCGGTACCGAGGCGATCGGATTAGCATGGGAGGGGGGTGTTCCGAGGCCATAGTATCTAGAATAAGGACGGGTTGGAAGAAGTTTAGGGAGCTGCTTCCTCTGCTGACGAAGAAGGGTTTCTCTCTGCGTGCGAAAGGCCGGTTATATGATGCCTGTGTGAGGAGTGCGATGTTGCATGGTAGTGAGACATGGGCAGCAACCGCAGAGGATATGCGACGACTGGAGAGAAATGAGACAAGCATGCTCCGTTGGATGTGCAGTGTCAATGTGCGTGAACGACTCAGCATGAATGTGTTGAGAGAGAAACTGTGTCTGAGAGGGATAGAATGTAGTGTGCGAGAGAGGAGACTGCGGTGGTATGGACATGTGATGCGCATAGAGGATGACCGATGGGTAAAGAAGTGCCAGGAAATGCCAGTTGAAAGAAGACGTGGTAGAGGTAGACCACGAAAAACATGGGCGGAGGTGGTGAGAACAGACCTCAGATCGCTGAAGCTCACGGTGGAGATGACAAAGGACCGTGACGAGTGGAGAGATGCTGTGCTGAATAAGACCCGTCCCACCCTTCCAAGCAGGGAAGAGCGGACGTAAATCATCATCATCACTGTTTTATGTCCATTTTCCACACTAGCATGGGTTAGATGAGTTGTCCTGTTGACCATGTCTTGTTCATACAGAACTGATTTGGGATAGGTTTCTACAACTGGATGCCCTTCCTAATGCCAACCTCATTTACAGTGAGTACTGGGTGCTTTTTGTTGTGACACACACACACACACACACACACATATATATATATACACAGTGGGTCCTCGATATACGATAGTTCTTTATCCGGTAAATTCACAGATACGGTTTTGGGTAATTACTATTTACGGTAAAAAAAAATTCACAGATACGGTTTTTGGTCGTGTTTTGTTTATATTGTACCGTAGCGCCACCTGTAGTAAACAATAAATTCCTCCTTGAATTCGTAGAAACTGACTGCTATTCGAATTCTAGGAAAATTGTGTTACTACTGCTATCGTACTAACTGACCTTACCGAGAAACTGGCCAATCACGAACGAGTTCAGATATCGTTCGATGATGTCATAACTCTTCACTGATCACTTCAGTTCGGCAAACTAGCGTGTCCTCTCAGTGAGAGAATTTTTGCTGAACTGAAGTGATCAGTTAAGAGTTACGACGTCATTCAAAGCAAGAGAAAACTCAACGGTGCGTTTTTGGAGCATAATTATCACGGCATATCTTATAACCCCATATCTCATGGCCCCAAAACTTCCTGTGAATATTGCTGATGCAGATGGAAAGGCCAAACGCATGAAGAAGAGCCTGACTTTGGAGATAAAGCTAGACATTTTGAAAAGAAAGGAACAGGGTCAAGGTACGTCCGCCATAAGTCGTAACTTAGGCCTAGCCCAGTCTACAGTCTGGACTGTTTTAAAAAAATAGTGAGGCTGTCAAAAAAGCTGAGGAGAATGCTACGAGTCTAAGAGTAAATTGTTGACCAAACATCGTGAGCCGATTATGGATAGGATGGAAAGGTTGCTCAAAATTTGGATCGACCACCAAAAATCGTCAAAATATGCCTCTGTCTTTAAATGTAATCAGTGAGAAAGCATTGTCTATTATTGACAGGCTCAAGACTGAAATGGGGGTGGAGGACTTTGTATTCAAGGCAAGCAAAGGCTGGTTTGATAAGTTCAAACGACGTTCGAGTCTTCACAACATAAATGTTACAGGTGAGGCTGCCAGTTCCGACAAAGAGAGTGCGGAAAAATTCAAGGCAGAGTTAGAGAAATGCATTGCAGAGAAGGGGTACAGCAAAGAACAGGTTATTAATTATGATGAAACAGGACTTTATTGGAAAAAGATGACCAGTAATACTTATATTGACAAGGAGGAGAAAAGTGCGAAGGGGTTCAAAGCCTCAAAGGACCGCGTTACTCTGTTACTTGGAGGGAATACAGAAGGAGATTTCAAGCTAAAGTCACTCATTATCTACCATTCTGAAACTCCAAGAGCACTCAAGGGGTTACTTAAGCAATACCGACCAGTGATATGGAAGTCTAATAAGAAGGCATGGCTGATCACTTCAATTCATCAGGATTTATTCACCTAATATCTGTCACCAACCCTTAAGGAATATGCATTAGCTAACAACATTGCCAACCGTTTTCTGCTATTAGTGGACAACGCCCCCAGCCACCCACGGGCAATGGAAGACTGGTCAGAAAATATTGAGGTTTTGTTTCTCCCCCCAAATACCACAGCTCTCATTCAGCCGATGGATCAAACAGTCATCAACACATTTAAGGCATACTACCAGCGGAGAACCATGCAGCAGCTGATACAGGGCACAGATGGGCCTGACAAGCCCCCGATCAGGGAATGGTGGAAATTGTACAACATCAAGCACGGCTTAGACAACATCAAGGCATCTTGGGAAGAAGTGAAGCAGTCTACCATAACTGGAAGAAATTATGGCCAGCATGTGTGAATGACTTCCAAGACTTTGCTGAGGACATTGATGCGATAAAGATATTGTAAATCTCTGCCATAGAGCTGGCTTCGATGGTGTTAATGATGATGATGTGCAAGACCTTTTGGAAAGCCACGCTGAAACACTCTCCAATGATGAACTCATAGAACTAGACAAAACGATACAGGAGACAGAAAAAGAAGAAGAGGAGGAAGAAGAACCTGTGCGTGGCTTGGACATAAAAACTCTAAGAGAATGTCTCAGGAGTATCGAAACAATCTTAGAAACCCTGAAGGAGTGTGACCCCAACCCTGCTAGGAGCAGCAAAGTGGCTCAAGATGTCGAGAAAAGCGTCAAGATTTACCAAGAAATGTATGAAGCCAAAAGAAACCCTGCCAAACAGTCCTCCATCTACTCTTTCTTCAAGCCAGTCACACCTGCCAACTGTGCTACAGCTGGCCCTTCAACATCCACTGCAGTTAACGAGTTTGTTGGTTTTGAGCCTCCCACATCACCCTCATCCTCCCCTGCCAACTCAGCCCAAGATGAGTAAGGGCTGAAACCCATACTGTCCCTTAGCCTCGGGAGGGACAAATGAAGGGGCACATCATCTGATGGACTACACGGCATGTGTAAGGTACAGTAAATAAAAAAAAAACATTATTTCTTTTCTGTAGGGATGGCTTTTTCGATGTGCTGGAACGCAACCCTATCTATTTCATGTTATAATGGGTTCTTTATACGGTAATTCAATATACGGTAAGGGTTTCAGGAACGCATATATACCGTATATCGAGGACTCACTGTATATATAACAAAGAGGGTGTGGCAAGATACCAGATGGACCATAATGCACCAGAGTACTCAATACTTAGGGTAGTAGAGTGGGTAATAGGAAAAGAACCAGGACCCCAACGGCTGAGCTCCGGGCGTTTTGACAGCTAGATCCGAACTGTTCAGATCTAGCTGTCGAAATGGCCGGAGCTCAGCCGTCAGGGTCCTGACTCTTTTCCTATATATATCATCATCATCACCATCATCATCGTTTAACGTCCGTGTTCCACGCTTGCATGGGTTTGGACGGGGGTAGTCCCACTTGAGGCAAGAGTGATTGTCTTGCTCGCATAGGACTGTCTGGCAGGTTTTCTACAGTTGGATGCCCTTCCTAACACCAACCACATTTACAGTGTGGGTCTGGGAGGTTTTTACCGTGTTGCCTACACGGCCACATTACAGCGTGGACTGTGTGTTTTTTTGTCGTGACACCTACACGATCTCATTTGTTTCGGCCTGGATGGTGTGGCACCAACACAACTTTACATAGAACGGGGTGGCATGGATGGGTTGGGGGTGGTGGGACGGGGGGGGGGGGGGGTATTTTGTTAGATGCCTACTGGCTGTAGTAGGTTTTACTATGTATTTAGGTAAGGCGGGTCTTCTCTGTTACTGAGTACCGCCAAAGGTCTCGGTCCAGTGACATTGTCTTGGAGAGGTGTAAGTGTGTGAGGTCGGAGTTTATCAGCTCGTCCCAGGTTTTTCTAGGTCTGCCTATTCCGTGGCTACCGTCTATCTTTATTGCCCTGCACTTTGTTATACAGCTATCGACTTTCACGCGCATCACGTGTCCATACCAACGTAGCCTTCTCTCGAGTAAACAACATCTGATCCCTCTTATTTCTAATTTTTTCCTTAGTTCGTTTATGCTTTGCCGTTCACGTATATTACTGTTACACATCCAGCGGAGCATGCAAGCTTCGT
>OZ024742.1:223059155-223064155 GCA_964016885.1 Eledone cirrhosa
AGAATGAAGGACTTCAACCAGTTAAAAAGATCATCCTTCACACCCATTGCAGAGAGTTTTGCCATGTTTCCGTAGATCTGGTTAAGCAATGTTGCCTTTTGTTTTCATTGCTCAGCACACACACACACACACACACACACATGTTTGTGTGTGTGGGTATAAATATATATATATATATATATGTAGGTATGTGTATGTCTATCTAGACTGAATCAAGGAAACATTTCCTTAGGTCTTTCCATTGCTGTTACATTTCCTGACTATGTATATATTACATATGTGTCTGTGTATGTTGGTGCACCTAGTACACCCTGTAAATTGGTATTTCTGGTGCCTTGATAAAATGTGCTAAGTGCTCTCTGTAAAGTGATGTCAGAGCTATGATGTATGTATGTATGTATGCATGTTATAATGAATGTATGTATACATTCTGTATAATGTATGTTTGTACCTATGTATGTTATCATCATCAAAATTTTTATGTCTGCTTTTCCTTGCTTGCATGGGTTGGACGTGCCCTTCTCAGCATGGCATCTTTCCACACGTCGCGATCCTATGTCATCACTTCAGTGGTTTGAGGACAGCTCTCACAACCTCTGCCCAGGTCTTTCTTGGTCTACCTCTACTGTAACTTCCTTCCACTGGCTTTTTCTGGCACTTCTTCACCCAACAATCACTGTCCATGCATATCACATGTCCAAACCAATACAGTTTTCTCTCCTGCACACCATATCAAATTCCTCTTAAACTTAGCTTCTCCTTCAACTCATCCAAGCTCTGCCTTTCTCTCACACATTTACATTCCACATCCAACAGAACATGGTTGCTTCCTTTCTCTCCAGTCTACACATGTCCTCTGCAGTCACAGCCTATGTTTCACTACCATGCAGCATCACACTTCACACACAGGTGTCATACAGTCGTCCTTTTGTATGTAGGGGGAAACATTTTGTGGTCAACATTGGGATTAGCTCTCTGAACTTTATCCATCTTATCCTTATTCTAGCTATTATGCTCGACTCCATTGCTAATTAGATTGCCTAGATAGCAGAAGCTATCAACCACTTTTATGGGTCCTTCCTGTGATTGTAGTAGGCTTACATCACTGGTTATCTTCCCATTGGTTACCTATATGTAATATATTCCATAATGTATGTTTGTATGAATATTATAATCTGTTTGTATACTATAATGTCAAAACTATGATGTCATAGCATCACCACCATCACCACCACCACCACCACCACCACCATCACCACCACCACCACCACCACCACCACCACCACCACCACCACCACCAGCACCATCATCATCAACATCATCATCATCATCATCAGCATCGTCATTATCATCATCATCACTACCCCCCTCCTCCTCCTCCTCCCCTCCTCCGTTTCTTCTTCATCATCATCATCATCACCACCACCACCACCATCATCATCATCATCATCATCATCATCATCATCGTCATCATCAACATCATTTAACGACCGTTTTCCATGCTAGCATGTATGCTATGATATATGTATGTATACTACGATATATGTTATGATGTATGCTAAGATGTATGCTATGATGTCACTGCTATGTAGGTGATTCAACAGTTGTCATTAAAGTCACCCCACCACCACCACCACCACCACCACCACCACCCTCCAGTTTATATATGTCACTAATCTGTGAAGTGTCACAGCAACTTCCTTGGCGAGGTCCAGAGGTTAACTGCAGGATTTCTGGGGTGGGGGTGGGGGGATGCTCAGTCAAGTCTCCATTGACACATAATCGTCATCATCAACATCATAATGGGGTAATAATGTTTCAGCTTTACTACTATTACTACTACTACAACCATCACCACCTCCTTAGCCCCCACCACCACCACCACCATAACTACCATTAATGCCATCACCACCATCACTACCATCACCATCACCACCATCACAACTACCATCACCACCATCACTACCGTCACCACCATCACCATCACTACCATCACCACCATCACCACTATCCCCACCACAAATAACATAACTACCATCACTGCCGTCACCACCATCACCACCATCACCATCACTACCATCACCGCCATCACAACTACCATCTCCACCATCACTACCATCACCACCATCACAACTACCATCACCACCATCACTACCGTCACCACCATCCCCATCACTGCCATCACCACCACCACTACCGTCACCATCACCACCATCACCACCGTCACCACCATCACCATAACTAGCATCTCCACCATAACTACCATCACCACCATCACTACCGTCACCACCATCACCATCACTGCCATCACCACCATCACTACCGTCACCATCACCACCATCACCACCGTCACCACCATCACCATAACTAGCATCTCCACCATAACTACCATCACCACTGTTTATGATGGTTATGATGGTATCTATTGGTGGTGATGATGCTGGTGATGACAGTGTTGATGATGAGGATGATGATTATGATTATATTTGGTGATCAGGGTGATGATGATGATGATGATGATGATGATGATGATGATGATGACAATGATGATTATACTTAATGATCATGGTGATGATGATGATAACGATGACAACATCAGCAATGATGACACACACGCACACATACTCACACAGAGTCAAGAGAGAACAACCATTAAAATGTATCTCCACAACAGTAAATGTGGTGACTCAATGTGACTCCATACTTGACAACTGCTCTAGTGACACACTAACATATGACATGTTAGAAAAAGCAGCCTATTCTCCCTCAATTCACACTTTGTGGCGACACTTACTCACAGATTAACCTTGTCTTTCCTCCTTTTCATAGTTGATAATTTTTTGAGTGACACAATAACACATTACATGCTAGAAATAACAGCTTAACCTCCCTAAATTTACACCTAATGGGGACTCAATATCGGGAATTATCATCATCATTATCATTTAATGTATGTTTTTCCATGCTGGCATTGGTTGTACAGATTGTAAACAGACAAACTCAGTATTTAATGAGACCTGGTGTCTTCCCATAGGGGCCTGTGGCTGTATCTTGCTTTCATACATTTCAGTTTTGGCATAGTTTCTACAGCTAGATGTCTTTCCTTAACGCCAACCACTTTACAGAGTGTACTGGGTGCATTGTATTTTGGCACCAGTAGTAGATAGGTTGTCATGTACTTGGTATAACTGATGAGTCCTCTTGACTCCTTGTTTGATATAGTTTCTATTCCTGGATGCCTTTCCTAACACCAACCACTTTGCAGAGTGTACTGGGTAGATTTTTCATGGGACCAGCACTAATGTTATATCCTCGACACAACTGAAAAGTCCTCTCAACCATTTCTATGGCATAGTTTATACAGCTGAATGGATAAAAGTTTTGTCACAGAGATCGGCCATGTCTGTGGAACATTCACCATATATACTATAATACAAGATAGACTGTACCTGTAATTCAAAGTTACAGCCTTATCATATATTGTGTCATGTTGATTCAGCTTAGGAATTATGTTAAGGATATGGCAGTCTATGGAATACTCAGTCACTTCTGTGTTAATTCATGAGTTCGTCAAAAAGGCTGTACCTGTAATTCAAAGGTCCATTTTAATTCATGAGATGGACATTCAAATGATCAAATTAGTAGATTAAATAATTTGGTATTTCTTCTGGTTTTCTGTGTTCTGAGTTCAAATCCCACCAAGGTTAACTTTGTCTTTTATCCTTTCAGGGTTAATAAAATAAGTACCATTCCAAGGGTGGTGAATTGGAGGAATTGTTAAAGAATTGGAGAGAATATCTTGTGGTATTTGATACAGCTCTGTGTGTTCTGAGTTTAAATCTCACTTCCTTTTGTCATGAGTTGTGACTGGCAGTATCAGCAATGGAAAGATCAATTGAAAAATCGTTTCCTTAGTTTGATCTGATCATCAGCTTCTTTCCCCTTTGATCGAAAAAAAAAAAGATAATGAAATGCACAGCTCACATCTATGCAGTTGGCCACTTATGATGTTACATCTTAAAGAAGGTTTCTTGGGTGTTTTAATGATAAGGGCCCCTAAACCTATCATGAAAAGCAACATGAAATGAAGTCTCTTGCTCAAGAATACATTGCTCTGCCAGGTCCAGGAATGAAACCCATGACCTTATGATTGTGAATCCATTGAAATCAACAAAGCATCTCCCATTTCCAACAAGACAGCAAATATTTAACAACAGGATAGGAATCCATACATTACATGAGTGACTGATGTGTCAGGACGAGGGAAATTCCTGCAAGCCATCCACCAAAGAAATGTGTGTGTGTGGAGGGAGGTTGTACTGAAGAGAACTCATCTAACCTATTCAAGCATGGTAAAGCGGATGTAAAAATGATGATATATATAAAATTGATCCATTTTTTTTATTGTGTATTTGCCATCATCATCATCATCATCATCATCATCATTCAACAGCCATCTTCCACGCTAGCATGGGTAGGACTGCCATATTTAAACTTATCTTTCTTTTAGTTTTTACTTCTTTCATTTTAATGGATCATTCTTTGGAGAGGGAGAGGGAGGGAGCTGTTTGCGTGTGTAAATGTGTATGTGTGTGTGTGTGGATTGTGTGGTAGATATGTGTGTGTGTGACTGTGTGTCTGGGTGGTGGTGGGGGGGGGGGAGAACTATTTTGTAGTAGATACATTTATTCTGATGTATTTCACATCTATAGTATCACTTGAGACCTTATATGTAGCATTAAAAGCATGTTTTTATCACTAAAAAATAACACTCAACATAAGCTGATAGCTTCAGTTGAATATACATTCTAGGTTAGGTGAAAGCATAATTGGGCAGTTAAGAAAATTGCTTTGCAACCATGTGGTCTTGGGTTTAATCTTGTGTGATACCTTGGGTAAATGCAGCCCTATCAACTCTCTCCATCCTATGGGGAGATCTCCCACCCACTTTAGGGTGGGTGAGAGATGTTTTCTTGTCTGAAAATGGGTATAGCTTTCAT
>OZ024742.1:223069155-223086655 GCA_964016885.1 Eledone cirrhosa
AGAATGAGGAACATATAAATGACTTGTTGGCTGATAAGAGGCGTGCTCTGTCACATTATTTGACAGCAAAACCACAGGAGAAGAATATGTTGTATAAGGAACTCAAGGATGTGAAATCATGTGTTAGGTGGAGTCTTTCTCAGATGAAGGATAAGTGGTGGAGTGAGAAGGCTGATGAGATACAGGCTGCATCAGACTCCAATAACACAAAGCTGTTGTACAGTCTCTTGTGTGAAGTTTATGGACCGTCTTCTTCTCTGGTGATACCACTTCGCAGCCAGGATGGCAAGGAACTTCTTTGTGACTCACAAGGAATTCTACAAAGGTGGCGAGTGCACTTTGATGAACTTTTGAATCAGCCGTCTGTCGTCAATGAAGATTTCCTCAATCTCATTCCTGAAAAACCTGTGAAAGTAGCTCTTGCAGAATCACCGACGCTTGTGGAAGTTGCAGTAGCTATCTCGAAGCTGACCAGTGGAAGGTCTCCAGGTATGGATGGCAAACATGCAGAGCTCTTACAATAGGGTGGTGAGAGACTTCTGCAACATCTTCACTCTTTGTTTGGCAGGATATGGGCTAGTGAATCCATACCTGAGGACTGGAGAGATGCAGTAATGGTGGTCTTGTACAAGGGAAAGGGTAACAAGAATGATTGTGGAAACTACAGAGGTGTATCCTTGCTTTCTGTCATCGGAAAAAATGTATGTAGGGTGCTTCTGGACCATCTGCTGACACGCATTGCAGATTGTGTTCTTCCTGAAAGTCAATCTGGTTTTTGTGCTGGACGCGGCACTACTGATATGATCTTCTCAGCTAGACAGCTCCAGGAGAAGTGTATGGAATAAGGTTTGGATCTGTATCAGGTTTTTGTCGTTCTGACAAAAGCTTTTGATACTATTAACAGAAATGCATTGTGGAAGGTTCTCCAGAAACTTGGTTGCCCTGATAAGTTCCTTGCTTTGGTTAGGTCTTTCCATGATGACATGAAGGCTTGGGTTAATGTCAGAGGTAGTATGTAGGAGCCTATCTCAGTAAAAAATGGAGTGAAACAGGGGGATATTCCAGCACCGATCCTGTTTGCCATGTACTTTGCAAAGGTTTTCTATGTTGCGTTCAGGAATTGCGAGCATCCAATATCGAACCTCAGGCAGCATATTTAACATCAGGCGCTTTGCTGCAAAAACAAAAGTATTTACATCAATCATAAGAGACCTCGTGTATGCAGATGATTGCGATCTTGTAGCGCACACAGAGAGTGATATGCAGCACATTTCGAATGCATTTTCTGATGCTTGCACTGTCCTAGGATTGACTGTCAGTCTCAAGGAAACCGTTGTTATGTACTAACCTGCCTCTGGTAAGCAGTGCAGTGAGCCAAATATCTGTGTATGGTAAACGACTTGGAGTGGTTGATCAGTTTGTCTACCTGGGAAGCACTGTCAATCGATACAGCAGCCTTGATAATGAAATTCCATGCAGGAGTAGGAAAGCAAGTGATGCTTTCGGAAAGCTAGAAAGGCGACTCTGGGGTCGGCGAGACATATGCAAGAAGACAAAGGTAAAGGTGTACAAGGCATGTATGCTCTCTTCTCTTCGTTATGCCTGCGAGAGCTGGGTCACTTATCGACACCACCTTAAACAATTGGAGCGTTTCCATCAGATGTGTCTCAGACGGATCCATGGCGTTCACTGGAGGGACCACATCAGTGATGTTGAGATTTTGGAAAGCACTCTGTGTGACAGTATAGAAGCTCTTGTGCTTAAGCAAAAACTCCGTTGGAGTGGTGACCTTGCCAGGATGAAGGATTCTAGAATACCAAAACAACTCTTTTATGGAGAGTTAGTTAAAGGAAAACTACCTCCACATAAACCAAAAAGAGGTATAAGGATTCGTTGAAAGCCTTTTTGAAAGACGCTAACATCTCTGCTGATACATTGGAAAATGCTGCTGCTGATCGTAATAAATGGAGAACGACTGTACATGAGGGGAAAGTTGCCTTTGAGGCATATTGAATCGCATACGAGAAAGTAAAGAGGGATGTGAGGAAGGGCATTACTGTTGCATTTCCAGACAACGAAGGTCCTCCTATGGCACTGACATGCAGCATCTGTGCAAGACTCTGCCTCAGCAAAGCTGGACTCAAAACTCATCTTCGCAGTTATAAAATGAGACCAGTGGTTGACTACCAGGCTGCTGTTGGAGATGCTACTCATCATGCCTGCCAAGCATGTGGTAGAGAATGTAAATCAGCAGGAGGGCTCAAACGACATGCAAAAGTTCATGAACTCCAGCCACAGCCGGCTATTCCCAGTGAATGTTTTGGGTGCCGACTCTGTGCAAGACATTTTAGATCATTGGCTGGGCTAAAAAGCCACATTCGATCGCAGCACTGTTAATTGTTATTGTGTGTGTGTGTGTATATGTATATATATTATTATTATTATTATTGTTGTTTTTATTATTGTCGTTATTATGTTTTTTTTTTTCGTGCAATGGCCATACTCGATAACGAGGGGGCAGCCATCATGTATGTATGTTTGTATGTATTCTATTATGTCAGATCTATGACATCAGTGTTACAATGTATACAATAATATTAAATCTATGCCAGCCATTAATGTTACAAACTGTTTACCACACAATAAAATACACCAAGTCCACTTTTGTAAAGCGTTAGGGCTAGTGCCTCAATACAAATAACCCAGGTCCACTCTGTCAGAAACTAGTGCTGATGCCATGATAAAACACATGAAATGGTTGGTATTAGGAAGGGCATCCAGCTATCTGACCTATCAAAACTCAAAAGGTGATAACCCATCTAACCCATGCAAGCATGGAAAATAGATGTAAAACAGTGATGATGATGATGATGATAAGGAGGAGGAGGAGGATAAGGGTTATAGATTGTAGGATATAGCTGTACTATTTTAGCTGTGTAAGCAACACCCTAGCACAGGGGTGGGGTGGGAAACATGAACAGCCATATTTAGCTGAAAAAAAATAACAATTGTGACTTTCAGAGTCGCACAATTTATTCTAAACAAACATACATACAAGAAAAGATGAATTTAGCTAATGTTCTTCTTACTTAATGAGGTTTTGAATCTTATCTGACAGTGCTTTAATGTTCAAGTCATAAGTCATGGTTTTAATTTCAGTTTAAGATAGTGAATTTAATGAAATAAATAAAATAAAATAATTCAAAGCACGTAAGAGCCAGTCAAAATAGAATAAAGAACCACATGTCACAATAGATCTGCAGGTTCCTGGTTCCTGCCATAGTATGACGTTCACTTGGAGAGAATCAATAACTGTTCTGAGTAGAGGTATTTTCTGGCTCAAAAGATGTTCTGAGTGCTGTTTTTGCTATATGTAGTCACCATGATGGTGAAAGCAATGTGGCTTAGTGGTTAGAGTGTTCGGCTCACAATCATACAGTTGTGAATTCCATTCTTAGTGATGCATGTGATGCAAAACACTTTATTTCACATTGTTGCAGTTTACTCAGCTGGAAAAAATGAATTGTACCTGTAATTCAAGGGGCTAGCTTTTCTTGACACTGTGTCCCATTGAATCTCAATAAGGGTGCACATGTCTAAGGAATGCTTGATCACTTGCATGTTAAGTTCATGAACAGGCTTTCAATATAAAAATAATTGACTTTAAATTATAGATTTTACTTTGAAGTTTGTAATTTTTGTAATTCTGCTGCAGGTTCAGCTCTGAGGACTAGATCATTAACACCCAGTCTTAAAATCTTCTGTTATGGCCAAGAGAACAATAATAAATAGGAGAAAGCTAATAACACAGCCCTGGTGGATCTCATTCTACACATTAAATTTCTCACTATACTCATTGGTAACTCTAACCTTACAGCCTGCCCCTCTGTAAATAGCTTGTACTGCCCTCATACATATGGGATGATAGCATAGAGAAGATGGCACCCACCTGTCATTATATCTGACACCCTTCCCATCTACTTTCCGATACATTAAACCCACTAAATAATTGTTTCTACTTTTGGCACAAGGCCAGCAATTATCCCAGTGCATTACTTGTGCTTTATTTTATCGACCCCGTAAGGATGAAAGGCAAAGTTAACCATGGCAGTATTTGAACTCAGAACGTAAAGGGCCATAACTCTATGCTGCAAAGCATGATGTCTGACATTCTACTGATACTGCCAATGCACTGCCCTAAATCCAAACCCACTAAATAATTGTTTCTACTTTTGGCACAAGGCCAGCAATTATCCCTGTCCATTACTGGTACTTTATTTTATTGATCCCGTAAGGATGAAAGACAAAGCTAACCTGGTGGGATTTGAACTCAGACCGTAAAGGGCCATAACTCTATGCTGAAAACCATGGCGTCCAGTCCTCTACTGATACTGCCAATCCACTGTCCTCTAAGCAATGCTTATCAGTATACCCCAAATTTTCCCACCTAAAACCTCTGTTAGCCCCAGCTTACTCACATCCTTCTCTTCCCTCCTCTCATATCTAACCTAAACCAACATGGAACGTTAGAATGGACCTTCTCTGATTTACGTATCATCCCTGACATCTTTCTTATCCAACCCAAACCAACACAGAAAGCTAGACACACACCACAATATGTCAGACACTACCCACTCGCTTCTCCTATCAGCAAGCAGCATATAGCCTGCACCTCACTACCATCAATGTTTCGACAGTCTGACACATTGAGCCCCCTAATATTGTAGTGAGTTAGTGTTGGTGCCATGATAAAAAACACCCTCTTGACCCTGTAAAGTGGTTGGCATTAGGAAGGGTATCCAACTGTAGAAAACCAAGCCCAAAACAGACTGCATGGTCACCTGAACTGTCTGACCTCATTACGTGACAGCCCATCTAACTCATGTACCAATGGAAAATAGACATAAACGACAATGATCTCTTTCTCTCTCTCTCTCTCTCTATCTATATATATATATATACATCATCATCATCATTTTACGTCTGCTTTTCCCTGCTTGCAAGGGTGGGACATATTCATATATATATATATATATATATATATATAAGATCAAAAGATGGTTAAAAGAGTTCCATGTATTTTATTATGCGCATTTCAAAAACAAATATCATCATGCAATAACATTTGTATTTTCATCAGATAAAATAGGAAGACATGATATGAAGGTTAAAAAACACTTGTGGATAGTGCAGTTTTAAATCAACATATTTAAATCAACATTGCTTTATTGTACTACAATAAAACTCACCTCCTACATATATATATATATATATATATATATATACTACGTTTTTGTATTTGTTTTGCAAAATTATTGACATGACATCCTGTGTTGAAACATATTTTTATACTTTGTGAGGGTCATTCTGCCCATATATATATGTGAATAATCACGTAACATTTGATACACTATTCTAGTTCTTGATTTGAAGCGTTGCTGATTGAAGATGCCTCCTGTAGTTCGGTATTCCAATAAGACACCTTCAGTAATGCCTGAGAAAGCATATTGAAGCATTTCTGAGAAGAATAAGGCAAAGAGCACTATAGCCAATGCCCATCCTTGTTTTGTACTGTTTTTCACATCAAATGACTGTTTGTTCACCATTAGAGTATACAAAGGCTTTCATGTCTTTAAGTAAGGATATAATCACTTTGAACATTTGCTCAGGAATGCCAAACTTTCTCAGAACCATAATGCCTTGTGTAATACAGTGTTGAAGGTTTTTTGTGAGATCGACAAAGACTACATACAAGTCCTTGTCATGCTCATGAGCTTTTCCTGTAGCTGCCACAAACTGAAGATCATATCTACAGTCCCACATCCTGACCTAAAGCCACATTGACTTTCAAGGTAGATGTTAGGCACCAAGTTTTCATTAATTCTATTCAGCATGAGTCATGCAAGGGTTTTTCCTGCCTTGGAAAGTAATGATATGCCTCAGTGGTTGCCACATTCGCACTTATTGCCTTTGTGTGTGTATAGATGAATAATTATGGCATCTTAAAATGTTGGAGGATGGATCCAGAGCTGCACAAGAAGTTCAGTGTGTTTCTGTATCAGATCATTGCCTCCACACTTAAACATTTTTTCCAGGTATGTCATCCTCCCCAGGAGCTTTCCCTTTTGTCAGAAGTTTAACAGCTGTCTTTACATCTGCTGTTGATGGGGTATTTCAAGAGAATCTATAAGTGGTCTCTGGGGGAGGTTTTCTATCAGATTTATATCAGCATTCGATTCCTTGTTGAGTACTTCTTTAATATGCTCTGTCATATTATACATACATGTATGTAGAAATATCCATAGCTGTGAAAAAGGAAGACAGTGCTCAATCAGGAAGCATATAAGCGCCTGAAGATTAGGTCAACATTTTTATCCCTCTTACATTCTGGAGACATGGTCAATATGGGGCCTTGAAACCTTAGGTAACGCTTTTGTTCCGTGTATGAACATAAATAATATATTATAATATATATATATATATGTGTGTGTGTGTTGTGTGTATCTGTTATATTTGTATGGTCCAACTCTTTGCCGCAAATCTTTTATTCACGACCAGATATGGTCGGCTGATTTCGGTAGATTCCGTAACGGTCCGTACAATGAAACATGTCGCTGTAAAACGTTTACATTACTTCCGGTTGCTAACATTAGTCTGTGGTTTATTATCCGTCTTTATTTTTTAAAACAGTTAACGGTGTGGCTTGGCTTTGGATGGATGCTTATACACTACTACTTGCCACAGATGTAGGTTAGTGAGTATAAAAACTCAACATCTACTATTTCAGATCGTCACGATAAGAGCGAGGGAGTAAAAAAAAGTTAATTGATGAATTAGACAGGCGGAGGCGGGCAAATGAGCGCTTCTTCTCTCTCCCTATTTTTACCAACGACGGAGGCGGCTATTACCATTACTATAACCGTGACCAACTCCAACTTTCATTGATTTGTAATGGATGAAAAGAAAAAAAAACTTGAATCAATCCATTTGTTTGTGTTTCTTCTATAATAGAGACGAGAGATCGTGCTTCCCTCATCATCATCATCATCTTAATCACTGGTGGAACGTAAAATAATGTAACTTCTCTCTTTCTTATTCCGAACTTTCGCTCCATCTTTCCCACCTCTTTCTCTCGTTTCATTCCTACTTCTGTTTGTTTCTCTCGTTTCATTCTTTCTTCTGCTTGTCTCTCTTTCTCTTGTTTCATTCTTATTTCTGTTTGTCTCGCTCTCCCCATCCCATCGTTTCTCTCTCTCTCCATCTGTCGTTCTATCACTTCTTTTCTCTCACCTCTCGTTATATTACATCTTCATCTCTCTCCTCCTCCCTCGCCCTCATTCCATCACTTCACTCCATCTCGTTATATCACGTCTCCATCTCTTTCCCACTTTATCATTCCATCACTTCTCTATCTTTCTCGTTACATTCTTAGGCTTCTCTTATCTCACTCTCTTTCATTCCATAATCTCTCTATCTCTCACACTCACCCTCTATCGTTTCACCACCTCTAACTCTCTTGTTCCATCACATCTCTCTCCCCCTCTCTCGTTCCATCACTTCTCTTTCTCCCACTCACTTGTTCCACCCCTGCTTCTCCATCTCCCCTCTCTATACATCTCACCATCTCTCTCTCTCGCACTCTTACACATTCTCTAATACTCTCTCAGCTCACCAAAATCTCTGCCAAGATGTGCAGTGGCGGTGTTGTAACATTATATTTATGATAGTCTATACAAATAGACATTTCCTATATACACAAATTCACCGAATTTTAACTACAAGGCTTATATCTACGTACACAAACTGTCCACAGAACCTCATCTGGAAACAAGGTAAGAAACACATACCTATATATATATACCCATACATCTCTCTCTCTCTCTCTCTCTCTCTCTCTCTCTCTCTCTCTCTCTCTCTCTCTCTCTCTCTCTATATATATATATAAATTTCTCCGTTGGAATGAAGAGAAACTCATTTAAGATTTAACCACAAAAAGTAAATATAAATATGTACCATAGTAACAACGTGTATAGGTTGTCTATGCATATGATCATACCAACGTATATATATATATATACGTGCGTATATGTTGAGTTGTTCGCATATATGTTTGTGTGTATGTTGAGTTGATCATATGTTGATTTGAACTTATGTATGTGTATATATATATGATTTTATATCGTCTCTCCCTCTCTCTATATATGTATATATTTATACACACACACACGCACTTGTTGTCCTTGCATGTGTCCACTTATATAATCCCATTAACAAAATCTGTGAATGTCAACGAATTTTCCTATATTATTTTATTTCCATCTACTAACTCAATCAATGTCTATTGATGGTGGTGGGAAGAAGAAAGACTGAAAAAAGAAGGAAGTTTCTGTTTTTCTTTCTCTCTCTTCATCTATCTTTTATTTTTTTACCATTCCATAACCACACCAAAGAAGAAAAAGTATAGAGCTAAACTAGAACACCAGATTATTAGGGTAGATGATGTGTGTTTCAACAACTATTTCCACCATCCCAAATTTCGGTCAGATAAAGCTGTGATGATGAATACATACAAGGTGGTCATGTTTCTCAATGTCCATGCAATCAATTGTCTCTCTCCACCCCTCACTCTCTCTCTAACATCGCTGGATTATATAGCAACAAAACTTGGGATATTTTAAACACTTGTAACTATTGGATTTTTTTTTTGAAAATCAAATAAACTGATTTGTGCCAATTTATGTACGTATGTGTGTATGTTTGTATACCCACAGACACTTGAGACTACTAAGAACATTATTCAACTTAGTACTTCATACTTTAAAGAAAGTAGACTGTAGATAGACATGTAAAGCCTTATGGTCAAGCTTAAACCGTTTCGAAATAGTTTAAGCTTTACCGAAGATTTACTTGTCTTTAAATAATAATAATAATAATTGTTTCTACTTTAGGCACAAGGCCAGCAATAACCCAGTGCATTACTGGTACTTTATTTTATCGACCCCGTAAGGATGAAAGGCAAAGTCAATAATTATATATATATTGAAGAGGCATGTTTATGTACGAGAGTGTACATATAACGTTCAGATATTAACTCAATGAGTACTCAATACACGTGAAAAGAGTGTAGTAAGATTTATTTTCTGAACAAAAAGGTGGCACTGACTTCGAAGTTTCGGTGTTGATGTCTCTATTGGCAGAGTTTCGAGACCTTCATATATATCTATATTGGGGATGGGAAGACTAGACACCACAGTAGAACTCAATACATGTATAGACGTATGACACACATTCTTTGCATCTAAACATGTTTGGGTTGTTATTTTATAAGTTTGAGCTAAGTTTTGTTTCTATATTTAATTTATGGCTATTATATTTCTGTTCATATTTGCCGAAATTTCGTTTAATTATCAAGAACTAATGAATGAGGCAGCAGTGTTATTAATTAACATGTAGTGCAACCACACGTATTTTCATTTTCTCCCCAACCATTAACATACATCTATATCAACGAAGAGTTAACTAGAAATAAACTGTTTTCTTCTTTCTCAGCTGCAACATTTAATTACCAATTTAGATTTAGCAATATAATAGTAGTAATAATAATATTGTTATATTTATATTAAAATATAAATAGTTATTGTTTAATATTACAGTATGAGTTCAACGAATTTTATTACGAATTTAAGTTTTAAAAAAAAATGTTCTTTTGTTATTTATGTAACTTCTGTTGCATTATATATCCTCCCACACAAATGTGTGAATGGATGGATATATTTGCTGCATTTTATTATCCCATGTGACATAAACAATGTGTGTTTGTTGTTTGCATGTAGTTTTATGAATAATGACTATGAATAGGCAAACCTACAATGAATTTCTTTTTGCCAAGCACGTCTATTGTCTACGTAGTATTTTGGGTTTGAAATGGCTGGCCATACATTGCTATGTTATATATATTGTAACTAACTAATGGGTTACATACACGTAGACCTACATTCGTTGCTATTTCTCATATCCCTCTCTCTCCCGCTTCGAGGAATTTCACTATTTGACAGTTGATTATGGGGCGGTGATAGTGCTATTGCTGTTCTTACTGATAGAAAGGGTTGGTGTTAGGCTAAAACGAAGTTGGCTAAACGTTGTGACCGTATTTCTAATGAAATAAATACACTCTATTTCAGTTAATTAACTTTTAACACCCTGTATTGATTTAGCAAAAGAAAAAAAAAAGAATATGTAAAAAATAGGCTCTGTTAATTTAAATATTTATAGTATCTTTATTGGTGGACAGATCGTTGTGAAAATTTGCAGTATTAGAGTTAAGGTTTTAATTTTTTATATGATGCAGTCATAGTGCTGTTTTGTATTTTTCAAGAATGCCTTGTTAATATGATTTTATGATGTAGGACATTAAGAGTTAATGAAGAATTTTGAAGGATTTACTAAAATCATTAGTTATTTCATTTTACTAACATAGTAACTTAACATATGGTTTTCTAGGAATCTTTAAAAATGAGTGGTTTTGTTTCATAGACCCCAAACCGGTTATTTATTCTTGTTATCCAAACCAACATGTGTGTATGTATAATATATATATAGTTTTCAGAGCTCAAGTTGTAGACATATGTTTATATTTATTTCCATTACAGTTCTCTCTCCCCGCCCTCTCTCTCTCAGCTTGGAATAATGAAGCGATGCAGATTTTTAGTTTGTTAGTCGTGCTTTTTTTATTTAGGTATGCTCATTCATATCCAAACCACCCAACCTTGTTAGTAATGTATTATTGTTGTTTCATTATCGATTTATCGATGTAACCGTAAGTCTTCTTCCGTGTTGTAGTAGAATGGATTTAATATATACCTGTCGAATGTTTAAAAAACAACAACAAACATGATGAGCTTTTCATAACGGGTACTATACTAGCTGTAATATAGTAATTATAATCACATATCTATCATATCTCACATTTCTTTTTTGAGAAATAGTGAATGTTATCGTTTACGGTTATTGTTGATATATCGACCTTTTACTTGACTGGTACTTTATTTTATCGACCCTCTCATCTGGATGAATAACAATAATAATAACAACAGTAAAGCTGTAATTACCATTATATTAACTCAAAGGGCGGTAGATTAGCAGTATCGGCAGAGTGTCGGGCAAAATGCTTTGCGGTATTTAGTTAAGACTCTTACGTTCTGAGATCAAATCTCGCCGGGGGTCAACTTTGCCTTTTAGCAGTTTTGGGGCCGGCATAATCGAATTTCTCCCCCCCCCCCCCAGATTGCTGGCTTTGTGCCAAAGTTAGAAACAAGTATTAACCACTCCAATTGAAACAGTTTTTACCAACAATTTGCTCTTTATCAAGAATTTTTTTCTTTTAACAACCACGTAACCCTATCGAACATATTTCGTCTACAAGACTTTTATAGTTTTGCACATTTTATTTCAATTCATCGTATTGTAGTAAGAGGCGTAGGATTAAAGATGTCTCGGTATTTGTTCCGGCTCACTGCGTTTTGAGTTCAAATCCCACCGAGGTCGATGAATAAAGTACCAGTCCAATACAGGGATCGGTTCTTCCGCTATCTCTCTTTATCACCCATTCTCTCTCTGGAAGAAATCGGAAAGATGGGGCCCGCCAGGTTTAAAATGTCCAAGGACGGAACCCCTACGATTCCACCAGGAGTTCAAGGGCTTTTTCCTTTCCTTTTTCCTTAAGGGAAGTTATAGCCAGTTATTTTGATGTTTGTTCTTAAGATATTAATTAACCATTGTGACTTATGGTTAATTTTTAAGACCTCTTTTCTGCCATAAACTACTGTGTAACATAACTATTTTATTTCATCTTGTGGTTCCTCCTATATAAACATAAACTGCTGCGTAACTTAACATTTTCGAACGTATTTCGTCTACAGTGCTTTACAGTGTTACATATTTTACAGCCAGTTGCTTTGATGTTTGTTGCTAACGCCATTGGCTTTAATTGTATTAAATTTCTGGCTAGGTCGTTCGTTCATGTATTCCATCTCTATACACATCACATCACACATCTACCTCTCTCTCTATGTGAAGTCTGCTCTCGTCTAATTAGATGAATCGGCGGAAAATGGAATACAGAAAAGAGAGAGTGAGAGAGAAATTCTTCCTTCCGTTTCCTTCACTCTAATATTTGAAATTGCTTCTTTCCCTAACTTAGTTGACCTGGTTGGTAATTTTTGTGACTAAGAGAAACTGGGTAGTAAAAGTGAGAGAAGTTACTCTCACACACACACATATGTGTATGTATGTAAACACACACATATACTGAAGTGTTTTAAATACCAGTGTACTTAAAACATTCCATCATTAACTGAATAAGCACTCAATATATATAAGTAGAGTGTAAGATTTATTGACAAAAAAGTGAGTGACAGAAGTTTCATGTGATGTGTGTTTATGTTGTACTCATTTTCCCAGATGTTTATTATAATCTAAAGGTCATAAATAGTTTAGTCTGTTTTGGAACATAATGTTGGGTAGTGATGGTGTTGGTTCTATAGTAAAATGGTAATATAGTGGAATGTGCCTCCGTCGGTTTAGACAATGAATTTTCAAGTTGTTCAATCAACGGAACATCTTGCACATGAAATTAATTAACTTGTAAATGGCTGAGCATTTTACAGAATGTGCCAGGCATTATTCTCAGGGAGATTCAGCGTAACAGTGTGTTTCAAGGCTGGCCCTTAGAATTACAGGTGCAGACCATCCGACAGGCTTCCAGACAGTTTCTCTCTACTCAATTTCATTTATAGGTCGATCCAAGTCTATGGGAAAAGACATTTACTCATGTTACTCAGGATGCCATAAAGTGGGATCGATCCCAGAGTTTAGTGATTGAGAAGCGAACCCTCAGAAATAAAGCTTTTAAATTCGTTGTTTACTTGTAGTATGTATAAATTATCAAATCTACATAAGTTCTGATACACTTTGGTCGAAAATAAACTATGTCGTATATATTCTGCTCCAAAAAAATTAGATACTCCTACATATCTGTTGTAAAATTCGATCCTAGTTTTTCATGGACATTAAATCAATATTTGTGAATCAAGTACTATCCTGAACAAATATTACGATAAGGAAATTAATTTTACTACGCTATTATGTCGTGATGTACACAAGTGGAAATATTTACAAAGGCTTCGCAGCCTCATTTGTGTGTTTTGCATTAGTGTTTTGATGTGTAGAAACATTGGTATTATTACTGTAATCCATTGATTTTGTTTGGGTTTCTGCTTGTTGATGTTATATTTTGGATTGTAGTGTAAATGTCATCCTGTCGAAAATAGTGTCCGTGTAATAGCCGACCCCATAAATATAACCTACAAACACAGTAAAAAAATTCGACGTTTACAGTATATACGGTATAACACTTGAGAAACGAAGCATGCCTAACATTTAGTTTCGTGCCTTACTTCTTTTTTTTTATTTTCTGTTGTTTTTTTTTTGTTCATACGACTTATCTGAACGAACGTGAAATTCAGCCATACAACTTTAACTTATGTACTAAAATGGTAAATTTTCATGTTGGTTTATATATATTCGTGGAGGGAATTTTCTTCTATTGTAAAAATATTTCTGTCTCTTCGACAAGAAATAAGTTTTGTGTAAACCCCATAGAACTCCGAAACAACCGATTTCAGATGAGTTAGGTGTCGAAAAATATCCGAGGAAATGTTTTAGATGCCAGTGTACATAAAAGTTCAAATATTAACAAAATGAGCACGCAATACATGTGAGCAGAGTGTAGTAAGGTTTATTTTCTAAAAAAAAAAAAAAAAAGGTTGTGACTTCGAAGTTTCAGCGAGTCTCTTTTCTGATTGCTGTCACTTCGAACTTTTTATATTCAAGGTTCGGTTCGGATACATCGGAAATTGTCTTTTATTTTTATTCCTCTCTTTATTGGATCTTGTTAAATATGTCTCCTTTTACAGTTCGGTTGCATATTAGAAAGTAATTCTTTTGGAAAGATAAATTTTTAGGAAATTCCAGATGTTATTTTATTAATCTGATAGACATATGTAACGAAATTGATACCAAACCACATGAACCCATCCCTGGTTCTACGATACAAAACTGTTTTTTTAAATGTTTGTTTATTTAAAAAAAAACTTCCATCATAATTCTGTGTAAGAACCTTATGTTCCAAACACCAGCCTAATAATTAGAAAGAATCTTAGAAAGAAAGTTATATTACTGAATCTCTTAAAATTATTTTCAAAATTATTTGAAAATCGTAGGGGCTGCCTAGCACATTTTTAGAAAGAATTTAGTTAAGAGGTTATTAAATAAAAAAATATACAATTTGGGGTTAAAATTCTTTTTTTCCGGAAAACTTTCTGTGTCTTATAAATACGACTTTATATTCTTTACCATATTTCTAATAAAAGACTGCCTATGGTTTTCAAACAATTTTCCAAAAAATCAAGAATTTGGAGGTATTTAGTATGTAACGTAACTTTCTCATTATTAAGCTGGTGTGTGGTGCATAACCTAAAGGTTCTTGCATAAAATTATGATGGAAGGTTTTTAAAATAAACAGCTTTCTAGAACGAAGGGCGGTTTGGTATCAAAAGGTTTAATTCTAAAATCTTGCTTTTAGTTGAAGTTTAAATAAAAATGAAGGAATAACTGGTTCATTTGTGTAGACTTATTTGTTTTTTCAATAGAACCTCTGGAGTAGTTTAATTTTTCAGTCCCGCCCCGTCTTTTTTAAATATAAGTGTCCTTCACTTAAGGTCTTAGCTGGATTACGTACAATGTAGTGTATGTGTATGAGTGTGTGTATAAGAATATGACGTTACTAATTAAAAACCATTATTCAACTTAATGCTCCATACTTTAAAGAAAGTTGAGTGGAGATACTAGGTTTTACATTCAAGCTTAAAGCATTTCAATGATTGAATGGAAATATAATTATATTCCATATGGAATATAATTTCCATTCAGTCATCGAATCGGTTTAAGGTTGATTGTAAGGTTTACATGTCTTATATATATATATATATATATATATATATATATATATATATATATATATATAGATGAGATTCTACAGGACTAGAACTGTTTCATTCTTTAGAAATCATCAGGAATCTCAGATTCCTGATGATTTCTAAAGAATGAAACGGTTCTAGTCCTGTAGAATATCATCTATATTAAAACTTTTATACTCTGCTATGTATTGAGTACCTTACTTACTGTGGTTACCTCCGATTCAACCCGGAATAACGTGTATATATATATATCTGTGTGTACACACGAATGGTTTACCGTTGTAGAACGGAAGGAAACCGCAGTTAAATTAAAGTAGTCAATACATCATGTAGAGAGGATAGTTAATTTTATACATATAAGAAGAACGTATATATCCCACACACACTGTCATAGTTTTACATACGTTTTCTCAATCATACACGTGGCTATTGTATTGGAAACGTACACACAACAGTATCTAATCTAAAATATCTTATTGACTCAGAGCATGCAATACAGGCTACTAATCCTTTTCTCCTCTTTCCTCCTTTTGTGAATGAACAAATATTCATTTCAGATATTCAGATATAGATTTCCCTCCCATTCACATCACATCATTGGTAAAATATTCGAATTTTTATTCTATTTCTTCGACCATCTCCTAGACTGTTGCTTCTCTCTCTCTCTCTCTCTCTCTCAACATGTAGTATGAATGTGTGCTGGCATGATTCGTTCTAGAGTAAAAACCGTATATCTATCTATCTATCTCTATATGTATAAAATGGACGGTAAGATGAAGGTAACAAAAAAGTTAGTTACCTAATAATCTTTTTTGTTGTTGCTATTGTTTCTTTCGTCCTAATATTTCGGGACCTAAAACTCTCTTCTCAGAGTATAAGAAACCGTCAGAGAAATATGTACCAGTTTCTTCTCTTTCGAATTAAATTTAGATTTAAATTTTATAAACCGCTTTCAAGCATTGTTTGATGTTTGCTTTTTTATTCGCAAGAAGCTGGAGGATGAGATGTTGTTTAGGTTGCGTGTGGGGGACAAGTTCTAATCTATTATTTATTTGTGGGTTGAGACTATGAATGAGCAAGGATTCCTTAATTCTTAAATTGCTCACATTTCTCTATTTGGCTTCAACATTAACAGGTATATTTTTGTTGGTGTTTTGTATTTGTCTGTGTTTTTTGAATGAGGATGCGTGTATGTTGAGTTGTTCTTTAATGCGGGTGTGGAGTGCTTGAATCGTGCTACCAATGTAGAACTCCTTACGTTTGCTGCATTCAATCCGGTATACCACAGGTGTCCACAGGCACATACGTGTGTCACGGATAGGTTAGTTAGTCAGTGAGCATTGTGTGTTGTCTCTGGATTGCTTTTTAGAGATAGAAATCCACGCATTGCTGGGTGTGCTAATTGTATGTCCAGTCCTTTGCTGGTAGCCGTGGTTATGCTTTCGCTGAAGTGTGGTACTTTCATGAAGCAGGTGTTAGAGGAGATCTTATCCCTGCGCTGCCTTCAATTCTGAAGACGATTCACTGTGGATGTTAGGTATCCGTTCATCTTCAGTACATCTATGAAGTGTGCAGTGTGAGTCATCTGGTCTTCTGTCTTGCTGCATTTATTCCAGATATGAGTGTTTCAGTTTTTGCAGCACTGATTTTCATTCCAGCCATGCAGCAATTGGCATCAAACCTATCAAGTGCAAGTCAGGGATCACCTTCTGTTGAGTTAAATAACATAATGTTTGCAAATTCCAGCCAACTGATTCTACACTTGCTAGTCATGATACCACTTCCAACCTGGCTGTACATGTCAATCTTGTTCATGAAAATAATGAAAAAGAGAGGTGACAGTATGCACCCTTGGTGGAGTCTAACTCCCACATAGAATGATGTCGATTTAGCACCATTTATCTGAACACAAATACTTGGGCATTCGTAAAGAGACTTAAGGGCAGCAAGAAGCCGACCATTAATCCCATACTCCTGCAGAAACCTCCACAGCAGGTCCTGAGGAATGTGGTCATATGCCTTTTCGAGGTCTATAAAATGATTAGAGCATTGGATAAAATGTTTTGCAGTATTTATTTCAATTATCCACATTCTTATTTCAAATCCCGCCAAGGTTAACTTTGCATTTCAACCTTCCTGGGTCGATATAATCGACTTTCCCTTCTCCCAAATTTCTGGTCTTGTGCCAATGTTAGAAAGAATTGTTAAAACTATATATATCCATTTGTCTGTCCATCTTGTCTGCCTGTTCTTTTTGAATCATTTCTGGTTCCCAACACCATCGAATTTCTGACCATTGCCTGCTTTTTCCTTTTCTCACACCCACTCTTATGATTTCTCTGCCAATTTTTTTCTTTTCCTTTTCTAGACCTCCCCCTTCCCCTATCTTTTTGGTTCTTTCTGGCCTTTCCTTCTTGCCTCATCACAAGTAGTTCACTATTTCATCTCCTCATCTTCTCTCTATC
>OZ024742.1:223089155-223091655 GCA_964016885.1 Eledone cirrhosa
ATAATCAGTCTTTAAAGTTCATGGCTACAGCATGGCTGAATGGTTAAGAAGTTTGATTTACAATCATAAGGTCCTGTGTTTGATCCCACTGTTTGGTAGCATGAGCAAGTATCGTTTACCTAACTGTGGGTCAACCCATGCTTTGTGAGTGAAATTCTGTAGACAGAAACTGTTGAATGGAAGATAGCATTCTTATCACACACTGTATTGTGTTGAATCTCCCTGAGAATTATGTTAAGGTTACATGTGCTTATGTGATACTCAACCACTTGTACTACAATAAAAGATGGATGGTACCTGTAAATTACTGGGATAGCCTTGTCATGCAATGTATTGTGCTGAATCTCCCTGAGATATGTGTGCCTGTAGTATACTGTAATACAAGATGGACAGTACCTGTAATTGGAAAGAGCCAGCCTTGTTACACTCTGTGTTGTGCTGAATCTCTCTGAAAATTATGTTATGGTTACACGTGTCGGTGGAATGCTCAGCCACTTAAACATTAACTTCATGAGCAGGCCATACCATTTCTCAAACAACTAGAGCACATTGTTGAAACTGACAGAGGTCAATTCTATACAAAGCTTTATTATTCAAAGTGGATGCTCTTTGTGACTAGAAAATGGAGGTACTGTAGCATTATATGTTCACTGATTATTGTAGAGAGATGCAATGTCTCTTGAAATAAAATTACTTTTTCTTTTGTTTCCCAAGAAAGTGTTTTTATACAAGATCCTTTCTTCTTTGGGCCTTCAATTTCTGATGATATTTTAGAAGCACCATTGTGACGTATGGTATTTCTTGGCCCATTTAAACCTGGTGGATCTCATCCCTCTCCAGGTGTATATGCACATGCACACACGTGTGTGCACAGCTGATTTCTTCCGCAGAGAGAGAAGGGGGAATAGTTTCTGGTACTTTATTTTCAACCCATAAGAATGAAAGGCATTGTTGACCATGGCAGAATTTGAACTGAGGACAGAGGGATGGAAGAAATAGATCAAGGCAATCTTTCTGACAGTCTAATGAGTCTACCAACCAACAGTTTCTTATATATGGTAGCAGCTAGCATTTAAGGCCAGTTCCCTTGGTATTTTAATGACTCTGACAACCGGCTGTCTCTTATACAAGATTAGCAGCTAGCATTTTAAGGCCTTTTTCTCTGGCATTCTAATGACTCTGTCAACTGGCTGTCTGTTATACAGTATAGAAGCTAGCATTTTAGGGCCATTTTCTTTGATGTTCTAATAACTCTGTCAACCAGTGTTTTAAGGTTATTTTCTTTGCTAAAACAGGGGCTAGCCTTGCAAGCCTGATAAAAGGCTTCATAGACATCATGGGGTATTTTTTGAGGTAGTGTTTTATAGCTGGATGTTTTTCCTTATGCCAAGCCTTTTAGTTGCTTCTTGCAACATGCAGGGATCCAGGGAACAAATTCTACACTGGATACACACAGCAATTTCTTAAACAGGATATGTGATGTTAAAGCCTATCATTGTAAGATTATAACTTTAGAAAGCTTCCATAGGTTGGTGGAATAGATCCGTGTAGAAAGATAGTTATTGAAGAATTTGGTTAGGATTACAGCCAGCTGAGGAGTGAGTGCACGATGGAGGAAAACACCATCAGGATAGGTTGCTTGGTTGAGCTGGAGTGACTAGAGAAGTCTTTGCACTTGGTGACTGTGCAGTTGAGGTTGGGAAGGGCTTAGTGTGTGTGTGTGTGCAGTGTGAAATTGGAAGCAAAACAAACAGTCAATGTCTGCTATTTATAGAACCATATTAATGTGGGTTGGAAGATCTGCACAGCTAGTAGTAGAGATCCTCTTGGCAAGGGACCAGAAGGCTCGCCTTGCAAACTGGGAACTGAGGCAGGTTGTAAGTCGTGCAGTGCATGAAAGCATCCTTGGCTCTTAGTTGTTTTGTTGGTGGGGGTGGTGGTGATGGTGTTGTTGGTGGTGGCTGACTTCCTCCTGGTAATATAGAGGTAGTGTCGGTAGAGTAACCTTTTAGTGATATATTTCTAATGAAATACTGTATTTCAATTAATTAAAGAAGAATTTTGAGGGATTTAAAATTATTAATTATTTCATTACTAAGATAGTATTTACAACATAACAAAAGATTCTTATCTAAAATTATGTTGGAAAGTTTTAATTTAAATAGGAATCCTTTAAAATGAATAGTTTTTCATAGGACCATGGAGGCATATGGCTTAGTGGTTAGAGCATTGGCCTTGCAATCGAAAGGTTGTGAGTTCAATTCTCAGACTGGGTGATGTGTTGTTTCCTTGAGCAAGACACTTTATTTCACATTGCTCCAGTTTACTCAGCTGTAGAAATTAGATGATAGGGACTGAGGTCCCTATCATTCCACTGCAAAGTGGTCGTGGAGGTGCCACGGCAAAAAAGCACCCAGCACTCACTGTAAATGAGGTTGGTGTTAGGAAGGGCATCCAGCTGTAGGAATCAAGCCAGAATCAGTTCCCCTCCCACTCTTGC
>OZ024742.1:223101655-223151655 GCA_964016885.1 Eledone cirrhosa
TGTTGTAAAATGTTGGCGCCTCACAAAGCTGGTAATAGATCCTGGCAAGATGTTAAATGTAAGTTTCCCTCACCTATCCACCACCATTGAAACTGGGATATGGTCCAACCTAGTCAGCTTTTGAGTTTGGGTCAGATTTTAAACTAGGCTAGGAAATGTGTCAACTTTGAGATCGAATGACAAACATCTGGAAACAATGATGGGCAGAGTTAATCAACCACAGTAACAAAATCAGAATTAGCTTTAGTAATACATTTCTGGAAATTCAACCTCACAAGACTTTTGAGTAAAATTGGGTAGAGAGAAACTGTGTGGAAACCCGTTAGATGAATTGTACTTGTAATTCAGAGGTCCATCTTAACCCAAGCCTTATGAGTGAGATTAGGTAGACAGAAAACTGTGTAATCCTGTTGGATAGATTGTACCTGTAATTTGAAGGGTCAGCCATGTCACATATTTTGTCTGAAGAGAGAGAGAGAGAAAGGGTGTGTATACTTTACTAAAAACACCAATTCAAGGATGTATTTGGTTAAACTAGTAGAGAATTAATAGAATATATAATGTAGTCTAGAAACTAGTGAAACTTTCCACTTTCAAGGTTTTTCCTTTTAATTTTGTTGAGAGATATTTTGGTTTGTGTAATGACATTGCACAAGACCGAATGAGAAACAGTAAATTAAAATAAGACAACTAAGGTGAAATATATATAATTAGTGATAGTACTGTTGCTTGTTTCCTCAGGATTAGTGCTGTGTTGGTCTTTTACTTATTGATATAATTGTTGGACAAACAGACTGCAACAACATAGGGTCCTGTTGAGGATTTGTCAACTTTTGGTATTGGAGTGAGAATAAAATGCTCTCAGTATACTCTGTAAAGTGGTTGGTAATCAAATGATATATACATCATCATCATTTTTACGTCCATTATTCCACACTTGCGTGAGTTGGATGGGTCCTTCTTTCCACTTTTCGCATTCCATATATATATAAAAACATTTCCGATTCCGCCCTGCCCGTCCATTCAATCTTTCTAATTTCTCATTTTTTCTTCTGATGAAGGACTAGCGTCCGAAACCTTAAGACCCTCTTCTTGCTATTTCAAGCGTTAAACTAATATATTCCTTCCATATACTATACTGATTGTGTTGTTATTTCTGTTTACCTTTTACATACATATCTTAACTATAATAAAGAAAGGAGTGCAGGACTGCATCCAGAATATATTTTTTTTACCCCGTTTGTAAAATAAGTTGGATTACTTTGAATAAATAATTGTTTCTACTTTTGGCACAAGGCCAGCAATTATCCCAGTGCATTACTGCCACTTTATTTTATCGACCCCGTAAGGATGAAAGGCAAAGTTAAATGAATGAATATTACATAATTTATGTACTAAATTTCGTGGCTGTTGATTAAATATATTTTATAGCTTATTTAAAGATTCACTTCTTTAAAATTGTCAAATGTCAACACTTCCGGTTAGCGGCCGTTCTATTATAACACTTATAATCGCATATATTTCCGTCACTAATTTTCTTTGCAGTTTATATATAATATCGTCTTTTTTTAAATGTATCTTGGATTACGTTACTGATTACAGAAGACAGTGTAACACAGTCTTCATTCAATTTCTGTGTATATTGTCAATTACGATTTTATTTACATGAAATATATTTGTGTATAATATCAATATACACACTACACATGCTAGCAGAAAATCACCCGAAGTAGAAAAATGCATACAGAAGAACAGTTACATAAAACAAACAGACAACCGAATATTTACATGTTGCGTCACCTTTTGGCATGGAATATTTTGCATTAAGGTGGGATTGCATTTGTAACACCAGTTTGCACAACAGATTGGAGAACTGCTCTGTTGGTAAGACACATGTGAAACAATATTACAAGAAAGAATGAATAGAAATATTATGTGCCTTTTGACAAAAACAAAGCTAGATATATAAAAATATTATGACTAGAAATAAATAATTAATAAACTTGTGACTGTAAAGACAAAAGACATTGTAAAATGTGCAACAGGTTAATGCTAGAAATGCTTGTATATAAGTTGCATCTTTTTATGAGAAAATATATCAAAAATTAGCTTTTGTACTTTCGGGTCCCAAATAATAGAGTGGTGGGGATAAGCAGGGGAGTGTGTGTGTGTGTGTGTGTGTGTCTGTGTGTATGGAAAATTGGCAGTTTTTCTAGGTTGTCTTTTGATTTTTTTTTAAAAACCAGAATTAGTCATTTAGTTTACATATTGAGAGCCCCCGACCCATCCTATTTATTTTATAATGGGATTTCTAGTAATATACTTTTTTGGTCAAGTATGAAATACAGGTTAAGTATGAAATGACTGATTTCAAATTGAAAGTGCTTAAAGAAATCGGACATTTCATACTTAAGGACTTAATATAATGTTTTTTAATGTATAAAGAAAATTAATTGTCCCAGCAATTTCGCTGGAGATAGATTAGCAAAATTTGATAAGTTGGGGGTTGGAAAAAATCTGAAAAATTAATAATAATTTTTGCAGGGTATTCGAGACATGAGAGTACTGGATTTACAAAACCTCCATTCAAAATACAATACATTGTAAATGTGTATAACAAGGTAGTGTTTTATACATGAGTATGCAAAGTAGTTTTCTAGGTCTTGATCTGATGATTGGCTTTTTTTTTTAACTTCTTTAATACCCGACCACCTGAAACAACCCCTAATTCTATGATACAGTGCTGTTTATTTTATAGTGTTTATATTTATCTAAAAATCTTTTATATAAGAACCTTTGTTAAGATATGTTTCAAACCCCAGCTTCATAATTATTTAAAAATCATAGGCAGTGTCTTTTATTAGAAATATGGAAATGAAAGCTAAGTTGAATGGGTGAAAAAAGAACTTTGTGCAAATACCCACATTGACTAGTTTAGAGGATAAGTTTAATAAATACAGAAGTAGTAGTGTAGTAGTAGTTTAATAAAGCCATTAGAAGTAATTAAGATATTTTGTTTCAAACATCTCATTGACAAATATTAGCCCCCCTCCCAACAAAAACCCCATTGAAAGAGGAAATATTCCCCTAACCTAATTTTTCCAACATGAATTAAAAAAACAAAACAAAGAAAAATAGAATGTTGTGTGACCATGTGACATTTTGCATTGGATATAAAAAAAAATTATCCAAGCTTTCTGTTGGTGAACTTACAGTAATAGGCAGAGGGTGGGGGTCACTCTAATTTCTCTCCCTGCTTCCTCCCCCTTTTCTTCCTTCTCCTTCCCTTTTATCTGATACTGGTTCTTAATTTATGTATCAATATGACTCTAAGATATGAAGGTGGTGGTGGTGGGGTCATTAAGGCAGTTGTTTGGTTGTTGATTTTACTTTTTTCAACCATATTTCATTGACACACAGACATTTCCAACCATATTTCATTGTAACACACACACAGACAGCCAACCAACAAGCAAGTTAACTAGCCAGCCAAATGTGTTGGTAACAATTAAACATCTTTATCATTAAATGTAGGTTGAGAAGATTTTTCAATTTATCTATATTGATAAATGCACTCAGTATACTCTGTAAAGTGGTTGGTGATAGGAAGGGCATCCAGTCATAGAGAACTTGCCAAACAAAGAGTTGGGAGTACTTTACAGATGTGGCAAAGACATGGTAACTTCCCTAGTGTTGGTAATTTACTTGATAAATGTATCAAGTACATTCTGTAAAGTGGTTAGTGATAGGAAGAGTATTCAGCCATAGAAAATCTTTCAAAAAATAAAGGGGTTTTTCAGCTGTGTTAAAAGACATAACAATCTCCCTTGTGCCGGTGCTACAATAAAATGCACCTGGTGCACGCTGTAGAGTACATGAATGTATGTAAGCTATATGTGGGCTCCTGGCTTGTTTGAAAGGTCAGTAACTCTGATTAAGTATTGACTTGATCTATCACCTTGCTAGCATTAAATGAGTTGAAGTACTTACTGTATTTTATGACATATAGTCACCTCACCCATGTCTGACTAATAACACCCGTTCCCTGTTCAGTAGAGAATATTATGGAAAAAAAACACATTAACTTTAACCTGCCTGTTACTTCAGCCTGTGTGATATATTTTTTAGCTATTTTTTGAAAAAACAAAAAAAAAAAAAAAGGTCTTATATGACATCAAACGTGGTATATACTAGTCTTGCTTATTTCATGTGTATATCACTCATCTTCATCATCAGTCTGGTTGTTTTTTCATTGATGTAACAGTGGGATCATGATGGAACTATTTTCATTGGTGTAACAGTGGGATCAGGCTTTGATGGAACTATTTTCATTGGTGTATCAGTGGGATCAGGTCATGATGGAACTATTTTCATTGATGTAACTGGGATCTGGTCATGAGGGAACTATTTTCATTGGTGTAACAGTGGGATCAGGTCATGATGGAACTACTTTCGTTGATGTAACAGTGGGATCAGGCTTTGATGGAACTATTTTCATTGTGATAACTATTTTTATTGGTTCTCCATGTTTCATCAGATTTACTTAGATTTATTAAATTATTTCTGCCTATGTTAGATTATTTACTCCATATATATGTATGTGTGTGTGTGTATATATATATATATATATATATTGTTATACTTGGGGAGGTCATATTTGTGTAATATTGCCAGAATTAATAACAGAACACACTCACTGTTTGGTTGGTTTTCGCTTCTCGCTGTCTTTTATATCGGTAATCTAACTTACTCGGTCCTCAATGTTGCCATTGACTGACCGACGGTCAAAAAATAATACAGATACAATATAGACACAAACACATATATATAGTTTATCATAAATCTTTCGTTGCACATCTGCAACATCGTCAGTGGTCAGTGTATGTCTACGCCATTTTTATTCAGTCTGTCTATATATTTATTTATTTATTTGCTTACTTGTTTATTTTATTTTGTTTTCTTTGCGCATGCGTTTGCGTGTGTGTATAGTGTTATGTGTGACTAGTGCTTGTTGTTATTGTGCTTGTGTATGTATTTATTTATTTATTTATTTATCTTATTTTATTTACTTATTTATACTTCTCTTAGGTCAGTGTTGTTTGTTTGGGTGTTGTTGTTATTCCATTCATTCTTTCTGTTTAGCTTTGGTCTTCTAATTTCTATTTCACTGGCCTCTCTGATTTGCCTATCTGCTGGGTCATTTCTATGTTTAGATATTATTCTAATTTCTATGTTGTCTATGTTACCGTCATGTTATTGTCTAGCATATTTGTATAGTACTGACCCGTTTTTTCGTCCTTTTAGTTCCCCCCAGTGTTGGTCTATCCTTTCACCTATGCTACGAGCTGTCTCACCTATGTATGTTGTTGTCATGTTTCTGCAAGTACCCTCTGTACATCTTATGCTATAGACTACGTTTCTAGTTTTACAGTTTATCCGGGGGTTCACCTTACATATGATACATTTCCTATTGGTACAGTGGGTTTTCTTAAAAGGGTAGGTTTTGCTGATCAGGGATTTTATGGTGGTTCCTGGCTTTTCTACCACCTTTATTTTTAAGTGGGTCTTTCTCAGGGCCTTTCTACACTGGTTAGCTAATTTCCCTCCAGGGGTGGCGTCCACAAACATGACACTCTGGTATCTCTGGTTGTCGTACCATGAGGTGGCTTTCCCTATCTTATGTCTAGCCCTATCTAAGCTATTCCATGATTTGCTCCTGTATAATGGGCAAATTCTTTTCATGTCCAGTTCTATGAGGGTCTTATACTTTTCCATGGCTCCTTCGTATACTCTGACTCTGTCTCTTTGGTTGTAGCCAGAGAACTGCATGCGGTTGATGAAGTGTTGGATGTGTTTTTCCATTTCTGTTGGGTCGCACATGCTAGACACATTCTTCACACAGTCCACGCTGTAATGTGGCCATGTAGGTAACACGGTAAAAAGTTCCCAGTTCAACACTGTAAATGTGGTTGGTGTTAGGAAGGGCATCCAGCCGTAGAAAGCCTGCCAGATAGTCCTATACGAGCAAGACACGGTCACCCGACCAACCTTGCCTCAAGTGGCACAACTCGCGTCTAACACATGCTAGCGTGGAAGATGGACGTTAAACGATGATGATGATGATGATGATATATATATATATATAGATATAATGTAAGTAGTTAGATTTATATATCTGTATGTAAGTGTGTGTGTATCCTTATGTCAATTACGTCTTTGGAAATGAAGTTCAGGCTTATATAACTATTTCTAGTTGTGTTATAACTGACATAAAAGTATGGCTATTTACAGTTAATTTTGAGGTCGGACAAATGGAGAAGCTGGCAGTGAAGTGGAAGTGGGGGATTACATATATTTAATTATTTGATGTTGATTAATGTCACAGTTTGCTAATTTGAAATTACTTTCGCTAGAACACTGCAGAATTCCGATTAATGGTATTTCTTCTAAATACCAAATTATTGTAGTGTTCTACTTCTCAATAGCTCATTGTAGTTTTCCCTTTCTAAATATATTTTTGTAAAATGCACCCAGTACACACTGTAAAAAGGTTGGTGTTAGGAAAGGTATCCAGCCATAGAAACTATGCCAAACAAATGGTTGGAAGGACTATTCAGTTGTGTCAAAGACACAACAACCTCCCTCGTGCTGGTGTCATGATAAAATGCACTTAATATATTCTGTAAAGTACTTTGTAATAGAACATAGACAATATAGAGTAGAGAGGACTCTTCAGCATTGCTGAATACAAGATAACTACCCTAGAGCTGGTGCTACAATAAAATGCACCCTGTACACTCTGCAAAATGGTAATGCTGGTAACATGGCAAAATGCACCCAGTACTTTCTGCAAAGTGGTAATACTAGTGCCATGATTAAACTCTGTAAAGTAGTAGTACTGGTGCCACAATAAAATGCACTACATGCAGTCTGTAAAATGGTAGTGCTGGTGCCACAATAAAATGCACCTAGTACACTTCGTAAAGTGCTTGGTGTTAGGCTAGGCATCCAACTGTAGAAAACATGCTAAAATATGGAATATAAGTTATGGTTCTTTGACCTGTCTAGGCTCAGACTGTGACCACTCTTCCAACCCATGCCAGTATGAAAAATTGACATAAAATTGATGATGATCCATTTCTAAAGACATTATTGTAGTGTCCCAAAATACATTGCCTATGATTTTAAAATGATTAAAAATTCGGATGGATTTAGTAATATAACTAACTTTCTCATTATCAAATTGGTGTTTGGAACATAAAGTTTCTTACATATAATTATGAGGGAAGGTTTTTTGATAAATATAAGCACTTTGAAACAGAGCTTTGTATCATAGAACCAGGGGCAGTTTTATGTGTTTTGATATCAAAAGTGTTAACTTATTTTTTTGAAAGCTATTTTATTCTAAATAAGTTCAGTAGTTAGAAAGTGTATTGAAAGGCTTTTTTAGGGGATACATTCTTTGGTATTTGATTGACACTTGCTTTAAGAGTCAAGAGCAATCTTATTACTGTTTCATGATTAATGCTGACATAATATAAGCAGGTGACAATTGAAGAATATAATTATGGTAATTAGTGAACTAAATAATTACTGTTTTTAGTGAGTCTCAAGGACAGAAGTGAAGGTCGAAGTGTCTGACCATGTGTTGTTTATAGTGAAGGTGCATGGCTTAGTGGTTAAGGTCTTTGACTCAGAATCATTAGGTTGTGAGTTGAATTTCTGGACTGGTCAGTGCAGTGTGTTCTTGAGCAAGATGCTTCATTTCATGATAGGACTGGGGCTCCCATCATTGAAATATCCAAGAAATCTCTTATGAGATACAACCTTGTAGGAAGCCAGTTTAACCTTCATTGGTGTGTGCTGTACTAACAATATGACATTAAAACACCCAAGAAACCACCTGTGAGATGCAACTTCATAGTAGGCCAGCTAAACTTGCATAAGTGTGAGGTACTCATTTTCATTTTTTATTTCATGTGTTTATATCTCCTGACTTTCTTTCAGCCCTTTTTTTCCCTTTAAGTAAGGGACAATATCTTGCTTGCTTTAGTTTTCCTGGCTGAGAAAATATTCACCTATATGATTATATGGTTAATTGTAGATTGTGAGCTTTTCATGAGGCCTGTGTGTTTTGTTAACTAGGGTACATAACGCTGTGTGTGGGTGAACAGAGTCCTTAAAGCTGTGTATGTGGGTGGGACTTTTAACACTGTATGTGTGGATAGAGTACTTGACACTTACTGCATGGGTGGGACTTTTAACACTGTATGTGTGGGTAGAGTACTTGACACTGCATGGGTGGGACGTTTAACACTGTATGGGTGGGATATTTAACACTGTGTGGGTGGGACATTTAATACTATATGTAGGTGGAGTACTTGACATTGTATGTGGGTGGGACATTTAACACTGTGGGTGGAGTACTTGATACTGTATGTATAGGTGGGACATTTAACACATTGTGGGCAGGAAATTTAACATTGTATGCGGGGGCATGGTACTTGACACTCTATGTGGGTAGGGTACCTAATACACTATGTGGGTGGGGTATTTGACATCTTGTGTTTAATTAATGAATTCTTGTTGTTTTCCTGTTGAAATCCTGTTTCAGCTGGTATATTCCATATGTGTGTAATTATATATAAAATATATCTGTAATACATTATTGCTGGGGTAATTAATCTCCTCTGCTGGCTTAATTAGCTTTATAACTTGTGAAATCATAAACAGTTGCTGGTATTACATTGTCTCTGTGCCAGACACTTGATTACCCCCCTCTCTTTGTTTGTCACCACTCCTCTCTGTTTCTCTCTACCTTCTCTCTCTCTATCTCCTCCTCTCTATCTTCTCTCTGTCTCCTCTTCTCAATCTTCTCTCTGTCTCACTGTCTCTCTCTCTCTCTCTGTCTCACTCTCTGTCTCACTCTCAGTCTCTCTTTGTTTGTCACCTCCCTTTTCTTTTTCTCTCTATCTTCTCTCTGTCTCCTCCCCTCTATCTTCTCTCTGTCTTTCTGTCTCTCTGTCTATTTCTGAAAAAATTTTTTTATAAAATGATTTCATTCCTTGTGTCGGCTTTGTTAATTTTGTATATTAAAAAAGTTATAAAAAATGAATTCACAGACAGAGCATAGAGAACACAGTGAAAGGTCTCATGTAGAGTCACTGTCAGAAACTGAAAGAATAAATGAGGAAGGCAGTGTCTCTGATGGAGACAGACTGTAAAGAAAGACAAAGCCATATTTTAAATAATATGGCTTTGAACACTCACATGGATATGGCAAACCAATTCAACATGAACATCAGTACCAGCACCAACTATGACAACAACAACAAGGAGAACAAAAACACTAACAACAACATCAACAAGAACAAGGAAAACAAAAATGAGTACAACAATGACAACAACATCAACACCATCAACAAAAACTCTTTCGCTGCTGCAGCAGCCCAAAAAAAAGAAAAGAAAAAAAAAACAGTCCATGCTTTACCATGGACCTTAGTAAAAAGGACAAGAAGTTGGCTCAGGCATGGAAACTTATCAAACAAGAGCAAACCTGGGCTAACTTAACCATCTCGACAGAGGCTGTGGAAGCAGTGGAGAGGAGAATGGTGATTTTTTTAGATACATTTCAGTGCAGACTCACAAAGTGGAGACCACTTCGCAAGCTGAAGTTGAAGCTGTGCTGAAATGAATTGGACAAGACACCGAGTACATAGCGAGGGGCAGACAATATGGCACCATCTCGGTGCTGTTTAAGTCAGAAGCTCTCGCTATAGAACACTGACCCTATGCAAAACCAGCAAAGTCATAATGTACTCCTTCCACATGGAAAGAACTGTGAGAGTCCACATTCCCAGAATTCCACCAGAACTGGACTTGTGGTGGCTCCTGGGATGCATGATTGTGGAAGTGACAGATGCCCTCCCGATCGAGGCAACTAGAACAGCCAGGGAAGACTGGTCTGAAGTGGATTTGGAGATACTTCTCCAAATCAAACCTGAGGATCTTAAAAAAATCCCAGACCACACCTGTCTTCAAAATGGGACTGCATTACAAGTAATAAGTAAGGGCAGAAAGCCACACTGTTTCATCTGCAGAGAAACAACACATGAGGGGAAAGATCATTGATAAAGTATTAGGATGATTGTAGAAGAAACAGGCTAGGATAAAAATGCAGTTCACGGAATTTTAACAAACCATTTGCACATGCGAAAAATTTGTGCAAAACTAGTGCCCAAACACCTGACTCGGGAGCAAACAGCAAACAGGCTGGACTTTTGTCAAGATTTGCTAGAAAGACTTGAAATTGAGCCAAATTTCTTGGATAAAGTAAGAACAGGAGATGAATTATGGGTGGACAAAACGGCAAAGTGATGAGTGGCACAAAAAACATCTTGTCTGGAGAAAGCACACATTGTTGATGAAAACAATGATTATCATTTTTTTCAACTGCCATGATATTGTTCACAATTGGACAGACAATTAATTGCACCTTCTACAAAGATCTCTTGGAACGACTTTGAAAACGGGTCTAGTGTGTCTGAAAGGACATTGTAGGAGATTGGGTACTGCACCACGATAATGCACCTGTTCATACAGCACTTTCAAATAAGAGAATTTAAAGCAAAGAAAAACATTCCCACTCTTCCACATCCTCCCTACAGCCCAGATCTAGCTCCTAATGATTTCTACCTCTTCCCTAAGTTGAAATAGAAGCTGAAGGGTCATCAGTTTTGGACTGTGGAAAACATACAAAAAATTGTAACCGACAAACTATGAACATTCATTGAAAATGACCTCTGGGACTGCTACAATCAATGGTAAAAATGTTGGAACCACTGTGTGATTTCCCCAGGGTCGTATTTTGAAGGAGATAACTTGTAATTTTATGTACATCTAATATACATTTAAATAAAACACCAGCACCCTTACTTTGGGACAAACATTGTTTATATACTTGTATATATGTGTGTGAGTATGGTTATGTTTACCATTAAAATAATTTTGATTTCTCTCACATTGGCCCAGTGCCACACATCTTTGTAAGTGGAGGAGGAGATGTAAAATCAATTGAACTAACACCACTATTTCAATGGTATTTTACACATCAAAGACAAACATCATTAACTGAGATTTATTTATTTATTCATCTATATTACAAATGGTGAACAATTGCAGTATTTATAACAAAGAGCTAATCAGTTGCTCACTGTATTTCTGATAGTGAAAGAGACAAGGGAGTGCCTCTGACTCGATGTAGAACAAATATTTTCTTTCCTATAGCTGGTATGTATCAGAGAAAGATATACACATTAAACTCATCGTTTTAAATCTGCTATTTCATGCTGGTTTAGTGATTAGGATATTGGGCCCACAATCCTAAGGTCATAGGTGCAATTCCTGGAATTGATGGTGTATTGTGTTCTGGAACAAGATGCTTCATTTCATGTTACTTTTCATGATAGGACTGGAGTCTCTATTGTGAAAAAAACTGAGAAACCTATGAGTTAGAAACTTCAGAGGAGGTCAGCTAAAATTGCTTAGATGTGAGTTGAAAATTTCATTCTGTTAACAAGGGCTGGATTAGACTTTTTTTTAGGCAGTTTTCTACAGCCAGATGCCCAACCCTTTATTATATTTTTAGTTGCAAGATGAAATGCCGAATTTTGAAACTTGCAACAGAATAGACTTGGCTGAAGGTATCCATTGAATGTTTTACACAAGAAATATTTAATCCCCTTTGATATCAAACTGCCAGAAGTTGCCACTGGTTCTCCAAAAAGTGTGAATTTTAAAATGTTTAATTTCTCTAAAATCATAATTTTATGTAAGAACCTTTCTTCAATTATGTTCCAGAAACCAGCATAATAACGAGAAAGTTATATTACTAAATCACTCCAAATTCTTGATAATTTTCAGAATTATTAGAAAAACATAGACAGGTCTTTCATTAAAAATATGCTAACAAAATAGTTGGATATTCATAGAGAATTCCTTTTTTGAGATGGCAGGGTGTGGGTTGAGGGAGAATTGGCTCCTATTTCTAGTAGGGGGAGTGACCATATAAAGGTTATCTTATTAACTTATGTATATATTAGATGAAAAGGATCAATGAAGACTTAAAATAAAGCTGCAACTAGAACAGACTTCTTGAATGGTAGCTAGGCTGCACATGAGGAAATATGTAAGGATGGAAAGATAAAAAAGAAATATATATCATCATCATCATCGTTTAATGTCTATCTTCCACGCTAGCATGGGTTTAGAGGGGAATTGTCCCACATGAGGCAAGATTGGTTGTCTTGTTCGTATAGGACTGTCTGGCAGGTTTTCTATGGCTGGATGCCCTTCCTAACACCAACCACGTTTACAGTGTGGACTGGGAGGTTTTACCGTGTTACCTACACAGCCACATTACAGCATGAACTGTGTTTTTTTTTTGTCGTGACACCTACACGACCTCATTTATTTAGGACTGGATGTTGTGGTACCAACATAACTTTATATATCATCATCATCATCATCGTTTAACGGCCATTTTCGACGCTAGCATGGGTTAGACGGGAGTTGTGCCACTTGAGGCAAGGTTGGTTGGGTGACTGTGTCTCGCTCATATAGGACTATCTGGCAGGCTTTCTATGGCTGGATGCCCTTCCTAACACCAACCACATTTACAGTGTGGAACTGGAAACTTTTTACTGTGTTACCTACATGGCTACATTACAGCGTGGACTGTGAGTTTTTTTTTTTTTTTTGGTCGTGCCACCTACACGATCTTGATCTCATTTATTTGGACTGGATGTTGTGGTACCAACTTTACAGAGAGAGGGTGGTGTTGGTGGGAGTGGGAGGATAGGGTAGGGGTAGTGGATTGGGGTGTATATTTGGTTAGTAGGTGCCTACTGACTGTAGGTTTCGCTTTGTACATAGGCAAGGCGGGTCTTCTGTATTACTGTGTAGCAGCAAAGATCTCAGTCCAATGACATTGTCTTAGAGAAGTGCAAGTGTGTAAGGTCGGAATTTATCAGATCGTCCCAGGTTTTTTTGGGTCTACCTACTCCGTAACTACCATCAATTTTGATCGCCCTGTACTTTTTTATGCAGCTGTCGTCTTTCATGCACATCGCGTGACCATACCAACGTAGTCTTCTCTCAAGTAAACAGCATCTGATCCCTCTTATTCCTAATTTCTCACTTAGTTCATTTATGCTTTGCCGTTCACGTATGTTACTATTACACATCCAACGGAGCATGCATGCTTCGTTCCTTTCCCGTCTGCACAGGTCCTCTGCACATAATGCCCATGTCTCACTGCCATGTAGCATTGCTGTTTGTATACAGGCATCATACAATCTGCCTTTCATTTTTAGAGAGAAACCTTTTGTGGCCAACAGCGGTATAAGCTCTCTGAACTTTTTCCATCCTGTTCTGACTCTGGCTACTGTACTTTCAGAACACCCTCCGCCACTGCTGATTTCGTCACCCAGGTAACGGAAAGTGTCTACTATTTCTATAGAACCATCTGGGCAATAGAAGGAGCTAGTATCCTGTGGACACTTGCTACTTATTGCACCTGAGCATTGGCTACATATAAAGTCTACGTTCTTAGATAGTTTACCTGTGATCCCACTACATCTTTTATGTACCCATACTTTGCATTTGGGACATAAAATGGAATTTCTGCCTACTCCTTTCCTACACACTGAGCATGGCCATTTCCCTGAGGGCACCTGTGCCCTATATTCCTTTCTACAAACTAGAACTTTAGTCTTAGACAAGTTAACTTTAAGGCCTTTTGATTCTAGGCCATGTTTCCATGTTTGGAATTTCTTCTCTAGTTCAGCCATTGATTCAGCTATGAGCCTTAGATCATCTGCGTATAGGAGTTCCCATGAGCGGCCGGTCTTGAACTCCTCTGTTATATATATATACATATAGCATGTTGGTCTCTGTATCTGACTTATCTCATAACCTAACAACCCTTCTAACCCATGCATGCGCAGAAAAATGGATGTTAAATGACAACAATGATGATGATGATGATGATATATATATATATATAAAATTGTTATCCTGACCTCCCAGACCCTGGCAGTATGAGAAAAGCAGGATGTGGAGCTGGTTATAATGTCAGAAAATTTAAAGTCCCAAATACCCCCCCCCCCCCCCCCCCCCCCCCCCCCGCCCCTCTGACACACACTTACATTTTATATATATATATATGCTCACTTATCTTTACAGTGACTAACAACATCCCGCTGGGAAAAATTATATAGTATTATTTTGAAATTTTAATTTTTTGCTGGTTCCTAGTATTATGTTCTGATGTGAAACATCTATAATTGAATATTCTATATTAATATTTAACCCTTTCGTTGCCATATTTCTAATGAAAGACACTGCCTATGATTTTCTATTTCTGAAAATAATCAAGAATTTGAAGGAATTTTGTAATAATAATAACTTATGTATTATAAATAACTCTGGTGTTTGAAACATAAAATTATGGCCAAAGGTTTAAATTTCAATATAAATATTTTAAAGTAAACAGCTTTGCATCATAGAACAAGGGCAGTTTAGTATCAAAAGTGTTTATTTAAATAAGATCTCGTTAAAATGGGTGATATTGTTTAATAGACTCTGATGTGGCTTCAGGTGCTTTGACATCAAAAGGGTTAAAGAGAGTAGTAAATTTTAGTCATCCATCTCTAAATTTGTATTACATATTTTGTAATTAAGTGGCAATATATCTTTAGTATTAGTAAATATGTTATAAGGAGGAAGGAAGTTTCTTAAGTCCCTCCTCTTAACTTATGAGACATCATTGAGTGGAGAAAAGTCATTGACAAAAGCACAAAAGACTTCTGGTAAATTTTCTAGGGTAATTTTGCTTCCCTATCACGGCTTATATTAAAATATTTTTGTGACTATTTCTAATGAAATAATCTATTTCAATTAATGAATAATTTTGAAGGATTTACTAAAATCATTTCATTACTAAGATAGTAACTTGACATGGTTCTTATATAAGAATTATGTTGGAAGGTTTTAATTTATATAAGAACCCTTTAAAATGGGTGGTTTTGTTTCATAGAACCAAAGGCAGTTTAGGCTGGATTGCTATCAAAAGGGTTAAGTCTCTACTCTTATCAGTGGATTTTGTTGCCATTTTTACTACTCTATAGGGGATTATATGAAGATACTTTCTTTTATGCTCTCACTTGAAGGCATGAGGCGTAATAGTGGCAACATTAGGTTTAAAATCATAATTGTTTCTACTTTAGGCACAAGGCCAGCAATTACCCAGTGCATTACTGGTACTTTATTTTATCGACCCCGTAAGGATGAAAGGCAAAGTCAACCTCGGCGGTATTTGAACTCAGTTCGTAAAGAGACGTAACTATGCTGGAAAGCATGGCGTCCGACCCTCTACCGATACTGCCAATCCACCGCCCATTAGGTTTAAAATCATAATGTTGTTGGTTTAGTTTCTAGATCTGACAGTAAGTTGTGTTTTTGAGTGAAACACTTCATTTCATGTTGCTTCAGTCAACTCACCTGAAAATGAAGGCCACCAGAAGCTGGGAGTTAACCATGCAATTGCCTGGTGTTCCATCCAGGGAAGAGTCTTGTTCTCTCAGTTGCTTAAACCAAGATAAGTCTTGGCCTAATCAGCCTCCAGGCTTGGAAAAGACTTTATTTAAAAAAAAACTCACTTATTGGTTGCAGTCATTGGATTGAAGCCATACTGGGGCAACACTTAAAGAGTTTAGCCAGTCATATCAACCTGAGTTTTCTTAAAGTCTGTTGCTTGTTTTATTTATTGCTGTTTGTCAAACTGCTATGTTATGAGACATAAAAACAAATATAACTGCTTGCTAAATGGTGATCGGAGTTGAAATCCTGCCTCCTATCACAAAAAAAGTGGTGATGCTTCTGTCAAGAGTTGTTACCAGTAGATAGTATCATCAATGGAAACATTGTTTCCTTGGTCTGTTTCTATTGGTCTTTTCATTTCTAATACTATCTGCCAGTCACAATTCTTTGTAGAAGAAATAATCTGATAGTCTTTTCATTGCTGCTATTACCTGCTGGCCACAACTTCTGGTAGAAGCGTCACTGCTTATATACTGAGAAAAAAAGAAGGAAAGGAGCCAATTGTCAAATCAGATCAAGGAAACAATATTTTCATTGGTCTTTCTATTTCTAATACTTGTTTCTATTTTTGGCACAAGGCCAGCAATTATCCCAGTGCATTACTGGTGCTTTATTTTATCGCCCCCGTAAGATGAAAGGCAAAGTTAACCTCGGTGGGATATGAACTCAGACCGTAAAGGGGTGTAGCTCTATGCTGTAAAGCATGGCGTCCGACCCTCTACCGATTTTGCCAATCCTTCTAATACTATATACCAGTTGCAACTCTTGGCAGAAGAAAGGATCGATAGTCAAATTGGACCAAGGAAACAATGTTTAGATTTGTCTTTTCAGTGTTGATAGATTTTATTAATAACTTATGAAGATAATGAGTGTTATTTTAAGGAGTGATGTGACTGGCGCTATAGATATTATGGTTTATATTTAATGTCTATCTGGATCATATGAGAAACAGCTGAATAGATGGTCTGTCAATCAGACAGAGAGATGAGTGAATGGATAAATAGACAGACAGACAAGTACATAGACAGACAGATGAATGGGTGGATGGGTATATAAATATGAATAAAAATAGATGTGTCCTGCTTAATTTTGTGTTGGAGAAGACTGAGTCTGGCCTAGCATGTAACAACCTCTCTAGTGTTGGCACCATAATAAAATGCACTCAGTACACCCTGTAAAGTGCTAGTGTTGGTGCCACAATAATATCAACCTAATCCACTCTTTAAAGTGGTAATGCCTGTGTTACAAAAAATGCACCCAGTACACCCTGTCAGGTGGTTGGCATTAGGAAAGGCAACCAGCAGTAGAACCTATGCCAAATGTGGAACATAACGGGCAAAAGGGTTGCTCTGATCTGTCTGGCCTTGGACTGTGACAACCTGTCCAACCCATGTCAGTGTGGGAAGCTGACATAAAATGATTATGAAACATTTTTATAAAAGTCAATTGTTACATAATAATTGTTAATTATAATTTAATGCTTTTGATACCAAACCTGAAACCACCTCTGGTTCTCTGATAAAAAAAACTGTTGTTTTGAAAGTGTTTATATTCATCTAAAAACTTTTCATCATAATTTTATATAAGAACCTTTTATTAAGTTATAATTAATGATGTGAAACTTAATTGTTTTACTAAATCCCTCTAAATTCTTGATTATTTTCAAAATTATTTGAAAACCATAGGCAGTTTCTTTCATTAACAAGGGTTAAAATGTTTATATATTGAAATTCCATTATAATGAAATTCATGGGGTATAAAAAAAATTTGTTGTAACGAAAAATTCTTTATAATGAGATCAACCTAACACATTGAGATGGGGATTGAAAAAAATTTTGTTATACTGAAAAATTTGTTATAATGGTATTCGTTATAACGGAATTTTACCTGTATTCATCTAAGATCCCTCCATCATAATTTTATGTAAGAACCTTTGCGCTGTTGTGTTTCAAACACAAGATTATTAATCAGAAAGTTAATAATTACATTAGAAAGTCCCTCTAAATTCTTGATTATTTTTAATTAAAAATATGGCAAAGAAAAGTTTAAAAATTAAGAAAACAAAAACAATTTGTTCTAGTTTCTCTAAAATGTCAAATATTTCTGTTGATTTAATTCAAAGTTTATTGAATTAAAACCTTAATAAATATAATAAAATATCCATGAATTGAAATATAAAATTTCTATAAACAGTTAATTATTACATAATTTTTATTCACAATTAATGTAATTACTGATATTTGTCTAGAAGCTTTACCTCTTTTTGTAAAAATTCTCAGTTGAATTTCAATATTGCTCTGTTTATTCCTGATCTGAATATTTTCTGAACTTGCTTTGTCAGCTATTTTGACATGTCAGATAATAATTGTTTCTACTTTAGGCACAAGGCCAGCAATTTGAAGGGGAGGTGAAAGTTGATTAAATCGACCCCAGTGCATGACTGGTGCTTTATTTTATCGACCTCGTAAGAATGAAAGGCAAAACTAACTTTGGTGGGATTTGAACTCAGAACGTAAAGGGTCGATAATATTAATATTAATAATAATAATACCATCACCACCACCAACAACAACACTATATCTCTATCAAGGAAATAATCCAAATATAAAAGATCTGGAGATAGAAATAACTCGAATGTGGATGATGAAAATAGAAATGATCCCTATAATGATAAGGTGCTCTGTAGAATATAAAAAAAAACACACAAACAGACACATAACCAAAACTTACAAATATATACAACATAAAGAAACATAGCACTACTTGGCACCGCATACATATTATGAAGTCTACTCTCAATACAATAGAAACAACACTACATATATCCAAGGTGCACAGTGCTGTATATCAGTGATAACACTAAATAGAAATTACTAATGATGATGATAATTGTTTCTACTTTTGGCACGAGACCAGCGATTACCCCAGTGCATTACTGGTACTTTATTTTATCGATCCCGTAAGGTGATTTGTAATTAGGGTATAAGGCCAGCAATTTTACGGTAAGGGGAAAGTTGATTAATCGACCCTAGTACTTGACTAGTATTTTATTTTATGGGAGATGAAATGCAAAGTTAACCTCGATGGGATTTGAGTTCAGAACATAAAGGCCTGTAGCTAAATGCAAAGCATTTTGTCTGAAACATTACTGATACTATTTACCACCTTCATTTCAATAGTAATAATAATGGTTTCTAATTTAGGCACAAGGGTAACCATTTGAAAAGGGAAAGTCAAATTGACCTCTGTACTTGACTGGTACTTTATTTTATTGACCCTAGAAAGATGAAAGGCAAAGTTGACCTCGGCAGGATTTGAACTGAGAATGTAAAGAGTCGTAGCAAATATCAGACGCTCTAACAATAGGTTTCTAATTTAGGCGCAAGGACAGCAACTTTTGAGAGGAGGTGAAAGTTGATTAAATTGACCCCTGTAAATTTTTGGTACTTTATTAGTAAAAGTATAAATAGTTTGTTGAGTCAGCTCTCAGCTCTAGCAATCTAATCCTAGGAGGGCAAAAACGAAATGCTGAGTGAATTTGTGGCAGGCATTAACCTTGTGATGGACAAGCAGCTGTCCAGGGGAAATCTTGTACTCTCAATAGCTTAACACCAATGAAACTGAGATGCCTTTTGGTTTGATTAACTTTCACATTTGGGGCTAACTTTAACCCTAAAATGAACTAGCATTCTATCTAGGGAGGAATCTTCTACTCTCTATAGCTTAACACAAATGAAACTGAGAAAAGCTGAAAGACACTACCTTTGGTTTTCAAATAATTTTTAAAATGAGAAAAAATTTAGAGGGATTTAGAAATGTGGCTAACTTTCCCATTATTAAGTCTTTTACTACCATATTTCAACTGGAAGGCAATACCTGTGTTCCTCAAATAATGTTGAAAATGATCAAGAATTAGGAAGGATTTAGTGATCTAACTTATTTTCTCATTATTAAGCTGGTGTTTGGAACACAACTTAAAGGTTCTTATATAAATTTATTATGGAAGGCTTTCAGATAAATATAAACACTTTTAACTCTTTAGTATTTAAACCGGCTCTATTTAGCCAGAATTCTTTCACCACTTTCTGTTCAAACCATCTGTAACCTGCCGCTCATACTTAAGTTAAGGTATTCTCAAAATAAATATAAAAATCTCAGATTCGATATTATGTGAGGTAAAGCCTTTACTGTGAAAATATAATAATAAATATAGAGTAATGTAAATGCTAAAGAGTTAAAGTGCTTTGTACCAAAGAATCTGGGGGAAGTTTGGTATCAAAAGGATTGATATAAAATTGAAACTAAAACCTTGGATTTTCTTAAAATACGTGTCAGCTAAAACAGTAAAAAAAAATAATGGCTATCAAACTACAAACTAAAGATTGTATTTTAATTTGAAAACCTCGCCAATCTTTCAAGAATACCAAGCCATTAGTAGAGGTTATTACTGTCATTTATAATCTGTCTTTAGTTTAATTTGATACACATGTTTAATCAGTTTTAGTTTTCATTTTAGAAAGACAAATTGCCAAAATTGTCAATATATATATGTGTGTGTGCATATGCGCGTATATATGTATATGCATATGTATTTGTGTGTGTGTGTTTGTGTATATGCGCATGTATTTGTGTATATGTGTGTTTGTGTATATGCACATGTATTTGTATGTATGTGTGTGTTTGTGTATATGCGCATGTGTATGTATGTACGTACGCATATAGGTATTACAAAAAGTTATTACTGCAATAATGATTAAGAATTATTTTTCAGAAATACTTTTATTTATTTTTAAAATGAGAGACAGAAACAAAATTAGATTCACAATTTAGCTTTAATCAGATGATTGAACTGAAATATTTATCAAAGAGCTTGTCTGTGCTTCTATTCATTTGCCCAGGTATGAGAATTCTCTGGAGCCATCTTACAGTAACTATTCATGTATAATCACATCAATATGTAAGTTGCACCTCAAATTTCCTCACATCATAACTCACAAACACACTCTCTCTCGCACAGACTTTCGAATTAGGCAGAAGCTTGCCTGATTCAAGAGTTGTGGAGTGTCATAAAAATAATATAGTGCAGGGATGGGAAAGCAAATTATCATCATCCTTTGACCTAGTTGGTCAGAATACTCTCATCAATTCCTCTCCATACCTTACAATCCAGCACTACTATCCTCTGTTCTCTGAGGTGGATTCCTGAATTTCATGAGGCAGTCTCTGGATAAGTCCTTTTTCGATAGGGGTAGACCTCGAGCATGATGGTTAGATAACATTGATGAGCTTGGCTGGTCTCACCTGGGTATCTAGCCGGATCAGTTGGACTCTGCTCTCATGACCCTCTAAGGAATAAGTGGTGATAGAAAAGAAGAAACCCTGAACAAAATATTGATACAAAGTCATGATAGAAATAAGTTACTTCTCATGTACACTACTATGGATCCTCATTAAAAAAAAATCTAGCCTTAATAATCAATAATGTAATATTCGACAAATTGACTGGTTTGTTTAATCAACTGCGATCTGATAAAGATCAATCCACCAGTAAAACAATATTTGAATCATTTGCATTTTAGAATAATTTCCCATATGAATTTAAAAGTGAAATACATGACACAGATCTCTAAAAATGTAGGTTCATGGAACACTTGGACTATAACTGCTTCCTTTGTGTTATATTGACCCACAATGATGATGATAACCAGATATGGGGTAATGATGGAAAGGTAAAACTTAACTTCTTACTTGAGATGTTGCTTCCTGATAAATGTACATCTGTAACAGGTAAACCAAAACTATTCTTACAAGTTTGTCAGGGATTGAAACTCGTTAGTGGGATATTGCTTCATGATGGTGCTGTTGATAGGTGGAGTGAATATATGAATATATCGCATCTTACAGAGTACCTATATGGGCAGACATATTTCTAGTTCACTCAACTGTCTCTGGATTTTACTCTTGGCGAGCTAAAACGTATGGATCCTGGTTTATACAATTATTATACACTGTAAATGTGGTTGGCTTTTGGAAGGGCATCCAGCCATAGAAATCTAGTCAGAAACAGTCCTATGTGAGCAAGACATGGTCACCTGACCCAACTTGCCTCTAATGGGACAACCTGTTTGACCTATGCTGGTGTGGAAAATGGACATTAAACGATGATGATGAAGATGATGATTAGCCAAAGTTTTTGAAGATGGAGGTCAATTCAACTGCAACAAGTAATGATTTTAGTAAATTATGTGGTTGCTTATGAATATGTGTATAAAGCTATGGATATGGATAAAGTGAAACAGGTTCCGTGTATAACAAGCATGCTTACAAAAGAATTACTTTCTTACAAGTAATCTCAGTAATTATCAATTTTAAGATCATGGCGATTTTATTTTTGATTTTTTTAAAATCTTCACCTTTGAAAATGTCTCTCTGCAAAACATTCACTATAAATAAAATTATGAGTAAACACATACATATTTCATTTTTGCTTCTGGTCCAAAATCAAATTGCCATTTATAAAAATGAACAGTGGACCTTGGCATTCACCACAATATCGCTATGAACAATTTTAAATATTGGTATTTTATTTTACTGCTCTTATTTGGTACTATCATATTTATTATAAATATTTATAATATAAACAGTGTGTTTATTGTTTTTGTTGTGCTTTTCCTGTCTTCCACAAATCAACCATCTTCATCAACACATCCATTTTTGCTTCAGATATATATCTTTATCATAAAACATGACTGTCATGTGGTAGATTTGTGTGAGAAATTGTAATTTGATATCTTCCTCCCTATCATTCCCAATCTCACAATCTTGACAAAACAGTCAAGTATCCAGTAGCATTTATCTACTATAGCTATTTATCTAAGTATCTATCTATCTTCAGAGGGTAAAAACAATATGTCTGTCTGTGTCCCTGTTATTGCCTCCTCCTTATTGAGGACGCCTTGTTTTGTAAACTCCCCCCATTGTACTTGTCCCACTTTTGATGCCCTGGTGGCAAATAAAAGAAACATATCTATCTAGTTATTTATCTGTCTATCTGTCTGTATGTCAGTTTGTGACTGTTTACCCACATACCTACCTGCATACCTACCCCCCACCTATCTACACACCTGCCCACCTACTCGCCCACCCACCTACCTACATATCTAGAACTCTCTGATAGTGAAGAGTCAACAGTGCATAATAATCATACAAAAACAGTGAGTATTTAACCCTTTAGTATTTAAACTGGCCACATCCGGCCAGAATTCTCTCACCTCTTTCTGTTCAAACTGGCCATAACTGGCTGCTCATACTTGTTAAGGTATTATTCTCAAAATATATAATATCAATATCTCATAGTTTCGATATTATGTGAGATAATTATGTGAGATATAGTATTTACCATGAAAACACAATAGTAAATATAGAGTAATGTAAATGCTAAAGGGTAAACGCATAAAAGAAATACATTCATGTAGTTGACTGTGACTATAAATTTCATTGACACAAGAAATAGTATTATCAAATGCCAATTGCCACACTTATATAAATGTTACAATCATATATAAACTTCATCACCATTTTATGTCTATTTTCCATGTTTGCATGGGTTGAACAGGTTGCCATAATGAAGCTAGACAGACAAATTAAACAACTGTGTCTGGCTCATATGTTTCATTTTATAATTTTTATGGCTAGATGACTTTTATGCCAACCACTTCATGGCGTGTGCTGGGTTTGTTTTCTCAGTGTACAACTTCTACCTGACAGGGTGGAATGGGTGCTTTTTCATGGCACCAGCACTACCATTTTACAGTGTAGTCTTGGTGCATTTCTGGTGTCACCTGCTCTACCACTTTACAGTGTGGGTTGGGTACATTTATCATGGAACCAGTACTATCACTTTACAGAGTGGGCTGGGAGAATTTTATTGTAACATCAGTACTACCATCTTCCAGAGTGGGTTGAACTTTGAGTGCATTTTTTATTACTCTACCAGTACTACCACATTTCAACACTAGCTTGCTTGTGTCCTTGGGTTGGGAGGACAGTGGTAATGAGTGTCAGGGATAGAAGAGCTGGATTTGGGCTCCCTGTTACTAGGTGGGATGAGCATGGCTTTCTAGGCTGGCATAGTTAGGCATGGAGGTGAAGAATTCAAGGGTAAGTTTGGCAGTGTAAGTTGTTGGGGGAATGTTGGGCCATAGGGTGGTCTTGGAGAGAGGGAGAGGAGTGAGCAGGCAGTATCTGGCAGTACAATGAAGGTGCATCTGCTTTTGTGTAGGAGTCAAGGTTATGAGTGGGAGAAGAGATTAGCTGGGTAGAGGAAGGACTATAGTGGGGGTGATCAAGTGTGTGAGTTGGGGGACGACTTTGTGAAAGGAGGATGATGAAAGGCGCAGCCTAAGTGTTTTTCATCCTGCCTGTGTAGTGATGCAAGTCTGTGACATCTCTTCTGTGATGTCCAACTTTTTAAGATCAGCTCATTAATGCTTCATTGTTGTTGTACGATACAATTATACACTCATCATTGGGTGTTTTTTTGTCAGGGCACTCATATGACCACCTTGTAGAGTGGGCTGGGTGCTTTTTTGTTGTGACACCATGTATGCATGAATGGACTGCACAGGAAAGGTATATCAGGGGTGTGGGGAGTGAGTAGACATCTACTTTTGTAATGCCCACCTAGGCCAGATGGACTGTCATATTCTGAGGCTAGGCGAGACAGAAGACTGTTTAGTTCATACATTCCATACTTGTTTTAGCTTGGTTTTCCCAGCCAGATGCCCTTCCTAGCACTAATCAAGCATTTTGTTGTATTATAAGGTGGGGCATGTCCAGCCTTCCACATTGGCATGGAATGAATGGTGGGGCATATGTCTTTTGTATATTGGTATGGGTGAGTTAGGCTTGGCTAGGATGGTAGAATGAAGGTGGGCTCTTTATTATTAAAACACCCAAGAAACCTCCTATAAAATATCTTATAGTAGGCCAGCTTAACCTACATAGGTATTAACTGTACCAACCACATAAAACTAGGGTCCCTATTACTAGAACACCTGAAAAACCTCTTATGAGATACAACCATCTAACCCTGCATAAGTGTGGGCTGTAAAATTCATTTAATCTCTATCAAATCAATTTTCACTGAGAATGTTATCATTTTATGTCTCTTCTTCCATGATTGCACAAGTTGGACAAAGCCTGGAACTTACTGTCCATTTCATAGACATTAAGTGGTTGAGAGTACAAAATATTTCCCTGGTTAGGATGTTAGTCCATCACAGAGTTAATGCCTAGTTGCTGCTGATACTCACTTTCAGCCTAGTTAAATGAAGTGCATTGATGAAGCACACAATGAGTCAGCTGGACAGGAGGGGTCAGGCTCATGACCTTATTGTGATTTCCACTAGGCCACAAAATACAAGTCTTCCCTCATGGATAAGATACCAATCCATCACAAAGCCAACCCCCTGGTACTAATCAGCTGAGTGAACTGGAGCAATGTGAAAGGAAGTGCCTTGATGAAGAGCACAGTATGTCACATGGTTTGGAAAATCAAATCCATGTCCTTAAGACCATAATAAGCCTAACCCCTTAATCACTATGTCACACATATTCATATGTCACTGAGAATGGCTATATAAATATTTATGATAAATAGGCACAGGCATAGTTCTGTGGTTAAGGATTTCACATGGCAACCACACGGTTTTGCTTTCAGTCACACTGTGCACTACCGTGGGCAAGTGTCTCTACTATAACCTTAGGTTGATTAATGTCATATATGTATGTGAGTATGTGTACATTGAAGTTTGTTTATGATTGTGTGTGTGTGTTTATGAAAAAAATAACTTAGTGGTTTGACAAAAGAAGATTGATAAAATAAGTACTAAGACTACCATTTTACAGAGTACGCAAGGTGCATTTTTACTATAGAACCAGCTCTGCCAGTGTATTTTATAGCACTAGCACTAGAAAGGTTTTGTCCTTAGTATGATTAAATGATCAACTCAATCCTATATTGCATTAACAGATCAATGAATTTATGAAACCACAACTGTTACATAAACTACACAAACTAGTTTTTGGCCTTTTCTAGAATTGTGTATTGTTGGCTTTGTACCAAATGTGACTTGGCAGATCTATCTAACCTACATTTGCATTGAAATACACACACGCGTGTGTATGTATGATTATGTGTGTGTATGTACGTATATATATATATATATATATATATATATATATATATATGTAATAGGAACTTATCATTCTGATCGTTACTTAAACACAACACTAGTCAATAAATCTGGAATGGCCTGATGAACACTCAATGATAAACAGAATACATTTGTTGACTCGGAGTAGCAATAATTAATTCAAAAGGGTACAGGGTGTATAGATGTGTAGAAATAGAAACCAAACTGAGAATGACAAATACCTAGGGGAAATATATATATATATAAAGTGGTTGATACACACATCCATGCACGTTCACAAACACACAGTAAATGTTATTGATTGTTATAGTTAGATGTATTCGTGAGTCAATAATAATATTATAATAATTGTTTCTACGTTTGGCACAAGGCCAGCAATTACTCAGTGCATTACTGGTACTTTATTTTATCGACCCCGTAATGATGAAAGGCAAAGTTAACCTCGACGGGATTTGAACTCAGAATGGCTAGGGCTGTAACTCTGTGTCAAAGCATGGCGTCTGACCCTCTACCGATACTGCCAATCATCCGCATAATAATATTATAATAATTGTTTCTACTTTTGACACAAGGCCAGCAATTACCCAGTGATATTACTGGTACTTTATTTTATCGACCCCGTAAGGATGAAAGGCAAAGTTAACCTCGGCATAATAATATAATATAATTAATATTCTGTTTGTTTACAAGTAATCAACCTGATAAAATAGCACGTGGTAGATGACAACGTCATCCTTTTGTTCCAACAGTAGCTGAGAGAAAACAATCGACAATTGTTTCAGAGTGTCTTGTTCCTTGTCAAGATTGTGTATTCTACTCACCTGCTATCCGCTGGAACTAGCAGAGCTGCCTGGTAATTCCCGGCTATTTTATTAAAGTTTCAATATTTGACTATTGAAATATGATTGCTGAATTTTAACTAAAGTAGGAATTATAGCAGAATCTTTATTGCCATTTGTTTAAAGCAAATCATGTAGATAAAAATATTATTAGTTTTGTCTAGTGGTGATTTTTTAAAAAATACTGCTCCCTATTACAGTCAGCATATATAATGCTTCGCACTTGGAAGAATCATTAGGTATGTTGTCAGTGAAAAGGGCATGACCCCAAAATAAATTTAGATTTTATTTATCCTTTTTTTTTTTTTTTTGCACAATCAGAACCTCTGAAATTCAAACAAAATGTGAAGGCTATTTTAAAAAGCATAAATAAAATAAAATAAAATAAAATAAAATAAAATAAAATAAAATAATAAATTTACTATTGGTTGATGAATGAATGAAGAATTTACTTACTCACATCTGTAATTTAGGAAAGTTTATTTAAATGTGTATAAGAGTGGTAAATATATACATACCAGCCTGATAGCGCCTGGCGGTAGGCCTGCATCAGATCTTTTAGAAAGCCTTCACAACCAGTGCAACAATAGCAGGATTTTGGGAAAACTAATGGTCCAACACCACAGTTGTAACTTTTATCACGGAATCAAGTGATTATGGTCATTGAGCATTCCAGTGGTGGTATTTTTCACGCGTCAGAAATGAGTCACCACAATAACCCCCCCCCCCCCCCCGATACGTACTCGGAACAACAATGTGACTTGAGAGGGCGTGCGGTATATTTACACTGGAGTGGAGGAGGGGGGGGGGGTCTTCCTGAAAAGATAAAATGCTGGTATACCTAGCCGAGTGCCAGCCGGACGAGCCAGCTAGTATATATATATATATATATATAGGTGATGTACTTAGCTTCACTTGGATAAACAGACGATAAGAGAAGACAAGAAAAAAAAAATATATATATATATATGTACTTGGAAGTGTAAGTATTACAAACCTGTTTCGATTCTGCTGTGCGAGTGTGTCTGTATGTTGAAACAGTTGCATTGGCATAATGAAAGGGAGGCAGCTCCGCTGTTCTAATTGCTTCCCCTTTTCGAATATACTTTATTGCCGTGGTTTTTTCATAATTCGAGTCGTTGCTCGTCTCTCGGACAAAAATACCCTCACTTTCTTCCTTGGAAAAAGTTACATCTATGGTGTAAATTTGGTGCCGTTTGGTCCAGCCGTTTGGCCAAAAGTTTGTTACATACATATGATTATTAATATAGATACATGTATACATCAGTTGATTAGCCTCATTTGCATACCATGTGATTTTATGGCTGGCTTTGCCAAATATTAAAGAAACAAAATTTGTTTTCACTCTTAACATGGTGGATACATAAATGTCTTCATGAATGATTAATAATTGTTTCTACTTTAGGCACAAGGCCAGCAATTACCCAGTGCATTCACTCACGAATACATTTAGGTACCCCCCACATTAAGAGCGAAAACAAATTTTGTTTTTTTTTAATAGTTTTTTTTTCTAATCTAGTTCTAATTTGAATATGAAAATGTTTCTAAGTTTCTATGTATGAATGTAGTATGGCTGAATGGCTAAGAAGTTTGCTCTGCAGTAATAAGGTGCTAGGTTGGATCCTTTTGAACCTGTGTAATATCAGGGATTTAGAGGAGATAGCCCAAGAAATGACATTAAAGTGTTTTACATTTTTTTTTTTTTTACTGAATTTAATAAAATCATTTTCTGACTGTATGTTCAAAACAGCACTCTTTAAAATTGCATGAGATTCCATGTAGTGGAACTGAACCTGAAATCACACAGCCATGCTTGCATTGTGCAACAACATTTTAGTGAAAAAAATATTTAGAATTCCTTCACTGTAGTGTCTTCTGTTATTTTATTTTAGCGTGTATCTTGTAAAACCAACTTGGACTTTCACTATATAAGTTCTTGGGCAAGTGCCTTGTACTATAGCCTATGTGTTTCAAATAATTTTGATAAATATATACACTTTTACTTCTTTTGTTACCCTATTTCTAATGAAAGACACTGGCAATTATTTTGAAATCATTTTGAAAATAAACATTTCAAATCATTTTGAAATCATTCAAATAATTTTGAGGGATTTATTAATATATATAATTTCTAATTATTAAGCTTGTATTTGAGATCCATGAGTTAGTTTAATTAGAAATTATCTTAATTATCACAATTATCATATTATATTTGTAGTTAGTGTAAAGATACTAGACTAGCTAACCTAGTTCACTTACCGCAGTCAACTATATATAATCAATTGATTAGTTAGGTGAGTAAACTATCTCACTTTGTCATTTTATGTCAAGCTGTTACACCCAACTGCTAATGCTCATGGTATTGGGCTCACAATCCTAATGTTGTAGATTTGATTCCTCAACTGGAATTTGGAGTGATTTAGTAATATAATTTTCTTATTAAGTTGGTGTTTGGAGCATAACCCTTTCATTGCAATATTTCAAAGGAAATACACTGGCTTGGAAATAAGTCCTCCTCCTTGCACTTGGGGACAAGCCGGCACAAAGAAGTGTTCTGGCAAACCATCTGCCGACTTCATAATAAGAAGCCCTCCTACCCTCCATACCTGCTATCTAGAACACATCTGGGGTGCATCCTCACGAGGTGGAGAGAATGCTTTGCTAATATAAACCCGATCACAACACCACCCTCAGATGTACATGAGGTGCATCTGGGAGCAGTGACTAATCTCTCAGAAGCTGATGTCTCAAGAACAGTTAAAGAGCTCAAATGGGGCAAGGCTGCTGGAGAAGATGAAATTTGGCCTGAGATTAAAAGCCTTAAATAGAGAAGGTATTCTCTGGCTGACTCGTGTGCCGAGTGGCCTGGATATCTGGAAAGGCACCTAAGCAATGGCAATTAGGAGTGATAATCCCAATTTTCAAAAAGGGAGACAAGAGAGATTGTTCCAATTACAGAGGGATCTCCTTGTTAAGTCTCCTCAGTAAAGTTTATGTAAGTGCCTGGCAAAGAGATGCAGGAAGATTGTCGAGTCCAAGCTAGCTAATAAACAGTGTGGTTTTCACCCCGGATGCAGCACAGCCAACTAAATATTCACACTGAGGCAGGTATTTGAGAAATCGTGGGAGTATTGCCAAGAGGTGTATTCTTGTTTTGTCGATCTTGAAAAGGCATATGACCATGTTCCTTGGGACCCACTGTGGAAGGTTCTGCAAGAGTATGGGATCGATGGTCAGCTTCTTGCTGCCCTGATGTCTCTATATGAATGCCCGAGTATTTGTGTTGGGATAAATGGTGCTAATGTCTATTTCAGTATGAATAGTGGTGGTAGTTCATTTGGTGGGGGTTGTGGTGGTGCTGGTGGCTGTAGTAGTAATAGTGGTAGTTGTGGTGGTAATGGGTGTAGCAGTTGTAGAAAGAAGTTTATGGTAGCAATTACAATGAAGTAACTAATATTGGTGGTGGTAGTAGTAAACTGACCAAATGTTGGGTGGAGTGGAGTGGGGTTGATTGTCTGTAATATTTTATTTAGAGATGCCAGTGTCATCTGTTGACAGATTGTTGAAGAATCTTTCTTTAGTTTGTTTTCATTCTCAGAACATTTTAAAGCTGATGTTTGGAATATAACTTAACAAAGGATTTTGCATAAAATTATGATAAATATAAACATTTAAAAATGTACATCTTTGTATTGTAGAACATAAACACTTTAAAACAAACAGTTTTGTATTACAGAAGTAGGGGGTAGTTTCAGGAGGTTTAGTGTCAAAAGGATTATAATTCCCTGCTGTACTGGAGGAGAGAGTGCCTTATAAGCCATTAAATATGGTTAAGAAGTTTTATTTCACTAGAAGTGAACCTGAAAGTGTTAACTCACAAAGAAGAACGATATTGATAAAATCGAAATAAACTCACTCAACACCAATATATTTGTACAGTTTATGATCAGCAACCAATGAAAGGCATCAATAAGGCCAGGTAAAAACATTCAATAGTTCCCAATATCTCCAGAAAAAAACAGCAACAAAAACAACAAAACTTCAAACCAACAGAGTTTCTATCAAATCAAAGCTACTGAAGTTGAAATGGAGAGCAAGAAATAGCTAAATGGTGCCACACATAAAGCAACCGACTTTGTCATTTCTTTCTTAATCATAAAGATTATGTACAATCAATAATCTATCGTCTTATAATATATAAGTTCTTATTGTAGAGGCCAGTCATTTCATCGTTAGTTTTGATATTAAACCTTTCCTTATCACATTTCTAATGAAAGAAACAGCCAGCAATTTTCAAATAATTTTGAAAATAATAATTTGGAGAGATTTAATATAACTTTCCCAAAAGTTATACATTAAACCCTTTTGTTACTATATTTGGAATGAAAGACACTGCTTGTGATTTTCTAATTATTTTAAAAGTAATCAAGAATTTTGACTAAAACCAAACCATTTCAACTCACTCTTGATTCTATCTACGATATAAGTCTGTTTATTTTAAGAAGTTTGTATTTATCTAAAACTTTCCCATCATAGTTTCATCTAAGGACCTTTATTATGTTCCAAACACAAGCTTAATAATGAGAAAGTCAGTTATATTACTAAATCCCTCCAAATTCTTGATTATTTTCAAAATCATTTGAAAATTATAGGGACTGCCTTTTATTAGAAATATGGTAACAATTCTACATAGGTAGTGAGAAAACAAAATAAAAAGTATGTATCGTCTAGAGTAAATTTAATTAATTTCAATATCAGCCTATCAGATCAAACCAACAAAACAGTACATTTATTAGTTTTTCCATTGCTGGTACTATCTACTGGATGCAACTCTTAATAGAAGAATGGATCTGGTGGTTAGATCAGATCAAGGAAATATTTCCATTGGTCATTCCATACTGTCTACCAGTTGCAACTTCTGGCAACATCAGATCAGATCAAAGAAGATCCCAATGGTCATTCCATTGCTGATACTGTCTGTCAGTTACAACTTCAGGTAGAAAGTAGTGGAATTTGAACTTAAACTGCACAGAGCTGGATCAGGTATTGCAAAGTCCAGCAAAGTCCAGCACTTTAACAATTCTGCTAATCCACCACCCCTCCACTGGTATTTTATTTATCAACCCTGATAGGATGAATAGCAAATTTAACCTCGGTGGGATTTGAACTTAGAGCAGAGAGCCAGAACAACTACCAAAGCATTAGGAATATTCTAACAATCCTGTCAATTAGCCACTTAATAAATTAAACACTTTTTATTTTTATGTTGAACTACTTATGGGTTATAAACAGATTGACTCTCTCTCCCTCTCCCTCTCTTATCATCGCTTAACGTCTATCTTCCACGCTAGCATGGGAGCTTTGGCATAGCTATATACATGTATGTGAATTTCATATATTTAAAGATATGCAGTATGCTTAATAAACAAACATTTTGAAAGCCCAGCTGTGAATAGAAAGGCTGACGGCCAGTGTTGTCTAGTAGATTCCAGCAGAAGCAATGGAGGATAACTGTCTATGCATTTCGAGCTCTGGCTCTCATCAAGACAATGCTTCCCCTTGAAATAGGGCTATCAAAATGTTTATTTATTAAACACACCGTATATAAGAAGTTTGCACGCACGCACGCGTAAAATCCCAACCACGACACCAAGCTGTTTTGGCTTCTGTGTTCAGCAAACCTTTTCAAGAGTGTAGTAATATTTGTAGGGTGTGTAAAAATAGGTCACTAGTCTTGGTTGTGTTTTGGTCAAATTTACCATTGTAGTAAATTGGGAGAAAGTGGGGGGGGGGGGAGCAGAGAATTGTAAATATTTGGACAAGCAAGGGGTCAGGTGAAGTAGTTTGGGTGGGGGTAAGAGTGGAGTAGGAGAAAGTGTATAATGGTCATAGAGATAGGGTGTGAAGGGGCTGTAGGGAAAGACTATGTATAGACAGGGCTTAGAGGTTGAAGGAGTATTTTTAAGAAGAGAATCAAATTAAAAATAAAATGTGGGTTATATAGAAGTAAAAGAACAAATGGTTAAGTAAATTAGTAAATAGGATAAAATAAGATAGAATAAGATCAAGTAAAATATAAGGGTTTAAAAATAGGTAAAGTGGATAATATAGGTTGGTAAACCAGTGGTAAGGTGTATATGTATTATACAGCACGCACATGCACACACACACAAACAAGTATACGGGAGTTTAGAAGTACATAAAAATGCATGAATAAATTAAATAACTATTATTTTAATGAAACGAATGGGTTGAGGTAAAATTTAGAGAGTAGATAAATGAGTAGGTTGGTAGATGAGTGAGTAAAGTATGCAAATTCATACATTCACACATACATACCTCTGTGCACATATGCACCCCTTCCCCCCCCCCCCCCCCCCACATATATGCACATTCACATGCCTGTGTGTACACATATATACATCATCATCATCATCATCATCATTTTACGTCCACTTTTCCCTGCTTGCAAGGGAGGGACGGGAACTGATTCTGGCTTGATTTCTACAGCTGGATGCCCTTCCTAACACCAACCTCATTTACAGTCAGTGCTGGGTGCTTTTTTGCCGTGGCGCCTCCATGACCACTTTGCAGTGGAATGATAGGGACCCCAGTCCTATCATCTCATTTCTACAGCTGAGTAAACTGGAGCAATGTGAAATAAAGTGTCTTGCTCAAGGAAACAACACATCACCCGGTCTGAGAATTGAACTCACAACCTTTCGATTGCAAGGCCAATGCTCTAACCACTAAGCCATGTGCCTCTCTCTCTCTCTCACTCTCTCACTCTCTCTCTCTCTCTCTCTATATATATATATCTGATAGGGTGTGGTAAAATACCAGGTGGACCATAACCCACCAGAGTACTCGATACTTGGATTAGTAGAGTGGGTTATATGAAAAGATTCAGGACCCCGATGGCTGAGCTCCAGTCGTTTCGACAGCTAGATCCGAATTCAGTTCGGATCTAGCTGTCGAAACGACTGGAGTTTAGCTGTCGGGGTTCTGACTCTTTTCACACACACACACATGCATATCTATACAGTCTCACATGCATACACACAGGCCCATGCATGTCTATATGGGAGGAGGAGGTGGTAAAATTGTCTACACGCACATGCTTACATGTATCATACACATGCACACACATATATGTGCTACATTCACACACCCATACAAGAATCAAGGAAGGGAAGGTAGTAAAGCTATCTGCACATATACACGCATGGGACCACACACACACACACACACACACACACACACACACACACACACACACACACACACCACACATTAATATTCTACCTAATTAAGGTTGGACTTATACATGCTATTAGAATTAAATCTAGTGTGGATATGAATATCTTATTGAAGTGAAGTGAAATTTGTTTTTGTAGAAAAGTGGTATCTTATTACATGTTGAGTATTCAAAAAAAAACTACAGAGTTAAATAAATCAGTTGAACAATGGAAACAAAAAAATCAAGGTTTAGTGCTGAATTAATCCATTGTTTTACAATCATTTTAAAGGGTGAAATGAACCATGATGTTATCGATATATTGACTAATCGATGGTAGTTATGTAGCTCTATTGTATTAGCCTCAATAATATGCATCCATTCTGCTGTTCATTTTCAGAAATTAGGCTAATACTATGGTATTACATAACTGGTACCAATTAATCAATATATCAATAATATCCTGGTTCATTTTACTCTTTGACAGGCTTCTCCACAGTTTCCCTCTACCGTTAACTCAAGTTTATAGTAGAAGACACTTGCTCATGGTTCTACCACACAGTGGGACTGAACCTGAAACCATGTCATTGAAGCAAACATTTTAACCAGAGCAATGTCTATGCCTGTGTTTCTTTTTCTCTTTTTTGTAAAGTAGTAGTGCTGGTGACATGATAAAACATACCTAGTTCATGCTATAAGGTGGTATTGCTGGTGACAGGACATCAAGCTGTAGAAACTAGGACAAATATGAAACGTATGAACAAGATGAGATCTTTCCAACCTGTCTAGACTCAGTGTCAATCCATCTAACCCATGCCAGCATGGATAACGGACATATGATGATAATAATGGGGATGATGGGTGAAACTTAGAATTCTGACATTAATCCTTTTTATACTATTAATACTTTTTATACACAGTGTCTTTCATTAGAAATATGGTGATGAAAGGGTTATTAAAAAAGGCTTTTGTTTAATAATAGATAGGCATCTAATAATATTAAAACATATAGCTCAACTTAGCTTATGGATGACATTTTTAAAAACCTTTTTTGATTAAAAAATGTGGGTCACACCATCTACCAAAATTCCACTCACAAAGCGTTGGTTGGCCTGAGGCTGTAGGTGCCACAAATTTCCCAAATTGTTTCAGCATTACATAATTCCCTTTTGACTGCTTACATGGGGGAAACTACAGAACACAAATATGTTTCATTTTAAAAGATGAATAATTGAACATATGTTTATTTTTCATCATCATTTTAATTTTAGTTAAGGCTGGCGTATTGGAAAAATTGTTAGTGTTAGACAAAATCATAAGAGTGTTAGACAAAATGCTGTACTCTATTTCTTTTGGATCTTAACATTCTGGTTTCAAATCCTACTGAGATCAACTTTGCGTTTCACTTTTCTGAGGTTGGTGAAATAAAGAACTAGTCAAGTACTAGGGTTGATTTAATTGACTTTTCCATCTACAAAATTATTGACCTTGTTTCTAAAGTAGAAATCATCATCATCAAAAGTCATCTTTGGAGATCAATAAAATAAAATACCAGTCAAGTACTGGGGTGATATAATTGACTTTCCATTGCTCCAAATTACTGGCCTTGTGTCTACAATAGAGACCATTTATTTGTTAGTATTACTATTAGTTGAGATCAACATTGCCTTGCAGCATTTCGAGGTTCATAAAGTAAGAACTGGGGTTGATATAATGATATAATTGACTTTCTCCTTACCCCCTTAATTCCTGGCCTTGTGCCTAAATTAGAAATTATTATTATGGATTGGCAGAATCGGTGAGCGTCGGCCCCTTCGCTTCGAGGCATAGAGTTACAGCCCTTTACGTTCTAATTTCAAATCCCACCAAGGTTAGCTTTGCCTTTCATCCTTACGGAGTTGATAAAATAAAGCACCAGTAATGCACTGGGGTCGATTTAATCGACTTTCTCCTCCCCCAAATTTGCTGGCCTTGTGCCTAAAGTAGAAACAATTATCTCTTCTCTATATATATAAAACGGTAGATGTCTGTCTGTGTGTGTGTATGATTTTTATGCATTTCCACATTTCTCTACCAATTTTGATGATTTTTTTTCCAATGTGCTCCAAATTTTCCAGGGCAGGTCAACGCGTAATTATTTTTGCCAAAAATTTCCTGCTTCTATGAAAAAAATCGATAAAACTAAATACATGCTGTAACCCTCTCTCTTACACGCTTCATTCCTCTCACTACTACCATCAAAAATATATGAAACTACATACATGTTGCAACTCTTTAAAAGGTTCATCCTTTCTTCTACTCCACTCTCAATCTCCTCTGCAACTCTCTTTAAAAGGTTCATCACTCTCTTTACTCCCCCCCTCAATCTCATCTGCAACTCTCTTTAAAAGGTTACTGCCTCCGTCTACTACTCTATCACCATTACAGTTTAGAACGACAAAACTTCTTTTGAAGGAACGCGACACAAACTTTGAAACCTAAGCAACACAACAACCATAGCTTTACTCTCTCCATCGCTCTTCCCTCTCTCTACAATAGATTATTCCCCCTCTCTATAATTTAACTGCTTTACTCTCTTCATGCTTCGAGGTTTAACACTAGCTTCACTCTATCCATCGCTCTTCTCTCTATATATATAATAGATCATTCCCCTTATTCGTTCGGGAACGCGAAAAAAACTTTGATAACTAAGCAACACATCATTTTATACAACAAACAGTCATAACGACACTCATACATCAAATATCAAAATTTAAAAAGCCGATAACACTAAATACATACTGCTCTCTCAATGTTACATTTTACACATTTACATTTTACATCAAATAACAATTTAACTGCTTTACTCTCTCTGTCGCTCTTCACTCCCTATATGACAACACTGCAGAGAGAGAAACAATGTATATGATCAAATGGAGCCTTCTGTATATTCCACTTCTCTATAATTTAACTGCTTTACTCTCTCTGTCGCTCTTCACTCCCTATATGACAACACTGCAGTGGAGCATTCTGTATTGACATACGGATTATCTGGGGCATTTTCAATCGGCTTATTGCAAATAACAACCCGCAAAATAACACTTCATATAACAGATTAATGCTATAGACATATGAATTGGAATGCAACCTGTGAACTTTTTCCTGGGCAAAATTATTCAAACAGACATGACCTCATTGCCAGAGTGTTCAGACTGAAACTGGCTAAACTCATGGCTTTAATCAAAAAGGTCAGGTATTTGGAGCAGTAAAATGTGACATGTTCACCGTCGAATGGCAAAAACAAGGGCTGCCACATGCTCACATTTTGATTTGGTTAGCTGATAAAATCAATTCAAATGCCATAGACAGCTTCATTTCGGCTGAAATCCCTAACCCAGCAACTGACAAGGAATTACATGACATCGTCAAAGGTAACATGATTCATGGTCTGTGTGCATTGAGTCTTAATGAGCATCACACGTGTCCGAAAGAGGGGGGGGGGGTAGTGCAGTAAGGGATACCCCCCAAAATTTGTTGACCAGACTCAGACTGGTGGCGACGGGTACCCCCTGTACAGGCGGAGATGGCCCGAGAACGGTGGCTTCACCACAACAGTAAGGGGAGGTCAAGTCGACAATAGATGGGTGGTCCCTTACTGCCCGCTTCTCTTGAAGATGTTCAACGCCCACATCAACGTTGAGTTTTGCAACTCCATCAAGTCGATAAAATACATATGCAAATAAGGGCTCTGATGCCGCAATGTTCGCATTTCAAGCTGAAAATAGCAGGGACGAGGTCACAGAATACCTGGCGGGGCGGTACATCAGTAGCAATCAAGCTTTTTGGCGCCTATTTGGTTTACTCCTACACCAACGTCACCCCGCCATCGTACAGCTTGCGGTACATTTGGAAAATGGGCAAAGGGTTTACTTTACGGACCAAACCGCCACCAAGTTGGCCGCTGATCCGAAAGAGACCACTCTGACGGGTTTCTTCAAACTTTGCCAGTTTGATACATTTGCGCAAACAATTGTGTACCCCCAGGTTCCATCCTACTTTATATGGCCGAAATCCACTTGGGTGCGAAAAAAGTCAGGTCAAGCTGCTGAAAGACATCCTGGTGTAAAATTTGACAGCTGTCTTGGAAGGGTTTACACTGTGCCCCCAAGTCAGCATGAGTGCTTTCATCTCCGCCTTCTTCTGCATGAAGTTGTAGGCCCACAAAGTTTTCAGGACCTCAAAACTGTTGATGGAGAAATAAGTGATACGTACCGGGAAGCCTGCTTTAAGCGTGGTTTTTTGGAAGATGATTCGCAATGGGATTCCACTTTAGCAGAGGGTGCTTTGTTGAAATCACCTAAAGGTCTACGGGAACTCTTTGCTATTTTGCTTCAAAAGTGTGAATTAGGTGATCCCAAATCTTTATGGGTCAAGTACAGAGACTTCATGTCTGAGGACTTCCTGTGCCTGGCTCATCTGCAGTATACTTCAGTGGAAGTTGGTTACAGCGACATTATCTACAACAGGGCACTCATTGATATCGAGGATACCCTCCTCGACATGGGTGGGAGTGAATTGGCGATGTATTGTTTGCCGTCAACCGTCAGAGAGGAAGCTAACACGTTGGCCCTGGATTTGTTGCGAGAAACAGCATATGACATCGAATCTCTTTCCCAATACTTAGAGGAAAATGAGCCCAAACTTCTGTCGGACCAAAGGTTGGCCTATTTAATTATCATTGACGCGGTTCAAAATCAGACTGGGGGTATTTACTTTCTCGGTGCTCCTGGGGGTACCGGAAAAACTTATGTAACGAAATTGATTCTCGCTAAGATTCTTCAGGAGAAAAAAATTGCGTTGGCCGTTGCATCGTAAGGAATCGCTGCTACTTTGCTGCCGGGAGGCAGGACAGCACATTCAACCTTTAAACTCCCCTCGGATTTAGTAAAAACTGAGACACCAACATGCAATATCAGCAAGAGTTCACACGAAGCTCTGGTTCTCAAAAAATGTTGCCTCATTGTTTGGGATGAGTGCACAATGGCACACAAGAGTGCCCTTGAGGCATTGGACAGGTCCCTGAAAGACATTAGGGATTCTACGGCTCCTATGGGTGGCGTAACCCTTCTGCTATCATTTGATTTTTGGCAAACGCTGCCTGACATCCCCAAAGGAACAAGAGCTGATGAAATGCGTGCATGTCTTAAGCCGTGCATGTTGTAGCTCCAGGTGAAGAGTTTGTACCCGAGCACAAATATGCGTGCTCATTTGCATGGTGACAACATGTCTGCAGCATTTGCTCAGAATATTTTAGCACTTGGTGAGGGCAAGGTCCCTGCGGATGACAAGGGCGGCATAGCAATCGACTCCCTGTGCAACATTGTGAGCAGCCCTTCTGACCTTTGGGAAGCAGTGTTTCCTAATGTCTCATCTAACTTTAAAAAGCTCGATTGGCTCAGCGAAAGAGCCATCCTTGCTCCGAAAAATACCATGGTTAATTTTATTAACGAGCAGCTGATTTAGAAAATTCCCGGTAAAGAACACATCTTCAAATCTATCGACCGGACGTCAGACTCCGAAGATATCGTTAATTATCCGGTTGAGTTATTAAATTCCCTTGAGCTTCCAGGGCTCCCACCTCACATTCTTAAGCTTAAGGTTGGCTGTCCCATTATGCTAATAAGGACCTTGCGTCCACCAAAGCAGTGCAACGGTACTCGCATGGTCATCAAGTCACTGACGCCCCACTTGATTGAGGCCACCATTGTAGCGGGGTGCGAGAGAGGGGAGAATGTTTTCATTCCAAGGATGAACCTTTTCCCCTCGGCGTCAGATATCCTGTTCGATTTCCGGCGATCCCAATTTCCGGTGAGACCATGTTTTGCCATGTCCATTAACAAGTCACAAGGGCAAACATTGTCGGTGGCGGGCATCCATTTGGGGGAGCCATGCTTCTCCCATGGCCAACTTTATGTTGCCTGTTCCTGCGTAGGGAGCAGGAATGGACTTTTTGCTTACACTCCTCAAGGGATGACACGCAATATCGTCTATAAAGAGGTGTTATAGATGTTGGTGCAGGTGTTGGAGGTATGCCATCTGGAAAACTGGTAGGGTCACCCATAGCGGACATATCTGACACCCAGCGGCATCAGGGCCACCATCTTGCAACTTTGGTCTACTAAATTTGCTATTGGAAGATTATTAACCCATCATTGATTGTCCAACATGCTAATTGGTTCATAACTATTAATAACCGGTTCAACTGCTTTATGCACTTAATTGATAAGCTTATGCGCTTTCAAGCTACGTTTATCTGTTTGTAACTTTTCATAGCAAATGAACACACCTGAGCAACGCCGGGCTAAACTGCTAGTTATTTATATTTTAGTTTCTATTTTTCAAATTGCTGATCAAATCTATTGATTATTTATTTCTAATCAATAGCTATATTTTTTCATGGTTTGTTATATTCTTTTTCTTCATATGAATTCTTTTAAAAATTGATTCAGCAATATTGCTTTGGCTTGACAATACACTAATGAAATCTAATTATTCAGAAAGATTCTGCCATTATTGCATGTTGGAAATTTTAAATGGAAATCTTATTCAATTATCTCACATTTTCTAGATTTTATTTTTACTGAAACGTATTTATTTATTGTCATATTGTCTTGGAAATATTTTAATTTATCTTGTTAATAAAGAAGTAAATTGTTATAAGTATGTAATCTTTAATATCTTTGTTACCATATTTCCAACGATAGACACTGCCTATAATTTTGAAAATAATCAAGAATTTGGAAAGATTTAGTAATATAATTAACTTCTCATTATTAAGCTGGTGTTTGGAACATAATTTAACAAAGTTTCTTACATAAAGTTATGATGGAAGGTCTTTACTTTCATTACGACACTTCTGATAAAATATACTACCTAAAATTTTCATATTTAGTAATATAAAAAAATCTTCTCAATATTAAGCTGGGGTTTAGAATAAAACTTAATAAAAATTCTTAAATAAAATCTTAACAGAAGGTATTTAGATAACTATAAACACTTTAACCCTTTAGCATTTAAACCAACTGTATCTGACCAGAATTCTCTCACCTCTTTCTGTTCAAACCACCCATAACTGGCTGCTGATACTGGTATTGTTCTCAAAATAAATAACATCAAAATCTTGTAGATTCGATATTATGTGAGGTAATTATATAAGATTATCCATTTATTTTTTACCATAAAAATACAATAGTATACATAATATAAATGCTAAAGGGTTAAAATAAATAGTTTTGTATTGTATCAAAATGTTTGGTATCAAATGCGTTAAAAGTTAAAATTTGAAAAACCTCCAAATTATTCCACCAATAATAATAATAATGATTTCATTTATATAATAACACCAGCTCAGGAATCTAGTTTACATTTTAATTTGCACATATTTTCCTCTTGTTAAATTCTTTATTTCTATTTCATTCTCTTTCTATCATTGCAGGTAAGATGTCAAATAATACTGCTGTTGCTGATGATTATGATGGTTCCAGAAGGTTAATATATAATTATACTTCTTGTTTTGTTGGTTTAGTGAAGGCCTGTTACCTAGTGGTTAGGGTGTTGAATTCACAATTATAAGGTTGTGAGTTTGATTCCTTGACTGGACAGCTTGTGTTTTTTAGTAAAATACTTTATTCTATGATGCTCTTTCTGCCATAGATTGCGACTGACATATAGTATCAGTAATGGAAAGACCAACTGAAACATTTTGTCTTTGGTCTGATCTGACTATCAGCTCTTTTCTTTTTCTTTTATTTGTTGTTTTATCTGACAATTTTTATACATAGAACCAAGAGTTATTTCAGGCAGTTTAGTACTTAAAAGACCTAATTCTTTCATTGCCATACTTTCTAATGAAAGACTCTACTTATGATTTCCAAATAATTTAAAAATATTCAAGAATTTGGAGGGATTTAATAATATAACTTTCTCATAATAAAGCTGATGCTTGGAACATTAAGGTTCTTATATAAAATCATGTTGAAAGGATTGGCAGAATTTAGTAATATAACTAAGTTTGTGATTATTAAACTGGTGTTTGGAACATAACTTAACAAGGCTATTATATAACAGTATGAAAGGTGAACAGCCAAGAAAAGAGGGAGGTAGTAAACAAGATTGAATAGTGAGGAGCTAAGAAAGACGAGGGAGTAGCAAGATAGAATAGTGAGATCAGACTAGCAAGGAGTGAGTCTGTACACAAGATAGTGATGTAGAGCCAACAAAGGAAGAGGGAGGGAAAAGACAAGATGGAATGATGAGAAGCTAGGCTAGAGGGAGGGTGTAGGCAAAATGGAATGGTATGGACCTAGCCAAAAAAGAGAGAGGGTGTAGGCATGGTGGATTGGTGAGGTGCCCATAAAAGAGGGAGAAAGTAGACAAGAGGGAATGGTAAAGAGATGAGCTGAGAAATAGTGTGAGGGAGGGAGTAGACAAGATAGAATAGTGAGGAGATGAGACAATATGGAGGGAGGGAGTATACAAGATGCAATGGTAAGGAGACCAGACATGCTGTCTCTATGATTGGAACAATATTTACTCACAGAATAACAATAATAAAGATTTTACAACTAAAACAAAAAAAATATTGGTTGTTATGAACCTCGGTTACATAATAAACACCGAATTTCATTGCCAACTTTTCAACACAGTTTTGGAATTAAAGACACTGACAATTATAGATTACTAGTAAATTCTGGTTTACACAGCAACCTGCAAATATACTGATGACCAAGAAATAAAATTTGGACATTATTTGTCAACAACATCATCATCATCATCACCGTTTTATGTCTGTTTTCCATGTTGGCATGGGTTGTTACAAACCAAATTAATACTTTATTGGAGCTACTGTCTTCCTAGATGGGTCAGGAGATTGTGTCTTACTTAGTATGCTCCATTGTAGCATGATTTCTACAGCTGGCTTCCCTTCTTAATGTCGATCACTTTAGAGAGTGTATTGGGTGCCATAATGAAATGTACTTAATCATCATCATCATCATTTTATGTCCATTCTTCTATGCTAACTCTAACCCTTGGAAGAATGGACGTAAAATGGTGGTGATGTTGATGATGATTGGGTGCATTTTATTATGGCACCAGCACTAGGGAGATTATCGTGTTGTTGACATAACTGAAGAGCCTTTTCTACTTTATTGTCAGTATCAATAGAGTTTGAATGAAATGCTTTGTGGTGTTTAGTTGCGACTTTCTATGTTCCGAGTTTAAATTCTGCTGAGGTCAACTTTGCCTTTCATCCTTACAGGGGTCAATAAAATAAAGTACCAGTAATGCACTGGGGTCAATTCAATCGACTTTCTTCTCCCTCAAATTTGCTGGCCCTTGAGCCAAAATCAGAAACTATTATTGCTTTGCAATATTTGTTACAATTCTTTACATTCTGAGTTCAAATCCTGCCATGGTCAACTTTGTCTAACATTCTTCTAGGAGTTGATAAAATGAAGTACCAGTGAAGTACTGAGGTTGATTTCATTGGCATTTCCTCACCCTCCCTTAAATTACTGGCTATGTGCTTAAAGTAGAAATCATTGTTGTTGGGTTGTCAATAGGATGAGATAAATTGTCATCATCCAACATCTGATTTCCATGTTGGTATGGGTTGGACATTTCATCATAGTTCAAGTCAGTACTTATTTTAGAGTTACTGTCTTCCTATACAGGCCAGAGGATCACATCTCACTCTTACATTCCATTTTTGGCATGGTTTCTACAGCTGGACACTCTTCCTAATACCAACCATTTTACAGAGTTTGCTGGGTGTATTTTAACATGACATTAACATTAGAGAGGCTGTTCTGTCCTCAGTCAGATTAAAGGGTCCTCTCAACCCTCAAATGGAAAAATGATATTGACAGCTCTCACTTATGCAGTCTGTCTTTTAATGAAAGAGGCCCCAGTCTTATCACGAAAAGCAACATGATATAAAGTACTTTATTCAAGAATGCCACACACCACCTGGTCCAGGAATTGAACTCACAACATTATGATTATGAGTCCACCTCTTCAACCACTAGGCCACATTCTGTGCTTAGATTCTGGCAAAGTAGACTTTGTTTTAGAACCTTCTGGTAGATAGAACAAATAACAGTAAAATACTGGAGCTGATATAATCAATTCTAGTCCTTCCTCTAAAATATGTGTCTGTGTGCCTGATTGAAAGATCAAGTACCAGTGAGATACTGGTGTCGATATAATTAATTATAGCACCTCTCCACAAAATATGTGGTTATGTGCCTGATAGATAGAAATAGTAATATACTGGGGTTGATATAATCCACAACAGTCTTTCTCCCTGAAATATATGACCCATGACCTAAATTGAATGGAAGCAAAAGTATACGTAACTTCACCCGGAAAGGAGTTGACAAATAAAGTACCATTGGGGTGGGCTGGATGGCTTGTAGTTGACAAATAAAACATCAACGAGGTGGACTGGATGGTTTGTAGTACCTGTTCCAGTCTGTATTGTTGAAATCCCACTAAGTATAACTGTGCCTTTTATCATTTCAAGATTGATGAAATAAAGTAGCAGTTTCAAGTAGTAGATTGGTGGAATTGTTAGAGTATTGGACATGGTATGGTGGCTTGTAACTATTTCAACTTTGTGTGTTCTGAGTTCAAATCTTGCTTCCTGTCTCCAATAAAATAGTGTCATGCACTAGGGTCTCAATTACTAAAATATCTAGGAAACCTCCTATGAGATAGGACTAGGGGGGCCCCTATCATAAAATAACATACGGGAAACCTTCCCCGAGATAGGACTGGAGCCCCTAACATTAAAATATCCAAGAAACCTCTTATGAGATATGATTGGGGTCCCTATGTAAGAAACCTCCCATGATGTAGGACTGGATCTCCTATCATGAAAATATCCAAGAAACCTCCTCTGAGATGTAACCTTATAGGACACCATCTAAACTAAAGTCGGTATAAGCAGGAACACCAACTTCTAGGAGATAACAATCTAAATATTTCATCACCACTATTATCATCATCACAACTACCACCACTGTCATAAACACTACATTATCACAATCATTATAAGGTCGGACGCCATGCTTTGACGCATTGAATAACGGCCCTTGCCATTCTGAGTTCAAATCCCGCCTAGGTTAACTTTGCCTTTCATCCTTACAGGGTCGATAAAATAATGTACCAGTAATACACTGGGGTAATAGCTGGCCTTGTGCCAAAAGTAGAAACAATTATCTTTATCATCATCATCACTATCACCATCCTTACCAGCATTATCATCATCATTATCACCACCACCACTATCATCTTTACCATCATAGTCATCATCATTATCCTTACCATCATTATCGCCATCATCACCATCATTCTTATCATTAACACCACCACCACCACCACAACCGCTATCATTGCTGATAATGAAACCTAATTCTTTCTATTTTTAAATCCATTAAAATTCCCTCTGGCTTAGGAAACAGGATATTTTACAACAATATATCTGATAAGAGAAGATATTACATCAATTTGCTATTAAATACCAATACTTATTTTTTTTTTATTTTATGTAGGTTAATTTTATTGTATGTAGCATTATTTTAACATATTCCTAAGGCAAGACACTGCTTATGATTTGCAAATCCTTTTGAAAATAATCAAACATTTGGAGGGATTTAAAAATATAACAAACATTCTCATTATTAAGCTGGTGTTTGAAGCCGAATTTAACACAAGGTTCTTAAATATAAATACTATGGAAGGTTTTAGATAACTATAAACACTTTAAAGCTAGCAGTTTTGTATCATTGATGTTGGTGGTGGTGATGATGATGATGATAGTAATGATGATGATAGTAGTGATGATGATGATGTTTCAAATTTAATCCTGTTCTTTCCCCAGCAATATCCTTACTGATAGGATTGTCTCAGTTTATCAAATTCATGAATTATTGAAACACTTGTCTGATTTGTGGTTCTGAACACACACACACACACACACACACACACACACACACACACACACACACACACACACACACACACACACACATGTCCACATACACACATCTTTACCTTCACACAGACACACACACATGTCCACATACACACATCTTTACACAAGTGTACAAACACACACCCACTCAAAAACACACACTAGTTCACACACACACACACACACACACACACACGGTCATACACAGTTAAAAAGGTCCTCATATAAAATTATTTCGGAAGATTTTAATTTAAATAGGAATTCTTTAAATTGGTTTTGTGAGTTTGATTTCTGGACTGGACAGCTCATGTTTTTGAGCAAGATACTTTATTCTATGATGCTCTTTCTGCCAGAAGTTGCGACTGACAGATCGTATCAGCAATGGAAAGTGGTTTTTGTAGAAGAACCATAGAACCAGAGCTGGTTTTGCTTCTTTTGGTATGAAAAGGGTTATTAAAACTGTTTTTTGCACCATGGCAGCAAAGAGGCTCCTAGAAGTTGTTTCATCTATGTTGATATGAACCCAACTGTAACTGTTCTTGGTTTTATGAAACAAGGCTGTTTTTTAAAAAAAATAATCATATTTATCTAAAAGACTTCCATCATAATTTTATGTAAAAAATGTTGTTTCAAACACCAGCTCAATAATAAGAAAGTTAGTTACCATATCATCATCATCATCATCCATTTTACGTCCGCTTTTCCCTGCTTGCAAGGGTTGGACGGGTCCTATTCAGCACAGCATCTCTCCACTTGTCATGGTCCTTCGTCATCTCCTCAGTTAGTTTCAGTGATCTGAGGTCTGCTCTCACCCCCCCCCCCCCTGTTTTACGTGGTCTACCTCTTCTGCGTCTTTCTTCTACTGGGATTTCTTGGCACTTCTTTACTCAGAGGTCATCCTCCATGCGCATCACATGTCCATACCATCTCAGCCTTCTCTCCTGCACACCACAACTTATCCCTCTTATACCCAGTTTCTTTCTCAACTCGTCCATGCTTGGTCGTTCATGCACATTGACATTGCACATCCAACGGAGCGTGCTTGATTCATTTTTCTCCAGCCATCGCATATCCTCTGCAGTTGCTGCCCATGTCTCACTACCATGCAGCATCACGCATATCACACAGGCATCATATAACCGTCCTTTCGAATATGTCGATCCAAATATAAACTGGACGCCCACCCCCTTATGTCTGAGAAATGAGCAAAAAAGCTGAGGCAGCTCATCAGCACATGTTTAGATGGCAAATATAAGCTGACCCCCTCACCATTTTACCATTGATTTTTTTTTGGTCACATATTTCTCGCCTTATATTCGAGAGTATATATGTTATATTACTAAATCCCTCCATCAACATCATTATTGTTTAACATCCATCTTTCACGCTAGCATGGGTTAGACGGGAATTGTCCCACCTGAGGCAAGATTGATTGGACTGTATCTGGCAGGTTTTCTACGGCCCTTCCTAACACGTGGGGATTGGGTGCTTTTTTGTTGTGACACCTACGCCACCTCTTTAGTTTGGACTGGATGTTGTGGTACCAACATAACTTTACAGAGAAAGGGTGGTGTAGGTGGGAGTGGGAGGATGGAGTAGGGGTAGTGGGTTGGAGTGTATATTTGGTTAAGAGGTGCCTATTCTTGAATACTTTCAAAAGGATTTGAAAATAATAGGCAGCTCCCCACCATCTCTCATATATATAAATGAAAGATTGGGAGATACTACTGAGTTTATTAAATATCCAAGTATTTATTCTTTTTCCTTTTCCTTTCCTTTTTCTCCCCTCTCTTTTCCTGTGTCTGTTTAGTAGGAAAAGGAAGTTTATGCATGGAATACTAGTTCAACTGGAGAGTTACCAAGTCTAAAATTAGTAAACATCATCTATGTTTTTATTATTATTATTATTATTATTATTATTTGATTAATTAATTGATTTATCTATTTATTTAGTCTTTTAGTTTTGTTTGTGTCTTTTATTGTATTTTATTTATTTTCATTTTGCTTTTCACTTTTTTTTTCTCTTCAGTTTCTACTGTAAAGGTTTATTTCTCACCCTTTCACTCTCTCCTCTTTCTTCTTTTCTCTCTCCTTTTTCTCCCTTTCTCTCTCCTCTTTCTCCCTTTCTCTCTCTCTCTCTCCTCTTTCTTCCTTTCTCTCTCTCTCCTCTTTCTTCCTTTCTCTCTCTCTCCTCTTTCTCCCTTTCACTCTCTCTTATTTTTTCCTTTCTCTCTCTCTCCTCTTTCTCCCTTTCTCTCTCTCTCCTCTTTCTCCCTTTCACTCTCTCTTCTCTTTCTTCCTTTCTCTCTCTAACAAGAATCCAATTAAATTAAGTTGTCATCAAAAGTTGACTAATTTTCATGTTGGAGGGAAGATAGGGAGGGAGAGAGAGATGAATATAAAGATGAAGATACACACAAATATATACTGTGAGACCCCCCCTCCCTCCGATAGGTCAGTAGCTCCAATTAAATACTGACTTGGTCTGTGACCTGTCCAACCCTAGCTAACGGGGAGGAGTATTGTGTTAAATAATGATAATGATATATCTCTCTTTCTATATATATATATAAAGAGAGAGAGAAACAGAAAGATAGCAATAGTTGGGTAGGTTATATACAGGGTGCGGACGATATTTGTTCGCAAGATTACTGTCTAGGAAAAAATAACATAGTGGTTATATTTTTTTAAGATATATTTATCAAACTTCTGTCAGTTTGTCTTCATGACTTGTTCTTTCGATCTCACTCGATAAACCCGGCATTGGCTTTGATGATGGCCTCAAGGCGGCCTCGGAACCGGCTACAGGCCTTCGTCACTGTCTCCCGACTTAGGCCCCTAAAGGCACTTGTGATCCTGGCCTTCAGATCGTCTTTCGTATTGCAGCTAGATCTGTTGGTGTCTTATTCCACTGCGCCCCTCACAAAGAAGTCGAGGAGGTTGCAGTCAAGCGAGCTGGTGGGCCAGATGTCAGGTGAAGTGTGGTCGACGAAGTTATCTGACAGCCAGGCTTGGGTCTTTCGGCTGGTATGGCAGGGCACTGAGTCTTGCTGCCACGACCTACTTGCAACTACCTGGTCAATCCAGGGCTTTACTACCTCGCTCAGAACGCGGATGTAGCCATCAGTGTTCAGCTTGAGGCCCTTAGGGAAGAAGTGAGGTGGCACGACGTCACCTTGACTGCTGACGACACCTAAGACCAATGTTGTCGCTGGAAACTTTGTCTGCATGATTCTGGACACGTCTTTGGATGAGACACCATTCTCCTGCTGACGTTGAGAAAGTCTGAAATTTCCTTATTTGTCCTCCCGGCGCGGATTCCAAGAAGAACAAAATTATTCATAATCAATTATTCTGAAAATAAATAATGGAAATAAAGTCACTGTTTTTATGAAGACAAGAGTGACAACGGAAGTAAAAAAATTTGCATAAAATTAGCAGTTGAAAATTGCGAACAAATATCGTCCACACCCTGTATTTATATATATGTATGTATATATATGTATATATATATATATATATATATATATATGTCTATATATATATATATATATATATATATGTATGTATATATATATGTATATATATATATGTATGTATATATATATGTATGTATATATATATGTATGTATATATATATGTATGTATATATATATGTATGTATATATATATGTATGTATATATATATGTATGTATATATATATGTATATATATATATATGTATGTATATATATATGTATATATATATATATGTATGTATATATATATGTATGTATATATATATGTATGTATATATATATGTATATATATATGTATGTATATATATATGTATGTATATATATATGTATGTATATATATATGTATGTATATATATGTATATATATATATATATATCACTGGACCGAGACCTTTGGCGGTACTCAGTAACAGAGAAGACCCGCCTTGCCAGTAGGCATCTCTAACAAAATACACCCCGTCCCACCACCACCACCCCCACCCCATCCACACCA